>OY757913.1:20386954-20399454 GCA_963585895.1 Sepioteuthis lessoniana | reverse complement strand
ACCTTATGCCACTTTCTGGGGAAGTTGGATACATAGAGAACATTCAGTAGACTGCTAAATCCATGATAGACCACTTCAACACAAGCAGCTGAGAAATTGGTTGCATCAACTGCAAAGTTTCATCTAAATCAGTTAAATTAATATCATTCACACACACATATATATATATATATATATATATATATATATATATATATATACACACACACATTGGCAATACTCTAATGAACACAAAAAAAAAATCTTGTAAGTCTATAATTGTCGTAAAATTGATCTGACAATCTTATTGTATACAATGTCATATGCTAAGATGGTAGGGAATTTTCAAGTGGAGGCTAACAAGGTAAGTGTTCTGTTAATGGAATTATGCTTCTTAACCATAACGAACCTATGAAATGGTTATTTTAACATGACAAGTTTTACAATGTGAAATTTATATGAATAAGAAAGACATCATTATCAAGTCACGCTGATAGCACAGAGTATCCTGACAAAGTATTATAGTAATCTTTAGTTGGCTTTCTTTCTCATCAATAGATGCCACTCTTATAGATGAGGTTGGTTGATTATCTGTCCTCCTGTCGCAGATGTTACCTGGTATTCTTCCAAGAAAAAAAGACTCAAGCAAGTCACATAAAAATATCTTTATAGTTATGCTTTTAAACTAAGTTTTAACAGAGATTAAAAAAAAAAAAAAAAAAAAAAAAAAAGCATAGTTTGACTTATACTCGGTCTCAGTTTTTTAATCTTACATATACTTATTTGTGCTGCAACATTTTTTTTCCAGTTTTATGCTTTACAATATTAATAACTTATTTCCCATTAGACTTTTTTGGCTCACCATTTTTATTGCTATCTGTTGGCTTTGTATTTACATTCAATGATTTATTCCCTTTTTTATTTGTTACAATACCATTTCTTTTTGAGGGATTATATTACATTTTAATGACACTTTAGAATTCAAGAAATAGTCTATGTTTTATAGAATTCAAAATTAAGTTAACATGAAATAAATATATGGATATTCCTAGCTTCCATTATTCCATTCTTGTCAGTAGTCACACTTTTGGGGTTGGTTTATTTAGGAGAGGAGGATTTTTAATTTCTACCTTGTTTGAAACTTTTTTTTTTTTCCCCTACACCCGGTTCCGACGATAAATTTGCACGTCAGAGGCGCTTTGGACTTCCACCAGAGTTTCCTCTGGCTTCATACCAACCGGGCATGGATCGCCATCTTTCGGGTCCCTGGCCGCTTGCTACATCAGAATCGGCCGAGTCATACTCGGAAAAAACTGACCCAGGGGTGATGCGCCCGTGCACGTGTTATGGCGCGCGGGATCTCACCAACGGGCAGAAGGAGGAGACTGACACCCCCTCCGCCACTGCCAAAACTTTTGTCTCTCTTCCCGAAGGAAAAAAGATTCCGGTTGCCAATGCCAACGTTAACGACAGGGTTTGGATTGGCGGAGACGCCGCCCCGGCAGGATCAGGCACAGCTTGGAAGCGAACAAAAAGGAGTTGCCTCCTTTCAAAGCGGGCAACTTGGGAGGGAATAAAAGCGTAGCTAACCTGTCAATGGGTGAAGAACATTTTAACTTTTTCAAATATTGCTCAAAGAATAAATGAAGTAGTGTATTCTACCACTTGCCTGGTCTCAGAGATAACAGAAGCCCATATTATCTCACTTGTCGTCGTTGACATCAAAGTGAGAATTGTGGGCTTGAAAAAAGATTCTTTCGAGGACCTGATGCGCATAGCAGGCATCCCAGGGCAGTATTCCTGCCAACATAGCTTTGCAAGCTGGCTGAAAGTTGCGTCAACAGCAAGTTCTTCTGACTTCAGCCGGAATAATTGGGAACTGATAGAGTACGAGTAACAATATGCAATGTCCCGGCAAATCTCCCAGGAGAGTTGGTGGCCTCTTACCTGAGCGCCTTTGGCCAAGTGGAGGAAATAACACAGCTTTGCGCTACTGCCAGGACAGCCCATGGTGACTACACGTTCCGGCTGTGCCTGGATAGGAAAAGCTTCCAGGCCATCCTGGACACATAATATTTCTAGGATCGACAAATGATGGTGGTGGTGGTGGTGGTGGAGGTGGAGGGAAGATGGCCGTGCTGCTGGAGTCGTAAGCAGGTTGGCCATCTTGCCAAAGACTGCCCTAAAGAACAGTTGACTCAGTGCAGCGGCCTGGGGAGACCGAAAACAACACCACCAACAACTCTAACGATACCACCAGCACCACTGATACTACCAAAGACACCACCACCAAAACCACTGAAGCCACCAATGTGACCCCAGAAGAGAACAGCAATGAATGGACACAGGTCACGCAGAGAAGGAGGAAGAAAAAGGGGGAAGAACTACCAAAGGCCCCAGCTCCTAAAGAAAGTACCCCAACCAAAGCCAAAACTCCACCACCTCCTTCTTCAGTGACCCAAAGGATCTCCTCAACAGAGACCTCGTCAACACAGGAGAGTCCCTCAACATCATCATATCCAGCAGTCCAGGAAACCACATTAGCCAAATCTCCCAGATCCAAAGACAACTTAACTCCACAAGAAGCCCCAATGGATGTCACACTGAACCTCAAGAGAAGGAACAGTGGAGAAGGCCAGGGCAAGAAACATTGTAAAACACCAAAATCCCAGTCCCAACAATAACTCCAGCAGGAAAAATCCTCCTCCCAAGAACAAATCCCCCAACAACAAGCCCAAACTTATCCAACCCCTCCACCAAATCATCCATCCTTCACAAACACATCCAACCAGTCCTCCTCTTACTTCACCTGAATCTTTCCACTCTCTCCCTGCCCCTTCTCTCCTTCAGCCTCATCCAGAATTCTCAAACTGTCCTCAGACTGAATCTGAGAACAGGCTACAACACAGCCCAACAAAAGAAACAAGCCGTAGAACTCTCAAAACAGAGACAATACTCAGGAAGTGGTGGCTTTGTGTTTGATAGATCTGGAGTCTTTTTCGGGTTTCCAGCTCTGGAAGACACTAAAGCCACTGCTTGACCTGGAAAAAAATCAGGAAAGAAAAAGTGTTAAATCCTCTCAACTTTAGGGGTGCACCCATGGTGACCACCTTTGTCCGCTCGGTGATCAGCTGAACCCAGGGTGTGTGTGGAAATTCCTGGAGAAGGCTAAAACCAATGCTGGTGTAAAGCTGGCTGAATTGGAGCACCCCTCACGGAAAAAAAATGCTAAATCATTGTGCAGGAAGGGTCCAGATTTATGTACACCCTTCATTTTATAGATCTTTAAAAGTGCATTTCCCCATAGATGTTGGAGGAATGTCAAGGGATGGCCGAGTCACCAATTAACTTGGCACCGGCTCCTTGAGATAAGCCTTTGGCATCCTCACCCCAGAGGATTTCCAGACTATCGTGGACACTGAGTAGGTAAGTGGGTCAGAATGACTAATCATTGCCAGCTTGAACACAAGGGGACTGAGGGATCCAAGCAGGTGTGCGCGCTTGCTTGGTGAACTTTCAAACCTCCAAATGAATGTTGCTGCAGTGCAAGAGACTCACTTCACTTGCACAGGGGACTGTTGGGTGGTCTTTTTAACATTCAGCAGCCACTGCAGCATTGAGGTCTCTTTGCTAGTTGAATGTAGCCTTAACGTTATTGTCAATCTTGTCTTTGCAGGTGACAGGAGCTGGTTGGTTGTGGCCGACGTTGTTATTAAAAGCTTCGAGTTTCGGATGGTCGCGGGTTATGCGCCAAATTCTATTAGCAAGAGACACTCCTTTTTCCGACAATTGGGACCATTCTTTGATGATTCGAAATGGCTAGTTCTAGTGGGTGATTGGAATGTGATCCTTGATCCCAAGATAGATAACAGCGGGCGGAGTGTTAATGGGTTGGGAAGGTGTGAAAGCAGCCTGATTGATTTGCTAGCTGAGTTCGATTTGATCGGCAGGTTTTGTCAGGATCACCCAGGGTGAGAAATGTGGACGTGGCTAGAAGATTTGCCCTTTGGTCAGATTCAGTCTTATCTGGACAATGTTAATTAGAAGAGCTGACAGTGACTTTCTTACTAGTCCCATGTTCCACTGGTTAGGGCTAGCTGACCATAGACTTGTTAGGGTCAGTCAGTGGTTAGCCAATAGGCCTAGTCTGGCCGGCTACTGAAATCCTCTTTCTCCAGTAAGGTCAAAACCTTCCGGAAATGGCTGGAAACCTTAATTCAGTGGATGCTAGTGGGAGCAGTTACCAGGAATAAGTGGTGGGGATCCCTTAATATATAAGATTAGGGACTCTGCCATCAAATACAGTAGCCAGCTCAAACTAGATAGGGCCAAGAAAGCAAAGTCTTTAGAGGATAGACTTTCCCAGGCAGTAGAGAGGAGGGATTCCTTAGTCGTAGATCTAGCTTAGCAGTTACAAGGGTTTTGTAGTTAGAACTTCCAATGAAGCCATGAAATGTAACGCATTCATGCGGGAGGAAGAAATGCGAAGGTTTCCCCATCGGTACATCAAGCTCATCAAGTCCCTGGATGAGCACACACTACAGTCAAATCATGAGATGTGCGGGGACTTTTGGACGTACTTTCATGATCACTTTGCCCACTGTCCTGACCTCCCGGTTCAGGAGTTGCACAGCTATTTAGCCAACTTTCCCCCACCTTGGAGAGGCAGAAACAGCTGCAAGGGTTTGGTTACTGAATGTGAAGTCTGTGATGCATTGAAGCAGGTCAGCCTTAACAAGTAGCTGAGACTGGATGGTTTGCCCTACTAAGTGTACTTGAGGATGATGCATGTTTTTCCCTATTCTGACGGATATGTTCAACCATTGGTTTGCCTAGGGAGCAATTTCTGGCAGCATTACCAAGAGTATGATCACATAGCTGAAGAAAGTTGGCAGGCATGTTTGGGAGGACTTAGATGATTACAGGCTCATAACTTTGCTAAACAGTTAAAGATTTTGGCCCGGGTTTTAGCAAACTGTTTGCAGCTTGTCATCAGTGATCTGATTGGACCTAAGCAGAACTACGCTGTGAAGGAAAGACTGATCCAAGACAACTTGCATCTGGTTCTCGAGATCCTAGAGAGGTTAAAAGATGACACTGAAGCCAGGCTGATCAATTTAGATCAGTCCAAAGCCTTTGACAGGGTGGACCATCGGTTCTTGGTGACGGTTCTGGAGACCGCTGGATTTGAACCGGAGTTCCGCAAATAGATCAACATATACCACAATCTAGAGGCGGTGGTGCAGGTAAACAGATATCATTCGGAGGTGTTAGCAATCGAGCAATTGGTCCTGCAGGGCTGTCCTTTGTCTCCTCTTCTCTATGTCCTCACTTTGAAGCCCCTGCTCTGTAGGCTTAGGGATGAGAAGGCTAATCTGGCCCTGCATGGAGTCCCCCTTACTGGCCGTGTTAGAGAGAAGGTCTCTGTGTATGCCAATGATATCAATGTCTGTGAGGAAGGTGGTTGAGAGGTACGAAGAAGTAGCAGGTACCAAGATCAATTTTGATCAGAGTGAAGGTCTGTGGTTGGGTGCCTGGAGGGGTGGGATCCCACTGCCAGGGCCCTTCCACTAGAGTGAAAGGCCCATCTTTAGGCATCAGCTTAGGGTCAAAATTAGATGCGATAAAAAATGCTTGGACCACATAACATTCAACAAAAGGTGGGTGTATGCAGGGAGCTTGGTCGTACGAAAGAGAGCAACGTTGGGGTCATCCTTCCCTCCTCTTCCTGCACATGCCAATGATGGTCCAGGTCCTTCAGGACCCCACTCCTGGTAAGTAGGATTTCTTGTACCCTTTTACCTCCTAGTTAGCAGTTTGCGATGAGTCATTGGCCCCATCACTTAGTTGTTAGTCTCTAAGAGCCTCCCCATCCCCCATTCTTTTATCACCTTAACCTTCCTCCAGTCCCATCTTTTTGGGGGATCTTGGACCCACATTACTGTAATCCATGCTACTACTCATTCCTCACCGCGCCCTCCCCAGCATTTCTTTTATCCCATTAGTTTAGATCCACTACTCCATAGGGATAGTTCAGCTTGTTTTCAGTCCACTCAGATACGGGAAAACAGTCAGCTCTCCACATCATAGATGGGGGAGACATGAGGGTAACCAAAAAGAGTTTTATCCTTGTTTTTACCAATTATTTTTTTGGTTTTTCTACTCTTCCCCATCATTGTAAATAAATCATTTATTTCACCAGGTTTTAAGTAGGTTCTCATAGAGCAAATGCTGTATTTCGGTGATTGTTGCACGCTTGTTGATGCATGGCTGTCTTTTATTGGATTGTGCGTCTGGGTTGGTGAATGTGGCTAGCTAGGGCTCCCTAGATATCATAGTCTCCATCCCTCCCCGCTCAAAACTTCTGGGACTTCATGCTCCTCTAACCTTGTATATTTCTTACAAGGTTAGAAAAAGGATCAAAGTTTAGTATCTTTTCCATGGATATTTTGCATTCAGATCACCCTCGGGCCTCACTGAGCGATATACTAACACAGCGATCCTTCCTTTGTGGTTGATCTAGCCATTTGGAGTCGTTCTGGGTGAAACCCACTTTTTGTGATGGATGCTCGCCACTGGAATGCTTTATCTGTGATCCCATAACTTGAGGTTGATCCTCGAACATATCTGCTCCCCAACTCGGACCTGTTTAGGGAAGGAGGCCTTGAGCCTTAAATTGGAATATCTCCAGCAATTCCCTCCCAGAATCGTCAAAGCAGATGGCCGGGAGGCACATGAAGCAGATGACAAGGAGGCAGGAGCCTCCCGATTCCAGTATTTCAACCCGAACTGAACACGGCTCTGTTGAAGGTCTCCTCACCTTTATTCCAACTCACCAGCTGCTAGGACATCTCTGTTGTTAATGGTGCCTGTCCTGCTGATTGCCTGTTCCTGCCATGACCTCGCATGCCTGCTATTTGCCTGTTCTCGACACCAGCTCTCTCCTGCCATCTCTTGCTGGTTGAAGTCCATTCGACCCGAGTACTCAGGAAATACTCAAACTATCCTTGTTAGGGCAAAAAATCATGTCTTTTGCAAACTACAAGCTTATTTGCTTTCAGCCTTTTGGTTCTGGCTTAGCCCTTGCAGACAGTTCCCATTTCCTGACCTCGAGTACAACCAACCGGCAGTCTAGTGACCACACCAACAACCCTGCCAACATCCAGCAACCACACCAACAACCCTGCCAACATCCAGCAACCACACCAACAACCCTACCAACATCCAGCAACCACACCAACAACCCTGCCGATGAAGACCCTGCCTACGACCAGCTTACATCTGACAACTAGTACTAGACCAGCAATCAACCAGCTTCCCATTGATCACGTTTCCAGAACTGACCTGTACATAATTCAGCCAATAAATTTGCACCATTTTCTTGTTACACTTTTACCCTTACGTTTGTTTTGGCTGTTCACATTGATTCACATTTGTAAACCAAGTAGAGTCAACATCCTTATCGTCCCTGCTACAAGGGTTCATAGCTTTCCCAAGAGTATTAGTCCAAAAGTGCACATAGTCGCCTGAATAGAGTTTGAACTGGCTTACTTAGAGGTTGCAGTCCAGAACTTTTAGCCACAGAGAATCCCCCAATAAGTTCAATGAATTAAATCAACTAAATTTAACTCTAATGAACCAAATTTCCTGGTTTCATTATTTAAGGACAAAGAAACAACTACTGTGAAAATAATTTGGTGAGACTAACTAATTTCAATGAATTTATTAATGAAACCGATGCAAAAATTTAATTGGTATTTTCAGTATTAAAATGTATCAATTAGTCAAGTAACAATGATAAGTAGTATTTTTCTTGTAGGATGTTTAAAAGTAAAACAATTAAAAGACACAAAATGGCCGGTTGGAGGGGCTTAGAATATGCAGACTACCCCTCCCCACTACTGAGTGGTAGACCCTCACCGAGGAGGTGTCCTGTGTATGACACTAAACCACAGCTCAGGGCAAGGATCCAGTTTTAGAGTTCAGAGGATTTAGAGTACCCCTTCATTGCCATTACTCCCAGCTCCACTCTGACCTTGAGGGATAGTGCAAATTAGAATCTTATCTATAGGTCAAATAGATCTGTTTAAAAATCATTTGTATTAAATACAGGTATTATGACTGTGTGCAAATAACTCTAAAGAAACAACTACATAAAAATGTAAATATAAGTGTACAATGATGGTTGGTTGGTCAGTTTTTATGGCATATCAACCTTTGTAGGTTATTTAATGACAAATCCATTTTTATGCAAATAGTCAGCTCTATTTCAAACAATTCAGTTTAGCATGTGAACACAGTTTAATTGTCAAAAAACATTTCTACTTCAGCTAATTCTGTTTAGTATAAGTATAGATTTTGTTTATACACAGTTAAATGCCAAAACAGTTCTATATTAAAGAATTCAATTTAGTGTAAGTACAGTTTCAAAGTCAAAAACAGTTCCATTTCAAACATTTGAGTTTAGTAATAAGCACAGTTTAATTGTTAAAAACAATTTCCATTTCAAGCTATTCAGTTTAGTCAAATAGTTCTAATTCAAACAATTCAGTTTAGTATAAGTATGCAGTTAGTTCTTTTTAACCCATAGATAAGGGACCTATCAGGTGCTACCATTCCAGGCCAGAGTGGACCTGGGAGCAATGGCAATGAAGGGGTGCTCCGCATTCCCTACTTGGCCAAAACTGTGGATTTTATGGCTGTGCTTCAAGACAGAAGCAAATCCAACCAGTAGCGCTCATAGTATCAAGGCCAGCTCGGCATTTCACTTTCTAGAGTAGCTTGTCCTCTTTACAAATTCAGTAAAAGCATCCAGAGATGCTGAATTGTGCCTTACATCACCGAAATATTGCAAAACTTTTGACTCCACCAATATATATATATATAGGATTTTCCAGTCTGTTTATTTTTTTTTTATAAAGCAAACAGATATAAGATTAACAAGTGAATCTTGCTTTGATAAAACATTGAAGTAAACAAGTCAATGACGTATCCACGATGCCTATTTGTCCAGTAAGTTTATTGCCAGCAAATTTGTTGTATGTAAATTTTTTATGGCTAAATTCAGAATTTAATAAAGAGCTAAAAGGGTTAGGGTTAGAGAAACTATTTTATAAGAGATATTAATCTGATTGAATTTAATTGCAATAAATGCACCATACAATCCTATGTTTGCATTTTGTATTGCTTTAAAAGCAAGGAAAATATAACTTGGAAGGTCCTGTTGCATCCACCCCAAATGAAAGGTTAGAACACTTTCATCATGTACCCATTTGAACATTGTATGTGTTTACAAATAACTTGAATTAATTTCATCGACATTCAACTATGAAAATAACTTTCTTATATATTGAACTCTGTCCGACCAAATTTTGGGCTACACTTCAAATTCATTCCTTCAAAGTATTGTTAGTTAACCCCTTTTTTCTTTGTTCTCTCATAAACTGATATTATCTGTATAAATGTATTCTTTGCTAATTGATTAGATATATATTAGTATTCATTTACCTCATTGAGTTTTGTGCTTTTGTTCTAGATTTTCCTTCCTATATTTATGTAAATAAATCTGTGTAATATAATGGCCAAGAGATTTTTATATATCTTGCCTTTTGGTTTAGTTAGGCTGAGAACCTTTCATGGGTTTGTTAGGTGCAAACATGAGTACAGCAGACATGTCATTCAGAGATGTTACAATAGAAACCCCAGATAGAAAATGTGACCGGGTGATGTGAATGAAGTCATGCACCGGAAGCGTACGCGGAGGATTTTGGGGATTTGAAAAAAGTCAGTTAGTTGAGTTCTAGCATCCAAAGAAGACGGTTGACTTTCAGAGCTCAGCGGGTGCCACACGTGGTGGTGGGGGGGGGGGGCAGATGGAAAAGTCGTCATAGAAAGATTGTGCCTCTTTCTTCCTTATGTCGAACAATCTTTTAACTCAAAAGGTAATAAAAAATTTCGTACCTGAACTAAGAAGTCGTGTTTTTTTGTGTTTCAGGATTCCTATGTTATCTATATGTGCGTTATGGACATTATGAATGTTTTGCATACCAGGATGGATATGTACATTTCACATATTCATGTATGGCTATGTTACATCTGGTTATATTTAAAACTTTTAACATGTGTTGTCTTGTATTTTTGCAAGTATGTTCATTAGTTGTCTTCTCTCATTTTCCCTGGCACGTTGAGAAGGAGTTCCCTTCCCTTGTCTTTCTTTTGGTTTATTTTATTTATTACTTAAATCCAGGATCAAAATTTTTATTATTATTATTCTTGTTATGTAACCATTTTTGTCGTCCCAACAAGCATGTGTGCATAATGATATATATATATATATATATATATATATAGCCCGTGGTGTAATGGTTATCATCATAGGAAATGGACACGGCGACATGAGTTCAAATCCTGCACGAAACTGATTGCATTTCACATAGCACTAATACCCTTGGGAAAGATATGAATCCAATTATTCTCCCTCCAGCTATGGGTAAATAGTAGGACAGAATAGTTTCTTCAGCCTTGGTGAGGCAACTAGTCTAGGAGAAGGAAAACTCTGAATTCAAACCTGTTAAACTGCGCTTAAAAATTGATCTTGTGTCATATCCTGCCTGAGCGGAGAGGTTGGTAAATATATTACACACACACAAAGATATATATATTTATACACATACACAAACATTCATATATATATTATCATAGCCAGGGTGACTACGATACCTAAAATCCCTGGTTTAGAAAAACGCTGAGTCACTTGTGACATTAGACAACAAAAATGTTGTACACATGTCATAAGAGAACTTCTGTTACTAACACAAACTCTTCAAAATATAATGATGTATCTCATTATTACTTATATTATAAGGGAACTTCCTGTGTACAGAAACATTTCATCCGGCCCAGCACAGTGGTAGGGGCCAATGCTATGTAAACACAGCAGGCAGTAACCAAAAGACAACACAGCAGCCGGGCTCCCTCAGCCCGGAAGAGAGGTAATCTATTACCTCTCCTAGCAGCATGGGGTCGGCATCTTCACTACCAAACCAAGCTGCCGAATGTGAGGTCTGCATCCTTACCACCAGCTGAAGCAGAAGACATAGAATCCAACCAACCACAGCTGTGGACTCAGCACAGCTAACCAAACCAATCACAGCTGCTTTTCTCTTTCAAACAGCTCTTCTGAGCTAACCTTAGAAAGTCTACCATTGAACAGTTCTTCTAAAAGCTAGTGTCACGTGGTGTCCCATTGAGAAGATAGAAATATGATTACTACTATCCTCTTGTTTGAATTAGCAGTGGCAAGCCATCAGAGAATGACCATTAAGAAAGAATGTAGGTCACAGAAGGGAGACCCACAGATGTTTATACTTGGTGACCTCACTCGGGTCGCCTGACACTGGAAGGAAGAAGGTAGAAGCCAAACGATTGGCTGGGACCCTAAAACGGAAGTGGGGACTCCTTCCCGTCAGCGGAAATAGATAGTAAGAAAGTTAGTTGTTGGACAGGGTTCGTAGCAGACGGAACCAAAGCCAGTACTCCGGGTAGAAGAAGACAAAAAAATATCTCGGACACGAAGGAGCCAAGTTCTTCAAGCCAGTATTAAAAATAGCATAAAGTCTATTAGCCCGTAAAAGAGGAAATATTTTCCACAGGAACTTCATCAAAGAAAAAAAGATAAGTAAACTTTGAGACCATTTCTCCTTATACCCAATTTTATATACCCTCTCTCTCTCTCACAATTTGAAGAAAAACGAAAGACAAGAAAAGAAGAAAGACATTTATGTTCATGGACTGTTCATTTATTATATATTTGACACGTTGAAGGTGTATATCTATGTGTAGTAAAAGATTGATATATTTTAATGTTCCCACGTGGTCTAAGTTGTTATTTGCAGTGTCTTCTACGAGTTTGTTATGTCATATTTCTTTTCCAGCTTCTATTCGCCTTATATTATCTTGCTTAAAATTGTCCTATCAATTCCTTTAAAATATCACATGGGAAACCAGAATTGCCGACTACTATAATTAATATTATTACGTCTCAACCTAGAGGTCCATATCTTCCATTGTCTAGGGGAGGAAGACTAGTGGCCTTGGTGGGTGTGTGTATAATGTGAAATTTGGAACCCCTTGCCAGCGGCGGTCAGTCTAGCACTAAATTAATCCCCCACATAATATGCCAGTTCTTATATGCCTGAGAAAAAAACTCTGAACGAGGACTTATTCTATGAGGGATCAAGTGCCAACCTGCCCCGTCTTCACACGTGCGAAAATAAAACCCCGTTCTGGAATAAAAGTAAATTTTCGCGTCACACTAGCTTCCGAAAGTCTTTCAAGATCACTTTTCAAGTCTCCTCATTACACCTTCCTGGCAGATATTATGCAATGACGATGCAGAAGCCAACACCAACTGCAGACCAGCACCAGCATAACCCAGCAGCCATTCCTGCACAACCAAGCTATAGCATTTGCAGGATATAATCCACGAGCGACTCACTGCTAGGACTAGCATCAACACTTCA
>OY757913.1:20151954-20381954 GCA_963585895.1 Sepioteuthis lessoniana | reverse complement strand
CAATTTAGAGGCTGATGTATCATCCTTCGGTGATATATTGAAGACATACACCACCCTCTCTACAGAAGACTGCTTGCTAGTGCAATAGCATCTTTCCATTATGCCATTTCCCACCAGGAACTAAGCACATAAAAAGTATATGTGAATATCCCAGCCTTCTGCAAATTTTCTGAATGTGATCTCACAGAATGCTGTACCATTACCAGTGAGCAGCTCAGTCAATAGAGCTTGTTCATAAAATACCTCCAGCTGCTGGATGACACTGACAACAGAATAATGACTAAACTGTGCATCAGAGAACAGAGTAGGTGTCACAATCAACTAGTGTCAGATCGTGTCTGCTGCCAGGGTAGGTCATGTCCATCACTACTCAGCAACAGGTGTCTTATGTCATGCTACTTCATCGTCCACAGTGCCAGAGCCAGGTCTATGGACTGTCTCACCTCATATGGTTCTGCCACTTCCTTAACAGCAGGCTTGGATGCTGCAGTATCACAGTCCAGATTCCTGGGCTGTAGAATACACAGACTGCACTTCTGCATAGGGGTAAGACCCCCATCCAATGAGTCTCCCGGATATGACACTAAACAATCTGATGGTGAGGCTCCAGTATTGGAGTTTTGGAAAATGTGGAGTATCCCTTCATTGCTATTACTCCCAGATCCACTCTGACTCAGAGTAGTAGTACCTGATAGGGTCATAGGACAGGGGTCAAATAGAACTGTTTGACCATGTAAACCATGTGCAAACAAATGATTTATGTTGAATTATTAGAAATAGAACTGTTTGATCATTTAACTGTGTAAACAAATGACTGATGTTTAGTTGAATTGTTAGTGATACATAACAATACTAGGAACCATTTAACTGTGTGCAAATAAAACTATTGGTGTAGAATACTTGAAACCGTTTACATGTGTGCAAAACAGAATTATTGGTATGACATAACAATACTTGGAACCATTTGACTGTGTAAATGAATGAATACTGTTGAATAGAATAATTCGTGTTATATAGCAAAATTTCAAACTATTTCACTGTGTACAAACAAATGATTAATATTTAATAGAAATATCTGTATTAGATTGCAATACTTGCAATCATTCAACTGCGTAGAAACATTAGAAATATTGTATGCAAACAAATCAGTTCTCACGCATTTAAAAATAAAATTACTAACAAACTATTCACTCAATAATGATATATGTATAACCATTTAACTGTGTGCAAACAAATGGTTGATGCTAAATTAAATTATTAGTGTTATATAGCAATATAAAGGGTATGGAGTAGCGCCCTCCCCTACACCTTGGTGTAGTAGCTATTGAAAAGGGAGCCTTCAGGTCACCCTCGACTATGGTCGCCAACTTTACTTACTTTACTATATAGCAATACTTAAAACCATTTAACTGTGTGCAAAAAAATGATCTTCAGCTCATTTAAAAAAAGCGTTTACAAATCATATATTTGGCATTAAATAACCTACAAGGGTTGATATGCCAAGCCAAACCAAACTGCAGGATCAACCCACTTCACAAAATACAAAGTGCATTTTATGCTGGGTTATCCACTTTGCAGATGCATACTTATAATCTGAGTAAAATCTGACATGTCAACAGCTGCGCTGCACACTGGATGCATAAGCTCCGCCTCTTTTCTTATTGCATAAAACCATTTTTGAGGCACCCAGATGAGAATGAGCGGCCTGGTTTGCACAGGATTTCACATTGATAGTTAGGCAGATTTTTTGGCAAACCTCTCAAGAGTACTGAGCCAACATCTAATTAGCATCTCTGCAGCTGCCTTCGTGTGCACTCACACCTTTCTGGTCAGAGTGTTGGAAATCCATCTGTACACATATGCTGAATTGGTCAACATGTACAGCACTGTTGTTTTCCATCAGAGCACCAGACTGATGCCTTTCAGCACTATGTCCAGTTCAACAAGATTCATGTGCTCTGTCTGGATGCAGCCAACACACACCTTCCCTGTCTTCTCCTTAACCTTCAAATTAGAAAATGCAGATGAAAAATTTGTGTAATTTTTTTCCTATAAACAAATTATATTATAACTTTATTTTATTTAGGATTTTAGATAATACCAATTTAAAAAAAAAAAATAAACATTTTAAAAGCATAAATAAAGATATAAAAAGTTTATTTTTAAACATTTTCTTGGTTTTAATAGTTTGAAAATAGCACTCCCTCCCAAAAAAAAAAAAAAAAAAAAAAAAAAAAAAAAAAATGAATTATAGATATAAAATAAACCTAAAATTTATAAATAAAATTTGATTATATATTAAATTTCTTCTATTTTTCAAATAGTGATTCTCTTCATATCACTGGATCATTTGTGTTTTAATTGATATCAAAATTAATTCATCCCAGTATTATTAAAATTCATAAAAAATTTGCACCAGCAATTTTTTTTTCAACTTAAAAATAAATAAAAATAATGGGGTGGAGGAGTCATATTTAAAATTCTGATAGGAGGAATAAAAGTTTAGGCATCCACAAAGGAGTGGGCTCTTTACTAAGAGTAGCTATAAAGTAAAATTCCTGGAAATTAATTATGTACAAAGACATTTTTCCTCAAAATTCAGAAGACAAGATTCATTTTTTTTTTTATTGTTTTGTTAACATGCTCAACCCCTCCTCAATGATTTTGTTAATTTGACTCACTCAATGAAGATACGCATGATAATTCCAGAGAGAATTAAATTGTCTTTACATTTTTTCATGATAGTTCAATTCATATAGATGCCTTATTTTTGAAGTTCAAAATACTATAAAATAGGGTACACCGGACATTGGCATAATGGTTAGAGTGTTCGCCAATGGCCCGGGAGACCTGGGTTCAATCCCAAGTCACGTCATACCAAAGACTTTAAAAATGGTACTTGCTTAACACTCAGCATTATAAGGTACGGATCAAGGGTAAAGTGGAGAAATCCTGGGAAAGGAGTAGCGCCCTCTCATACACCTTGGTGTAGTAGCTATCGAAAAGGGAGCCTTCGGGTCACCCTCAACTATGGTCGCTAACTTTACTTATTTCTCTTCTAGGCATTTTCTTGATAATTTATTCTTTTTCATAGCCTAACCTTCTTGGGATGTTGTAAATAAAGAGAAAAAATGCAGGTTAAACATTTTTTTTTTTTAGAGTTTTAAAATTGACATCTAAAGATTAAAGTCTTCTACTTATTGCAGGTGACTGGGATTTTGTTAAATAGAGTAAAAATACCAAGTAGATAAATTTGACAGATTAAATCAAAAAGTATTAATCTAAATATTTTTAGTCAGTTTTTTGAGCATGGTTTTTCATTGGATGATTCCCTTTCCCCCCAAAGAGAACCAATATAAAATCATTGCTTAAAAGAGAAACCTTTTCTGAGAATTTATTAACATAAATAAAAGAATAAAAAAAACAACAGATTATTATGCTTTTGATCTCTATACTGTAGAAGAAAAGGGTGTGGCTTGTCAGTAATAAGTTAGAACATTGCCAATAAATAGTACAGGGGTTTTTTTGGGGGGAGGGGTTACATGCCTAATGGAAATCAGTCTATTGCCGTAAAACATTTGTACTATGGTCATATTTCTGAGAAACTGAAGGGTCAACTACTAAATTCACCAGTGAAGACCCACATGTTTTCATTCATAACTTTTGAATATTAGCTAGAAAATACTCTTTTCATATGCAAATATACCAGTAATATCAACTATTTTAATGAAAACTTGACTGATCATTATACAACATCTAGGATTCCAAAAAATAGATTTTATATCTAGATGAAAATCCTTTTATAAATCGGTAAGTAAGTAACCATATTAAATCTCATAATGGAGATTATGAGTGTCTGCAACTGAAGCTACATCATAACCAATGTCACAGTTCTTTTAGTGAAGCTACATCACCACCAATGTCACAGTTCTTTTAGTGATTTATGTGTCACATTTTCCATGATTTTATTCGCATTTTAAATTTCAAGAAAATGGTATTATATTATTAATACTGTTGGCCTTATCTACATACTAATGTCATGTAATTGTATTTATATATAGCAGTTCAGTGTGAATAGGAAGGCTAACTTGAAATGATAAGCTTTAGAGTTTAATTGTAATAAATATTTGATTGTTATTATCGATTAATAATTGTTTGGTTTTATTTTGATGAATATGAGCAAACATTTCATTGATAAATTTTAAAAGAAATCTATTAACAAAAAGAAATAATTTTATTCTTCATTGTCTAAGTTAAATAGTTAAGTTAGGAAAATTTAGCAATGAAAGCCAGGAGTGATGGGAAGAACGAGTGCTCAAGCTATTTTATTCTTTGATTGTTTCAAATAAGTTTATTGTAATAATTCTAAGTAATATTAAATGCTACTTTTTATGATTTGCTAAGCCCAATAAATTTTTTTTAAATATTTACAAACACAAAGAAATCTTATATATAATTTTATATAAAAATCAATTAAAATAAAAAAAATATGTAATCTTTTTATATGCATCCTTTTTAGTTTTGTTAGTCTTTCTAATTAAATATATTTCATTACATTAAAACTTAAATACTTGTATCCTAAGAGTGCACAGTTTTACTAGTATTTATATTTATAATTAATTTATAGTATTTATTTAGTGGTGTAATGGATACCATCATAGGAAATAGACATGGCTCAAAGCCTGGATGAGGCTGTTTACATTTTCACTTAGCACTAATACCATTGGGAAAGGTATGAATCCAATTATTCTCCCGCCATCTATGGATGAATAGTAGGGCAGACTGGGCTCTTCAGTCTTGATGCGACATCCAGTATAAAAGTAAAACTGAATTCAAAACTGTTAGACTCTGCTTAAAAATTGCCCTTCTGTTACATCCTGCTTATGCAGAAGGGTTAGATGTGTGTGTGTGTGTGTGTGAAATTTTCCTGCCTTCTATTAATTGCTTTACTAAAACAAAAAGAATCACTAAACTATAATTCTTTTTTTCATTTCAAATTTAATGGCCAAGATAAAATAGCAATCTTATGAGAAAAAGTAACAAATTTGATTATTTGTTTGAGTCAAATAGCACCTAGCAAAACAAAGATGATAACTTGCAGATCAAGACAGTAAGAGCCAGTTCCAAGAAACTGGAGAAGGGGAAAAAAAAAAAAAAACCCAGCTAGACAAACATCAAGAAATTATCTCTCTCAATGGTTCCATTTTCATCATGAATCAACATCCACTGGCTATGCTGAGTGAGTTATAAAATATTCTAATTAAATTACATAGACAATAAATCTATAAACTGTCTTATAAGATTAGCAGGGTGGCCTGAGAGAAAACTTGTAGGTTAAACAGAAAGTAAGAATAAAAACTGTTTCATGCCAACTCTAAAATAACTGAATAAGATGTTTCTTTTAGGTTAGACAGTAAGACAAAAATATTTAAACATACAAATATATCAGTTTACGAATTACAGATTTGAGTTGGGGAGTTTATTTTCCAACTATAATATCAAACTAATCTTGCAAGCAATTGAGAGCAAGTTGGTTTCTCAATGGTTATTCATCAACAAATGTTGGCTCAACCCAATAAACTACTTAGAAGGCTTTAGTTTGATAAGTTTCCTTTATAAATTGATCATTCTTGTAATAAAATGCAAACTTCACTCTTTCTAAGACCTTGCTAAAGATACCCCCTAAACCAAGTTTAAATTCCAGTCTTCCTTTAATAACTTAAGTATATGTACTAAATAAATAAATAAATACTGTAATTAATTTATGAAGGAACAGCTTATATCAGCAGCAGCAATTATATTTCAGGAAGGAGGTAAGTAATGTAAGTATCTAAAGTGGCAAGTTGCCCAACCAGGCAGACACACAGAAATAGAGAAAGATAGAAAGAATATATTTACTCCCTTTCCAGACTCCCACCAACACAAACAAAACAGCCCTTCTCTTTATTTTCTTTAGATAATTTTTATTCCTCTTTTTCTCCAGAGCAGTCAATGTATATATGATTGAAAAATAGTGGAAAATTTTAATAACAAGTTTAATGTTGTATTATTGGCCTCATCAGAATAGTTAACATTCAAACATACCAGTCTTCAAGTTTGACTTAACCTAAGAAATAAAATAATTCTTAAAAAATAATACATATACAAAGCAAGAATTAAAAAAAAAAGTTTTATCCTGGAATGTTTCAAATAAGAGATGAAAATAAATAGGTCATTTTTGTATTTATTCAACACATAATCCAAGTTTTTTTTTTCTATGCAATACTTAATGTTGTTCGGATAGATAAATTGGAGTCAATGAAAATATTACCAAAAAAAGTAAAAATCAGCAACTTTAGTTGAAGATGACCCGAAGGTTCCTTTTCAATAGGTACTACACCAAGGTGTAGGGGAGGGCGCTACTCCATTCCCTGGATTGCTCCACTTTACGCTTGATCCTTACCTTATAATGCTAAGTGTTAAGCAAAGTGGCATCAAGTTCCATTTTTTCAGTCTTTAGTATGACTCGACCGGGGATTGAACCCCAGTCTTCTGGATCATTGGCAAACATACTCATTAGGCCAATGAAACTTTAAAAAATTATATGATGTATTTTTGTAATTTCAAAATACAATACAAAATCATAAAAAACATTTACAGCTTCAAACAGTGAATTATCAAATTATAAATTCATATTTGATGAAAAAAGCAGCATGAAAAAAAAATAAAAAAACCTTACGAAAATATTTTTATTAATCCATTCCACTCAGTTCTTAAATTTGGACAATGCATTTTAAATTTCATATTATAGGATATTTAATGCCAAATCTTGTTTGTTTATATATATATATATATATATATATATATATATATATATATATATATATATATTTATATTTTATTATGGTAGAAACTTTCAAAACTCTTTAAAAAACAAACACACCTTTACACAAGCAAGCAACACCTGATGATGGCCTCTGAAGGGTCTGAAAATGCTCGGGACAATATTAGGAAATTCATCTACCAATTCCAACCTGAAATGAAGACACCTATAAGAAAACTTGAAAGGATCTTAAATAAATTATACAAACAAAATTTGTCTTTATTATTTAATGAAACATGCTTAAATGAACGACTGCTGCCTAACTACACACACAAACATATATATATATATATATATATATATATATATAAAAAAACAAGATTTGGCATTAAATATCCTATAATACCAAATGAAGACACTTATCAGAAAACTTGAAAGGATCTTAAATTACTCAAAATTTGTCTATATATATATATATATATATATATATATATATATATATATATATATATATATATATATATATATATATGTGTGTGTGTGTGTGTGTATATTTTATGATTTGTAAGCAAATAGTTTGTTGGTAACATCATTTTCAAATGAGCCAGAGATCATTTGTTTGCACACAGTAAAATGGTTGCAATTATTGTTATCCAACACTAATAATTCTATTAAATATTAATCATTTGTTTGAATACACTTAAATGGTTTCAAGTATTGCTTTATAATACTAATAGCTCTATCTGCATACAGTTAAATGATTTCAAGAATTTCTAACACTAATAATTCTATTAAATATTAATCATTTGTTTAAACACAGTTAAAGGGTTTCAAGTGTTGAATAATGATAATTCTAAATATAATAAAAGATTGAACAGTTTTATTTGACTCATAGATGAGACCCTAACAAGTATGCCACTCTGGGTCAGAATGAACCTAGGAGTACTGGCAATGAAGGGCTACTCCATACTCCCCCAGATCTTCAGACCTGGAGCCTTGCCATCACATACAATTTTATTGTCATAGTCCAACTGACAGAACAATTAATTCCAGATGGAATATCAAAGGAAACTAGTTTTGCCACTAATTTGAGGTATGGCTTTAAAAGCCTAAAAACATTAAAAACCATTTCAGGAAATCTTTTCAAATCATTTCAAAGAAGTTGATAATTTATAAAGGCTATGCATGTATATATTCTCATATGAATATTTAAATCATTATTAAATAAAACAAGAGGATATATGATTTATAATGCCCTACTGTCTTCATATCAATACAAATGGAAAACCAACTAAACAAATAGGGTGAAATTCACAAACTATAATCCATATTAAGTTTTAAAAAAACAAAAAAAATTTTTATTAAATACTTAAAGTTCATTAATCAAACAAGAGAAAATATGACTTGTAATATTCTAAAGTGCTTATAAGTATACTGAATGAAAGAAGCAATAACAGATTAACTAAAAATAAAGTTGTTATAGAAGGAGTGTTTAGAAATAGAACAATAAAACAATTAAGAACTAATTAGCATTAATAAAAAAATAGGCCAAAAATGAAAGAGTTGATAAACAAAAGGAATGGTTTGAACATTTGCTAAATAGATAAACAATTTATATATATTATCAGTATAAAGAAAACCAGAACTATGAGATCTTAATTTGTCCAAACAATAACAGCAAAAAAAATAAAAAATAATAATATATATAATTTTTTTTTTTTTACTGTTATGCTTTGGACAAATTAAAATCTCATAGTTCTGTTTTTCTTTATACTGATAATACCATATATATATATATATATATGCGTGTGTCAGATTAAGCTTTGGAAATGTACCCAGATGTACACATGTATACATTTAGATATCTTGCTAATCAGAAAGGAAAACATTTGTACTGTATGTTTGAAGATTATAAAAAAAAAATTTAAAAAAAACAGTTTCTATTTCAGCTTTTGCCTTGCTTCCTTAAAAACCATCCATATAAAGACAAAATATAAATATTTACAACTACATTACTATAATATACCTTACAAATAATATTATCCATAAATCATATTCCCAGAAAAAGTTATTAGGTTAAGACATCTGAATAGAACAGAAACAAAGCACTTTTAACTAAGAGGTCAAATAAAGACAAAAAAAAAGAACAAGATGACATAATATCTAATCTCAAAAGGATCAATTTCTTTTTTCCCCCCTGCCTCAAGGAATTAGAGGATTATCAAAAGCTAAGTAATAAATAATAAAAGGTTTCTGTCCTCTTTTTTTACCCTGCTGAAACAGTGTGTCTTTAGCTTTTAAGGTATGCATTGGGAGGTGAGGTGTAAACTGATTATTATTATTTTTTTTTTTAATTTTTTATCTGTCATGGGAATATCTGTTGGGCACAAACAGTACTTTAAGACAGTCTTTATATATCATTAAATAAAAACGAGTTTTCAGGGGTTGTTGAAGGGAAATGAAATGAAATCTAGTCATATAGTTCAATAAAATTTACCAAAGTAAGAGAATATTAATTAGTAACCCATTTTTATTTCATTTGGTTAACAACTGTCTTAAAACGGTGGCACCTTTAAGTATATAAGACAAAAAAATGTTATTAGTTATGTTCGAATTAAAAGACATAAAACTCAAAATTGAAATTAAATTGCAATTACAAAAACATTTGAATTGGAAAAATTCTCCTGCTGTTTTAAAAAAAAATTTCACAATATTTTTCCTTCTTAATTGTTGACTAGAAAACATCAACTCATGATATATAAAATAAAATTTCTTGATTATGACAAATTTGATGAGTAAGAAACAGTTTCTAACTTGTTTGAATCAATTATTTAATAAAAGGTGCACAAAAGAACCCAGAATCCTCAAAGCCTAACCCAAGACATGACAATAATATATAGCTAGAAGATGGGAGAGCTAATTTTTTTCAAATTTGGTTTAATGGAATCATCAAATCAATTTCTGATCAAAGTTTTATAATCATCTTTACCTTAATACCGTTGGAAAATATTGTCCCATTGACAGTCATCTTAAACATAGTCACATCAGACATTCTATAATAGAAGAAATAGTAAAGAAAAAGTTATACTTGGCAAACTTTCTTTAGAATTTTAAAAAATATATGTACATGCACAAAGTATGAAAACCAATTATAAAATGATTGCAGGATGATTTACTGTCATAAATCAAACAAACATTGTTTTTAATCAAGAAATCTTTCTGGATGAATTTGTGTTTGTAATATTAAAATTGGGTTTATTGTTGTGCTTTTAATCAGACTGGACTGCTTAAAATTTTTCAAAAAATGTTTTTAAAAGGGTATTTTTTATGATGGTGTTAGCCATCATATTAGGGTAGTTGACCTAGATATAATTATTTTACAACAACAAACTCCCCATGACACACAAAAAAAAAACTACTAGTGAAACCTAAAACCACTCCAACACAACTATAAACATATCAAATATCAAAGACAGGTAAAGCAGACCAAAGTAAACACACTTCAGGAAAGAGGAACAAAGACCCCAATATAAACCAGTCTGAACAGACAAGCGTCATTTATACTGGAAACAAGAGTGAGTTCAAGTCTCATTGAGTACCCCATTAAAAAGGCCTTGTGCCACATGTTCTCTGCTGGAAACATACATATATATAACACATATGTAAGAACAAAATAAATTCAAAAAATACAAATCTCTTCGTGGACCTTCCTATTTTAAAATAATATTTTAGGATATAGACATTTACCAAGTTTGTCAGAAGGCCTAATGAAATTAAA
This sequence comes from Sepioteuthis lessoniana, assembly GCA_963585895.1. Classification (NCBI taxonomy): domain Eukaryota; kingdom Metazoa; phylum Mollusca; class Cephalopoda; order Myopsida; family Loliginidae; genus Sepioteuthis; species Sepioteuthis lessoniana. Next base: position 20,371,374 of record OY757913.1, on the reverse strand, counting down.
TGTAATACCAACCTTTTAAGTAGGGCCCTTTGTGAAATTTAGGAGAAAAAAAAAAAATTAGCAAGACCACAACAATCACAGGAAAGTATGCAACTACTTCAGGGACAAAACAGGCCTAGAATGATCAATTTTTCTTGTAACTAGACATCATACATGTCAACCTTTTTCAGGCTAATACATGTTGACTGACAGGCTTTAATACTGAATGTCTGCAAAAGTTCCAAGCATATTTTAAACGAGACATTGAAAACTATTTTTTTTTTTATTGGAAACTTACATATTTCATAAATCAGTCCGTAATCAATGCAAATAATGAATATTATTTCATCCTGAAGTCTCATATGGCACCTGAGGATTTTTTTTTTTTTTTTTGTGAGGGGGTATGTTCACCCCAACAACAAATTGGTTAAAATGTTTATGTGAAAAAGATATTACCCTAATTAAGTCAATGAATGCCAACACTGTCTTATAAATGTCAAACCTTACTTATTTACTGCGTAATTTCGTTAAGGAGATCATTTTTATGAGGTCATGAACATAACAACAAATTAAAAAATATCAATCTTATACAAAACAAATATAAAAACAAATTTTGAATTTTCTAATAGAAACAAAACAAGAATCAGTCAGTGATTTGTAAAAGATATTTCATTACACATTGAAGAAGGAAAGCATGTTAACCAAAACTAGTCTACTATAATCCATACAAAAAGGATAACAGAGGGGTTTAAATCATCATATATGTGTGTTAAATAAAATTTTATACGAGATTTTTAAAAAATCTTACGAAAAATCCTTACTGTGCTTTTAACCTCGTCTAATTCAGTATATTTGGAATTGTATTGTGAAATTTCATGAATATACTAAGTAGAAACAATGAACCGCTACATAGAATGGTAACTTATCCGTAGATCTGACATAACTTTAAAAATAAAATAAGATAAAGATATGTATTTATTTTGAAGTTAGTAATTAGTAAGACAATGAAATTGAGCTCAAAATTCCAGAGAAAAAGAATTTTTTTTCTAATTTAGAAAATAATAATAATATAGTAATAATAATTTAGAAAATAATAATAATAATATAGAAAATAATAGTAATATAGTGAAAGCACTAAATCTCATACATTTGAACAATACAGCTTTCACCTCAAGATAGATATATATATTTTATACACATACACAAATGATGACAATGATGACCAGCTGACAAGTTTTCAGACCGAATGGATCTACTTGAAGATATTAATACTTACCTTCATTGAATCCTAATATAAAAAAAAAGTCCTTCGTCATGACCTTAAACAAATTTTATATCATATTATATAAACATTATATAACATGACTCTTCTCACTTGGACATATTCATTGGAAATCTAATCAAATATTCCCTAATACACAAAAACATAGGCATGCAACTTATCTTTGAATAGTCATATTTTATTTAAAACTTTCATTCTGATTGGTTGAACAGTTGTTCCTGAAGATCATATCTTTTCAATAAAATAACCAATCAGAAACATCTATAAAGCCGTAATCAAAAAGCTGAAAGTAATCAGAGAATCAGTATATAGTGAATCTTCAAAACAACTTTAAACTCAAGAAAGGAAGAAAGGGGCCCTAATAGTCTCTTCTTGACTAAAACGGAAATAAGTACTTACATTTTTCATTTCTTATCTTAAAAAAGATCCCCATTCACTGAAGTGTTAAGGTCATAATCTCTAGAAATACCGGAAAGAGATAGCTATATTGACTTAATAAACTTCTTGATAAAAACAATATATCATTTGGATTAAAAATTCATTCTATTTAAATTCTTAAGGAAAATAGTGATATTTTTTATGGAACTTTCTCATGTGTCATATTTACCTTTGAAATTTAAATTAAATGATAACAAACTTACATTATTAGTTGTCTGAATTTTTTTTAGACAAAGCTTGATGATTTTTATTGTTCAGAGTTTTTGGACTCTTGTCTTTATCTTTATTGATATATTCACAACATTTCGTCCGATATGTCTTCTGGCCTTCTTCAGGTGTTTGTCAAACTTGGGAGCCTGCAATGAACTTTGAACTACATCCTTTATTTAATCCACAAGGGTCACTTGTTCTGATTACGTTAACCATAACTGGGTATAAGTGCTAAGTATTCCTGAATTGTTACTCACCTGAAGTCAGGATTGAACCTGCAACTTCCAGATGATTGTCTCTTTTAGAAGCTTAGAAAACCAACACCTATAACCATTACGCTATGTGTCCTGCTGGCTCCTGAGTTTGACAAACACCTGAAAAAGGCCAGAGGAGATATCGGCCGAAACATTGTGAATATAACAATAAAGATGAAGACAATAGTCTGAAAACCCTGAATGATAAAAAAAAAGCTTATATTTGTTATAATCTATGAATTGAATAATTGTGTTATTATTATGTAAGTCATAGTCAAGATAACATTTTAAAAATATATTTATGTTCACAATTAAAATTTTTTGTGACAATTATGTCAGGGTTTAAAAAACTTACCTTGATTAAAAAGGTTTAGAATTTTATTTTATAATAAAAGGTATTAACATCATAAAAAAAACATTGATTTCCTTATGAAGAAGTCAGCTTTAACCAAATTCCATCTCTAAAGTGTTAATCCATAAAGTTTGTTTTTTTTGTTTTTTTTTTTTATCTAAACAGGATATAATTTAACTAAAACATGTATAAGAAAAAGCGGATCTACCAGTGGATATTTACTAAACTTTGCCAAGTCTGGCACATGTTTTCAATAGAGGAGCACCTAGTGAGAATTAAATTCATTAACAATGGCCTGTAAGACTAGCCTGATAACATTAAAAACTTTGAGCGTCAAAATATTCTATTGGAATCCAATGCCAACATTTCAAATAAGTTTCTTAAAACTCTTCGGATTATTAACAGCCAGAAGCAACTCATGTCAACATAATTCATGTTAATCTGGAAATCAATATCAAAGGAAATGGTCAACTTAAATGTGCAGATCATTACTACAATTAGAAACACAACAGACTTTTTCTTGTAAATTCAGAAAATTCCTGATTCTTATTAAGCCAACTTAGAAAACAGCAACACAAAGTCAGTATTCTAATGAAATACTTTTTCCACAATTTATTATTAGTGTTGTATAGTGTACTGTGTCATTATTAACGAGGAACACATATGTATATAAAAATATAAGATTATATTTTTATTTTTGGTGATGATACTTCTGTGGAGCAGAAAAGCAATCGCAGAGAGTTCGCGCATACAGAGGAGCTGTCAGGAGACAGAAGAGTCAGTGAACAACTGACTTTAGCCAAAATTCGGGAACTTACATAGTCAACAACTCTCACGTGACCTGCAGCCAATTCCTCTTTTTCATTAATTATGGTTCCGCCCACATTTTACTTCTTTGCTTTCCATTGGTTATGTTGTCTGCTTCCCATTGGCTACTTGCCCAAGATCGGTTCTGTGAGCGTACGCATCTGCCACTATCACCAAATTCAACTATGCCCACCATTCAGGTGATTTTCCGATATCTTCAACCGGATGCACCTGTTTTCAACATCCATCGTATTCACAGCACCTGTGGGCATGGTGACATTTTGGCAGTCACCTTGTTGATATTATCCTTGAGCGGATGTAGCTGTGTCAACATCCTCTGATACACAGTACCTGTGGACATGACATTTTAGTGATCACACCAGTCTTATCAATCTATCTGTCAACAACATCCGCCGTATTCACACCTGCAGTTCATGTTAATATGTTACATTAGTATCTTCATCTTTGTTATTTTGATAACAAATCTCAGGCAATATGCAGAATGTTACAGAAAAATTGACATTTTGTACTCTAATAAAAATCTTGACCAATTCTTATTCAAATGATCTCAAATTAAAAACTGTTTAATGGTTTTTTTTTCCTTTTCAGATAGAGAAATGCCATTTACTGGAAAAGAAAAAGTATTTAAAAACATAGAATTTTGAATTGTTTCTTCACATACAGTTAAAATTTGAGATTATTTAAATGAGAATTGGTTAAGTTAGTAGATTATGAAATGATATCAATTTTTCTGTACCACTACTTAGTACATCTCAAATGGTATAGATTTTTTTGAAACACTTTTTTTAGTGGGGGAGGGTTCCTATAATGTATAATTCATTTGATAAGAGGGTAATGTTTCCCCTTTATAAATGGTTCTAAATTTGAACATCAAAAATTCCTGCTGAGTGGATACAATGTTCAGGAGAATATCTCCCTCCCACTAAAAATACCCAAAATTGTTTTTAATGATTTTTTTTCATAGGTCATTTTACTATGAAGCTTTTTAGTTTTTATTGGATACATATTAAAAAAGGGAAATTTTGAAAGATTTCATCAAAGTGCAGATACTACAGACTAATCATGGTGTGATCCTGCATGATATTGTTAACTCAAATGAACAGATATATCTTTAACTAAACGCATGTAACATACACTACATAATAAAATGAAAAACAGGCATTTTAAGCCAAGTTATGATGGAAGACTACAAAAGATTTTTTTTTCTCATGCCATTTTTCAATTTTCATTTGCCCATTTTATCCTACTCTGCACTTCTCAGAACTGGAGCCTCACCATCAGATGAAGTTCAGTGCCATACTCATGACACCCCTTTATTATGTGTGTATGTAGGGGGGGGTCTTACTTTTTTTGCAAGGAATAGTCTGAATATTCTAAGCCCCACCAACAGTGACGATTAATTTAGATAACACTGGTAATTTTGCTTATGGTAAACACGTTTTTAACAATCTAAAACAATTATAGAAGTTGTTTGGTTGGATTTAATGGCATATCAACCCTTGTAGGTTATTTAATACCAAATCCTGTTTATACATATATTTTAAATATATATGATTTGTAAACAAATAATTTGTAAAAAACAAGCCAGAGTTGATTCGTTTGCACACAGTTAAATGGTTTCAAGTATTGCTATCAAACACTAACAATCCCAAATCAGTTATTTGTTTTCACATAGTTAAATGGTTAAACTGTTCTATTTGATCCATAGATGGGATCCTAACAGGTACTACCACTCCAGTGAATAATACCAATGAAGGAGTACTTCACATTTCCCAAAGGTCCAGATGGCTTAGTGTCATATTGTTGGTGGGTAGGGTCTCAGCCATCTACAGAGATGCAGTAGGCGTATTCTCCAGTTCCAGTCAACTGGGTGACAGTCAATGAAATCTACAACAAAACCTTGCATAATTATTTTGTTTAAAGATTTCAACTTAATTTTTGCTGCAAATATGAACTTTAGGATTTTAAAAGACAAATTTTGATAAGTATTTTTTAAATATTACCGAGAAGAAACATTGATAAAATCTGTAAATTTTTGCAGTAGATGTAGAGAACAATCTTAAGTTATCAGTTATGTAATTTAGCACAAGGCCAGATGTGTAGTGCACTCAGTGATAATCAAACTCACAATGGTCCAATAGCCTCGCTCATTAACCATTATAAATGTACATCAATAGTGTAAAGACATGTCAAACCTATCAGAACTTCTTTCAACAACCCAAAATGGAAGCATTCACCTCAACAACTACTGCTCTTATGGCAAAGATGGACTTAATTCAACCTGTTTGATGCACGTACTTTTGAGACAAACACAAGAGAAAAATAAAGTAAAAAGTAAAGTTGGCAACCATAGTTGAGGGCAACCAGAAGGCTCCCTTTTCAAAAGCTACTACACCGAGGTGTAGAGGAGGGCACAACTCCTTTACCTGGATTGCTCCACTTTACCTTTGATATGTACCTTATATAGCCGAGTGATAAGCAAGGAGGTATCAAGTACCATTTTTAAAGTCTTTGGTATGACGACCTGGGATTGAACCCAGGTTTTCTGGACCATTGGCAAACACTCTACCCACTAGGCCAATGAGCTGGTTTAGAGAAAAATGAAGGGTCATAAAAATATTTATCAAGTAATCAGAAACCTTCCTTTGGATCTGTTCTCCCTCCTATATGTCTAGCACAAATTCTACTAAGCCAGATCTTAGCAGATCACTGTAGGGTCATCAACAGAATGAGTGCATCTCTAACTCTGGTCATTTTCTCTGACCAACTGACTCCAGCAGATTCTTCGGAACAATTCCTTTAGAATTTCTGACAACAGCAAGGGTGAATATTTCCCCACTTCCAAGCCTTGGGTCACAAATAGACTGGACATGAATATATTGTCAGACTGTACGTCTCCAGGACACTTTGAAAAGTGTGATAATAAAATTGAAGTCTTAAGTCACAGCTCAGTCTTATCTGATCATCTTTACTTAGACTGGGAGAAGTGGTTCACACACAAAATACAGATGGCCACACACTCAACACACCCACACAAATATGTCCAGGCCCCTATATGGATATACATACATACCTATAGTCAACTCACAACCATACACATACATACATACATGTACTAACACCTACTTGTATGTCTACTGTAATATATACACACACACACACACACACATACACATCTATATGACCATAAAGGTCCATAGTGTCACAAGGTAGCTAGATAAAGACTGGGTTTGCAGAAAGATAACATATCCAACAAGTGGCTCCACCATTTGTAATGATTGGTGCAAACAATCTGCCAGAAGGATCGCTTCACAAATGGATTTTCCAGTAGCCCTTCTCTATACAATTCTGGTGTGTAATATATTCCTGAATGAGCAAATGAAGAACATCCTGAATGACTACAAATGAGAATAAAATTTTCCTTTTTTTTTAAAAAAACATGTCTAAGTCTTCATTGTTATGTTACTTCTCCCTCTTTTCCAGTTAGCACAACTTTTGGTTAAATAGAGAATCAGGTGCTTGTTTCTAATAGTGTTCTAATATTTATAAATCTGGTCTAGTATAACAGATTTTAAAAGCACATGAATATACACATTATAAGAGATTTGTGGCATGAAAAACTAACTTGGAAATGAGATGTTTCTTCTTTAGTTTTATATCACACAAAACTATTTTTATATTTTTTGTTAATACATTAACAAATATTCATGGTATTTAGCCACGGGAAATTTCCAGATTTCACTTGAACTCAAAAACCTACTAAAAAAATCTTAAGTAGATTTTAAAGACCTTAAAAAAATTCTTCATCATGACCCAACTTAAACTAATATCTTCAACAACTGAAGATATTTACAGTGTAGTGTTTCAGGAGCAAGAACATCTGTCGAGTAATGATAATCATTTTTAAAAGCAACTCTTCAGGATTCAGTTAAAATCATATGTTTTACAACCACAATACTCTTTATTACTATACTCTAGTTTGGGGATGGTACATTTAGTTTGGTCAATTGTTATAGGCAAGAAAATTAAACTGTAATCATTCAACTCACAAATAACAAACATAGCCAGAATAAAAATAGTCTAAACTACTAGAGAAGAATGAAGGGCTGGAACAAAGGAATTAAGACTAACATTCTTTTTTAAATGATGTCTTATTTAGTACTTATTATTATAGTTTCTGATAGGAAAAGCAAATTACAAAATGACCTGTTTTCAAGTGTATAAGAAAAAAAAACAAAAAAAAAACACTGATCATTAATGATTTGTGCAATTAACAGTGATTCCAGCAAGTATTCAATATTAATACAGTTATGTATAAATTTTCATGAACAGGTGTATCCGTGTATAATTTATATACTATTAAAATCACATCATACATGTAATATCTATGGGCGTGTGTGTGCATATATATATATATATATATAAAAGCCGTCTCAATTTTTTGAGGTGAAGTTTGATAATTTTTATCATTTAGAGTATTCAGACTATTATCTTTGTCTTTATTGTTTTATTTACATTTTAGTTGATGCATCCTTTAGCCTTCTTCAGGTGTTTCTTGTTGAACTTGGGAGCCTAAATGGAATTTTGAACAAAAACCCTTTACTTAATCTATGAGGGTAGATTGTTCTAATTCCATTAACCGAAACAGATACAAGTATAAGCATTGTTTGTTATTTTTACCTGTAGTCAGGATTGAACCTGCAACCTCCAGATGATTTTACTTAGAAATTCATTAACCAAAAGCTTATATCTGTTATACAATGTGTCCTGCTGGACAATTTTGAAAGGTTTTCAGTCTCAAAAAGTCAAATATTCTTAACAACACTATGAAATACAAATCATTATTATTTACATTTTTACCTTAGCTCATATTACAATTTTTATCTAGCCTTTTTGATCGTTTCCCATATCATATTCAAAGCTTGACGACAATTACACAAAAATGCTGCAAGAAATATTGAGCAAATCCTGAAGGCAACACCCAACAAAGCAGCAGCTGTACGGCCACTTACCACCCATCACAAAAATTATCCAAGTTATACGAACCAGACATGCAGAGAAGTAAGGACGAACTTGTAAGCGATATACTTCTGTGGACCCCTTCATATGGATGAGCAAAGGCAGGACGACCAGCTAGAACCTATATACAATAGCTCTGTGTTGATACAGGATGTAGCCTTGAAGACCTACCAGGAACGATGAACAATAGAGATGGGTTGTGAGAGAGGGTCAGGAAGATCTATGCTGGTAGTGCAACATGATGATGATAATATCATATTCTATCTTTATACTTTGTCTACTCAACAGGTAGGTCAACATATGCGCTACTTTTTTAAAATATCATTCTCCCTATCTTTTATTACGATTTCATCCCATAAGGCCAGATGGTTTTCCTTTTCTTTACATATTTGGTCAGCCACACCTGACTTTTCAATTTCCCCTTGTACTACTGCTTTCTGATGTTTTTCTAGCCTCACTTTTAGTGGGCGGCATATTTTGCCTTTGTATACTTTACCACAGCTGCATGGGACGGAATATACACAATTCTTGGTCATGTTATATTCTGTTGGGGGCTTGTCTTGGAAGAGATACTTTTAAAAGTCAAGCCACTCCTTAATATTGTACTAATATCATATGGACTACATATCTTTTGAATCTTTTCAGCTAGGTCTTTGACATAGGGCAGACAGACGAGCAAGTTTTTGGGTATCGTTCTGTCATTTGATCCAGATTTCTTGGAGCCGATGTTATGCTCTCTATATAGTTGTTGCAATGGCGGTTGTCTCTTAAGCTATACATTTCTTCTTGATATGCATTGATGTCACTACTAATGGCTTTTGCTCGATATTTTATGCAATGAATGATTCCTTTCTTTACATTATATGGATAGTGAGAGTTGAAATTGGAGGTACTGTCCAGTGAAGGTTGGGTTTTGATACACAGATAAACTGAATCCTTGCTCTGCAGGAGTTATTAAAACATCTAGGAAGGATATTCTGTTTTCTTGTTCTTTCTCCATAGTGAACTGTATAAACAATTGGATTGAGTTAACATGATCAAGTAGTGTTTAAACCTCTTCTGATGAGGCTTGAGAATGAATGTATCATCTACATATCTAAGCCACATTGATGGCTTTAGTGATATAGATGCTAATGCCATTTCTTCGAAGTATCTATGTATATGTTGATTAATAGCGAAGACAATAGTGATCCTGGAGCCAATCCTTCTTGTCAGTACATGTTATTTCCACACACTAAGTCAACATCTCCATCAGATTATCTATTGGGATAAGGGTACATTTTGCAACAATATTGTGAATTTAATAAAGATAAAGACAATAGTTCAAATATTATAAGATATACATGATGAAAATAAGTGTAAAAGTGGATAAACCAGATACTGACAATGGATTTAGCAATGTTATTTCATCTTTATTTAAAAGACTTCAGAATGATAGGTTTTTCTAAAGGCTCAAGCCCTGCTTGACTATGCTGGTCATCAGCCAACTTAGTGCAATGTGAGTCTGATGAGCCTAGCTGGACAAGTACTCAAATCTGGGTCCAGGCACAGATGCCTGATTATAGCTTACTGGACAGCAAGGTCCAATGCTATTCAAGTGTGTCCATGTTGCAGCTCGCCCAGCCAAAGCCAGGGGAGGGCCTTTCAGCCTCAAGTCTGCCATTGAACATTGACCGCTGAAGCGGATATTTATCTCTGCCTTCCACCAGAGTGACTTGACACAAGGTCAGTGACCCGAAGATCAATTATAGTGGGGATTAGGGGAGGGGAAGGACATGAGCCAAGGCTGGAGCCCTGCTTGACTATGCTGGTCATCAGTCCACTTAATATAGCCATTAAATTTAATGCCAAATCCATTTTCATACAAATAATCAGTTCTGTTTCAAACAATTCAGTTTAGCCTAAATAGTTTCAATGTCAAAAACAGTTCAATTTCAAACAATTCAGTTTAGCATAAGTATGCAGTTTAAATGATTTGGCATTAGATAATTTACAAAGGTAGATATGCATAAAACCCAAACAACCAACCAATCAACTGTGTGTGATATAATTTTCTTTTTTATTAGACTTCTAAGATCTTAATGAGTATATAAAAATACATTTATAAATCAGATCACCAGTTAGTCCATTGGGTTCTCTATTGTAATATTGATCCATGATGATAATAATGCTCCTATTCAGGAAGGAGAAAAGGATTCCAATTCACATTTCATAGATAACTTTATTATATCATCATCATCATCATGTCATGCTGGTAGCACGGATATCCCTGACCCTCTCTCGCCACTTTTCCCTATCGTTCATAGCCTCTGGCAGGTCTTCTGGACTACATCCCGTATCCTCACATAGTTGCTGAATGTATGTTCGTGCTGATCGTCCTGCTTTTGCTCGGCCATATGTGGGGGTCCATAAGAGTACATCACATGAGTTCGTCCCTGCTTCTCGAGCAGTGTCCTGCATGTCTGGTTCTTCTAACTTTAATAGTTTTTGTGATAGGAGGCAGGTGGCCATTAAAAAACTTTATTATATAAAGAACTAAAATGATTAAAAATAAGGTTATGTTCAGTATAAATGCAGACCCTTACACAAATCATTCAGTTGAAAATCTGTCTGGAAATCACTTCCTCTCAGACTTAGTGTAATGTTCTTTTAAAAAAGATTTCACTGACATACCGTGTTACAATTTCTTTCCCATATATATATATATATATATACACACACACACATACATACATACATACACACACTCGTGTAAATATATATGTATAAACAATTATTTATTAAAACCTGGTTTTAAAAATTTGGAATATTCATTATGCTTTGCCTTCTATGGGCTTCATCAGATAAGTTAAGAGCCTGAAATACCTTAATAAATAATAAACCAAATTTTTTAAAGTTATATTATTCTTTCATTCTATCAGATAAGTTCTTGTTTGCACTCTCTCATATATATATATATATATATATATATATATATATACATACACACACGAGAGAGACAATGTATATATGGGAACTATTTATTTCTATACTAAAAAGAAAGTTAATTGTTTTTGCAAAAAAATAGGCTCAAGAAGCTGTAATTTTTGTCCATGTATTTTTGCTTTTATTGACCAATTAGCATATTTATGTTGGTTTTTACTTTTGCAAATGACAATATTTGACTCACAACAAAAAATTTCCAGGATCAAAACAAAATAATTTTAGAAATATTTTCCCTCCAAGAATATAAAAAATGCAGTTTTTTTAGCTAATTTTCAGCCAGCACAAATGGTAAAAATCTCACTAACATCTCAAAATGCACCAACAACATAACCACTTCTCACACGGGCATATATTCTATTCCATACAAAGATTGTGATAAACATTACATCGGTGAAACCCAATGCAGTCTAGAAAAAAAGATCTATGAACACAAATGATCAATTAAATTTAATTTAAGTAAACAGCTTAATAGTCAAAAACATTTTTATTTCAAGCTATTCAGTTTAGCCAAACAGTTCTAATTCAAACAATTCAGTTTAGTATAAGTATACATTTTGTTTACCCACAGTTAAATATCAAAACAGTTCTATTTTAAACAATTCAGTTTAACGTAAATATGCAGTTTACATGTCAAAACAGTTCCAATTCAAGCAATTTAGTTTAGCATAAGTACACAGTTTAAATATCAAAACAGTTCTATTTCAAGTGATTCAGTTGAGCATAAGTATACAGTTTAGTTCTATTTGACCTACAGATAGGACCCTATCAGGTGCTACCACTCTGGGCTAGAGTAGACCTGGGAGCGATGACAATAAAGAGGAACTCTGCATTTCCCAAAGCTCCAGTATCACTGGAACTTCACTATCAGATTGTTTAGAGTTATATATCAGGACACTCGTTTGGGGAGGGGGGTCTTACCCCTCTGCAGAGGTGCAGTTGGTGTATTCTACAGCCCCAGCCAACTGGGCAAACACAAAGTTGAAATGTACCTGCTCTCAATAAAAGCTTTATCAAATGATAACCCTAAGAGTCAAGCATGGTTTGGCAAGTGAAATATCATTACCACTAATTCAGAATAGCACAGCAGTATCTCATAATAAAACTGTTGGTTGAAAGGTTAAACCATATGACTCCACGTATTATATACTTACATCTAATGAGATGTAATCTCTACCCAATTCTGGAACTGTATAATACATTACATGAACTGTTTCTTTACACTCACATTTCAGATCCTCATTTTTTTTTTCTCCAACTTTCATTCACAAGCTCATTGGCCTATAGTAGGTATTATTAAGTCCACCATATACACTACTTTAAAATTTACTGTCAAGGACTTTCTGGATAAAGTGATTTCAATTAGCAACAGAGTAAGTGATAAATGTTAAAGTAATAACAGATCTACTCAGTGCTCTTTATTACTTTTATTAATATACACACTATATGGAGGTGCCCGTGGTGTAATGGTTATCGTCGTAGGAAATGGACACGGCAACACGAGTTCAAATCCTGGATGAGACTGATTGCATTTCATATAGCACTAATACCCTTGGGAAAGGTATGGATCCAATTATTCTCCCTCCAGCTATGGGTAAATAGTAGGACAGACTGGGTTCTTCAGCCTTGATAAGGCAACTAGTCTAGGAGAAGGAAAACTCTGAATTCAAACCTGTAAAACTCCGCTTAAAAATTGACCTTGTGTCATATCCTGCCGAGCGGAGGGGTTGGTAAATAGGATTAATATATACACTAGCCGAATACCTATACTACAGACAGACAGTTGCTATAAAAGTTGTCTTACCTCTGCAAGATTTCTGTATATGTAAAATATTTTCTTTATTTTCATAATGCTAAGTTCACTAAAATTTCCAATTCTGGATATAGCTTGATATTTTGAAATAAAAACAAAAATTAATCTATAGTGAAATATATACAGTGAATGTCCAAATATTGAATTTCCTCTTTTGTTTCATTATTATTCTGATAGATGAAAAAAAAGAGTGAGATTTGTCTTGTTGCAAAGTTACAGCTAAATAAACAAATGAGAAAGCGGAGTTAAGAAGTTATGATTATTTAGTTTTATGCTTACACCACAATGACTTTAAAATAAGTTATCTACAAAAATATTGCTTACATTTGAAAATTTTAAAAAAATCAAGTTAAAACAAAAAACAACAGTAGAATTATCTATTAACACCTGCTTTTAAAAATCCTTATGTAATTTACATATATCAACATTATTCTGATAAAAGTTGTTAGCAAACATAATATGTTTGGTTTGGTTGCGTTTTATCACATATCAAACCTTGTGATTAAAATATAACACATATTGCTCAACTAGCAATTTTTAAAAGTGCACTCCCAAGAGACATGCTTCCTACAAGGCATCCCATTTTAAACCAACCTTGTATTACAGTGTAGCCTTATGGAGAGCTTGATAAATAACAATATCATCAAATCATGTTAATAGCATAGATTCTGCTGACACTCTCCATCTATTCTCATCCTCCATCGCAGTTGGCAGTTCCTTTAGAATGCATCCAGTGTCGGCACAAAGCTGATAAATATAAACCAATACTGAGGCATCTGTGTGTGTGTGTGGGAGCCCACAAAAGAACTGCACTTAGGAGTTTGTCTCTGCATCTCCAACAGTAACCAACATGTCTTATTTGGATGGTTTATGAGAAGTGGTCATACAGTTGCTGTTTTGTGGAGTGCTGCTTCCAATATTTATTCAAAACAGCACGTAGCATTTTTATGTAGTTCCCATCTAGCTTTTTCTGCAAGTGCTTTGTTAAAGTCCAGGTAGTGCAACGATACAATAGTACTGACATGGCTATAGCTGGGAAGAATTCCCATATGATTGATAACCTGTCAATAGCAGTCCATGCTTTTCCTATGTGTGTTGATATCACTTTTAGTAGATAAGATATTGCTACCAAGATAGAAGTATCATAATATTAAAAATGTAGTCTTCTTCGTTTTAAATGAGAGAAGGTGGCGATACACAGACAGATTTACATAATGCAAATTTATAATAAAAATGCATACGTATGAGGAAGAGAGTGAGAGTTAATAAATACTAAGTATTTTTTGATGACATAACTAATATAGTAAAAAGCCGATTCTGTTAGCCTTACTCACCCTCAATTCCTGACCAACAGAATTTCTTTCCCTGATTTTTTAACATTTTCAAAGTATAACAAACATGTTAAATGCTGAAACAAATTTTCTCTCATTAGTCCTGGAGCCCATTTTGGTTGTGGGGCATAACTCGGGTGGGGTATCTCAGACACAAATGGCCTGGTGTAGTTTATCCAACTCTAGCGACTGGTTTGAATTGATTTTTTTTTTCTCCAAGACTAGTTACCAGACCAAGGTTAAAGAACCCAGTCTGCCCTACTATTTACATGGCTGGAGAGAATAGTTAGATTCATACCTTTCCCAAGAGTATTATTGTAATGTGAAATCCAAACCGCCTTATTCGGGATTTGAACTCAGATAGCCAAGTCCACTTCCTATGATGATAACTGTTTATGCTTTGTCTACCTCTAAAACAAATTTTAAGCTAAAGAAAAAAAGGAAGTAGCAGGATAGTGGTAAAGTCTGTGAGTAATGATATAGTAAGTAAGTAAAGTTGGCAACCGTAGTCAAAGGCGACCAGAAGGCTCCCTTTTCAATAGCTACTACACCAAGGTGTAGGGAAGGGCACTACTCCTTTCCTTGGATTGCTCCACTTTACCCTTGATACGTACCTTATATTGCCAAGTGTTAAGCAAGGAGGTATCAAGTACCATTTTTAAAGTCTTTGGTATGACTCGACCTGGGATTGAACCCCGGTCTCCTGGACAATTGGCGAACATTGTGAAACCTTATCAATAAAAATGAGATTTAAATGCAGCTGGTACTAAAATCTCAATCATTTTATTCTTTCTTAATATCACATTTTACTGTATCATTTTGTTTAATTAATTGAATGAATTAAAGTTTTGGTTGAATTTTGAACATTTGACAAAAATTATGTGCTGACTTATGAATAATAATTTTGTAAGATTGAAATTCCAACATAATGAAAAGGACTAGGAACAACTCTCAGTATCATAAAAATGATTTTATGATTTTTATCCTGCCTGTGATATTAAGTTATGAAAATAGTTAACTCATGTATGAAAAGAGAATGTATTTTTTTTAAAAATATACCAAATACACTAATGAGCCAAAATTATGAGCAGGATATGTAGCAAGAATGACAACTATTGTCTTATAACAACTTCACAGGCCAAAGATATATTAAAAAAAAAAAAAAAAAAAAAAACAACAGGTGACCTGGTCTTGAGGGCTTCATTTTTATGCATCGAATAATGCAGTTATTAAAAAAAAAAAGTTAGTCACTTTATTAAAGGGTAAATTGTTATGGCTGAAAGAGTAATTCAAAGCATTTCAGAATTGGCATGACATATCAGGTGCTTGATGTTCAGTTATTTTGAGTACCTCTCAGTAGAAGTCGAAACAAGAAAGAATCAACAAGGGTTAAAGTATTAGACGGCCAATAATCATCAATGTAAAAAGAGAATGAATGCTAAGTATGAGTCAATCAAGGACTAATTTGGCACAGATTGCAGATCGCTTTAGTCAAGGTGAAAGAAGGAATGTGTCACAACACACAATACATTGAACCATGCTTTGTAATGAATGAACCAGTTAGAGTACCCCTAATAATCAATATCAAAAGAGTCTTCAATTAGTACGCAAGCATTGGAATTGGATCTTGTGTCAACTGAAGAAGGTCACTTAGTCCGATCCATCTTGCTTTCTTCTAAAATGTGGATAACAGACTTGTGCATCATTATACTGGGGAGTGATGACACCAGGATTCAATATGGAAAGACAGAAACCTAATGGAGGGAACATGATGGTTTGCGTAATGTTCTTTTGGTAAACAACAGGTCTTATTTGTATGGAAGATATTTTCTCATGTGCTACTTAATGTCATTGAAGATCAGATAGTCCCTTCATGACTAGTCATCTACAAAGATAGCAGCATATTTTAACAAGACAATGAATCATGTTACATTCCCAGATTTGTCCAGTAATGGTTTCAAGAACATGAAAACTTCACTATGTTGTGTTGGCCACCAAATTCCTTAGATCTCAATCCCATTGAGTACTTATAGTATAAGTTTGACAAGAAATTTTGCTTTGCTGAACTTACACTCTGCATCTTGCAACAATTAAAAGAACCTGTATTTTCCAAAGGAGTTTTTTTTTCTTACAGATACCAGTGTTCAATCTCAGGCAAAAGACAGGATTTTTAAAGTATGTAAACCCCTTTCATTTTAGTGCAGCACAATCTAAAGAATTTCAATTTGATATTTGAAGATAAGACACTTGTCATGATATGAACAAAGAAATTATTCAATAGACTAACAGAGATTCAAAGTTAAACATGCTACTTAATTTGTGTAAGTCTTATTAAAATTGAGAAGTAATAGAATACAGCAGAGTCAATGTTTGCTTGTGTCTAAAAGTAACCATATTTGTCATATGTGTATAAACTCATAGCAGTAGTAAGAAAACACCTTGAATGAAATAAACTTTGTACTAGATTTCAGTAACAAATATAAAGAAAAATAAAAAAAAAAAACAAGTTAGTGTCTAAAAGGTAAGAACATTATTATCTGTTATCAAATCTACTTCATTAGAGTGATTGTATTTCCATTTTAGAAGATGAGAACAAAACAAAAAAAAAAAAAAGGAAGTCATAAAATATTTGCCAAGTTATGTGTTAAACCCACACACAAAAACAAATAAAAAATTTTTTTTTTAAATATTTTCTTTGGATTGTTCAATGACACTAGAAATGTAAATTCACAAAGACCATTATGAAAAAGAACTGTTCAAAGAATTCACAACTAATACAAACGCCAAGGACCGAGAGGTAATGAGCCAAAATTGGTTTCTTACTGTTTGATTTATGTTACACAATGTAAACAAGAAGGATCAGCACACAGAAATAATAAACTTCATAAGATTTGTTAGTTATTCAGTAATTTACTTGAGAAATTCCAACATTCTTTTTTTTATGTTGCCTATTTGCAATTTATCAATTGATGAAGGAATGATCCCTATTAAGAACAAATACTCATTCAAGCAGTTTATAAAAGATAAGCCAGTATATTGTCAAATAAAATCTTATCTTCCCCATAGAATTCTGAAAATGAATATATCTGCCATGTAGAAATGTATACAGGGAGGAGAGAAGATACAAATAACCAACGGAAATCATTTGTCTGAATTTTTTTTAGATAAAGCTGGATAATTTTTAATCATTCAGAATATTTGGACTATTGTCTTCATCTCTGTTGTATTCACAATGTTTTGGCCAATGCATCCTTTGGTCTTCTCTAGGTGTTTCTTGTCAACAAGAAACACCTGAAGAAGGCAGACACATTGTGAATATAATTATAAATATGAATGCAGGGAAGTTATTTACTAAGCTTAGCTTAGTTGTGGAACAAGTCTAGAAGTATAGGGCACCCAGTGAGGATCGAACTCAAACACTGGTCTATTAATGTAGTTAGTAAACCATTACACTATATGTATGTATTTACCAACCCCTCCGCACTGGTAGGATGTGATACAAGGTCAGTTTTTAAGCAGAGTTTAACAGGTTTGAAGTCAGAGCTTTCCTTCTTGTAGACTGGTTGTCTAACCAAGGATAAAGAGCCCAGTCTGTCCTGCTATTTACCCATAGCTGGAGAGAGAATAATTGGAGTCATACTTTTCTGAAAGGTATTAGTGCTAGGTGAAATGCAATCAGCCTTGTCCAGGATTTAAATTGGCATGTCTATTTCCTATGATAAAAACAATTACACATCGAGCACCTGTCTGAGAATATACTAGGTAGAACCAGGCTATATAAACACAATTCTCTTCAACTCATAGTATATCTTCTAATAAACTCTATGACACAGTAGTGGCTAACAGATGAGAATTTCTGGTCTGCTGCTGTTATAATATGGAAAAACAAATGGTCAATCAACTGGCTATCCATATTTCTTCACTTTGAGAACTATGATCCTTCAAGAGTGTCTGAGGTAGAACAAACAAATTCTCAAATGACAAGATTCTAAAAATGCTGCCAAAATGTCTTGTGGTCAAAATTTTCACATCAGCTGTATAAAATACATGTGCTCATATATTTCCTCAGGTTTCATTATCCTCTATAGAAGAGAGAGAGCATGTTTCAGTTCTTTTCGTAAAAACTTTGCCATGATCTTGTTGGTGAGAAAGGATAAGAAAGAGACTTGTGAACGATACAAATCATGATGGGGTAAAAGTGGAAACAGCATTCAATAATATTTGATTTAGGGTGTGTACAGGGAGAATATTTGAGGGTAAACAAATGAACCTCCAAAGCAGAGGATAAAGACTTACCCAAATGTTGTAAAGACTGTCAACAGATGTAAACATTGCGAAGATTTCTTGTACAGTGGAAAACCAGACAATAATTGCCTGTTTAAACTGGCATTACAAGTACCAGGACTGGCAACAGAGCAAGAAAAACAAGTTAGGACAGTTTTAACTTTTGAGATTTTTATTTTGGAAAAAAAATGATTTATCAAAAATGTCATTTTTCCACCGTTTACCTTTGCAGAACATGGAATTAATATATTTGCTGGGATACAATGAATAATCAACTACATTAATTGGCATATCTGTTAGGGTGTCACATGACAGTTCTAGAAACCTATTCTTGATCCCTTTTTGCCTCTGGTCTTTGACCAGTAGGGACAATGATCCCACCAGGGAGCAAAGCCATATAGCTATATAACCGTAATTGTCAAGTAAGCTTTTTTCCATTTTGTACCCCTTCTACACACTGAATGTAGATGGAACAATATCTGTATAAATCTGCCAGAGAACAAGTTTGTGCATTACCACCGGCATTTATATCATGTTATATAAGAGGTTATATATTTTTGTACATGGAATTGAGTTTATTTTGTCTTTTCTCTATTTTGTTCAGTATTAGTATATCATGAATATACTACTGCTGATATTGGCCCTTGGTAAATGTGAACTCAAGTAAATATCTTTCCTACTTCTTAGGATTCCAATATGCCAAAAATAAGGTACCTGGGGTTCAAAAGTTAAAGAATTTTTTCTATTTTAAGTCACAAGTATTATATATTAAATAAGATATGTTAAAAAACAAACATTACAATTTTTGTTCTTCAATATTAATATAAAAAGATCAAGCTAATTACATTCAAGTTCATTTTTCTATGAACAAGACTAATAATTTATGACAGGTGGAGTGCTTCAATATTAGTGACGCCAACATACGAACAACACAGCATTTATCAATACTAATGTGGGTTTCAAATAATCATTTTAGCTCTTAGTCATATTTCTGATGTAAGACTTTTGCCCTAAACTAAAAATTTACAAAATCATTTTTATTTTTGGACATCTGAAAAACTGACAAGTAAGCTTTTTTCCATTTTGTACCTCTTCTATATACTGCATGTTCATGGAACAATACACCCTAGTTTTGAGGAAATACTTCATTCTATCAAACTTAATAAACTTCTAAGAGAGAAGATGGCTTTTCTTCAGTTGATATTAATCAGTTGGAAAAACTGGATTAAATAAGTAGTAAATGCAAAGTTTTAAGTTTCTCACTCCAGTGAAAGTTAATCCATCTTCACCTGTCTTATCTATAACAGATGCACTTTACAGAGGAGGCAAGAACGTTAATTACTTAGCTTATACCCCGCCTCCTGTAAAAAAAAACAACAAGGTGTTAAATACAGAGGTGTGTACATTTATCAATCTCTCAAACAAGACTCGTATTACCGCTATAAACTGTTAACTCTTTTTGTTTTTCTTTTTCCATAACCTCTCCATCAGCAGGTTAGGCATTTTGCATCTGTCCTCAATTGCTATTAAAATTGGGAAACATCATAAATCAAAAAAAGCACTATTTTTCCCCCTTTCTACCAGAGTAACATATTTGGGAGTCGACGAATAATACTGATAAAGTAAACGATAAATGTTTCTTACACTTATTTCAAATTGGTGTAGGTTGTCAAAAAAAAAAAAAAAAGAGTTGGGACACTTATGAACCAAAAGAAGTTTGTTGTAAAGAATGTAGTTTACAGGTAGGAGGCAAATGATTTTCGATTTTTTATCCTTAATTAAAAAAATAATTTTTCTTAATTTTGCCAAAAATTAAAGACATTTACAATCAAACAGGTTGTATGACATTCAAAGTAGTGTGGATATAAAAACATTTTAAATGTACAACAAACAAACAGGTTAATTATTGGTGAAAACACAGACAGGCAAATGAGTGAGAGAAAATAATTCTAAAGTCTAATTGTAATTGGGAAAAAGTGAACTTTCCCGACCCACCCAACAAATAAACTTTGACAGAATTCGCCAATAAAGAAAAAGTGCTCAACATCTTGTTTGACACAAGAAAAGAATCTAGGGAGAAGACAATTACTTTCTATTAGAAGAATTTAACTTCGCGTGTAAAATGATATCTTAATTACTTACGTCAAGTGTCCTGATAATCATTTAAGCGATTATTCAATGATAAAATTATACTTTTCTTCGATTTTCAAATTAATCATCACTAATCTTAAATTTAAAGCAGAGGTAAAAATCGTCGATTTTCCAAAAATCTGTCTTTCTTGTGTAAGCAGTCGGCTACTTTACACGTACACGTGTCTTTCTTTCTTTCTTTTTTTAATTTGAAAAGATAAAAATTTAAAGCAATAGAGAATTTAGATCTATGAAATGAATAGAAAATACTGAATAAATATATAAAATAACTTACCAAAAACGTTAACATAAGAAAAAACAGATAGTAAATAAAGCAATACGATTGGAAATAACACCAATTGATGTGGAGATCATTTTAAATTCATACTTGCCCGTTTGAAAACCTAACACAGTAAACAGAGGTTTCATTGACTATCAGGAAACACACACACATTATATATATATATATATATATATATATATATATATCGTCTGCTGGACCTTCCGCTTAAGAAACGAAAAGTACAACAGTACACTTAAGGTAACATAATATTTAATTCTTATTTTGAAAGAAAGGGAAATGTCACGTGTCACCGACATAAGAGATGAAAGTAAAAAGATAAAAAACGAGGGAATACCAAAGTATAAATAAGGTTGATCTAAGAAAAAAAAAAGATTAAGTAACTCCAAGACAGAGACTTTTTTTTTAATTTGAAAAGAAATAACTTGTGTTAAAAAGGAAAACAAAATGTTGCCAAGAACAATCTTTCGGCTAGAGGATGAAAAAAAAAGTTCGTTACTAAGAAGAAAACCGCCAATCTGTCTCGTTTTTACCTATCAAACAGGTGCATATCAACTGTCAAAAAAAAGAAAAAAAAAGGTCAAGCTATTATTTTTTCATTTTCTGAAGAAATTAAATTTTTCCATGGTTTCAAGAGATAAAAATAAACCAATTTAATAATTTTGAAAATCTGTAGGCAATACAGTTGGATTTTTTCAGGGTTTTTTTTTTTTTTGTGAAATTTTTTGAAGTTACTAAAATGGATTTTGTACACCGGCGGATTTGTCCAACTAAAATGATTTTGTTTTATCAATCTTAATAATCAATTCGTGACAATTTCATCGATTTTGTTTCTGTTATTGTCCTTTTAATTACGTTTGTCATCTCATCATTGGATATCTATTTACACTTGCAATTTTTACTACTTCTATTTCATAAAATTGGTAAAACCTTAAACTTTGACAATTTTTTTAAACAAAGATTAAAGCTTTTAAAAGTAAATAATTCCATTATTTTCCTTAACCCCCACCCAGTCGCTAATTTTCTAGGTATTAAACACCTAAACAGTGGAAAATAAAGAGGGTATATTTATTTTACTATTTTAAACGTAAACTATAAATTGGTTTTATTTATTATAATTAAAAAATTTAAAAAAAAAAAAACAGGAGAAATAAAGGCAAACAAACAACAATTCAATTAAAAATAATAATAAATACTCACTTTTGATTGTTCTTTTTTATTACATTCAGAAGCAGACATAATCTGGTTGTTTTAGGGTTTCTTCTATCCAAAAAATAACGTGCGATGAACAAGGCAGCATATCAGTTTCGTTTCTAATGATGACACGATGCTAAAAAGGCCAGAGAGAAGAAACAAGAAGCAACCATTATTATCTCGGTGTTATGCTCACCCCGGGTAGCGTCATAATCCACACGTATGTAGTACGAGTATTTTCTCTTTCTATTGTATTAATTGGTGAAAAAAAAAGTAAATACTCAGTAATGAGAAGTCAAGAGTTCACACCACTTCTTAAGCACGAAACACACTCTAAAAAGACACGCACGCGCGCACACACTCACAATCAACCTACTCGGGTCTTGATTACAGGTACGTAAAACTGTCGCTGGTGAATATGAATGTGTATAAGTATGCGGACTGCTACTTCCTGGTAACTATTGCACATGCGTATGTGAAGTCGGAAGTCTGGTTTCGTATCTTCTAATTTTTTTTCTTAAGTTTTGTAATTGAGAAAAAAACAAAAATAAACTAAATTAAATATTTCTATAAAATGACAAAAAATATAATTTATTTCTTATTTGGTTTTAATCATTCAAATAAAGTCTCGTCCGGTTACATTCTGAAAGCGTGTTTAATAAGTCTTTGTTATTGTTTATACTACTTCCGCTCCGTTTTCACAAAATCTCGTCCGGTTTCGTTCAATCTAAAAATTTGTTATCTGTCCCACCCGGTACGAACAAAACGACGAATAACTATATCAAATATAAAAGGAATGTTTACTTATCCATTCAAGAAAAGTTTAGTAAAATTAAATCAATTTTGAAATCATCATATTGTTATTATAAATATCTGTTAATCATAAAATACTCTGAATACTGACAGGATTAATTTCATTTTGTATATAAAGTTAATACTTAATAATTTCATGTAAGTTTTTTTTTTAAAAAGAAAAGTTCATCATAGATCTAATACATTTTAATCTAATTTCCCATGAATATTTTTTCTTAAAAGAATACTCCTACATATTATTGCCGGTTGACAAATTTAAATATTTTAAAGTTTCTTAAAATAATTGTTATATAACCAAAAATTTAAGCAATTTAAATACACTTACACTAAAAAACCGGTTCATTAGTCTAGTGGGTAGAGTTCTAGCGGTTATGAAGACAACACAGGTGAGGTGAAAAGGTTATTGTTTAACGCTATATTTTTTAAGGCACACAAATATGAATTACGAGACTTTTCTTTAACAACACACAACAGCGAAAGTTTTTATTTGCAGCTTTGTGGAGGTTTGTTCTTGGTGCTGCAAGACTCGTGGTGTTTAGGCTTGCTGGATGTTTGAGACGAAATGGCTTAGCGGGATGCTGGAAATGGCAGCGTGTCGTTGGACGTGTGAGGGAAGTATTCAAAGTCACAGTGTAGTTTTGTGTCGAGAGCGGAGTGGCGCTCGGATCGACATAGTAAATTTTTGTGGTGCTTGTGGAAGGCATGCTGAACGTATCTAATTCATATTCAACTGGGATTCCTTGGTCTAAAATATATTAGACGCAAAGAATCCATAAATTAGGTTCCCTCGCTGAGTGTCCATGTTGCTGCTGCTAGGGTTAAAGCCACAGTGATATGTCCGCACTGGGTGGCTTGTTTAGCTAAAGGGTATCGCTAAGCAGGGGCGACCAGAGACACGTCCGTGCTGGTCGCCTTCTCAAGCCGAAGAGAGTGTGTTTGGCCGCTCACCCGTTTTGCTAGCCGGAAATGAAGGTCCGGGCTGAATGGGATAAGTCATCCTGATTGGGTGAAATTCAGTGTTGAATTAAATAGCGCGCCAAAACAAAATACGAGATTTTCCTCTTCTCTACAGAGTGTTCGCCAATAGTCCAGGAGACCGGGTTCAATCCCAGGTTGAGTCATACCAAAGACTTAAAAAATGGTACTTGATATCTCCTTGCTTAATTCTCAGCAAGATAAAGTGGAGCAATCAAGGGAAAGGAGTCGCGCACTTCCCTACACCTCGGTGTAGTAGCTATTGAAAAGGGAGCTTTCTGGTCGCCCTCGACTATGGTCGCCCGCAACCACAGTCGCCAACTTTACTTTACTCACACTAAAAGAAGCCAGAAACTTTTACTATTTGTCGACATGGTTGTAAACATCTCAAAGCAAAAAGTCATTGGGGTGCTTGAAGTTTGGGAAAATATTTAGTATGATTTATAGGATTTACACTCCTATAGCTTTCAACCAGTTGGCGAAGAGCATGTGGAGTGGAAAATTTAGGTAAAATAGGATCCAAAACTCACATGAAAAACTTGTTCCAGGAACAAAAATAGTCAGGCATCAAAATGAATTAATTACTTTCGGGAACTTGGTTGAACAGAGTTGTCACGTGCTGGAGTCTTCAACTACGTCCACACGTTTAGAATCCCAAAGGAACTTGTCCTGTGCAAAAATAAATCTTGCATTTAGAGCTGGTCACATGATTAGGAAGCCTATATATATACCATGCCTTTGAAAGCAGCTTCCTCTTTTGTATTTGAAATTATTTACGAAGTCACTTTTTATGTGCCCTGTGATTGGCCGAAAAACAACCAACTACAGGCCCTATTAGCATGTCTGTCATACCACTACACGTGTGCGTGTTCTTCAAACTAACACCTTTTTTTTCCTTTTGACACCAACGATGTAACACGGAATCTTGACTGCTGACAAAACAGGCTATGAGTCCATGTGGTGCTATATACGAGGAAAGTCACCCCATGAGAGACTCTATACACATAGGGACCCAAAATTCTCCTTCTTCAAGCCTTTGAATTTGTACAGACCAGCCACCAAAACTATATGTAACTGAAAGAACTGTAACCAAGACAAAAGCTATAGTTAAGTCTGCAGAAAATACCTCTTTTTACAATTATTCTTCTTTTCTTTATCTCTTTCACTAAATATAAATCCTTTTTTCCAATCCAATTGTTGTCTTGTTCCCTTACTCTTGTCACATCTCATAAGCCTTATTTTTCCTTACACTACAGATATTGATTTTGTCTTATTCTCAACAGGTAAAATCCCAACACTTTTCAAAAAGAGTGATTCTTCATTCACATTTTGCAGTGGAAGGTACTTTTTGTAATTGACAAAAAAATGGAAATTTTTTAAAAAGGCATTTACATGACTGGCTTGAGAAAGAGTATATATAAAAAAAATTTGTATCTAAGGACTATAATAACATTAATTTTTGTTGATTTTTTTTTTAGTTCTACCCCTCGTAATTTTATTTGTGATTTGCAGGGACTCCGCTCGTTAATTTACAGGCCTGTAGAAGTCACTGCTCTAACGTACAGAATAAACAAGAATAACAACACTTACTGGCTCAGCGGCCCCAGCTAGCATCCGGCTGGCGGACAAAAAGTAGAACGAGTTGTAATTCAATTCTGAACCCGTAACACCTGGGTATTTATCATACGCCCCACCAGCATACAAATCTAGCACAAGGCCGTTTTTAAGGTGGGTCCAGTTGCAGAGCCGAAGCCCACACGCGTTTGGCATAACCAAAAATACCTTCAGCTCTGTTGGCATTCCCCTTATTAGGGGCGCCTCAGATGCCAGGCAATAAACCTAACCCCCCCTCTGATGAGGGTAAAAGCCTGGGGGATGGCCCCCTGAGGCCGGAGGAAATCTCCAGTCAACAAGCCAACACCTGGCCAGATCCACACCCCAGGCAAGCACAGCCGACCAAAGTACAACCTATCGACTGGAAAGCCTGCCCATCACAGTTAAGTAACAAGGCCTGAACACCTGAAACATAACTGAAGCAAGCCGGTGTATATACACACTAATATGCCCACTCAATGGGCCAGCAACTAATCACTGTCCAGGGAATGGACTTGGCCACCTTTGAATAGTGGAACATCCCAATGTCCATACAATCTCACTTCAACTCGTAATTCATGTTTTACACATGTGACCACTGACTCATTGCCACTGAGCCTTATGATAGATGTCCAACAATAGCTTTTTATTATTTTAGAATTATGATAGTCATTTTAAGTGTATCGTATATGAATACTAACAACGCAAATGGTTTTTAATTGCTTTCCATAGTATAATGACTGACTTTAAAACTTTGAAAGGAGTTAAATCCTTGTTATTTTCACAGGACTCCCTTAAGAGAAAGATAATCACTATGTTGTATATCATGCTAAGGGAGGACTCCCTAAAAAATTAATTCCTATTTCCAAAGGCAGCAAGATGTAATTAGTAAATGGATGGCAGATATCGACCTAGCAAATTCTAAAATAAACGAAATTTGTGAAAAGGCAGATATCAATTTAGAATATAGTGGTTTGCTAGAGTCAGAAATTTTGGAGTCTGAGTTTGTCTCACAAGTATATAAAAAGTTTTCCTAGATAGAAAGCATTGTCTCAATTCTGCCTTCTCCTCCCACTTTGGTACCTATACAAAATGGCACTACAGAGCAACAACTGTATACACACATGCCTAAGATTCAATGTACAAAATTTTTCCACGAAGGCTAGTAAAACCGTTACCTACTGTAAACTTTGTTCCATAAACGGACATGTTATGGGTCAGTGTGCCAAATACTCTTCATTTGAATCGAGACACTCTTGATATAAAGAGCTTAACTTGTGCTTTTTTTGTGTAAGCACTAACCATAAAGCTGGTAGTTGCCCTAGTAAAAAAAATAAGCTGCCACATGCATGTAAATGCTGCAGTTCAAGAGGTCACATTAGCCCTCTCTGCAAAAAGTCTTCTGATAATAAAGGCACTTCTGTTTCTGTTGTGGTCTTCAGATAAGACCAGTGGAAGAACAACTCAAACAACGGGTGATAGGTAAACGTTATTGTATTAGTAGAAAAAGGAAGTCATACAAAGGAAGTACTAGCCGTGCTCAGCTTGCAGTCCGTCTGTCAAATGTCTCGTAAGGAATGAGAAGTTGTCTCCCCTGAGCGAGCTAAGCTCAGAGAATATGTTTAGGTTGGATGAGTCCATCTTTGGGGTATAGTAGAATATGTCCCCATAACAGTTTCTCTGCATGTGTGCACTAACACAGAAAACACAACAAGAACAGTCATATATTTGGCCTATAGTTGCAATTACTGTTTCTCAGAGAACACGTAAATTCAGACTGAACTGCCTTTTTGACACAGGGAGTCAAAGGACTTATTTCTGTAGGAAGGTGATGAGAGGATTAGGGTGCCATAGGTCTTTCCTCACTCCAGTAGAATTCAATGTAAAAACCTTCCTAGGGTTTAAAAAAAAGACATTAAACCAGGTCATATTGGGTATTGGGGTAGATAAAAGTAGTTCCCTGGCCCTACCTGTTCTTATCGATGGTGAGTTTGATATGAACTTCAGATTTGATGATTTCAAATCTGTTAAAAATAATTTAATTAACTTAAATTATAAACTGGCTTTTCTGCACAAACAAAACGACGTTCATGTTCATGGTCTTTTGGGGGTGGATGTAATTCAGTTTATGAAAAACATCAAAATGGTGGACTACATGAAGGGCTCTGCTTGGGAGTTTCCTACAGGCATTTCTCCATTTGGCAACTGCCAACATCTTTTGTATAAGAACCAAATTACCCCAACAAAAGTTCAGGGAAAGCCTTCTCAGCACAATCATCATGCCACAGACCTTTCATTTTGAATTTTGTAATAAAACACCATGCAAACAAGTTCTCTGCCAATAACTGTGCTGATATGTAAAAAAAAATTTCTATGGAGATAATCTGATTGAAACAGGGAATTCTATTGATGCGTTATCAGATCTATATACAATGGCTAATAGGCATATGGAAAAAGTAATTTTAACCTTAGATCGTGGAACACAAATTGTAGAAAGCTTAAAAATTTAATGATAAAAAATTAAAAATTCGTAGAGCATGGATGTGAGCTTGAAAAAGTTTTGGGATATAAATATTCCATTTTAGAAGACACACTTCAGATTTCTGAGTCCTCTATTGACTTGTTGGTTAACACTAAAAGAGGAATATTAACCCAAACAGCAAGGTTATTCGACACCCTGTCTTTGTGTATGCCTGTTACTATCCAAGGTAATATGCTTTTAAGAGATTTGTGGTCTCAAAAGTTGGGGATGATATTGTGTCAGAAGAATATCCAACCCTATGGTCTGCTTTATCACATGACCTGGCCAAGCTCGATTCATTAAAGTTCCCTAGATTTGTAAACCATGAGGATACTTCTGCTGATTTTTATATATTTTGTGATGCCTCTAAGGGAGCTTATGATTATGCAGCTTATAGCATGCAAAATGGTGAGTCTCACCTGGCATTTGCAAAAGCTAAGGTGCTACCTATGAAACCTAAAAGCTTACCTACGCTTGAATTGCTGGATGAGTTTTTGGCTATCAAGTGTTAATTGCCCCTGTTAAAAATTTACAACTGAATTAGGATCGGAGATATTGTGATATCGGTAGATGCTCAGGTTGTGTTGTCATGGCAATTGTCTGACAACATTAAAACCAAGAATCAGTTTGTAAAAAATAGACTTAAGGACATTCATCAAATGTTTAAGGAACTGAAAGAAGAGAAATCTTTATCAGTAAAATTTAGATATGTTCATACTGATCAAAACCCAGTTGATTTACTTAGAAGGGAGATAACTTTGGAAAATTTCAACAAAATCTGAGACTTTGGTGCTTGGGACCTGAATGGCTCAGTAAAAGTCTGAAAGAATGGCCTACAAGTGAACTTCAATGCTTAAGTTCAAAAAATAAATTCATTGTGCAGTCTACTTCATTGAATTACACTGTAACCAACAGTGAGCCTCAACCAGTGATACCCTTTGATGAATACTTGGGTTTTAATAAACTGATTAATGTTACTGCTAATATATTTAAGATCTGAAATAAATTAAAGCACGTGGACCAGGATCCTAGTAACAGCACCAAAATTTATTTGCTTAAGGTAATGCAACAACAAATCTTCGCAGCAGAACTTGCTTATCTTCAAATCCCCCAAGGTAAAACGTACCAGAGTTAGTAAGAAATTTGAATTTGTTCATAGATCAGAGGGGTATGATCCGAACTAAGGGCAGAATAAGTAAAAATACAACATATGAGAATGAAATTATCAACCCTGTTTTGTTAGCTAAAAACCACAATTTAACTAAACTTATGATCACTGAAAATCACAAAAGATGCAAACATCTTGGCATACAAGCAACTCTAGATAAAATTAGACTGTCAGGGTTTTGGATCACTAAAGTGAGACAAGCTGTCAAAAGTATTATTTAACAATGTACAATATGCCAGAAATTCAATAAACTGGCTTTCAAATATCCCAAAGTTACAAATCTTTCTAAACGCAGAGTCAATCTCATTTAACTGTCTTCATAATGCCAAATCTTTCATTGCTGGTTGTAACCTCATAGAGGAGGATTTTGTCTCAAGTGAGTTCAATGAGCACTTTCAGGTCTATAACATAAAACATGTTAGAATTCCTTTATATGCCGCATGGGTGGGTAGTACATAGGAATGCATGATCCAAACTATTAAGTCCTGTTCATACAAAACTATTTGACGTTCCCGAATCAATTATTTTGATCTTCTTACAGTGATATCTGACATTCAGAATGCCATAAATTCAAGGCCTCATATGTACAGATGTTCTTCACATTTGAACCTTGAAATAATAACACCAAATTTCTTTCTTTGTCCTAATGTAAGTGTAGGACTGGTATTGAAAATGGATGATCAGGATATTTGGAAAGCTGACCCTCCTTCTAGATCTGGTGTAATTAAATCTATTGAAGCTCGTGATGCCATGTTGTCTAAGTTCTGTGAGCTCTGGTTTCAGGATTATTTATTGAGTTTAAGAGAGCAGGGTAGAGATCTACACAAGATTAATTTTCAAAATAAAATAGATGTTGATGATATAGTTCTTGTGAAAAATCCTACTAAGACTAGACCACTCTGGCTTCTGGGAAGGGGTCTGGAATTAATAATGAGTGATGATAACAAAGTTCGTTCTGTGAAAGTCAAAAGAGGTGATGGCTCTGTTCAGATTCATTCCATTAAATTGTTGTATCCACTAGAGCTGTCATTGACTCATGCACATGACCCTGGTACTGTTCCCAACTCAGAAGCAGCTGGTGACGAGGGAGTCAACAACTCTGATGAGTCCTGAGAAAGTCCATATACTGATAGTAACCCCAACCTCATTTCATAATGCCCCAAAAGGAATAAAAATCTCAAGGGAAAACATAACTCTCCCAATGATCTGTATATATATTCCAGAAAGTAGTCATTACCAATAAGTTGAATTTAAAAAAAAAACACTTTAAAAGGTTAATGTCCTAAATTACAAATAGTATCTCCTACGTAAGATTTCCTTTTTTCTTCTTCCTCCTTTGGAACTTTCCTTGTTGCAAAAAAAAATCAAATTTTGTGAGCTTTCTCACTCTATTGGCATTTTCTGCCTTAAAAGCAAGTTTTATGAATTTTTCACTCTACTGGCATTTTCTGCCTTAAAAAAAATCAAATCAAATTTTGTGAGCTTTATCACTTTTATGGTGATTCCAGCCTTTAAAACAAAACAAAAAAAACAACAAAAAAAAATTTCACATGCATCATATTTGTAAAATTTTAAGTTTTGGTGAACTTTTCTCATTTTATGGCAATTTTCGTTTTTTACAACCCTTGTATAACGTAAAAAAAAATTTAATTTGCTCATTGCATTCCATTTGTAAAATCAAAACAGAACTCTAATTCTGCAGCAGGAACATGGATTCCTCCTTGAACTATTATGAACTGAATGACAAATTACATTGCAATGATTTCATATTGCAATTTTGTTTGACATGTCCACAGAACTAGAAGTGTGTTTGTCACTGAACCAAACATCTTCAAGGAAGTCAGGATCCTTTTCAATCTTGTTCTCAAACTACAGGCACATCACTAAACATTTTTCCATGTCAGCTAGTGTGAGTTTAAGCTTGATCTGGATCCTGTATGGGTACAGCTGAAAATCCTTTAAGATTCTTTGCAACGATGCACTTGGAAGACCAGGTTTTTTGGAATGTCTTCAGAGGGGCTTTTTCAGACTCTTTCCAAGAGAATATCTTACTGCATCCACATTGTCAAGACATCTTGATGTCAACTTCCTGTCAAATCAGGGATTTTCTGCCTTCTTGTTGAGGTTGTTTACTGACCCTGTGGCTTGAAATTTGCACACCCAATGATAAATTTAGCTTTTCAGGGGATAACTGTTAAATTTCCTGTGAAATTTTGCTTACATAATTTTGAATGATTTTGTCTCCAAATCAGTGTCACAAAATATTTTCCCCTCTTGTCCAAGGCATTGTGATTGAAGATTGATAGATGTTATCATATACTACTTTCAAATCTGAAACAAAAAAGAACACATTATTATCAGTAGAGTTAATAGCAGTCACATGGGTCCCATGAATATTAAGACACCCTGTAAATAAGAGGTCAATCAAACTTCTACCAGTTGTTTTCGTGGCTTTATCTTTAATCCTCTCTGTGATTTGTTCCTTTATCTGTAGCATGAGTTTAGTTCCAGGACGAGGCTGATTGCATTTCACATAGCACTAATACCCTTGGGAAAGGTATGAATCCAGTTATTCTCCATCCAGCTCTGTGTAAAATAGTAGGGCAGACTAGGTTTTCTTGCTTTGGTATAGCAACTAGTCTAAGAGAAGGAAAATTCTGAATTAAAAACAATTTAACTCTGCTTAGAAATTGGCCTTGTGTTACATTCTGCTTGTGTGTGAGTGACACTGTGTGGGTGGTACGCCAGGCAGACGGTTTCTTTGTCTGTTTCGGCGCAAAACCCAAACAAAGGGTTTGAACTCGAGATCTCGAACGAGACCGGAAGTGGAGGAGGAAAGGAAGGTCCAAGAGAAGACAGGGGCAGTTGACGAAGAAAGATGGGGAGAGGCAGTCCACAACAAAGGGCAGAGGAGAGCGGTCGGCTTTGAGTTGGCTGTCCAGAGAATGACGGAGTCAACAGAAGTCAGAAAGGCGACTGCTGAGACCTGATGAGCTACTCAGAGGTTGGTTAACCAACGCGAGAAGATGTCGGCATTGTTGGTGCCTTTTTGTAGAAGTTTCACACAAAATACAAGCCAGCATTAGTCTACAAATGCACAGAGAATGCAAAGTTTCACACATAGACTTTCCCTTTTCTTGTGCTTGAAGTTGACCCAAGTTCGTGTTTGTTCATTTGTTCTTCTTCTCCCATTCTCTCGGTTGTATTTTTTGTGGCCGTAAAGAAATGTGAAATATTCTGGCGGAACCCACTAGATGAATCACTGGCCAAGAATATTATTGGTTTAAAGAAGTTGATAAGTATGGGGTTGACCACAAGGGTAGTATCACATACATATGTATATATCTTCATACATATATACATTCATTTTCATATATCTTCATTGATATACTTATATAACTTATACATACACGTATATAGATAAGAAGATCCTTAAGAGTTTTTTTATGAAAAGTTAATTTTCTTCTAAACCAAATGTATAGGATTTTATTTTTTCTAATGGAACATTATACAATCAAAACAGATATTATATGTTATTTATTACCAAACTCTAGAGCATTGAAATGCTGTAACCAAAAATGTGAATTTTAAAATTAAGAACATTCCTTATATATGTTTATGCAATTTTATTTTTGGTTACCAGTGGTGATGCAATTTTATTTTTCTGACAAAATTTCTGCATTGTAGAAATTATAAAGTCCTAGTACTTTTGGTTTATAAGAAAATTAACTATTGATTTGAAATTCTTCAGCTTGGACTAATTTATGAGTGGTACTGTAGGCATAATGGTTAGAGTGTTCGCCAATGGCCCGGGGGACCTGGGTTCAATCCCAGGTCAAGTCATACCAAAGACTCAAAAAATGGTACTTGATGCTATCTTGTTTAACACTCAGCATTATAAGATACGGATCAAGGGTAAAGTGGAGCAATCCAAGGAAAGGAGTTGCACCCTCCCTTACACCTTGCTGTAGTAGCTATCGAAAAGGGAGACTTTGGGTCACCCTCGACTAACGTTGCTAACTTTACTTACTTACTGTATGTTATGCTGGCTTGTCATATCAGGAATCTTTGTTTTAAAAAAATGCAGTGTCTCCTATGTTGTCAGTGAATGGAATTTTTCACCACAACCCAAAGTGAACCCTAGTATCAATACAAAGCACCATTTCCCAGTTCGTCAACAAGTGGAATTCTCCCTTACAAACTCAGAAACTATTTTCAAGTCAATTAACTCTGCAAGCCATCTCAAAAGTTTTTTCTAACTGTTGAATACAGTGGGTAATATTTGTAAACTTCTCTTAGCGGTATAATGACCTGTTTCATTGGCCTGGTGGTTAGAGTGTTCGCCAATGGTCTGGGAGACCGGGGTTCAATCCCAGGTCGCGTCATACCAAAGACTTTGAAAATGGTACTTGATACCTCCTTGCTTAACACTTAGCAATATAAGGTATGTATCAAGGGTAAAGTGGAGCAATCCAGGGAAAGGAGTAGTGCTCTACTCTACACCTCGATGTAGTAGCTATTGAAAAGGGAGCCTTCTAGTCACCCTAGATTAAAGGGAGACAACTTTACTTTTTTACTTTTTATTATCATACAAAACTGAAGAGAACTTTCCTGTCTAAAATTGGATACATATAAATCCAGCAAATAAGCAATTCATCTCTGCTATAAAACCAGCATTCAATGATTGCTAGATTTATTCAGCTATGGGCCCTTTGTTGGAAGTGAAAGGGTAACTTGATCCCTTTCACTGGTACCTGCACACATGACCAGATACCTCTTCTCAGCCACCAGCTGCAATGCAGCAGCCTGACCTTTCACCAGCAGTAATTCAGTTTTTCCAGCATTTACAGTTCTTTTCAGGATTGACTCAAATGATTCTTTTTACGATTACAAGT
This sequence comes from Sepioteuthis lessoniana, assembly GCA_963585895.1. Taxonomy (NCBI): domain Eukaryota; kingdom Metazoa; phylum Mollusca; class Cephalopoda; order Myopsida; family Loliginidae; genus Sepioteuthis; species Sepioteuthis lessoniana. The sequence continues at coordinate 20,337,012 of OY757913.1, read as the reverse complement.
CTTACTTTGACTCTACAGACCTTTCTTGGACAACAACAGGTCTTTCCTTTACTGTCCTTTTTTAAGGTAGTCATCAACATCACAAGGATGATGATATAGCTGTTGACCAGATGCAACAGACACTTGAAGGAAAGGACCGGTCCATGAGCTGACAACACTGCTTGGATTATTGTCAATTCTTAAAAGTTAACATTGACCAAATCCCTGGTTAACTACCGTATCAACAACTGAGATGTCAATCATCCTGCATCTACCACCCAATACATTTAACTCTCCAACTGTCAACAGATACCTGGCTACATATTTACACCTACGACCTATCCAAGATCAACAAGACTTATCCAAGATCCTCAGGACTTGCTGTTGCCAAGAACTATTAGACAGCCAAATCTATACTTTTGACATTGCATGAACTTTATACTAATTCTTCATGTATTATCTGCAAAATAAAAAGTTGGCATTTTTAAACTTATCCTTTTGCTTTAATTGTTTTTGTTTCGTTTGTGTCGCATCACTCCATGACAACACTGCTGACAACACTGCTTGGATTATTGTCAATTCTTAAAAGTTAACATTGACCAAATCCCTGGTTAACTACCGTATCAACAACTGAGATGTCAATCATCCTGCATCTACCACCCAATACATTTAACTCTCCAACTGTCAACAGATACCTGGCTACATATTTACACCTACGACCTATCCAAGATCAACAAGACTTGTCCAAGATCCTCAGGACTTGCTGTTGCCAAGAACTATTAGACAGCCAAATCTACACTTTTGACATTGCATGAACTTTATACTAATTCTTCATGTATTATCTGCAAAATAAAAAGTTGGCATTTTTAAACTTATCCTTTTGCTTTAATTGTTTTTGTTTCGTTTGTGTCACATCATTCCATTTCTAAAAGTTTGCAGGATTAATGTATTTATCGTCACCACAACTATGTATATATCAGCTCAGTCAGCTGGGGCTGTAGAATATGGTGATTGCATCTCTGCAGAGGGGTAAGACCCCTCATCGAGTATCCTGGATATGACATTAAACAATCTGATGATGAGGCTCCTGACCTGGAGCTTTGGAGAATGTGAAGTACCCATTAATGCCATATCCACTCAGACCCAGGGTGATAGTATCTGTTGGAATCCTATTCATGGATCTAATAGAGATATTTAATCATTTTCTATACATAAAACTATCTATGTACTCACAAATGACTGTTAAATTGAATTACTAGTATTACATAGCAATATATGAAACCAATTAACTGTGTGCAAACAAATGAATAATGTTGAATAGAATTACTAGTGTTAGACAGCAATACTTGAAACCATTTAACTGTGTGCAAACAAATGAGTTTTGGCTAATTCAAAAATTGTTAACTACAAATTATTCCTTTACAAATCACATAAATATTTAATATATATGTATCAACAGGATTTGGTATTAAATAACCTTCAAGGATTGATATGCCATAAAATACAACCAATTAATCAATATGTTTATTACTCAACTTTATTTAGTTTTGCTCAAGATCAGAAATATGGAGCACCCAATAAGAACTGAACTCCCTAACAATGATTTGCAAGCTTATCTTGCAAACTATTGCTGTACCATAGCCATGATATGGCTATGTGTGAAACGTACATCAAATGTCCATAAAGATAGAACATAGAACATAGGAATCTCGAAAAACGAAAAACACTTACGACTTCTTAGTTCAGGTACGAAACTTTTTATTACCTTCAAGTTTAAAGGTTTTTCGACATAAGGAGAGAGAGTCACATTCTTTCTATTCTGGCTTTTTCATCTGCCCCCCATCTCATGCGACACCTACCCAAGGCCAAAGCAAACGAAAGTCAACCCTTCTCGTTCGGTGTCCAGTCTCAACTCTACTAACTTTCTTCAAATTCCCTAAATCCTCTGCGCGCTTTCGGTGCATGACGTCATTCGCACTTGCTAACCCCGTTTCCCATCTCGGGCTATTGTGACATCTCTGAGTGACACGTTTGTTCCGCCTGCGTGCGTGTGTGAACACCTGTGTTAATGTTGCACCTAAGTAACCCATGCACTGAGCTGAAAGGTTCTCAGCCTAACTAAACCCAAAGGCATAAAATGAAATCCCTCGGCCATTATATTACATTGCACCATTCTCTTAAAACCTAAGGTCAGAAGTCTGAGGCACCTTGTAAGGATCAAACTCATTACTCTATAGTCATATATCTGTGTGATTAATTTATTATAAATTATGTTCTGTATGTTCATTTAAGGCCAGCCATTTATTTATTCTACAATAAAATAGAAGGAAATTTGCAAATTTTAATTATTTGATAAATGTCACTCTATCATTTTTTGTTACAATTATGAAATTTATATTTATGACTCTAAAGAAAAGTAACTTAAAACTTGATTACAAAGCATCATACTAAAGATGAAAATTCAATACATCACTTGATTTTTGGGATTCCTAAGAAAGGCACTCATAGCGTAGCAGTTATAATCGATAAAGTAGACATGGCAATCCGAGTTCAAATCCTGAATGAGGCAGTTTGCATTTCACATAACACTAATACCCTTGAGAAAGATATGAATCCAATTATTCACTATCCAGCTATGAGTAAATAGTTGAGTAGTCAGGGCCCTTTAACCTAGGTATAGTAATTGGTCTTGGAGAAGGAAAACTAGTTGTAGACCTGGAGAGGGATAGGTTCAAAAGATTATTCTTTCCCAAGATACTCTAGATGAGTCACACCCCAGCAACCAAACCATGTTATGGGACCAGTACATAAATAAAGATGCTATTCAACAGTTCTGGGATTTTAAAATCTGAAAAAATAAATGTAATTACACCTATTTTACACTTTCCTTTGAAATGATCTCTTTAGAGTCATAAAGTAATCACTACATTGATTCTAGCAGGTTTTGCATGATTTTATAGAAAAGTAGAGTGTTCACCAATGGTCTGGGAAACTTGGGTTCAATCCCAGGTCGCGTCATACCAAAGACTTTAAAAATGGTACTTGATACCTCCTTGCTTAACACTCAGTAATATAAGGTATGTATCAAGGGTAAAGTGAAGCAATCCTGGGAAAGGAGTAGTGATCTCTACACCTCGGTGTAGTAGCTATTGAAAAGAGAGCCTTCTGGTCTCCTTTGACTGACACAGTACATTCAATTCATACTCATTGATCAAATTCTATGAACTTTAGAGTAGTTCCTTATCTATTAATATACTTGTTCATATCGACATACATTTGATGCACAGAATGATTTTTACCTTATTCCAAAACATTTACTTTCAATAGGAATACTTGATGTCATATAACTGTAAATTACTTATATTAAGAATAGTTACCTGAAACTATAATTATTTACTAAGGATTATTATTAGTTACTTGGAACCATATAAATCTATATGCAAACAAATGACTATTATCAAATAGAAATTATTACTTGAAACATATAATTATTAGGATTAGATTGGAATACTTGAAACCATACAACTTTATGCAAATTATTGGTATTAGATAAGAATACTTGATATATAACTGTGCACAAAAACATCTAAAGAAATACCTCCACGAAAAATGTAAATATAGGTGTACAATGAATGCTATTTCCTAACTTCTTGGCATAAAATGACCTTAGATGGGTCAACATGCTGTTAAATATCAATCAGCCAAAACATTAAATCTATATCTCATTGATTTAACTGTAATGGAAAACTGTATAGCATTTAGTGATCTTAAACCAAGTTCAAAAGTTACTCAGTAAATTATTGTCAATGCTGATAACTTCATGTTGAATTTTAGGAAACCATAGGCACCTCATCATGGTGTAATGGTTACAAGATAATCTTACTGATTATTAATACTGATTAGTGAGTTCAATCCTTACTGAGTGCCAATAATCATAGCCTTGTGATTTATATTGTAAGCTTAAGATATTTATCTAACTTCCCACCAAATCAGATTTGACATGAAATCATTTTATATAGGGAGGTCATGGACAAATCAAGACTCATGCGTAGCCATGACAATAAATGCTTGATCCCTTCAGAATTACCCATTTTTGAGCACCTCTGCCATTGGGCAAAAAAACCCTGCCTTTATCCCATTTAGACAAAGGGGTAGATACTGTCTGGAAGGAAAACCCCTTGGAACCAAGCTAATATTGTTTTCTCACCCACCCAGCATGAAGCAAATATACAAGCTTGATATCTGTAAATTGTAAATCCACAATTTAAAATATGACTTCTTTTTGCACATTATTTAACTTAAAAAAAAATTTTTATGCATTATAAAAAAATGTATTAGTTCTTTTTCTTTTGTATTGTTTTAACATTATTTTCTGCTTGTTTTATCTTTTATATTATTCTCTTGTAAAATGTTCGTATATTATTACATTTTTTATTTTCATATTATTTTAGTATTTTAATTTTAATTTTTTATTATTTTATTAGCAAATATTTTATGTACTAAAATTTCGATATTCAAAAAAAATTATTTGTATAGTTTTTCATTATTTTACAGTTAATTTCTTATGTTATTTTATGTTGATTCTTTTAATATGAAAAATTTTGTATTCTTAATTATTTTGTGTAAGAATAAATGAACTTCTGCAAGTTCTATTCCTAAATTTTGCTGATGCATATAGAAAGTGGTACATATATGGTTACTTATGTTAATATTTTAAAACATATAATTTTAAAATTATTAAATTATTAAGAATACAGAAAGATACTGTAATGTAACTTATTAGGGTAAAATTATTTTTTTAGAAAAATATTTTTTGAAAAACTTAATAACATTAGTAAAATAGGATTTAACATTTTTATTAGATCTAAAATTGAACTTCTATCTACCTTTGCAAAACTACTGTGACTTTTCGGGACATTATGCAATAAAATAAAATTGTGATTAACAAATTTGACTAGCGAATTAAAAGAAATTTTTGTATGAAGAAAATTTAATAGAAATCTCTTTTTTTTCTTTTAATAGATGATACTCAAAACTGTATTTTGTGGAATTGAGGAACAGAAGAAAATGGATATTCAAACATGGAATCACCTTTTCTGATTTTTGTTGAATGAAAAAAATGAAGCATATTGAAAAAATGTTTTCTTAATTTTGTTCTTTAATCATTTAATCTAGTGTTATTAAAACCAATTTATTAAAGAAGAATGTCCAGAAAATAAATGATGTCAAATAGCCTGAAATTATAATGAAATAGTAATGTTTTCCTCACTAGTTTCAGAAATCAGTGTTTCAAATACTGATTTTCAAGGTAAGCCTACACCACTTGGAAGACTAGATTAACACAATCTTTCAACCCTCATTTAGTGGTGTTCTGGTAAAGGGAACTTAGTAAATATCAAGTTCTAATATTTCAGAGAAACTTAATTCTCACAAAATGTTTTTAGTGAATGACAAATTAAATTGGAAAATTTTAGAAAAAAATATCAATTTTATTATAAATGATCTTTTGATTTATTTTTAACTCATGCAACTTATTTACTTTTAAATCAATACTGATATATTAAGAAGAAATAAATGTATTCTTGCAATTGCAGTGCTTTGCTTGAAATAAAAAAAAATCTGCTGTCATGGTAATTTAACTACAAGTTACTTCTCATTTATATTGCTTTTCAAGATCTCGTCCGGTCTCGTTCAATCTCGTGGGAGCGGCGTCGTAATTCTTCGGCACGAAATCTCGTCTCACGGTGTTCGTGATGAGTGGAATGGCGATCTGTAGTTTCTCTGTTGCGACAATGATATAATAACTTGCTGATATATTTTGATTTTTTAAACTAACTAATTCGATACTAAACTACACCTTGTACTCTGGTATATAAATCTTTCTCTCCTATTGCTTGGAAACATTAAATGACCAAGATGAGTTCGACGCTTGTTAGGAATGCCAGTGAGGCCAGCTTCAGCGAAGCAGGTTTGTAGCATAATATCAGCTCTATTCTCTTGCAGACTTCTCTTTTTTTGATTCTAACAAAGTCATATTCTGTAAACTCTTTCTTGTGCTTCTTAATCTTTTTCAGGTTTCCATTTTTAAAAATATTTGCTGGTTCTTATTCAGAAAAAAAAAAAACTTAAAATAACAACTTTCTAGCAAAAAGGCACGTGTTATTGATATTTTTGGTAGAGAATCTGATATCAGTGTCACTAACTAGAATTCGACAAAAATATTTTTAAGGACTCTTTAAGATTTATCCATTTATTTCTTTTTTTATCATTTGCATGAAATATTGACACCAAAAAGATTACTATCGTGTTGATAATCTAAAAGCAAGGAAACCCCTTCAGAAAGCGAAATATTTTGTTTATTGCTTCATCGAAGTATGAAGATAATTTCTCTAAAAGACGATTTAATGAATGAGTTTTCACTTCTTTCTTGAGTAAAATCAGCACAATAGTTTAAGTACATAAGTAGTATGTTTAATCATTTTTTTCATTATTACGTATTTGGTGGGAGTGGTTGACAGAAAAATGGTTTAATTCAATCAGCTGTTTAATTGGTGGTGGTATGTGTTCATTTTGAAGTCTCGAAATTGAAAAAAAACATCCTAAAACCGTAAATGTTGATTTTTTTTTTTCCCCCTCCCTGTCTCCTCCCAAATCTAATTAAACCATAATCAAAACTCTTTTAATTGTAATCACTGGTTGTTTTTGTTTGTTAATTTATCAACTTATTAAAAAAAAGATGTTTTTTTTCCCTTTTTTTTATCACTGTTAAATCATAGTCGTTTAACGACAAATTTCAGGGTAATGATTCTTACCTTAAGCTTTGACTTCGGTTTTAAATTCTTAAAATTTTATTTCATATTCGTATTTTATTTATTAACAGCTATAGCTGTATTTTAAAAGCAAATATCTGTTTAGTTTTTTTAAGTATAACTACATATTGCAAACTTTTTAATTAAAAATTTATTTTTTAGTTATTTCGATTATTTAGTTAACGCACTTGTAAAACGCACTGTAGGCAAAATAAAAATTAATAAAATTGCGCAAAATTCAAGCTAATATTATGAAATGTTTTTTCTTCTTTTTCAATCTACTTTTTAAAAATAACTTCGATTATCTTTTTATGCTACTATTCGTAATGTAAGCGATGGTAAAAATGCAATAAATAAAAAACGAATGCTCATTATTATTCCCTAAAGAGCAGCTGAGTAAGCACAGAATTAATTCTTTCTCGTCATTTTCATTCACTTCCCCAGATGTTGCTGTTGATGATAATGATAAAACCCAAACTGCTATTAACAATTTATAAAAGAATTCATTTTCTTTCTTTTCTTCTTTAAAAATATCTATAGCTGTTCTTTTCTGTTAAAAAAACCCATTCCCACTTGCTTGAAATGTGTATCATCCTAAATATAATCTTGATGTACATCTTTGATCTTCCGTTATTTTAGTGTTTGTTAATATTTCGCAGTAAAACAATTGGTATAGATTCCTCCTCATCTCCATCTCGAGTTAACTGTTATAGAGAACTCGTCACAACTTTATATTTAAGTACTTACTACCCGTTTAGAAAATTCGATCTTTGAAGTTTTATTTATTTTGTGGGGGACAGGTATTAACATCCTCCTTTTTAGTTTTACTTTCTACAAGTAAAAACTAAGTTTTCATTGAATGAATAAAATATGAATTTTTCTGTGCCTTTTTTTTTCTCGCTACACTAAAATCAATCTAGAAATATTCTGTTATTTTTTAGTGTGAATTTTTTGTTTTTTTTTTCAAAAAATTTAATTGAAATTTTTTTCATTTATTTTTAGTGTTTCTTGTTTTTGCTTTTTTTATTACTCAATTTAACAGACGTTCTATGATCATAAAATTTAAAACAAAATCCCTTGGCTATTTTAAGTACATAATGACATAATCGATATTATGCTTTGATGACATCACACGGAAACCTTGAAGGTTCTTTCTTCCTCTATTTTATTTATTTTACATTTTAAGGTTTGTGACCGACTTCATATTTCCGGGTTGTCGTTCAAGTGGTACTTAAATTTCAGAAACTCATGACTAACTTGACCAAAGTTAAACCAACTCAGAAAATAATGTGCTCTTAAACAAAACCTAAACTAAAAGATTTGTGGTGTTTTTCGATATTCTCTCTAGTTTTGTGGGGTTTTTTGGCACGGAAAAGATGAGTGAAAAACTAGCATCAACTCTCTACCTCTGCTGCTGCTACAACAATGAAGGGAACCTCCCCCTAATCATCATCAACAATCTGAGCCTTTCTCATTTGCTGAATGCCCCCTTATCATTGTAAATGAGAACTGATGTTAAAACAATTAAATAATCATTCGATCAATGTTGGTGACGCATGTTTTCTCTCTTCTTCGTCCATGTCCACATGTCTCTGTTTGGGACAAAGAACATAAATACATGATACCTGTAAAATATAATTGCTCTAAAAGATAGTCTAAATAATCATCATTTATTTATTTATTTTACCTAACTAAATAAATAAAAATGACTTGTCATTTTAGAAAATAGGTTGATTTTTATTTTGAATTTTTTTTCCTTACTTAAGTCAAAAGAAAATGTTTTCAATTTTCATCAATGTCTTTTCATTGAAAAAACACAAAAAATGCTTTCAATATATAAAATAGCGAATTCTGTGTGTATGTTTGTTTGTTTTATACAATTATTTATTGCATTTTTAAGTATATTTGTTTTGCATGAAAACAATTACAAAAATGAATTCGATTGTTTAATTCTTAACAGAACCTATTTTAATAACCATTCCATTTCCATGTTATAAAGTAAGGAATAAATCAGTTTCTGAACGATGATGTGGATGATTTTAAAATTTCATGATTGTTTTAGTTAAAATCAATGATTACTTCCCTTTACTCTATAATTCACCAATGTTTGATTTTTACCGAACAGAACAAATGCAGAAAGATCAGTTTCAACGGAAAAACAAACTCCCCAAAACTTGCAATAATTCCTATGTAATAGAATATCATTGAGAGCTATTAAATTTTCTATTCAATAATTCTTTGAGCATAGCATCCTTAGGTTGTTTTTGATTACATTTTTGACTGGATCACTGGCCTGCAGGTTGAATTGGGCAACTTTTTGGGAATTTTGAATAGAAACCTTTTTTCTGAGAAGAGGATGGGCTCGTTGTATTGTTGTTCCTTTTGACTTGAACTTTCAACTTTTTTATTCAACTGATTTATCTTCCTTTATAATGTCAAATTGTGCCACCAAAAAATATTTTTTTCTTTATCTCAGAAATTCTAAGAGACTTTTCTCCAAAGTCAGCCGTGCATTTAATAATTCTTTCTTAAATTGGCAGACTATAATCAACCAAATGTTGGAAATGCGACAAATGCTTCTGTCTGCCTTTCAATTGTTTTATTATACCTAAGTAATCCCCCCCTTTGTCATTGCTAATATTAACTTTCTGAATAACTTGTCTTTTTGAAAAAGTATTGTTATTCTCATCTTTCTTGTGTGACTAAAACGTGTGATAAATATATGTTGAAGGGTTTGAAGAGTAATAAGTTCATGTTAAACGTTACAAAGATCTAATTTTTGATAACATATTCAACTTGCAAATTTATACATTTTGGTCCAACAAGTTTGAAGCACATAGATGTGTCTTTATAATTTTATCTTTTCTTTTTTAGCATCTTGGTTATTCAAGAAGTGGTCTACGGCATCAATGATATCAGTAACAAAATAGTGACTATTTATTTTAAGAAATAAGTTGCTTGATTGATTTTTACAGCATGTCAACCTATCTAGGGTTATTTTATGCCTAGAGGTTAGGGAATAGTGTTCATATTTAAGTTTTGTGTGTAGTTTCTTGAGGGGATTTGTTTTGTATGTGGTCCTATCAAATACAAATAATTTGTAAACATTTATATGATCCATAGATGATACCCTAATAGGTACAACCTGTTTGAGTGAGAGTAGACCGAGAAGTAATTGTAATGAAGGGTTACTCTCCTGAACTGATGCTTCACCATTGGAGGCAGTTTGTCATACCCAGGACATTGAAGTTATTCATTTGCAGCACCTCTTCTGCATCCCTTAAAACTGGGCTATCACTCATGACTTGGTCTTCTTGGAGATAAAGATCTTTGAGAATTTCATTGTTTTGACTGCTCTTTTTTGGAAGTGGTGCACCAAAGTCCCATGTCCATGGTTGCAAATTGACTGAGAAATTTTTCTGGATCAGCATAAAAATAGCTACATTTCTTTTGATATGTTGTACTGGATCTCTTTCTGATCCGGCTTTAAGGAGCTTTGGGATTTGGCAAGGTGGAAACTCTGTCTCCACTATAAAAAAGACCTTGTGTCAAATCCTGCCTGGTGGAAACTTTGTCATTTGACATTGATTGCAGATAATTTTATAGTCATATTCCTCAGTGGTACTTGGCTCTATGACAGTATAATTCATTGAGCAAAATCATTTTGTGGGTTTTATGTATGGTTTCCTGAGTAATGATGAGGATAGGTTCTCTTTATCTTTATCTAAATTCAACTGTCCACTTTTTATCATGGTAGAGAACATTCAGTGATGTCATCATGAGTAGATATCTTTGGGTAATAAACCTATGATACTGAGGTAGTAGGGGATTGTACTGTGATCAATATTGTCCATTTTCTCAACAACTGCTTATTTGAAAATTTTTATGTTCTGGAGCAGAAAAAATAATTTTATGAACTTCAAGTTTTCTGTGTAATCATTCAGAGAGTTGAACTGCATGTGAATTTAGATAGCACTATAACTGGCGCCTTTGTACCTTGAATTACAAACTTATTAGTCACCCTTTTTAAAACTTAGACTGGCATATTAGCCATTTTTTTTATATACCAACAAAATTCGCTAGTAAATAGAATTAAATGATATATATATATAATTTTATTTTCTTAAGTACAAAAATTTTTTCCCTCTTCACAAATAGAAAGTGAAGTGAGCAAGAACCATTAAGATTTCTAAGAAAACAGTGTTCGCCAATGGCCCGGGAGACCTGGGTTCAATCCCAGGTCGAGTCATACCAAAGACTCAAAAAATGGTACTTGATGCCTCCTTGCTTAACACTCAGCATTATAAGGTACAGATCAAGGGTAAAGTGGAGCAATCCAGGGAAAGGAGTAGCGCCCTCCCCTACACTTTGGTGTAGTAAGCTATCGAAAAGGGAGCCTTCGGGTCACCCTCGACTATGGTCGCCTACTTTACTTATGAAGGTGGAATTTGTATAATGATTAGAATTTACAAACTGAGTTAAAATTCTGGATCAGTCTGTTTGCATTTTACTGCCTTTGGTAAATTATAAATCCACCTCTTTTACCCAAGCTATGGATAAATATTAGGATAGCTAGGCTCTCTAGCCTTGGTAAATGCAATTAGTTTTAGGGAAAGAAAACTGAATTCAAACCCCTTACCAAGTGTGTCAGTGTCTCGAGACAGTCTGATGTTTGGCTTTATTTTGGTAACGTCTATGACACCACTAATGCCAAGCTTTATAACACCCTGACCTTCTTTTGGACAACATTTGAAGAGGAGAGAACTGTAGAATGTGCAACTGCCTGTCTTCCATACAATCTTGTCTACACCTTGTATTCAGATGCATATCTATAGTCTCGCAAGACCAATGAATTCTATAAAAACAAATAGAAAATAATAAACATAATTGGCTTTTCATTTGATAAATATTTTGTATAAATTGATAAAATACAAATTGTTCCATTTTGTTATAAAATCCTATTGGAAATTGACAATGTATTCCTTTTCCAAAGGAAATAAAATGGCAAAGTTGGGTTTATGCAGAGCATTTTTAAAAAATGTCATTTTTCATTTTAAGCACTTTAAAGAATTATACAATACCTTTAAATATACAAGAAAAATACGAGCCTTCCTTGTAGCTGGGACGCTTATGTATTTTCACATTGGTGTGAATAATTGAGTAGCCCAGGTAAAACTGATTTTTTTTTTTTTTTTTTTTTTTTTTTTTTTTCCACTAGGAAAATTTGCATTAGTTTGTTTATTTATTTTTAGTCTCATTTGGCCTGGTGCCATATTGAGTAAATCTTTACCTTCAAAAACCAAAAATCTCATTTCTGTGTAATTTGACAGTATAGTTGACATAACCCTCTCCTAAACGTGGTTATCTGAATAGTGAGGAAAATGAAAGCATCTTAATTGTTAAAATGGTTATAGTTTTATCATAGCTATGTTTATTTTGTTAATTTATTAATGATTTTTTTTTTTTTTTTAATTTTGTATTAGGAAAAATGCCAGCAATTAGCAAAGAATTTGTTTTAACAGACATTGCTTTCTTTTAACTTTTCAAAGATATTAAGACTGTAATCTTCTCATTAAAGCATTTGAAATATTTCTGGCTTTATTTATCATACTTCAAAATATTTTTTCTTGGTATTTAAATTGTTTTATTTTTAGTAATTTTTCAAGACTTTAAACAGAATCTTTCTCTTTTTTTTTCTATTATTAGTACAAAGGAAGGTTTATTTGTATTTTCTATGAAATATAAAAAAGATCTTGTGACTACTGGACTGAAAGTTGTTTTTTTTCTAAAACTTCTCACAGTTGTAGAAACTTCTTTATATATAAAACTATGCAGTTTTTTCCTTGACTACACAATTAATACATTTTGTCTAACCCTCCTGTATATGGGTAGTATTAAGTGTAAGTCACCACCAGCTAAATCAAGTGATTTAACTCTTTTTATTTTTTTGGTTTTGGTTAAAATAGATTTCAACGACTGAAGAATCATAAAATTAAGAGAAAATTTAACATTCATATATTATTTGCATTTATATATCTCTAGTTGATTATTTTTTTTATCATTATCTTTTCTACATATCGATTAGATAATGTTAAAAGTTAATGAAATTTGAACAATAAATTAAAGTCTTTAAATTGTGGCATAGCTCAGTGCTTGGTAGGTGATGGTCATAAACAGGGCTAGCCTTTGGAGGTTGGGGCACAATTAGGAACATATATTTCAATGTGCTGTTGTTTGCCTTTGACAAGCTGAGGCTAGATCCCACTCTAGTGGGGGGTGCAATTGGTCCAAGACTGGCCCTGATTGTACACATTCTACAGAAACATTTTTTATTTTAGATATTGATAAATTTAGACTTTCACCTGAAAAAAAATCTTTTTAGCATTTCAAAAATCTTTGCATGAATGTTATCAACTTAATGAAATGCCAAATTATTTGTATAATTATGTTAATTTAGATTTGTATGAGAAAAGGATGGGAATCAAACTAAAATGAATATTCATGAATTTTAATGAAACAGTTCACGTTGCAGAGGCGGTATACTATTGGGTTACTAAAAATGTTTGTAGCTTTTAGAAATTGGCAAAACAAAGCCAGAAAATAATCTCTTAATATGCCATTTAAGAACCTTTTATGTAATTCTGTTAATTTTTCAAGTATGTCTTTTCCAGCAGTACACTCATTAATTCTATTTCCTCTCAGCAGTGTGAAATTTGTGGACCTAATTTTATTTTTTTTTCTTGCCTCTTGTATCCTGATTTTAGACAGGCTTCATTACTCATGAATAAAATTTACTTTCATTTTAGTTATTTTGTTTTTACCATGTCTATTAGTTTCCTTTAGGTATTCAGTATTGATTATTATTATTTTATATGTGTGTATGTATATATATATATATATATATATATATATATATGTTTTAATCCCACATTGTTATGCATAAGATGATATACATACATCAAGAACTAAACCCTCTTGCTTATATACTACGATACTGTATTTGATGGTATATAAGCTCCCCTGCATCATTTGAGCAGGAAGTATTAATGAAAAGAATTGGTGGATGGTATATAAAAAGTTACTGGAATTTCATCCATGTTTCTTATTTATAAAATTCTTGTACCGGGTAACTAAGGAGTAGGTCTTATCCAATTAAATTTAGAGGATTGTATAATTAGTGAAATTTCAAGAAAATAATTGTGTGTGTGTGTGTGTAATATGAGAGAGAGATTATTGGCATGTTGGTTTTAATGTATATATTCATCTTAAAAATAATTTTTGTAGTAAGTCATGAGTACATTAGGATAGTAATATACCACCTGTTGGGATCATTTAAAGTGAATGCTAAATAGAATTTAGGACCCCCTCCCTTTCCCTTGTTATGTTCATAATTAATGTGTATGGGTGTTGTGTGCAGATGTAAATTCTGTATTAAAATTCTTGAACTAGTATTTGTAAACTTAGTGAACAGAGAATCTGACTCAAGCTTTGTGATATGTTTTAAACTTTTTCTTACTTCAAAAGTCCTGTTGAGCTGGGGGGGGGGTTCTTTCAATACCAAACACACATAAAATACCTTGTGGTTTCCTTATTATAAATCATGTTAGCAATTTTTTTTTTGTTACTGTGTTAGTGATTTTCAGATATTTCTTGATGATTTATATCTTGAGTTCACAAGAACTTTAATTCCATGCAGACTGTAATCAAGTTTGGGCAATTTAAACTATCAGTCTCATTTTAAGCTTACCTATTGGATATCAGTGATTTATTTTAATGTATTTCATGATAAATTAATCAAAGGTATAATTATACTTTTATTGAAGCAAATTTAGAATTAATACTTTTATTTGGGATATATTTATATTTGTGTGGAATATTTCAAGTGAAAAAGGTGGTTAAGTTTTACTAAAATTAATTTGTGATTTTATTGAAAGATAAATGAAAAATAACTAATTTATTTATTTAAAAATTAAATCTCTTGAAAGATAGAAGTGTAGAGCTTTTCAGTAATATATTTAAAAAAAGATTTAAAATGCAGGATTAAACAGTGTTTTTATTTTTTTTTAAGTAGAAAAGCATTAAATCTTGTCTTTTTTTTCTTCTGGTTTATTATCTTAATTTTTCTCATTGACATTTAAGAAATGTTTTAGAAAGTTTATTCCACTTAATACAGCAATATTTATTGGAATTTGTCATCATTTCTCAAATGTATTTTTCTTCGGTCATCAAAATTAAAATACTTTTAATAAATTCTATCAGGTCATCTGATAGTATCTTAAATGTGTGTGTGTGTGTGTGTATATATATATATATATATATATATATATATATATATATATATATATATATATATATATATATATATATATATATAAAGCATAAAAAATAAAGACAACCATCAAAATCTTTATATATAATGTTGAACCAAATCTGACACTCATACGTTATGTTTTCTTTTCTTTAAATGACATCAAATGTGGTTGATAAATTTCATATAGGAACAAAAGTTTATAAAAACAAATTTAAAAAAATTTTTTTTTTTTTTTTTTTTTTTTTTATTAAATTAAAAAAAAAAGTTTAAAAAAAGTGGATAAATACTTGATTGATTTTTTTGTTTTAATAAGCATGAAATGTTTCAAGTCAAAAATAGGTTGTTTTTGAGAAAAATAATCCTTAAACACTTCTTTTTCTAAACCATTCAGTTGTTTTTTTCCTCTTGTTGGTTGTATTGAATGATCGATTATTTTTTATTTTTTTTTTTTTCATTTAAACATGTTCAGTACCAAAAGGTGTGATGTTTTTGCTACTGTTAAGTTGAAAAAAACATTTTGCTTGTGAAAGTGTTAATTTATGTTTGGAAACTACTTATTCAGACTCTTACATAATAGTTTCTTATCTGATATTCAATGCCCCCTTGTTGTATGTGTGAGAATAAATGGATTCTCTCTGCTGCTTTCTTATAGCATCTTCAATACATTGAGAGAAATTCTCTTAAGGCTTTTTGTTTTTAGACAATTGAAATCTGGTAAGTCTTTGTTGTAAACATTCTGAGCTGTACCTAAAAATAAGTGTACATACCATTCAGATCTTTTCTCTGATACTAACACTTTTATCCCCAATTATTTTAGATAACTTGTATCATTTGTATCTATTGATTTTTCAGATGTTTTTAATGAAAGTTATCTGTTGACCCATTGAATTTAAACTAGTGTAAATTATTTTGATAAAATATTTGATTTCATAGTATACAACTATTACTTGATGATGAAAATTAGATTTGTTCATAAAAATGTCATATTCACCTTTTTGCTCTCGGATGGCAGAGTTCCATTAATTAACTTTTATTTTATACCTCGTGGGGGGGGGTCTTCCTACCAGGAATTTTGTAAATTAATTTGCCTGAAGATAATTGGATATTTCCATTACTTTTTTTTTTTTTTTTTTTTTTTTTTTAGGAAAGTTAATCTTAGATGTTATCTTTTTCTGAAAGATGCTCATCTTAATTGATCATAAAGTTTGTTTTATTCAATTTAAGAAAATCATATTCTTTGTTAAGTGTGTCATGAGGATGTTTTAGTATTCTTAATTTCATACTGAAGAAAGTGAATGAAAAATGAGGTGTCACATCATTTTTACTTTTAGAGGGAAGTATTGTTAACTAGTATTAATTTTTGATTGGTATTTTTTCTTTTCATTGCAATAGATGGCTGTTGACTGACAGTTTTGAATAATAATGATGAAAAGCAACTAAAATTAATATGAAAGAAAAAAAATGCCAGTCATAAATTAAAGTATCTGTTTTCTAGAGAAAAAGAAATTCTAGAGTAATTATTGTTATCATTAAATTGATTCAATAAATTTTATTTTAAAATATGAAAGTTCAAAATCAGTATTTAAAAATTTTTTTTAATAGCAATGTATATAAAAAGTAAAAATGTATAGTAACTTTTATTTCTAGTAAATTTTTGAAGTGGAAAGCTTGGCAGAAAAATTTGTATTTATTCATTAATACTTTTTTTTTTAATGGAATGTACCAATTGCTGAATTATTTCTCTCGTTGACACCTTTGGCATCCATTACATTAATAGCTTTATGTACAACATGTGATTTCATTAAAAAAAATTTTCTTTACAAAGAAATTAAAAGGGAGGAATAATGAATGCTTTACCAAGAATAGTAGATCGGGGTATCACTTGTTGTTTCTTAAACCTGTGTTTATTATTAATCCATTAAATTGAAATATCAAAAAATATTTTTCTGTTCAAAGTTTTTAAAAAATATATTATATTTATATTTTAATTTTTATTTATTTTTTTACCTTCTGATTGGGTGAAAAAAAATATCCAACCAATATCTATTCTTACTTGAAATTCATTAAATATTTTCATTTTTTTTTCAAGAGCTTATTCTAAAGTTACAGAAATTGAAAGAATTTGTTTTTGAATTCTATGACCAAAGTTATAATTTACATAATCAAGGTTAATTTTTTGGTTTCTCTGCCATAGTTTTTGATTGCATTAAATATTCCTGTTGATATTTTTATACAATGGGTCTTTCATATAATTTTTTTTGTCATTAAATCTTATGTTCTTGCTCTGTTGCCATTATTGAAGTATGTAGTGTCAAATTTCATTTTTCTTCCTCTT
The DNA here is from genome assembly GCA_963585895.1 of Sepioteuthis lessoniana. Lineage (NCBI taxonomy): Eukaryota > Metazoa > Mollusca > Cephalopoda > Myopsida > Loliginidae > Sepioteuthis > Sepioteuthis lessoniana. The sequence goes on along the minus strand of OY757913.1, from coordinate 20,319,578 downwards.
CAGTTTAAAAGCATTACAAGAAATGATCTTTTTTATCTTTTAGATAAAAGAAACCAAGGCTGCTTCAATTTTCTTTTTAGTGATTTTAAACCTAAATGAAATTAATAGAATAGAAAAGAAAGTATAATACATTTTTTTTTTTTTTTTTTTTGCTTAAGAATGACGGATTCTGCTATATTTCCAGTATTTGCTAACTCTCCCTCCACTCACAAAAAAAGGTCATTGATTTCTTTTCAAAGATTAGTGAGAACCAATGAGAGATTAGAGCTGCCCATAATCAGTTGGATGTTTACAGTTGCAATACATCATCATGGTGTGCCAACAGTACAGATCCCCTTGACTCTTTCTCACCATTCATCCCTATTGGCTATTGTACTTGAAAAGTCCGCTAGACAGTATCTAGTGTCTATGTAAGTTTTTGCTGGTCGGCCAACACTGGTTTGTTCATATATAGGAATCCATAGCTTATGAGTTCATCCTTACTCCTTCAGCTATGCCCAGCGTGTCTTATTCATCTTATTTAGATGGTTTGTGTGATGGGAGGTAAGTGACCATATAACTGTTGTTTTGTCGGGTGATTCTTCCTGGATTTGTTCAAAACGATATGCAGCATCCTTGTATAGTTTTCATTTAGCTTTTTTTTTCTAGGCATTTTGTTAAAGTCATAATGGTGCAACCATGCAATAGTACTGACTTAGTTATGAGAACTTGGAAAATTGTTGCAATACAGTATGCTATATTTTGGTTTTATCCCACCATTTTTCAAATAATTTCTGATCTATTCTGCATCTACCTGTATTATACAGAAGTGACATTAGAAAGATGATGATGATAATTTTACTTTAATCTTTGCATTTTATTAAACATGAAGTGTATTGTATATTAAAGTAAAAGTTGGAAGCAATTTTTTTTTCAGTTAGAAATGTTTATTTTATTCACAGCTTGTTGTAATTTACTAATGTTTTTGCTTAGATGTGGCACAAGGCACACCCAATGAGACTTGAACCAAACTTGTGAAAGTTTGGTAGTTCCTCTTGCTTCACAGCTTGTTGACTGATAAATCTTAAGTTTACAACAATAAATCAAAACCAAGACATGTTAATTGTGCAAAATAATAATAAAGTAACCTTTAGGAATTGTCACTATTCTGTCAGTGGGGCTTAGAATATGCTGACCCTATTCTCTGTGATAGGGTGACCCCCACTCCACCCCCCAAAAGGGGTGGTGGTGTCCTGGGTATGACACTAAACTGCATCTGATGATGAGACTTCATTTCTAGAGATCTGGGGAGTGTGACATACCTTTTACTTAATTACTTGCCATTATTCCGAAGTCCACTGACCTGAGATGATAGTCCCTATTAGGGTTCTGTCTAGGGGTCAGATATTTTTAAAAATTGTTTGGATTCAATAGGAATACTTGATATCCTATAACTGACTATGAATTTTATTAATAATTACTTGAAGCTATAACTGTTTACTAAGGATTATTATTACTTACTTGAAACTGTGTGTAAACAAAATGACTATTATTAAATAGAAATAATTACTTAAAACCATATAATTATTAGTATAAGATAGGAATACTTAAGACCATACAACAGTGTGAATTATTTGTATTAGATATGAATATTTGATATCATATAATGGTGTACAAAAAACCTCTTAAATGTAAACATGATTCTCTCAACTTTTAGGCATAAAATAACCCTAGACTGACATGCCATTAAGATCAATGAACTAATTTAGAAATTGTCAGATATTGACTGGAGATAACATTTAAGACATTTAAAAAAAAAAATACAATTGTGTACTGTTTGAAATTTATTGAGCTTGAAGATAACAAACCAACAACTAAAAAAAAAAAATTATCGTAATATTTATACTATATTAATACTAGACCTTATATGTATATTTACCAACCCCTCTGCTCGGACAAGATATGACACAAGGTCAATTTTTAAGCGAAGTTTAACAGGTTTGAATTCAGAGTTTTCCTTCTCCGAGACTAGTTGCCTCACCAAGGCTGAAGAACCTAGACCTTGTATGACTATTCTTGAAAATAAAATCTCTTGAATTGTCCCTCCTATTTAATGTGAAGTTTAATTATTCAAGCACGGTAGTATATGTAAAAAAAAAAACAAACGTTTTAATCAACAATCCTTTAACTCTATTCTTCACTTATAGCTATGTGTACATGTCATGTTCTGAAATTTTGAATGTAAATTTTCAAGTAACTGTCATATATATATATATATATATATATATATATATATATATATATATATATATATATATATGTGTGTGTGTCTTTCATCATAACATTTCAGTTGTTGGCCACAAGCCCTTAACTCTCCTCATGATTGTAGTACACCCAACTTTATTGTTATCATCAGAATCAGCAAAGGAAATCTCTCTTGGGCTGTTGCAATTAGAAATGAGGAAATTTAGTTAAAACTTCAGTAGCAAATTTCAAGGCAAGAATGTTGACATTTTACTTTTGCCTCTTAGAGAATTTTTTGAAGGTGACACTGTACTTCCAGTAATTATTTTTGTTTGTTTTAGGGATGAGTTGTGCATTTTATTCTAATATTGTCCAGAATTAAAGGAGAAAAAGTTTTTTTTTTTTTTTTGAATGAGATGAGATTATTTTTTTATTTTTTTATTTATTTTTTTTATTTATTTTTTAAATTTATTTTTTTATTTATTCATTTTTTTTTTTTAGTAATTCAAGGTTTTTTTTTTTTTCTTATCTTAAAATAAAATTATTTAATTTATAAATCTAAAATGTTTTTTTTTTTTTTTTTTTTTTTTTTTTTTTTTTTTTTTTTTTTTTCATTTAGCTATTATAGTTTGATTAATATATAACTCTATAGAAATGAAAATGTAAAGCAATATTTTTACCATAGAACCAAAATTGTTTAATTAATGAGTTTCAAGCAAGCCACTAAAGATCTTGATGGTTGTCTACATTTGCTATTGCCTTGATGGTAACTTTTTGACCTCTAGCAATTACACTCCACTTCTGGGAATTTTGAAGTTCTTCTTCATTACCATTACTGCCATATCCATTCTTACTCAGAGTGGTAGTATCTGTTAGGGTCCCATGTATGTGTTAAATAGATCTGTGTGCAAATTATTCATATTTGATAGGACTGTGTGTGTGGGTGGTAACTACAGGAAAAATGTCAATATGAACAGACAATAAACGCTTCTCTAACATCTAGACATAAAATAACCCTAAACAAGTTGACATACAATTAAAATCTATCGACCAATTACAGACCCACATCAAAACCCAGAAGAAACTGATCAGAGACCTATTTGCTGATGATGCTGTTCTTGTTGCCCTGCTCTGAGAGTCTTGCAGCATATACTATCCTGTTTTGCAGAGGCTTTAGACTGGCGGTCAACCTGAAAAAGAAAGGTTCTCTATCAGCCAGCACCACCTGGCACTCCCTCCTCTTTTGAATCGGTTCACTTACCTGGGTTGCACTATCTTTTCTGATGCTAGGATCAACAACAAACTTGCAATAATAAACAGTGCTCTTTGCAAAATGTACAAATGGGTGTGGAGTAATTAGTATCTGATGAGAGACAGTGTTGATACATGGGTCACTTATTGTATCCACTGATGGCTCCTCAAATACTTCTATTAGTGATGCTTCCACACTGTATACAACATACACTGGATTGACTACATCTCCAATGTTGATGTTCTTGAGCTGCTGAGCTCACTAGCATCAAGGCCATGTCAAGGAAGATAAATCTGCATTGGGCAGGGTATGTGTTCAGGATGATGAATCATCACCTATAGAAATGATAATATAAAGCAGTATTTTTACCATAGAATCAAAATTGTTTTAAATAATTTTAGAACAAATTAGCTTTTCAGTTATCATTGTTAATAAATCATAGTTTCATTATAAAAAAAACAGTTTCTGACAATGTAATCATTTAATTTTTAAGAATACTTGATACTATGTAAGATCAAGTTATCTGATCCTATTAATTTTATCAAAAATAATGCCTTGTAAAATTAGGTCATTTGTGAATTCAGTATTGTAATTCAACCTGTCATATGATAATTTGAGTTTAAGGTTAATTCAATAAATATTATCATTTGATGATAATAAGTACTGTTGTAAATTATCTATAATGTATACACATAGGTGTACATTTAGATATGGTTTTTCTAGTGGGAGGATAAGGCTTTGGTTTCCTATTTGACAGGTTAGAATTCTACTTGGGAGTTTGCTGTATAAAGCCACAGCAAAAAGCTATTTTTGTTTATATCTACTTGCAAGGATAGCTGTTTTTAAATAAATCTCTAGTAGTCATAGTCATTTTTCTCTTTAAAAATGCCTTCCTTTTTTTTTTCTTTTCTGTTTGATTCACTTTTCCTATAATTTCAATTTGAATCCAATTGGTTAAATATGTTTATGAAAGTTATTTTCGCATTTATGTAGTTTGTTAAAAGGAAATTTTTTTATGAACAGGTCAAGGTGTTGCTATGTATGAAATATACTAGCACCAAATGACTTTAATAAAATGAACTTGAATTCAGTACCAAATGAATGAATTATATCAATATTTAGGAAGGCATTTTTATCACAAGATCTGAAAGAGAATATTTTGGACAAAAAAATTGACTGTCGAAAGCAGATATACTCTTAAAAATTAATGTTTAGTTTAAATAAAATGTAAATATTTTTGAAAAATTAAAATGTATAGAAATTTAATAATTGGGCTAAAGGACTAAATAAGAATGAAAAAACTCTGATACAATTTTAAGATGTTTTAAGGGATTTTTGTATATATAATTATTTTCTTCCAAAATTATAATTTTGAATATTTTAAAAGCCCTTTTAGAAATCACCAAATGGTACTATTACAGTCATTTTAAGTTGTGTTTTTAATTCAAAATATAAGAAAAGAGACATGTCTTTGTTTTGTGACATTAATTTTGAAAAAATTGTAATTGGTGTAAAAATAAAACAAAGGAAAAAAAACAAACAAACAAAAAGCATTTCTTTTAAGTTCATACATATATTTAGTACCATCTCCAAATAATTGATGCACTGTTGATTACTCCATATACAGCAAAGTTTGCCACTTGTTAAAGACAATATATCCCTACAAAAAACAATTCTTTTTTTTTTTTTTTTTAATTAATAAAATCAATCTTGTTGAATAGTTTGAGAGTTTACTTAGCCCAATATCAACATTTGAGAGGTCATGAAGCATTAGGATAATTATCCTTAATTATAAACTTTAACTAAAATCCTGCACATAAATAGGAAAAAACCCTACATTTTGCCAGAATCATATCTTCTAAAGTAGACTTGACCACATCACAAAATTTTTTGGTGAAATTAAGCAGACATAGATGTTGGACAAGAAATATTATGAAAATTGGAGACCGTTTTTTTTTTTTCTATAGACTGGCTGTAAGCTATATAGGGCAAAAGTTGTTGATTTTGGGGTCATGCATTTTGGTGAGCAAAATAAAAATTTTTTTATCATGTATAGGGTTAAAATCGTTGGATATTTGGATTCTGCATTCCTTATTTGTCCTACATATTAAATTTCAGAAATATTGAATGCATGGAAGTATTTAAAAATTTTTTTTTAATAAACAGTACACAGTCTTAATTTAGAGGCAAAAGCAGGAAAACATCCCCCCCCCCATTGGAACGGTAAAACCTAGCACAAAATGATTTGCCACACTTCCCTAATTCATGAAGGAGAACATTTGTGCCAAATTTCAAAGAATTTGGTGTTGGTGGATGTAATGCTCTAGTGAACTGACATGGAATGACCCAACTATTAAATAAATTTTGATGTTAGCATTGGTTCATCTAAAGGTAGAAAATATTTGTACTAGAACTTATTATATTAGAAAAATAGTTTGTAGCTTAAGAGAAAAATACAAGTTTTTCACCCTTAGACAAAAAGAATAATTGATTAAAAGTTATGTTTTCCAACATATGAAGTTTTTTAAAAAAAGTTTTTTTTTTTTTTTTTTTTTTTAATGAAAACCTAAACAGGTTAACGTGTTGCTATATATGAAGTATACCAGTACCAAATGGTTTTCATATGCAATCAAATTAATACCCCCCCCCCCGAATATTCTAATGCAATTTTGTATATTTGACTTATGTAATTAGTCTAAAAATATGAAATCCTCTTTGATGAACTGATAAATTTTGAAATAATATTTTACTAGAATATAATTACACTATACATTATAAGAAATTTTTTCGATACAAGCCCAAAAATTTCTGATGTGTATTTCAACTAATCTTATTCCTTCATGTACATAAATCCTTTAGTAATGCCTATGCATTTCTTGCAATTATTTTCTCTTTTTCTTAAAATTGACATCAATGTCATTTATTGCATCCTTTTACATAACTGCAATTGTGATGTCAGTATATCGAAAAATGTCTCTGTAACCTTTAACTTTTGAAGATGTAAAACCATTTGATTTTTAGCTTTCACTTTTCTCGTTTACTTTGTCAGAAGCCAACAACTTGGAAACTATTAATTTTCTATAAAGATTTATCTATTTTATAGTTGGCATTTAGTTTCAGCAAACCAAATAAATCTTTTATCATTTTGCTTTTAACCTCAGTCATATGAATTTTTTTTTTTTTTGATAAATAGGAAAAAACTAGGTTGCTATTATAATTACACACACATATCATTTTGATATATAAAAAGAAAGTGTTAGAGGTGTATGGATACAAAAATTGATAGGAAGAAGTAAATAAAAGAAAGTTTTAAGATTACAATATGCAAATTTTAAGAGGACCTTTTTATTACTAATTTCTAATGTTTTAACTATTCAGATATCCTTTTTAGACTTTGAGATTAAAAGCAACTAGAACATTCGATGTAATTGATTATTGAATGTTTTTGATAAAGTATCATGAACTTTTAACTAGTACTTCCTTCATTCAATCAAGTAACTTGATATTTATAGAATATATCATTTGCAAAGTTTTATCATCAAAATATTGTCAAGGATTCTTCTCTACTAATTACTATTTCAAAAAAAGAAAACTGTAATTAGCAGTTAATAGATTTAACTTATCTCCCTTGGACAAACTTTTTGTTAATTCTTATTTAAAAATTACTCAGAAATTGGTGTCTTAATTTGCCTGGAAGTTGCTTGTTTCTTCAAGTGGAAGCATTTTAATAGTATCACACTAACAAAAATCATATCATGATGTTCAGTTTTTGTTGTGTTACAATAAGAAATGTACAGAAATTGGATCCTTATTATTTAGACTTCATATTTTGTTTCTTTATTGCCACTCCCAAGTGACTATTCTAAGATTATCAGGTAAGTAGTATAAATGGTAAATTAGCCTAATTGGTAGAATGCTGTTGTAGATGGGCTTCTTAGCATAAGGGATGTGAATTTATCCCTCATCTCTACTAGAAACTTCTTTATACCTAATCTATATTGCTTACTTAAAGATTGTTAAATAGCAATCTGGGAATTGCAGTAAAAACAAAGAAAAATAAGATGAAAGAAATGATAATTATTTATCTCAGATATTGAACCCTAAGTGCCCAACTAGCTATTTTGGCAATTAGATCTTGTTAAACAATTTTCAAAAGATTTATATTGTCTCACTTTTTTTTTTTCTTTCGTTGTGTGTGTACATTTAAAAATTCTCAGTAACTCTTTTATAATGTATTGCCCAATTATGTTGTTTCCCTTTTGAGGGATTTTTAAGATGTTGATTTGAAGCAATAAATCTCATAACTCTGACAAATTATTTTGGGAAATTGCTGCCATAATAAAAATACTTGAACAGAATTCAAAATAATGACTTTTAACAAATTCTAAATAATTTGAGAATAGAATTGTTCAGGACCATTTAAATTTGATTGTATTTAAGCTGCTTTATACTTAACTGATAATATTTATTTCAAAACGCCTTAGAATTATTATTAATTACATTACATACAATCAGAATTTTTTTTTCTTTTTTAAATATATAAATAAGATTGCTCAATTCTGATCACCTCTCTCCTCACCTTCTTTTGGATTATAAGAAAATGTCTGGTTTAAAATGTTGATTCTGTGTGGGTGATTGTGTACAATGATTAAAGTTCATACATGTGATTATTTATTTCTCAGCTTTGAAGTTTTTCATCAGAATCTGGATTTACTACTAAAACCTGATTTTAAGATCATTTATTCCTTATAAATAAACTGTTTGTCTAGTGTGGAATAAGTAGTAGTGCTTCCCTGGCAAGTTTTGAGTTCATTCTTGATAAAAACACCATTGTTTTGTTGCTATCAAATGGAATTCATGGCTGTTTTATCAGGGAATGAAGAACTTGGTCATCTGACTAAAAATGGATTTTCTGATACTAATACAAAATAGATTGCAATATATGCATTAGTCTGAAGACTAAGACGTCTGTGTTTCTATTATTACTGTTGGGTTGGTGACACTTGTTACTATGTATAACTATGATAACAAAACAAAAAAAAATCTCTTGTTGAGTTAGGTATTTGGAAAATATGCTCTCATTATCTTGTAAAAATATCTTGTTGGCCTAAAATATATTGTATAGTTATTTTTTGAAAAATTTATTGGAGACAGTTGAACTTCAAGAAAATTAACTTTTTCAATTATGCTTTTCTAAAGTGAGACAACTCTAAATAGTTATTGAAGAATTTGTTTTTTTGAGATTCTGAAAACACTTCCTTAACATTTATTCATTGATGGTTAATTTTAGTTGCAGAATGACTTCACACTTTCTGTTTTTATGGAGCTTCCTCTCTCTAATAACTATCAACATGTGTTATTTGAATCTTATTAAGATTACTATTACAGTGACATTTGGGGGGTTCAGATTTTAATGGTTTACAGTTATATTTATTTCCAACCAATCACTGGGAAACCTGACAAGAATATTGGTGTCATCATGGATATGTTGTTAAAATTTTCTCTCTTTCTAGAGAAATTTTAAAAGGATAAACAAAAACAACACTTATTAATAAATCAAATATAAAATTTATGCACTTTGCAAAGAGTGTGATCTTACCCGTTGTCCAAGAAACAAAATTATAAAGACAAGCAAAAAAAACAAAATTACAGAAAGTCAGAAACCAGTAAAATATCACTAAAGCAATTAAACTTGAGTCTGTGGTATAACATTACCAAATAAGCATTTTAAGATATAAAACATATTACTAAATCATTAGACTTGATCAGGAGGTATAATTCTCCTAAATGAAACTGTTAGTCGACTGAAAATTTAGTCATTTTCATTCTTTTGTCCGAAGGTGTCTATTGTAATATTCCTCTTACTAATGATTCTTGAAATTTGATAGAATTTTTTATATATACAAATAAAACATTCCTCAATTTGGTTCTAAAGGAGCTCTATATTAAGTTTATTTCTAGTGAAATAATCATGCATTTTATTATGTATTCTCATGTCATTACATTGATAAATCACTTTTTTTTTTTTTTTCTAAATATTAAACATAAGTCAGTGAATCAATCATCTGTTATTCATTTTCAAAATCTTTATTTTTTGGTCATATTTGTATAAGATAAAAGTAAAACAAACATGTCTATTTTGTAATCTTTGAATTTTGTAAAAATCACATCACTATAGTTAAATTGAAAGAATGTAGATTTCATTTAATAAATTCTTGAACCTAAATGCATGTTATAACTTGCCATATACTTAGCAATTGTTGGGTTTATTTCTCGAATTTTATTCAGTTTAGTTAAGGGGTAGCTAGATTTTTACCGGGATGGATCAGATTTATCATACAAAGATGCTTCACATTTATCTATTTAGTAAATTTTAATCTGAAATTTTTAGTGTATAATGTTTGATCTATATGATTGATATTCATTGCAGAATGAAGTACATTGCCAAAGGGATTGTTGAAAAATGTTATTGTACAAAGTAATGGCTTTCTCTCTCATCATTAGGCTACAAATTTATTGATGTACTGGCGTAGGCACAACTCTCCCTTTTAGCAGCGCCAAGAATACATCAACTGTATCCCCTGTGGTGGGCTAAGACCCTCTCCCCCCTCCCCCGAAAAAAAAGGAGTGTACTGGGTATGATATTAAAGTGGTAGTATCTGTTATTGTCCAATCTATGGGTCAAATCCGTTTAAAATTTATTCATATTTGATTAGACAGCAAAAAATATCTTAAACAATTACACAAAAAATGTAAATATGAATGTACAATGTGATTCCCTTATCTTTAGGCATAAAATATCCTTGGACAAATTGACATGCCATTAAAATAAATCAATCAGTATGTGGACACAACATAAATTGAGGTTATCTACCATTAAAAAATGTGTGTGTTAAAAGGGTAATTTTAGTAATGCTTTCCAGAAACTTATATTTCATGTGTATGTGGTTAACACATTGCTTTGTTGTTCAAAATGAGCAGCTGAGGAAAGATGAGATTTGCTTTAAGAAAAATTTGGAGAATGAGGAAGATTTTTATTAAGTATAATTCTGATGTATATTCCATACCTCCTGTATACAAATAACTTGTAATTATTTATATTTCTAATTAAATTGACTTTTGAAGTTGATAAACAAGATTCTGAATTGGTCATTAAATTTAGTTCACCTGTGTTTTAAATTTAACATTGTCAAATACATTACTTAAAAGCTAATGTTGTGTATCAAATAGTATTATAATGAAATGGTTTATATATTGTCTAATTACCCTCATAATAAATGATGACTAACACAGATTTTTTCAGAAAGGATCCTTTTCTCTTTATATAAATCATTTTCCAGATCACTTTGTATATTACTTCTGTTCTTAATCTTTTGAAAATTTAAGAGGACAAATGAGATAATTACAAACTTTTTATAACTTTACTCTGAGTTTTTTGCATCAGTTTCAACAGGTGGTTTTTCAGTAAAGTCTGAATGGCTGCAAATCTCTTCAAGTCTCCAGGACTCTTCTCAGTATTCTACCTGATTTTAATAATGTTGTTGTTGGGATGATCACAACTTGTCTTCTGATTTCTAAGTCTTCTTGTCCCTTTATCTATCCTTTGGGGATTGTTCCCAGTGCACCAATTACAATTGGTATCACTGTCAACTTTGTTCCATAGTTTTTTAGTTCTCTTGGAAGGTTTAGATATTTCCCTTTTCACTTTGTTTTAATTTTATTATCATTATAATATCAAAGTGTTTTAATTAAACTTAAGTATCAAAGTTTTTGTCACTGTAGAAGGATAAATCTAATAAGATTCTAGTAAATAACTTTTCTTGTGATGAGTTAACAGAAATAAGTTTTACTGTGGATTTATTTACTTGTATAATTAACCCTGCTTTTTTTTTTGTATGATAGACTTTTTCAATAAAATTTGAAGAAGATTCAACTATACGGGACTAACGTCTTTTAGAATCAAAGTTAGTATATGATAAAAAAGTAAAGTTGGCGACCCTTTTCCATAGCTACTACACCAAGATGTAGGGGAGAGCGCTACTCTTTTCCCTGTATTGCTCCACTTTACCCTTGATTTGTACCTTATAATGCTGAGTGTTAAGCAAAGCGGCATCAAGTACCATTTTTCGAGTCTTTGGTATGACTTGACCTGGGATTGAACTCGGGTCTCCTGGGCTTTTGGCGAACACTCTAACCATTATGCCAATTTATTGATACATTAAGTCCCAAGCCTCCTGAGAAGAAAAAAACTTATCACACCACAAATATTTATTCAACATTATCTCCTTCTTAGTCAATGTATTTGTTGTGAGTATTAATCAGAATATTATATGGTGAAAAATTCAACTAATTGTCAGGTTACAGACTTACTGCTCTATCTTTTATAGATTGTAATTATAAAAAAAATCAATATTTAAAACAAAACTTGTGTTTTAGTAATATTGCTTGGTATCCAGGATAGACACACAAGTCAAAATTTGGGTTGTGATTAAGAACAATTATTTAAAGTGTAAAAAAAATTAAAATAAGCAATCACAATTGTTTAGTACAATTGCTAGTTTCATAACTCCGATGATTGACTTGGGTTATGAAACTGCCAGTTGTACTAAACGTTTGTGATGACTGATTTTTACAGTTTATTCATTTATTTTAAGGTTTTAAATAATTGCTTTTAATTGTTGCATAATATGTTGACTCACATATATGGAATGTTTCATCTGATGCTTTTATTTTTTTAAAAAATACATATAACTTATAATCATGAGACTGACATAAGGGGAGAAAACATTTATTTTAGGTTTTATCCTGCTCTACTGGCAAGTATCTGAGCACTTTTCTGATTTTAAGAAAAAACTACTTGTTCATTCATATATGTGTGTTCAGTTTAACATTAATCATATCTAGCATTTATTTCATCTTAGCTTGTGAAACTGGAAGAAAGTTGTTTGTAGTTGTCATTATTTTATGATAAAATTTACAGATGTCTGTTTTGTAGAAAATGTCATAACAAAATGTAATTATAAAATATTACTTAACAAAAATGAAAAACAAAAAAGTCATAACATATACTTTAAAATAATTCTTTTAAGCAAATTTTTCATTATTGTGCTTAAGTTGGCTATTTAAAAAAAATTTTTTTTCATTTTGACTTCAAAAAGGTTTTTTTAATGAGGTTGCTGAAAAGTTCATAGGCTAACCAAGATACCCTCATGGAATGTAACCAAATGAGATTTATTTTCAACATTGGTCCTACTATTGATGTTGCAGTGTGTGGATCCCATTGGTCAAAAAATTCAATAGTAGATATGACATTGTCATATGAGCTTTTCAGCCCATCCTTGTGTGTGTCTGTCTGTCTGTCTGTCTGTGTCTCTCTCTTTTATATATATATATATATATATATATATATATATATATATAATATGCATTTTAGTTCTTTAAAATGATACATATTTTTGATTTTGTTGAAATTTCAAATCCCTTTATAGTATTATTCTTGTATTGTTGTTTATCTTAACATTTTTGCTGTAGTGTTCAGCCATCTTCCTTGAGTATCTGTCGAAATATGATTTAAAAGTCCCCATCTAAGAAAAAGACTTTCAGATAAAAACTGCGTACATTTACTACATCAATATAAAAATAATTGAATTTTTTCCTTTGTTTTAACAGAGGGAGAGGAAAACTTCCTGTAGTCATTTTTTGATTTACTATTCAATCATTAGAGCATCAAGTCACTTATTGAGTGAATTGATGCTTAAGTGTTATTGATTTTTAACAGCACTGAGTTTGTCAATGGTGACTTTTTTTTTTTTTTTTTTCACTGCCATTGAAATGAAGAAAACATTCTTTAATGTATTGATACATTCAACTTTTAGTTACATGAAACAAATAACCTTAAAATATAACAACTCTTAGAATATGATGACTATCCTCTGCAGGGGAATAAGACTCTCCCTCCATGGTTGTCATCATATGAAATGGACACGGCAACACAAGTTCAAATCCTGGACGAGACTGATCACATAGCACTAATACCTTTGGGAAAGGTATGAATCCAATTATTCTCCCTCCAGCTATGGGAAAATAGTAGGGCAGACTAGGTTCTTCCACCTTGGTGAGGCAACTAGTCTAGGAGAAGGAAAACTCTGAATTCAAACCTGTTAAACTTTGCTTAAAAAAATTGACATTGTGTCATGTCCTGTCTGAGCAGAGGGGTTGGTAAATATGAATAAGACTCCCCCTCCACCAACAAAAAAATGGTAGTGTCCTAGGTTTGACACTAAACTGCATCTGATGGTGAGGCACCAGTTCTATTGATCTGGAGAGTGTAGAGTACCCCTTCATTGCCATTACTCCCAAGTCCACTCTGATGTGGAGTGCCAATATATGTTATGGTCTCATCTATAGGTCAAATAGATCTGTTTGAAAATTATGTATTCAATAAGATCATTGGTTAAAAAAAAACTCTCAAGAAACAACTGCGCAGAAAATGTAAATGTGGATGGACAATGAACCCAATTCCTTAACCTGTAGGCATTATATAATCCTAGACAGGTTGACATACCGGTAAAATCAATCTTAAAATATAAATAAATATTAGATCCGAATTAAGAATATTTATTATTCTTACCACCTCCTCTCTATAGTTGCTTATCTAATATTATGTTTTACATATTTCTTACGGCAATTGATATGGATATATAAATTTAAGTATTTGTATTTTAAATTTTCTATTTATTATAGTTTATTATTTGCAAATATGAAATGAGTAATTATTTTTAAGTACCTGCTGAGGACTAACAGTGTCCAATTTCCCTCCCCTACCTTCAGAGATATGCCAGCCCATATTTCAATGTTTATTGCTGGTGGGAGTTTAGTTAATCAAAGGTGACAACAAGTGCTATAGTATCTGGTTTTTTGCCAATGGGAGTAGGCTGGGAGAAGTGTGGAAGTAAGAGATGAAGTCATCTGCCCACATCATCTGTTGCTGCAATCTGATTCGGAAACTGTCTTCCATTGCACCAATACTGCAGTGCCCCCTATTTTATGACGCAGCAGCAGCAGGTTTTGGTGTTGCCTTACTGCACACTGCACTTAAAAAATTTTTTTTTTTTTTATACTTTGACTCATTAAAATTATTGGATTTGTCAGTTTGCTCATAGTGTTTAAGCCCTCCCCCATAAATATTTAATGTTAGAAAAAATGAAGTTAATGCACATTTGCATCATTTCATGTTTTTAAATTTAAACATTTTTTTTTTTTTTTCCTGAAATTTTTATGTATTAATGGATATTAAGTTTTAGAGAAAAGTTTAAAAACTGTTTGCTGTTTTTTTTTTGTTTTTATTTTTTATTTTTTTTTGCTTGTTTTTCTCAAATTAATCTTATTTAATCTTCAATATATTCTATCAAAAATAATATTAAAATGTCTCAAATATTTTAGAATGATAAGACCAGTATTTTGTTGATGCTGTTGATAAATTAAGATATCAACACCATATATTTTCTGCTCCTCTTTCTCTTTACTTTATAATTATAGACAAGAAATTGTAATACCATTTAGTTTATACTATTGTTAGTTAATAAAATGTGTATAACTTTATCAAAATTTAATCTCTCTCTCATCTTAGTTTGTAACTTATTCAGTCCAATAGGATTTTATATTACCAAGTCATGAAACATGCTGCATAATGTATCATAATATATATATATATATATATATATATATATATATACATATATATATATATATATGTATATTACTAAAATTCTCATTGTGTCTGTATGTATATAAAGTTAGGAGACTTATGCAATCATCATATCCAGTCAGTTTCTTGCCTATGTAATGATCACCAAGAAGAAAAAGAAACTGACAAAGGGCAGTTGACTCTGTCTATACTATTCCAACTTTAATATATATATATGCTCTATCATTGATATTGAGTTAGATATACAGTTAAAAAGAAATGTTGTGATTCCCTAAATTATTATTAAATCTGGAGATTTATGTTGAAATGTATTGAGAATTTAAGTTTAAAAAAATTAAAAATTTAATTTGCTTTAGTTTGAGTTTAGAATATACGTCTAGTTACTTTGTGATTCCAACTGGTAATAAAAAGAAAAACCGGAAGTGGACAAATGGAGAGGAAACTCTTCACCCCTCTTCTACCCTCTCCCACCCTTCCCTCCTATGTCTATTCTGACTGTAATTATTTTATCCATTAGATCTGAAGAAGTCCTGTTATTTTTGCCGTTATTGATTCATATCAATACCCATTACAGGATGGAAATAAATTTATAATCTTAATGGGATGGTTTTTTTGTTTTTTCTTAAAGGAATTATTGCTCTGTAATGTCAGTTACATTGAGTTCTTTGCCAGAAAAATTTAAATGTTCATAGTTGAATGATTCTTTTGTCCTGACGGAATTATTCCCAACTCTGGTTTAACTGGACTGAATAGTGTGCGTGTGTGTATATATATATATATATATATATATATATCTCATTACTTAGTAAAAAAGGTACATTATAGCCAGATTTTATTAGGATAATACACTTTAAATGTTTCTTGAGAATACACAAATTTTCACTCGATTGGTAATTCTATGGCATCTATGTTCATGCTGAGTATATATATATTTTTTTTTAAAGCATTAAAATTCTCGATATAACATGAATATGAAATGTTAATTAAAATCCTTCACTTGTTCCTAAATAAAAGTATTACTATCATCATGGGCCACTCTTAAAACTGGAACCCAATTGGAACATGGATATGACACTAAACAATCTGATGGTGAGGCTTCAGTAATGCTGGAGCTTTGGGGAATGAGGAGTACCTGTTCATTGCTATTGCTTCCAGGTCCATTCTGGCCTAGAGTGGTAGCCCCTGATATGAGTCCTATCTATAGTTCAAATAGAACTGGTTTTTATTTTTTTATTTTTTACATTTAACTGTAAACAAATGACTAATGTTTAATTGAATTGTCAGTGATGCATAGCAATACTTGAAAAAAATTAAACTGTGTGCAAACAAATGATTTATAGTTAATAGAATTATTAGTATTAGATAGAAATTAGTGGAAACATTTAACGGTGTGCAAAAAAATGAGCTCAGACTTGTTTAAAAAAGTTATCGACTAAATGTTTAGAAATCATATATTTAATATATATGTATAAAAAGGATTTAGCATTAAATAACCTACAGTGGTTGATATGCCATAAAACCAAAATCATATTTAATATATATGTATAAAAAGGATTCAGCATTAAATAACCTACAATGGTTGATATGCCATAAAACCAAACTAAACCCAATTCATATATATTTAATATATATGTATAAAGGATTTGGCATGAACTAACCTACAGTGGTTGATATGCCACCAAACCAAACCAAACAAGTGTTGATCTATTTCTAGATTATTATTTCCATGAAGGTTTATTTTTCACATTTAAAATGAAAATGCTTTTACTGTACACTGTTGCATATATTAGGTCATTTAGGGAATGTAGAAATTGACTTTTTACAAAATGTTAAGGATTTGAAATTGTTTTATTTTTATTTTTTTGTTGAATAACCTAAAAACTTCGAATATTGTTTTGAAACTAGTTCATTATGATGTTGATAAATTTGAGATTGGAAAGTTGTTGATATAAATTACATATAAAACACTTTGTATAAGAAAGTGTTTTGAGACACTTTTTTTTTTTTTTTTTTTAAGTAACAAAAATAGAATGTGAAAGAAATGTTTGAATCATACTGAACCTGCTTAGTATATATGAGGCAGGGGATGAAAAGTTCATATGATGATGTTACGTCTACTGTTGATGACTTTTTGACCAATGAGATCTGCATACAGTAACATTGATGAAAGAAGTGTGTGGACCACAAGTGGGGACAATGTTGAAAAATAAACCTCATTTACTCGCATTCCATGAGAATATCTTGGTCAGCCTATGAGCTTTTCGGCTGACCCTCTTTACTCTGACAGGATTAGATCTTGAGATGTAATTAGTAATTTTGCTGCAGTTTCTTGTGCCAAAAAAGCAAAACAATTTTTACTGAGCTTCTTTTCTCTTTTTCAAAACAAATTTCGATAAACAAAGCTAATACAATAGTCTGCAATTATAAGATTTTTTTCTGGCCATAATGACTTAACAAGTCCAGTTTATATCTCTGAGGAATTTTAAGTTGATTCTGTTCAGGAAGTAGAATTTTTTTTTTTTTTTTTTTTTTTTTTTATATAAAATAAAACCAATTTTTTGATTAGATTGTTGCGATGAAAAATCTCTTTAATATTCTAAAGAAATTAAATTTTTTTTTTCTTTATCCTTGGCTATTCCACTGTTTTCTTTTTAGAATCATTAGATGATTTATGAATTTAAAATCAATTGCCCATTGTATTTTGTATTCTATACACATTTCTCTTTTCTATTGGCAAGAAAAAAAGTATTTTTCATTATGTCTTGACTATGTAGAATCAATAAATTTTCTTTTTCAGTACAAATTTCTTTTTTTTTTTTTTTTTTTTTTTTCAATAAAGTTTTCATGTTTTACATTTTCTCATTTGCTTCAGTTAGATCCATTGTGTGTATTCAGATTTTATACCAACTATCAGTGAAATTAGTACTTGGTAGGGAGTATTATCTTGAGGGCTTTCATTTTTAATGAATTTAAGGAGCTGGGTATTGCCAATAATCTATTGTTGCCAAACTGATGAGGAATTATCTTTAAAAAAAAAAAAAAAAAAAAGTTATTTTTAAATCCTTTAGAAAAAAATGACTATGGAAAGCAGATATACTTTTAAAATGAATGTTTTAGTTTAAACTTTAAACATTTTTGAGTGGTCACTTATTATAAAAAACTTTTCAATTGTTTTAATTTTAGAATTGAACGTAGATTTTTCAAAATGTCAATATGGATTCCAGTATTGTCAGGGATAGAATCTACTTTATAACCCTTTTAGTTTATTTAAATTTTTGATAGAATTTTTAATCTTTTTTTAATGATAAAAAATGAAATTTTCTTTTGTAATGATTTTATTTTAGAGTTTAATGTGTTAAAGATTTGAAACACAAGTTTCACTTGAATCATTTGGAAAATAAAACTATTCATTATTCCACATTGATGAATTCAAATTTGTGAAAAAAGATTTTCTATTTTAATCCAGAAACAATTATTAGAATTCTCGTGATAAAATGTTTCTTTCATTTTAAGAAAATTTTTTTTTGATATTGTGAGATTACAATGGGATTGGAAATCATTGGATTTTGTTGATATATTTATATAAAATATATTAATGAAATTATATATTACTAAAATCATCTTTATGATTGTTTATATAACCATAACTTATCAAAAACATGATCATAGTGAGATTTTTTAATTAAATCAATGCATTTAAAATGTTACCTAGAAATTTCTCAGCATTCGATCTATCCCTTTTTAAAAAAGAATTTTTTTTTTTGACTAGATTCTATTGTATCATTTAGGAAATAAGTACAAAGCTGTGCTTTTTGAGATTTTAGTAAAAGTTGTTTTTCTTTTAGATGATCAAGATTTATTAAATTCTTATGGATTGAAAAAATAAATTATAATTCATTTCTGTAAGTGTAGTGATGTGAAATTGCAAAATTTTTTATAGAATGAATAAAACAAAATATATTATTTTATAAAAATATAAAAAAGCATAAAATTAAGGAATTTTTTCTTGCATAGAATGGAGAAAATTTGAATAAGTTTAGTTTATTGCGCAGTCATTTAAAAAAAAATTAGCATTTGAAATTCCTGTTATACAAAAAATTGTGATAATCTTATATTAGGGTGTTATTCTCTGTATAGACTTGTTAGTATCCTAACAGAAAAGCTAATAACAGATATACATGGTAAATTTTATGGATGCTTAAATAAAACATTAGTTATAAAGATATCAATGAAATTTTTTGTGACAAAAACTGTTTTGCTCTCTTATCTGGAAAAATAATTCTTTAAAACTCGTACACACATTTATCACAAATGTTAGGTAAATAAGTAACAATTAGTTTGGTTTATATTTTTTTTGTTAATATCTTTTTTTAAATTTGAAAAGATTTAATTTTACTTTCTTTTGTTGTGTATAAGAATGGCATTATGGCTTGATGTTAGTGTTGTATAAAATATTAAAAAGTATTTTTCTGCTGTAAATTTTATGAATTTTTTTCATTTGTTATTTCATTTGGTATGTATGCTTACAATTGCTTAGGTTAATGGATACATTGTTTTGAAGCAAGATAACTGTTTATATTGACTTAAGGATATGAGGATAAGTACTATACACACATGTTCAGTATTATAGTCATGAGATTATTAGCTTTGACTTTGTTGCACTAGTTCCATTATAATAAGATAGGAACTTTGTTATAACCCAACAAAAAATACTTCTGATAAAGTATACAGTTGGAAATCCAAAGTTTCTAGTTTGTGAGGCTTATTACCACACATCTATTATCTAACAGAAAAACTAAACTTACAAAAAAAAAAAAAAAGGCTATGATATATAAATAACTTTCAGAAGAGATGAATAATTGTATCTTCAAACCCAGCCAAAGGCAAGAGAAGAGTGACTGTTGTAAAATTGCCCTGGGTAATCATGAATGTGTGTAGCTTCAACTGGAAACAGAAAATTATACAAGATTCTGAATCCATGACATTCTTCAAAGAATATGGTTCTCATTTATTGTGTTAGCTTGTAATTTTTGCAAGACTCTTTACAGAGCAAAATCTGAAGATGAAGTATGACTATATTGTTATTTCATATATATATATATATATTTTTTTTTTTGCCTTAAATATTTACCATGAATTGTGTTGAAAATATTCCAACTATTTGCTTTACAGTTAAGATGTTCTTCAAAAACTGCTAAAAACATCTTGAGAAAAATATAATACAAGAGTTGTTGAGTAGTATCATGTCTTGTATTCTTTTCATTTTCTCATCTGATAAGCATTTTTAAATGTTTTCAAGAAAAATTCATAAAACTAATTCAAATCATTGGTTATGGACATCACAATTCTCATTTGTTTATTTTGTTTTTTGTGAAAATATTTGACCTAATGTTATTTTTTATTTACTAGATAAGGAAAAAGACAAACATTTCTCTAAATTTTCATATCGTTCATTATGGTCAGCCTCAAGGAGTTCAGAATAAATAAGATATTCTTCATGATTCATTAGAGCAAAGAGTTTGTCAAAGAAAATTTGATTGGCGTAAAGATATGCTTTTGTATTTATGATCTTGGAAAAACTTAATTCAGACACTTAAATGTTAAAATCAATATCTTGACTGAGAGTTCAGTATTTGATTCATATACTTGAAAGCAGTGAAATCTGAGTTCTTTTCTATTTAAACCAGTTTGAACCTAGATTTTTGAAGATCATACATCTATCTTTATATGGATTGATACTTTTCAAAAACTTAGTCCAAGCTACAAGTTCAGTTGAATGCTTTCTTAAGTTGATTGGGTTTATCTCTTGTCTATTGATGTACCAGATATAGATTTTGCTATATGTGCAGCTGAATATGGATACCATTTGATAATATTTACAATATTAACAATTTATTTGTAAAAAAAATTTTGAATACTTGATCTCTCGAGGCCTGCACAACATAGAGCCACACATGACATTTCGACCCTTGAGAGATTTTAAAATAGAAAAATTTCTGTGATTTATTTTTAAAAAATTCAACTGATACCATGCAAAAAAGTCAATTAAAAAAAAAAAAAAGACTTAAATATCATTGCACCTTATCAACTGCTTTAACAAAATGTTTTTAACTTGTACTATGCTAAGTTTAAAGAGATGTTGAAATAAACACCAAAGGTATGTTTACAGCAATGTATCTCTGATATGTGTTTCACTCTTTAGATGGATGCTAAAAGAATTGGGCTATTTTTGGTGAAATGAATTTAATTTACTTGAAAAAACGCATAAAAACGGTAATTATTCGAAAATATTTTTATGAAATGCAGTGTGTTTGAAAAAAAAAAAAACCTTTATTGAACTTTGATGGCTAGGCTATTTGGAGAACTGAAACTAATTTGTGCTGAAGCTGAATGCTGCTGTTTAGTTGAATGTAGAATTTCTCAACTTGCTATTTTTTTATATTGGATTTTAAATACGGATTTTCTCCCCTGTATCCAACCAGATACAACTTCTGGTACATCACTACTTTCTGACTGACTCACTTAAGACATTAATCATTTTTTTTTTTTTATAGAAAAGATCTTTTTACCAAAAAGGAAAAAAAAAAAAAATCAACTTTTCTCTAGTTTTTAAGGCAGATCCTTAAGCGTTTGGTCTTCTGTAGGGAAAATGGTTGAGATACATTTAACCAGGTATTGCCTTGAATTTTTTTTGTAGTGTGGCTGGTCTGATGATGAGCCATATCCCATGTAGCCCGCTTCTTAAAAATGGTTGTCCATGCCTGATCTTGATTTTTAGTTCTCAATGTTTCAATTGATTCTAAAGTTCCTCTGATTTGTGTGTCTTTTTTTTTTTTTTTTTTTTTTTTTTTTTCTTCTCTTAGACTATTCGTTGAAAGGAAGATTTATGAATTTAACAAATCCATAAAAAGGATTAAAATTTCTTCCTTGTTTCCTGGATGAGAAAATACAGTTGCTGTGTAATTGATTCTGAAGTTTAGGAATTCTTTACTTTTGATAAAATGATCCTAAGTTCCTAAAACTCATCCTTTTTTTCTCTATATTACTTTATACAATTCTTGTATTCATATAGGTACTATAAACATTTTGGATCACTGAAATACATTATTAGTTATGGCTGAAAGTCTTTTGGGTAAGAAACTTGTTTAAGGACTCGGTTATCATGAAAAGAATGGTTAATATCGTAGTCATTAACTTGGCTGGTATTTTTCTATGAATATTATTTCCTAACATTTACTTTGCCTTAAAAGCATTATTTCAAAGATACTAGGAAGTTGTACAAAATCTTTTTTTATTTTTATAAGGGATGATATGTGGTAAAATTCAATTTATTTCTACCATTGAACATAATGTTTTCTATATATCTTTATTTTTTATGTTCATTTTTATGTGGAATTCATTTATCTTCAAACTTTTTTCCTTTCTTATCATTCATTAGTTAAAAGGTTTTCAATTGAAATGCATTGAAGGTTTTGAATTCTGAGGTTTTGGGATCATTTTCCACAATGTTTTTCAAATCTTCATTATCTAGTGATATCTTGCTGGGATTTTTTCTTCTGGTTTTCTAAACTGAATTCTTTTCTAAATTTTTGAAATGAAAGCCTCACTAATAGTATTTTGTCCAAATGTAAGATTTGTTTTTCATGGCCTCATGGCTCAGCTATCAATGTACACAAATATAGAATGCAAAAATTGTGATGTTGAAAGCTTTCCATATTTATAAAAGATTATTGTAAAAAATAATGAAGTATTTAATGTATAAGCAACAAATAATGTATTATCAAAAAATTTATGGTAAAAATGCAAAAGACTAATGTTAAACTATGTTTTAAAAAAAAAGTGTTAGACAAAATACTGCCTGCTCTGTCAACTAGGGTTGCAGAATACATTTGACTTTGCAAAGGGATAAAAAGTAAAAGTTGGCGACCATAGTCGAGGGTGACCCGAAGGCTCCCTTTTCAATAGCTACTACACCAATGTATAGGGGAGAGCGCTACTCCTTTCCCAGGATTTCTCCACTTTACCCTTCATCCGTACCTTATAATGCTGAGTGTTAAGCAAGGAGGCATCAAGTAACATTTTTTTTTTTTTTTTTTTTTTTTTTTTGAGTCTTTGGTATGACTCGACCGAGGATTGAACCCAGGTCTCCCAGGCCATTGGCGAACACTCTATCCACTAGGCCAATGTCCGGTATGATAATCCAGGGAATGGAGTAGCACCTTCCCCTCCATCTTGGTGTAGTAGCTATTGAAAAGGGAGCCTTCGGGTCACCCTTGACTAAGGTTGCCAACTTGCAAAGGGATAAGATCCCCCTAAACTAGGCCTCTTGTTGGCTCTGTGTAGTGACCCATAATGGTTAAGGATGGTGGCTAAGCAGTCCATGACTTGGAGGCCAAAATGGTTGCAGCACCCTGCTTTGACCCTTACTGAGGTAGATAGGGAGTCAGAAAGAAAAGCCCAATGCGATCAATTGGTTATTCATGTCAAGACCTATATAATTATCCCAAACATATTCTTTAAGGTGCTAGAAGGCGATGGCTGAAGTTCAATTGTTTTGAGATAGCAATACTTTAAAACATTTAAACTGTGTGCAAGCAATTGATTGATATTTAAATAAAATTATTAGTGTTAGTAGTACTTAAAAACATTTTATTGTGTGCAAACAAATGACCTCTAATACATTAAAAAATGAAGTTACTGACAAGCTCTTTGCTTCATCATCATGTTGTGCTGCCAGCATGGATCTCCCTGACCCTCTCCTGCCACCCTTCTCTATTGTCCATTGCTCCTGGTGGGTCTTCAAGGCTACATCCTGTATCAGCACTGAGCTGTTGTATATAAGTTCTCGGTGGTTGTTCTGCCTTTGCTCATCCATGTGAAGGGGTCCACAGGAGTATGTCACTTATGAGTTCATCGCTACTTCTCCAGCAGTGTCCCATATGTCTGGTTCGTCAAACTTGGATAGTTTTTGTGATGGGTGGTAGGTGGCTGTACAGCTGCTGTTTTGTGGGGCGCTGCCTCTTGGATTTTTTTAATATTGCTTGCAGCATTCTTGTGTAATTGCAGTCAAGCTTTTTCTCCATACATTTAGTTAGTGTTCATGTAGTGAATCCATATAGCAGTATTGACACGACCACTGCTTGGAAAAAACTGCATTTTATTTTATCAGTCAGATCTGACTTCCATATGACCAATAGCCTATCGATAGCTGCCCATGCCATTGCTAGTCTCATGTTGATGTTTGTCTTGGTTGATGAGACACTGCTTCCTTGGTAGGTGAACTTGTCCACTAGTTTCCAAAAACTACCCTTTAATGTGGAGGTGTCCCCTCTTTGATTAAAGCACATGTATTTCATCTTGTCTGAATTGACATGGAGGTCTATGCCAGCAGCTGTTTGTTCCAGATGATGTAGCAGGGTTTCGGCTTGGGTGGGTGTATTTGCCAGAAGCACTATGTCATCAGTGTAGTCTGTGTCCGTAATTTTATGTGCAGGAATGGCATATCAACTCTTGAGGGTCATTTAATGCCAAATCCTATTCACACACACACACACACACACACATATGATTTGTAAGCAAATAGCAATGGTAATCTTTCTATTACTATTTGCTTACAAATCGTGTGTGTGTATGTATGTATATATGTGTGTGTGTATATATATATATATATATATATATATATATATATATATATATATATATATATATAAGCGAATAGGATTTGGCATTAAATAACCCTCAAGAGTTGATATGGCATTAAACCAAATACTACTTTGCAATAAAAAAAGTCTCTTAATAAATTTAAAGGTGAGATTTATACATGAAGATTAACTGTTGTGCTGTAAAGAAGCTAGAGAAATGCTGATTTTAGAGTTTGTTAATGTGAGAACAAATGTTAGGATATTAACAGTAAAATAAAGCTTATGAACATCCTGAGGCCTGCTTTTATTGTGATACAAAATAGTCAATTATTTCTTTTTTTGTTATATTTTCACAGCTGCTGTAGAAAAAGATCTTAATACTCTAAAACTTAATAACTTATTAAAGGAGTTAATCCTTATCTTCTCATTCTGTTGATTGTTTATAACTTAATGTCTTTTAACATTATTTTTGCATTTTAATTTTAGTGAGAGAGAAAAATATTGTATTTAATCCATTTATATTTAATGCTATCATGGCAAAATTAATTTTTTTTTTTTTTTTTTTTTTGTTTTGTTTTGAAAGATATTCTCAGAGATTTTCTTTAAACTTGGTGATTTAATTGTAATGATAAATCATTTTCCCCTTTTCCTGTCAAATAATTTTATCTAAAGAGCATGGCAGAAGATAGAATTTTGTATTGTGAAAAGATGATTTTACATAAGACATTAAAACTTAGTAACTAATTTAAAAAGAAATTGGAATTTAAAATGTGAATACAGTTATTTTAAATTTACATTTTTAAAATGTATTTATATTAAAGTTTATATCTGACATTGATATATCTTTTTTTTCTCAGTTACAAGTATTGCTATAGTTTGTCTTTATATACAATTTTTATTACTTGTAAAATGAGAATTTCTGAAAATCAAACCCTAATGAAATACTTTGAAAATTTTAATGAAAATAAAGGACATAAAAAAATAAATTGTTTAATAATCAGAGAAAGACATGAAGACCTGGAGTTCTTATGCAAGCACAGCTAATTGTATCTATCAATATTTCTGAGTTAACTGACCCATTGGTATGATGGTTAGAGTGTTTGCTAATGGTCTAACAGACTGGAGTTCAATCCCAGGTCAAGTCATACCAAAGACTCAAAAATGTTATTTTATGTCTCCTTGCTTAATACTCAGCATTATAAGGTATAGATCAAGGGGAAGTAGAACAACCCAGGGAAAGGAGTAGCACCCTCCACTACATTTTCGTGTAGTAGCTATTGAAAAGGGAATCTTTGTGTTGCCCTTGACTATGGTCAGCTAACTTAACTTACATCTCCTTAGAATTGTGTTTTTTTTATATATATATATATATATATATATATACACACACACACACACACACACACAGTGGTGGAAAGTATAAGACGCTCCATTAAATTGTTAATAATTTTCATATTACAGCACAACCTCTTTTGAAAATTTGTGTGTGGTACCTAGATCTGATGGGTATTTGTATACATATTTGACTTTATAACAGCTTTCCACCAAAAAAGAAAGTTAACAAAACTTCATTTTCAAGGGGGGAAATAATTATAAGACAGTTTTGAAAATTTGTATATCTGGTTTACTTCAGAATATCAAAAGAAAAATAAGTGCATGCACAGATTATAAAAAGACTCTTATGATTTTAAGCCATGTGAGTCCTATTTAAACATTTCATAATTGAATACAGTTACTGCAAAATACCTAGGAACTCCCCTCTTAATGAAAATGAAAAAGGGCAAATTTCTGCCTATAAACTGGAAGTTTCATTGCAAGAGAACTGTCGAGGTCCCGAACAGTTGTGAGAAATTATCTAAAGGACCCTGAATCATATGGCACCAGAAAATGTCCAGGTCATCCACCTAAAATTACAAATGCAGCCAGATATTGATTTTTTTTTTTTTTTTTTTTTTTTCGAGAAGCTTCTAAAGGACAATCAAGCTCAAGATGTCTGCAAAAATCTCAGAATTTACCCATCCCTCCAAGATGAGTTTGTCAACTTCTCCATCGCTAAATCTCATATTGAAACAGGAAGACAGCCCCTGCTTTAACTGCTAAACACAAGAATGTACATATAGATTGGGTAAACAAGAAAATAACATGGACGAAGAAGAAATGGGAAACTATGGCGTTTTCTGATGAGAAAAAGTTTAATTTGGATGGGACCGACTCCTCCCAGTGTTATTGGCATGACGTAAGAAAGGAGTAGTTGTTGTTTTCAAAAAGACCATTTGGAGGAGGATCTGTTATGGTTAGGGGAGCTTTTTCTGCATCTGGAAAGGCTTATTTAGTTGTAATGGAAGGGAAACAAAACTCTGCTCGATATATCAATGTGTAGGAAAAAGTCTTTTCCCATTTATGAATCGTCTAGACACCGATAATGCCATTTTTCAACAAGACAACACAGCAATACACACTTCTCATCTCACGAAAGACTGGTTTAAAACAAAAATATATTGAAGTTTTGGACGGGCCACTAAGTCTCCAGATTTAAATCCAATAGAAAATTTGTGGGGAATTTTGTCAAGATTATACAAAAATAAACATCAATTTGAAGATAGAGAAACTTTAAAATCTTGCATTAAACAATATTGGAATGAAATTCCATCTGAAACTCTTAGAAAACTGATTCAATGAAAAACAAATGTGTGTTGAAGTATTACAATTGAAAGGGAATAAATGTAAATATTGAATTTTGTACAATTTGCCTATTAAATACAAATTTTCAAAATTGTCTTATACTTATTTCCACCCTCGAAAATTTGTTTTTCTTAAGAACTTTTTTGGGGTGGAAAGTTGTTATAAAATCAAATATGTTTACTAATACCATCAGATCTAGGTACCACACAAATTTTTAGAGGAATTTTCAAGAAAATTATTAACAATTCCCACCTCTATCTTTGCCCAGTTGGCTGGGGCTGTAGAATACACTGACTGCACCTCTGCAGAGGGGTAAGACCCCACCCCAAACAAGTGTCCTGGATATGACACTAAACAATCTGATGGTGAGGTTTCAGCAGTGCTGGAGCTTTGGGGAATGCTGTGTACCCCTTTATTGCCATTGCTCCCAGGTCCACTCAGACCCGGAGTGGTAGCACCTGATTGGGCCCAATCTATGGGTTAAATAGAACTAACAGCATACTAATGCTAAACTGAATTGTTTGACTTAGCTGAATAGCTTGAAATAAAAATATTTTTGACAATTAAACCGTACTTACATTTAAACTGCGTGCTTATGCTAAACTGAATTATTTGAAATAGAACTGTTTTTCAACATTAAAACTGTGTTTTACACTTAACTGAATTGTTACATATAACTTCTTGAATAGTTTGAAATAGAAATGTTTTTGACCATTAAACTGTGTACTTATGCTAAACTGAATTGTTTTAAAAAGAACAGATTATTTACATAAAAATGGATTTGGCATTAAATAACCTACAAAGGTTGATATGCCATAAAACCCAATAAACCAACCAACCACCTCTATCGATGTGTGTGTGTGTATATATAGCGAGGTATATTCCTTTTGAAAAATACTTCTGGCATAATCATGCTCTAATGATTAACTAGCTTGTCTTGGAGTTCATCATTGCCAAATTGTAAGTCTGATCCTCACTAATTGTCCTCTATTTATAATCTGTTGTCTAAAGATGAAGTCATGTTTACTTAATAGCTGTATCATCATTTTATACTGATCATTAAACAGTTTGTTATAATTTAATTCAAAAAAAAGATTATTAGTGAAAATCAAGATTTGATCACCTGAAAAGTGACCAAAATTCAAATTCTAACCTGTCTTATATTTTCATCCCTTTTGTATCCTATTTATTTGGTCAACAGATCCAATAAAATAAAACCTGATAATTAGTAGCAGTATAAAACAATTAACCAAATAGTTGACAAGTACAGGAGCGATTGTTAGTGTTGAAAATTGTATTTTTGTTTGTTGTTATTCTGTTTACTACCTGAAATAATCTTCATCAAAAATTGTGACTCACCTCTTCACTCTGTTTCCTGTTATTAAATTTTACTTAGAACTTGGATACCAAGTTTTAAAGTAAGTTTGAGTATTTACAAATTTGTAAAAATTTCTATGTATCAAGTTTAAAAGAAAATAAGATTATTACCCTCTAGCAAATTATGAATATATTTAATTGGATTGGGGGGTCTATTAGTGTCAGGTGTCTTTTTGTGCTGTCAAATGTATTAATATTGACTATAACAAACGAGATTGTAATATGTCAGCTTTTATTAACTTTAGATTGTGGTAGGGGATATCTGTGTTCTTTGTATATGAAATCATGCTTCCTATTAGAGGTAAATTCTGACTATTTTTTTTTTTTTTTTGTTTCAAATGTAAGTCTAATTAGATCATGAAAAGACGGTTTTGAGAGTAATTTTCTATATTTCCATTTAAAAGCATGTGAATGTTTTTCACTGCTGTGTAACTCCAGTGTCGTCATATGCATTTTCTTAAATTAAATTTTGAAAAAAGAATCAGAATCTACATTAAGAAATAAAGGAAGTTCTTTAAATATTTTATATGAATTAAAATGTTCTAAGTAACTGGGGATAATTGTCTTCTGTTCAAAATGGTGATTTCGTAAATTTAGTCTAAGAGAGAGGATTGAATTTGGTATCCATTACTATTCCAACTCATTTACCATTACCTCATATTAAGGAATGCTATTCTAAAAAAAGGGCATTTAGCATAACGGTTATCTTAACAAATGGCATCTGCAACTACAGTTAAAATACTGGATGAGGCTATGTACATTTCAGTTTGCACTGAATACCCTTGGAAAAGGCGAGAAGTGAAATACACAACTTTAGCCAGTGTTTTATACCGTGATGAGGGATATACATGGATGAAGAATGAATGCAACACTTAGTTATAAAAATGTCTTTTTATTCCTTTGTAAAGAGTTGAAGCTTCTGTGGTGTATGAGAGATGGATGGAGACTGGGACAGACTAGACAGATTGCTATATTGACCCCTAATTACTTCTTCACTTGACCATAGCACGCTGTGTTGTTTTCAAGAACCCTACTTGGCACGTCTTCTGCTTCTCAGCTGGTAATGCTCAACCGGAGGCCGCTGAGAGCATTAACCCTCAGCTGACCGCTTTCACTGGCTGCAAACTGGCTCTGACTCAAGCCCTCACTGACTCCAACTGACAAGCAGGCATCTGCATATATTATTTCATAACGCCTACAACTTCCAATAGATCATGTGATCTTCTGCTTATTTGCACAGGTGTGTCTCCGATTGACAGCTTGGTCAAGGGTCAATGTGCAACACTAGGATTTGAACTCAATTTGTCTGTGGTTGGAGGGGTTTGGTAAATACAAAAACTATGTGAGAATTTTTTTTCTCAAATGGTTATTTATAGGAATCGGTTTGAATATTTCAAATTGTTTGACCCATTAGAATATCAGTATGTCAGACATTTTTTATGAAACTTTTGTCAAAATGAATTATGCATGAAACTAGAAATGTAATATAATGGCCAAAATTGAGAAAAACAATGTAAACAGCCAAAAAACAATAAAAATACATGTACAATCAATATTTAGTAAATGAGCCCTTGCTCTCAATGACAGCTGCACATCTTCGACTACAAGAACGAATCAGTTCTTGACAATCCTCGATACTAATTTTAGACCATTCTTCTTGAAGCTTCACCCACAAATCCTCTGTATTAGTGGGATTTCTTTCCATAACTTTCACTCCGAAGGTCTTCCAAAGATTTTCTATTGGATTTAAGTCAGGACTTTGCAGTGGCCAATCCATAATTTTGAAATCTTGTTCGCTAAGGTAACTCATTACCACCTTTGCCTTGTGACATGGGGCATTATCTTGCATAAAGGTAACCCTATCGAAACCTGAATTCTGTATGATTGGCACAACATGATCTTGAACAATGTTTTCATAGATCTGCGCGTTTACACGAGTTTGTAACCGGACAAGAGGCGTTGTACCTTGGCTAGAAAACATTCCAAATACCATGACGCTTCCGCCCCCAAACTTGACAGTTTTCTTAGTATTTTTTGCACTTAATCTTTCACCAATACGTCTCTTTACATTGTTTTTTCCATCATTTCCAAATAAATTAAACTTACTTTCATCACTGAAAAATACTTTTGCCCAATTTTCATATGTCCAAATTACATAGCTGTTTGCAAACTCTAATCTCTTCTTATTCTTCAAACTAACAAGTGGTTTCTTCCTTGGGGTTCGATTAAACAGCCCTATTTCTTGCAGTCGTCAAGAAACAGTCTGTCTTGACACATTAACACATGAGGTACTATTCATAACCCTTTTAATTTCTGTGCAAGACTTAAAACGGTCCTTTAATGATGTACGCTGCATTATCTGATGTTCTCTTACCGAAGTTTTGCGGGGTCTGCCGGTTTTAAAAGCACTATTTTGCCAGTATCATTGTAGGATTTAACAACCCTGCCTACAACGCTCTTGGAACGTTTCACTTTCTCTGAAATCTCTCTAATGGTGTGCTTTTCCTTGTGTAACTTCACAATAGCTTGTCTCACAGAGTAATTAAGTTTTTGGCGTTTCTCCATGATGCCGGCTGATGCAACGTTTACAAATGACTAAGTAAGACTTATTCTTTAGAGGAAATCAAAAAATTTGAATATAGCATACTGTTTACATTGTTTTTCTCAATTTTGTCCCTTACTTTTTGACGATCCTATTTTGAAAATAAAAAAAAATAATTGTTATAATTCGTTTTCTATCCTTTGCAAATGATTCAAATTTTAGTATGTTATTATGGATGATAATGACTACCAGTTGTCAAAATTTCAGCTTTTCACAGTTATTTCTAACAAATATTAGGTTTTAAAATTTTGTCCCTTAGTTTTGGACGCTACTATATATATGGACATTATGAATGTTTTGTGTACCGGTATGAATATGTCTATTTCACGTATTCATATCTGGCTATGTAACAGAAATAATATTTATTAAATGCATGAGCAATTGTTTTCCTCTTTGAATTCTTTTTGTGATAAAATTTCTTGGAAGGAAGAGACTATACTTCTTTGATATAACCTCACTTATAGGTAAATTGAACTAGCTTAGATTTCATAATCTCACTTATAGTAAATTTGTGACTATTATATCTTTTTTGCAAAACTATCATTCCACTCATGACTTGTAAATGCTTTAACTTTGTATGATTTATGATTATTTAAATAACTATGTACTCAAATAAAAACTCGTGATGTGATTTATTTTTTTGACAGTTTTGATGGGTCTGTTATGCGTAGATATGTATATAATTTTACTTGGCCTATTTGGCTGGGGCTGTAGAATACACAGACTCCATCTCTGCCTCCAGAAAGTGTCCTGGATATGACACGGAACAATCTAATAGTGAGGCTCCAGTAATACTGGAGCTTTGGGGAATGCAGAGTACCCCTTTATTGCCATTGCTCCCTGGTCCACACTGGCCCAGAGTGGTAGTACCTGAAAGGATCCTATGTGTGGGTCAAATAGAACTAAAATGTGTTCTTAAGCTAGACTGAATTGTTTGAAATAGAACTGTTTTTATGTATAACAATGGATTTAGCATTAAATAACCTACAATGGTTGATATGCCATTTAACCAAACCAAACTAAACAATTTTACTGTAACATTTTTTTTGTATATTGTCTTACAGAGAGAGATGGACATTTTTAATGTTTTCTTTATTACCTTTTACATCCTGATATATTTTTTCTATGATCAGATCATATATATAACCCTTACACTGTAAGCAGAAGAAAGAAAAATATTAATCAAGAAAATAGAATTGCAACCTGTCAAGATTTTTAGAAAAATTTGTTTTTCCTGATGAGAAATATTTCTGATAGCAATTTTGTATATAAATCACAGAAACAACTAAAAAGAGCTAATAAAGATAGTTAATTTTAATATTTCTGAGATTTTTGGTTTTATATAAAACTATATGCAAAAAGCACTAAAACAACAAAAAAAAAAACAAAACAAAAAACAGTACCAAAAACATGAATGTACAATGAATGCAATTTTCCAACCTCATGGCATAAAATAACCCCAAATGGGTTAACATGCCATTAAAGACAATTAGTCAATTTTCTGTGTTATTCCAGTTTGCTAAAAAAAATTTTATATAAAAGAAAATCTGTAAGATTATAGAACTTTCACTTGAGTTTGTCAAGCAGAATAAATTTTTTAAACACTATATTGAAAATAAGTGTTTAAGAAAATCATTTTGGCAGTTTTGGCCTTCTATATAGGGGTTTAGAGTAAAGACCGTTTCCCCCCCCCCCCGAACTCAAAAGAAAAACTTGTCTTTCTCACCATGTTGAGAAGAAAAAGAAAAGAAACTTGTAAAAATAAAATAATTGGATATAAAATACAGCTGAAGAAGTTAGAAGAATGTCCGTAGAAACGTTATGATAAAATGAAAATATGAATTCGGAAAAAAACCCCAAAAAAAACGTGACATGAAAGAACTCAATTTCAGAACTTAAGACAATAGCTATTCTGACACTTTAAATGTGTGGACTCTACATCAACTTTAATGGTCCAAGGGAAGCAACTCTGTATTTTCATAATTGTTTTTAGTTATTTTTAAGGACCCTTTAAGAATGCTCTCAAGCTTAAAAAATAAAACTAAAACTGCTTCATTTTGAAATGCTAAATGTTTTCTAGGGTTGGTTTTTTATTTATTTATTTTTACTCGTCAGTCATAATCCTTAGGACAAAATAAAAAGTTAATAAAACTTGTAAGTTTATTTATAGTATAATAAAACGATGTAAAACTAAGTCATCTGGGTTCTTTGAATCATTGTCGCTGTTGACTTAGGAAACTTGGATTCTACGTGGGAGGCAATTCTCAAAATAAAACTTCGGTAACTTGAGAATCGGCCACAGTAAATATACCTTTGCAAATGCATCAGTTACGTTAATGTTTCAAGAAGTAGGTTATCGTAAAGGCTGACCTAATAATACTATTATATAAATCCCCGGGCATTTGTTGCAGTTGTCTTTGACGATAAGAAGGGAGAGAGGTAGGCACGAGAGAGAGAGAGAGAGACGGAATGTCTATCTTCTGATTCTAGCCTAAAGTCGATGAAAGTTTAAGTGACAGATGTCACGTGTTAAATTTATTGGACTAATCAAAGGGAGGGAAATCAAATAATTTATTAAGGTATTGTAGAAAATGTCATAATTTGTTACTTGCTGGTTATTTGATTACAGAATGGCTTTGAGACACGGTTTTCAGGAAACCTTTTTGATTGATTTTATTGTGTGTGTGTATATATATATATATATATATATATATATATATATATATATATATATGTGTGTGTGTATATATATATATATATAATCTCAGTGATTTGGAATAATTATGAATCTCCTCACCTCACATTGAAATGCTTAATAGATGTATCATTAGATGGCCTATTTTGATTGTTTTTCTTAGTCTATAACATTTTGATTGTAATCTCCATCCTCCTTCACTGCCCTGTCGGCAGTATTGCTGATTGTATTTCATGTGCAAGGGTACCCCTTCCAAAAAATGTCCCATTCCTGGATATAATACTAAACTGCA
The DNA here is from genome assembly GCA_963585895.1 of Sepioteuthis lessoniana. Classification (NCBI taxonomy): domain Eukaryota; kingdom Metazoa; phylum Mollusca; class Cephalopoda; order Myopsida; family Loliginidae; genus Sepioteuthis; species Sepioteuthis lessoniana. The sequence goes on along the minus strand of OY757913.1, from coordinate 20,285,107 downwards.
TTTGATGGTGAGGCTCAAACTCTTGGGAGTGCAGAATACCACCCCCATTGCCATTACTCTCAGTTCTACTTTGACCTGGAGTGGGTGTAGACTTGTTAGGGTTTTATCTATGGGTCTAATAGATCTGTTTAAAATGAGAATACTTGATATAACATAACTATGCACAAAAAAACCCTAAAACCTCAAGAAACAACTTAACAGAAAATGTAAATCTAATTGTAGAATAAACGCAGTTACTTAATATTTAGGTATGAAATAATCAATCGATTTGATTGTTGGTGTGAAATAATCAATCAATCAATTTGATTGTGTACCCTTGAGCCTTTTTCTGGTATACATTGTAGTGTGTATGAAATTTCACAACGGATGGTTGATGCCACCGATTCTTCAGTAAATACAGCAGAGAAAGGTTAGTTCACACCGTTCAAATCTCTGGAACAAAAAACATAGTTCGAGAAAATAGTTTATTTAATAAAAATAAGAATGAATAACCAATTATAGTTTATATTATATTATAAAATTAAAATTGTTCTTTGAAAAATTCCATGTCATTTTATCACCAAATATTTTTTAAATTCAAGTGAGTGACACTTAAGAGATTTATTGATATATTTTTTTTAAACATTTTTATTTTTTGTCTTTTTTTTTTTTTTTTTTTTTTTTTTTGGCCAGACTTAACAAATGTGATAATTATTTTGCATTTCCAGCTTGATTGATTGAAATGGCATGTCAACTTGCCTAGGGTTATTTTACACTTAGAGGTGTGGGAATCTCATTTGTATTTATATTTGTGTTGTTGTTTAAGAGATTTTTTGGTTTTTGTTTGCACATGGTCTGATCAAATGCAAATAACTTCGAAACACATCTATTTGACACATAGCTGAGACTCTAACAAGTACTACTACTAAGTGGAACTGGGAGTAATAGTGATAAAAGGGTACTCCATACTCCCCAGATATCCAGAACTGGAGCCTCAACATCAGATGCTGTTTAGTGTCATAACCAAGACATCTCTACCTTAAAGAATTAACTATAAACTAATTAGTTAATGATTCAATTATTAAAATAATTATTTTAATGAGTTGTTGTTTTTTTTTGTTTGTTTTTTTTTTTTTCTTAAATTTATCAATTTAAATTCTTGATAATCAGTTATATCTTACAGCAACAAAAGCTTCCTGCTAATTATATAAATTATATTATGTATTATTTTTTTTAATTGCTTACATTGTCAAGTAAGAAAAGTTACTTATATTGTAAAAGTATAGAAAATGGCCATTATTCCCTTCAAATTTTGCTTTTTTTTTTTTTTTTTTTTTTTTTTTTTGTTGCCTTGCATAATGAAATTTAGATATTTACCTATATTCTATGTAAAGTAAAGTTGGCGACTTTAGTCGAAGGTGACCCAAGGGCTCCCTTTTCAATAGCTACTACACTGGTATAGGGGTGGTTGCTACTCCATTCCCTGAATTGCTCCACTTTACCCTTGATCCTTACCTGATACTGCTGAGTGTTAAGCAAGACAGCATCAAGTACCATTTTTGAGTCTTTTGTATGACTCGACCTGGGATTGAACCCCAGCCTTCTGGACCATTGGCAAACACACTACTCATTAGGCCAATGCCCCGACAATATTCTATGTAGAAATGGGCAAATTTGTACATTTTTACTTCAGGTCAGAATAAAACATAAATCAAAATTTAAATGTAAAGTTCTACAAAAATGTTTTGAAAGTTCTGGAAAATCTTGCTGGAATGTCTGGAAAATGGGTAAATTTGAAAATTTCTTTGCCTAGGTCAAAAGAAGCTAAGTTTGAAGAGAAAACTAGGTATATTCCATTTATCTGAGGCATAAGCAATTGGGAAATAATACTTGGAAGTAGAAAAAGTAAAGAATTTTGTAACTTGGTCTTATTGCTTATGGTTTGAAATCTCTTTTTGATTGAATCTCCTCCTTTTTATGAAGAAAAATTATTTTTTATTAACATATTCCTTTGGATCCAATATGCTTACCAAATCTGTTTGTGCTACATCAAGCTATTTGGTCATCTGTTCTTGTAAGACTATGGATCAGTTTCTGGGTCTTGGTACAGGCCTGGACAGGGTTGTATTAAAGACCACCAATTGGCCTTGTATCAGGTCTTCTCTCTTCATGATACCTCACTGTTATCCAAGTGAAGAGTAAGATGCAAAAAAATTTGTGAGTGGGAGGTCTCCCTGTAGCATAGCGGCTAAAGTGTTGGACTGCTGCCTCAAAGTGAGTGAGTTTGTTGAACTTGACTATTCTGTTCACTTTCAGATTAATACAGAGGGGAAAGACATTAGACCCCCACCCCTTATTCCTCCCTAGCTTTGGGTTATTATAATATCACTGTTGTTCCTTCTACAAGGATGGCTTTGGCATTAAATAACTCTCAAAAGTTGATATGTCTTTAAACAAAGAAAACAAGTTGGCATTAGTGATATCACAGGAATCGAGCTCATTGGCCTCGTGGGTAGAGTGTTCGCCAATGTTCTGGGAGACCTGGGTTCAATCCCAGGTTGTGTCATACCAAAGACTTTAAAAATGGTACTTGATACCTCCTTGCTTAACACTCAGCAATATAAGGTACGTATCACGAGTAAAATGGAGCAATCCTGGGAATGGAGTAGTGCCCTCCCCTACACTTCGGTGCAGTAGCTATTGAAAAGGGAGCCTTCTGGTTGCCCTTGACTACGGTGACTACTATAAAGGATAAACTTTTTTCCAATTATTAAGAGATACATTAATAAAATTGAATATAGAATTACCCCCCCCACTCTTTTTTTCTTTTCACAAAATGCTTTTTACTTTTTATTAAAAAGCATTTTGTGAAGAAAAAAGGGATTTAAGGTTAAATTTAATTTCATTCATGTAGAAGTATTTAATGAACTTAAAACTGTAGCAAATATTTCGTATATGTAATGCAAATTTACAATTAATAATCGGATTCCAAATTTAGTAAATTGTAAGTAAAATGATTTCTTTTAATTTCTTTTTTTTTTACATATCAAGGCATTTGATATTCTAGAACCTAAGTTTGCATTAATCATATTTTCTTTTCTTTGGTTTAAAGACAACTAAAGAAGTAACTTTTCTTAGCAGTCGACTTATTCACTTGATTTCATTACCATTGAAATCAGTACAAAATTTGAAAATAGGATTTTTTTTTTTTTTTTTTTTTTTTTCAATTTTCAATTAATCTGAGGATATCTTACATAGCTGTATCATTATAATGTTAGCAAAAATTAGAGTTCTTTAATAAATATTAAAAAGAACCAAGACAAAAATTTGGAAGTCTAAAGATTCACAAAGCAGAATTGATTATTTATCTAATTGATGAAAAAAGAAAAAAAAAGGCTTTATTGAATCATCTGGATTAAATAGATAAACAAACTTCTATTTTAATTTTTTTTTATTGTTCAAAATTATAGAACGATAGATGGGAATATATTTTCATGTAAAAGTATTTAATTTTTAATATTTTTTTTCAAAGTCTGATGGTTTTATCTAATGTGATGTAGAAGAGTTGGGCAATTTTAAATGGCTGTATTTAAAAGAAAAAAATTTAAGATCAGTTCCTACTTATTTGTGCACCACTGTATCAACAACTGATTCATTTCTCTTTGATTTATGTATTTATATTCAGGATTTTCGAAGGCACTTGATAAAATTAATCCTATCTATTCTATCTTACATTTGTGTCCTTGAGATTTAAAAAATCAGTTTTGAGAATGAAGACTTTACTTTCCTTTGTTAAAAAATAGTTCTATGATTTTTGTGTATGTTTTCAAATCAGAAAGGAAAAATTATATTTTGTTTGTAATACTTTAAAAATGATTTTTTTTCTCTGAGTATGGAATATCAAATTTGTAATAATGATGAGATATTCTTTTTGCTTTTATTTAAGCTTGATAGATGATTTGGGTATCATCCTCTGGAGTGAGAAAGATCTGTATTTTAGATGGCAATTTTAACCATTTTGTTTTGAGTTGAATCAACGATTTTTTTCATAAATGGTGAATCTTCAATTTGAGGATTCTATAATTATCAAACCTTAGCCTTAATTAATAATTATTTAGTATGGAAATAGATCTTTTCCTTATAGTTTTATCTAATTTTTTTTTAACATTAGATATTTTTTATGACTTCAATTTTTAATTTTCTTTTGCTATTCATCTTTCAACCCCCCAGGAAAATGTTTTCCATTTGGCATAAATTCCTTTAAAATATAAAAATAAAGGCAACAACATATCTTTAAATCATCAGCTATTCTACAAATAAATACATTCTTAGCAGAAGATGTACTTTTTTTAAATTTATTTATTTATTTATTTATTTATTTTTTTTTTAAGAGGTAAAAAAAAAAAAAAAAAAATCAATTGATAGCTAATTTCTTAAGAGTAATTTTTGTTTAATAACACTAGCAAGAAAATTCCTTTTTATCTTTCCATTGAATGACACTATCGGAAAAATACCCTAATTATCTGTGTATAACACGCATCATGAACATTGGACTATGAAATTCTTGAAGGGGGATTTTTTTTTTGTCCGTGTAATACACCTTTTAGAATTCATAGCAGGTAAATTTAATTTAAATTTAGTATTTGTTCAACTTTTTCTCTGTTCATTCTGACTAACAATAAGAATTTATACAGTTTACACCAAATTTACAGCTAATACACAAATAAGTTCATAGAAAAATGCAACAAATTAGCCATGAAAATTAGCTCAGATAAGGAGAAACAAAATTGTAGACATTTCAGTGGGTAGGTCTCAATCCATAAAACGCATTAGTTTGACCTATAGATATAACTTTTGATCATTTTGTCCGGAAGATGATTCAGCCTGTGGCCAGAAAAAAATTAATTATATATAATTCTTGTGTATAATATGCATCCCTAACCTTTTGGTCTGAAAAATTTGGAAAACTACTGTCCTTGTATACAAGTAATTATATATCTTTAAAATTGATTTTGTTTTTAGGAATAATTCTTCAATAGACAATCTTTTACTCTGAGTGAATTCTTCAAGAGTGCATATTGTAAGTAAATAAAGTTGGCGACCTTAGTCATGGGTGACCCGAAGTTTCTTTTTTCAATAGCTACCACACCGAAGTGTAGGGGCGGGTGCTACTCCTTTCCCTGGATTGCTTCACTTTACCTTTGATCCTTACCTTATAATACTGAGTGTTAAGCAAGGCGGCATCAAGTACCTTAATTTTTTTTTTTTTTTTTTTTTGTTTTTTTGAGTTTTTGGTATGATATGACCTGGGATTGAACCCCAGTCTCCTGGACCATTGGCAAACACGCTACTGATTCGGCCAATAAATATGAAACTTAAATATTTGTAAGGAGTTAAAAAAAAAAAAATTTAGCAAAATATGGAAATTAATTAATCCATTAGGGGAAAAAAAACACATCTTTGTTGTATAGCAGGTTACTTGGAAACTTGTTTGAGGCAGGAAAAAGCAGTTTTTTTTGGAGACGTGATCCTATGTAGAACCTAGACAGTACACCCTGATATTTTATGGATGCAGCAATTTTTGAATGCTTTCTATAAAATGTTATATTTTGATATTTATTTGAAATCTGTAGAAAAAGGTAATGTGTAAACTCGGCTACTTAGTTTTCACTGATTTCAGAAGTGATATTTATATTATAAGATGGTCTTTTTCTAACTTCTCTATCTCCACATTTTTTCCATGCACATTAAATTTAATTCTTTTTATAATTACATAACTGAGACTTTGGAAAACTATATACATCCATTGTCCTTACAAGAACTTTATGAAGTAATTCACTTCTCAAGCCACTATTGGTTCTTTTTGAGTGTTTAAAAAAACAAACGCAAACCATTACAATGAGGAAAATGTTTTTTTTTTTCCTTTGCTAGACTTGACCTAGAAAAGTCACTTGACTGCTAAAACTCTGTCATACATGTGTTACTCACTTAGACAAAGATCTCTACCCTGAAGACTTTGTGTGGACTAACTGAACCATTTCTCTTCCTTGATGGATTCTTTTGCTTCCACAGTAGTTAAGTATATTGTCATTATTTTCATCTCTTATAAAAAGTGACAACTAAACTTCAGAAGAAAATTACAAACTAAAATCCTTTTTTAAAATTCTTTACAATAGATCTTTTTTTTTTTTTTTTTTTTCTTCTTAATTCTAGTGATTTAATTTTTAGTTTATAGATTTGTTCTGACCAATTTTAAAAAAATTTTGTTGGGCTAAGCAAATCTTTTTCTTGTAAAGAACAGATAACTCATGATAATTCTTCGTCTCGAATGTTGAAAATATATATTTTTTTAGTTCAGTATAAAACAGTTTCATTTCTTCTTTCTAGTTGTACAAATGTTTTATTAAAAAAATGACTTTATTTATAAAATTTCAATGTGAAACTTCATGAAAAAAAAAGAACGGCAAATTAATTTATTTAATGTACAAGATGATATGGAAGTCAATTTTTGTAATAAAAATAAAAATCTTGGTATGATGGGAGAATTGCAGTCATGTTAATATAGATTTTATTTTCAATATGAATTACATTTACCTCAGCATGTCTCAATTTGATTTGAGATTTTTTTTCAACAAATTTTCTTTTGTATTGAATAGAGGAATGTGTTTCACATTAAAATTCAGTCTTTAGAGATAAAGTATTTCATGAGGTCCTTCTTATAAAACCCCTATAACTCTTAAGACATTAATTAAAGCATTAATTGATTAGATAATCATTGTTTTCTTGGCAATGGTCTTTTAAAAAAATCACTATTTAATTAACAGTTGATTTTCTTGTTTATATTCCTCTTAATTAACTTTTGCAGAGAAATTATAAAAGACCAACTTTATTATAAAAGAATAAGGTTTTTATTATTTCCAATTGATTCAGATCTTCTGATTAAAACTGTGAAAGCAGCTGTTTGGTAATAATCAATATAATTAATCAATAGCATATATTCACTGATGCTAGATTATAGTTAAGGATTTGAATAATATATCTTTATATCACTTGAGAATAATGGAATTTTTTTTAAAAGCACTGCAAAGACATAAAGCTTTTGGTTTTATTATTAAGTATCAGTTTTGATTTAGAACTAAAATTTACAGCATTAAGTTAGTTTTTGTTCTTGAAGTATTGTGGATTTTTTAAGGATGAAATCATTATTCAGATAAGTTGCCAACTTTTTTTGTTGGTTTGAAGATATTTTTTGAAGTGATTTGTGTTTGGTAATCTGGTGCACTAGTTAGCAGCTTGGATAATTGGGCGTTCAGTTCTCACTTGTAATAATTCACTACACCCACAATTCTTATTTGAATCTATTCTATTTTATTCAAAAAGTGATCTAGGAAATATAATTTAAACTATATTTTATTGTTTTTTTTATTTATTTATTATTATTATTATTATTATTATTTTTTATTTATTTATTTATTTTTTTTTTTTTTAAGAAAATATTAGAATTTAAATGAAAATTATAATATGAATTATCTTCATATTTAACAATGAATGAAATTCTCATTCAGCAGTTTTTTTCTTTTTTAATGTGTATAGTTAAATTAAGAAAAAAAGATATGTAAATTTGTCCGTTGAAGCTTACATATTTTCATGAAATAACTCGTGCAAAGTATTGCCCAATCGGTTGCGGCTGTAGAATACACTGACTGCACCTCTGCAGAGGGGTAAGGACCCCCCCCCAATGAGCATCCTGGATATGACACTAAACAGTCTGATGTTGAGGTCCCAGTAATGCTGGGGCTTTGGGGAATACGGAGCACCCCTTCATTACCATTGCTCCCAGGTCTACTCACGCCCAACGTGGTAACACCTGATAGGGCCCTATCTATGGGTTAAATAGAACTAACGTCATACTTATGCTAAAATGAATTGTTTGATTAAACTGAATAGCTTGAAATAGAAATGTTTTTGACAATTAAACCATACTTACATTTAAACTTTTGCTAAACTGAATTATTTTAAATAGAACTGTTTTTTTTGTCATTGAAACTGTATTTACACTAAACTGAACTGTTTTGACATGTAACTGTGTAAACAAAATCTGTACTTATACTAATCTGAATTAGCTGAATTAGAACTGAATAGGTCGAAAAAAGAAATGTTTTTTACAATCAAACTGTACTTACATTTATATTGCGTGCTTATGCTAAACTGAATGATTTGAAATTGAACTGTTTTTGTCATTGAAACTGTACTTTCACTAAACTGAATTGTTGCATATAACTGCTTGAATAGTTTGAAATAGAAATGTTTTTGACAATTAAACTGTGTTCTCATGCTAAACTGAATTGTTTTAAATAGAACAGATTATCTACATAAAAATGGATTTGGCATTAAATAACCTACAAAGGTTGATATGCCATAAAACCCAAACAAACCAATCATGCAAAGTTGTTGCTAAGAGATATTTAAACAATAAAAATGACAAAATTTATTAATGATGATTGAATTCTCTACACACCAGTAATATAGTTTGTGATTTGAACTTGACAGCCATTACATTATTGTAGGTACCCTAAAAAGAACAAAAAAATATATGCAACTTTTCTTTCCCATTGTTTTTTTGATTATATATTTGAGAAGTCAAAATAGTTCTAGTAGTAGTTTTTTAAAATTTAATTTTAATTTTATTTCATTTCATTTCATTTTTTTAAAAGAATTATTTCTATGAAGTTCTTATATAAAAAATAAGTTGGCAACTGTAGTTAAGGGTAACTTGAAGGTTCCCTTTTCATTAGCTACTATACTGAGGTGTAGGAGAGGGCACTACTCCTTTCCCTGGATTGCTCCACTTTACCTTTGATCCATACCTTATAATGCTGAGTGTTAAGCAAGGAGGCATCAAATACCATTTTTTTTTTTGTGTTTTTGGAGTTCAATCCCAGGTCACATCTTACCAGTTTTCCGGGTCATTAGTAAACACCCTACCCATTAGACCAATTAGCTGGTCATTGTTAAATAGTCAATATTTTAATGAATAAATGAGATGAATCATGTTAGAATTTATCAAGACAATCCTGATTTTTAAAATTATTTTTGAAGGCATTTTTGATCTGTGATGTTTGAGATGAGAGAAAATTAGTTGATTTTGGATGATTTTTTTTCCTTAGAGCATATTTTACAGAAGCTAAAACATTTTAAAATATACTGATATGAATTTTCTACTAATTTGATAATTCAAAAGATTTTCAAAATTTATCATTGAATTTAACAAACTTTGAAAATGAAAATGATTTTTCAGTTTTTTTTTTGTTTTGTTGTTCACCAATTGTTTTACCAATTGTTTGTTTCCTGGCCTTTGAAGTGCCCCCTTTGTGGGGTGCCAATGGAGCCAAAGGTATTTTTGGATTTTGCTGGATGTGTGTGGGCTGCGGCCGGACCCACTTTAAAAAAGGCCTTGTGCCATACTTGTCCAGTGGTGGGATGGAGAATAAATAAAGTTATAATACCCTCACCATAAAAGTAGTGAGTTTACTTATATGCACAAAAACTTTATCCGTAAATGATTTTTTGTTTGTTTTAACATCATAGAATAAAAAGGTGAAGATGAAAATTTTGAATCATTTCAATATCATAGCTTTGGTACAATGTTTTATCAAAGATGTTTTTATGTATATAATTGGAAGAAAAACTCAGCTGACCATCATTTGGCTATTATAAATTTATTTCAGCTGGCAACTCAATAAGAGAAACTTACCTCTTCAGATAGCCATCACACAATTTCTTCTCTCCCCATTGTGTGATTGCTATCTGAAGAGGTTGGTTTCTCTTATTTAGTTGCCAGTTGAAATAAATTTATAATAGCCAAATGGCAGTTTGTTGTATTTTTCTTCCAATTATATAAATTTGCTCACAATGGAATTTATATATTAATTATCATACATCAAACACTCCTGGAGATTTATAAGACTTGTCTTATATATTCTCAAATCAAATCATTCCAACCAAACTCATCTTCTTTGGTGTGTATATATATATATATATATATATATATATATATATATATATATATATATATATATATATATAATGAATGTTTACTCACCCTTTTGTGTCAGTCTCATTTCTGCCAGTTTCATATACTTCTAAAATCATTAGATGAGACTTGCCTCATCTAATGATTGTATTTTATTTTTTTTTAATGTGAAACTATTAGTGATGACTGTCCCAGTGGAGTAAGTAAACATTCATTTTAGGCTTTATCCTGTTCTATTGGCCTGTATTGAGCAATTTTTTTAATATATGAATAAGTATGTTTTTTTTCCCTATTCAACAAATATTTACTTTCCTTTCTTCCAAAATCTGGGATAGTTTGAATATTAAAAACAATCTCATGAGATGCTGTTATTACCTATCATTTATTTTTCACACAACATATGTAACTAATAAGTATATAAGTTTAACAGAGAATATATAACCTTTGTCTTAAATCTACTAAGTTATACTTAGTGAATATGTTAGAGGATTTCTTTAGTTCAACAAATGTTATAAATAGGTGAAGGACTTACAGAGAGGCAGGCAACTATCTCTAAACCATAACCTTATCACAAAATGTTTGTAAAGCTTAAAACAGATCAATATAATGTGTATCATGTAAATAAGTAATATATATGTGCGTGTGAAAATGTACAGAGATGTAAAAACACAAGGTCTTCTGAGGATGGTTTTATTTATAGAATTATTTGCTAATGTTAAACGTTTCAGTTTTTAGACCTTCATCAGGGTATGTGAAAAACTAAATGAAACCTAGAAGATAAAGTTTTTAAACTTTTTACTTCTGTTGGTTGTGTTCTGTTTCAAATTTGTGTGTTGTAATTTGAATTCCTGAATTTATTCATATATTTAAAAAAAAATCCATATCACATCAGTATATCTATTATAAACATTTCATAATGTAACTATCATTTGGTAAGGAAAGTTACAAAATCCCTTTTGGCTTCATCGCTTAAAAGATAAATTGATAATTAAATTAAATGAAATTAGCTGAAAGAAGGCGGCTAACACTGATGAAAAGAGATAAGTTTTAGAATTTTTACAATTGGTAGATATGAACTGAATAATTTAAATATTAACATATACAGACAGTGGAAGGTAAATTACATCACACCAATTTGAAACGGAATGCTACCAATAGAAATACAATGTTTTAAAACTTTCACATATTCGTTTCATTTGATAACTCACACACCCTGATGAAGGTCTAAAATCTGAAACGTTTAACAGCAGCAAATAATTCTGTAAATAAAATCGATCTTTGAAGACCTTATGTTTTTTCATCTTTGTACATTTTGATTCTGTCAGATTATTTCCAGTTTTTCCCCCCCGATGTTTTCTTTCAAGACAGTTGTTTTTAGATCATTGAGGAATTCTTATAATTTTTTTGTAAGAATTTAAATTTATCACTTTGTTTTTTTTTTGTTTTTTTTTTCATGATAGAAAACAAAAACTTCACAAAGTGAATGAAATGCCCAAGTTTTTATCAACCAGCTCATTGACCTAGTGGGTAGAGTATTTGCAATGGTCCAGGAGACCTGATTTCAATCCCAGATCGTGTCATACCAAAGACCTTAAAAATGGTACCTGATGCTCCCTTACTTAACACTCAGCATTTTAAGGTATGTATCAAGGGCAGTGGAGTAATCCAGGGAAAAGAGTAGTGCCCTCTCCTACACCTCGGTGTAGTAGCTATTGAAAAGGGAGCTTTCTGGTCGCCCTTGAATGCGGTTGCCAATTCTTGAAAAGTTACCAAATGACCGATTCTTAATTTGTTCAGTTTTATGAATTTATTCTTGTATTTTGTTGCTTTTGTTGGTTTGCATTAGAAACTTGAGGAATAAAAATAACTCATCATTTGGTTCCGATAGGTAATTAAACTGTGACACTTGTTGTAAGGTGAATGACATCTGGAATTTCACTGCCTATTAGAGGTAGGAAGAAGAGGTATAAAGATTCTGCTCATGAGAAAAGAAATATTTTGTATGTATTATACATGTGATATCACCATATTTATAAACATATTCCAATAAGTTTTGAGGTTATGACTACTTGAAATCAAGAAATGTTTTTTTTTTATTCACTTTGTATATATTTGGAATCAAGTGTATTGACGACAGTTTATGTAATGTTCTTTTATGTGGTTTTAATTTCCATTACATTATTATTTTATAACTGATAAAATTAAACCTATTGCTAGAAACCAATCAACTTTGTATTTAGAACATGGCTTACTATATTTTACCATAAGCCATTTATTTGTTTTCTTAACTACTTCTGTTTTTGTGATTTGAATAGGAAGCAAGATTTTACTTAGTTAAAAAAATAATATATATAAGTGACATTAGTTTTGTGTTGTTTGTTCATAATCAAATGATACTTGGTATTAGTTGAGCTTTGTAAATGTCAGTTTTTGAAAATGTTATTAACTATAAAATTTGGGACTAAAAAGTAAAGAAAAAATAAAACTTGGAGTATCATTTTTATTTGTCAATATTAATAATCTTTTCAATATTTTTGTATTCATGTTAAAATTGCTTGGCTGCTTATTCCAGTTTATTATATCAATAGAAATAATTGTTATCTATAATTACTTATCCTTATTATGACTGATAATTATTAATATTACAAAGAATTCTTGGTATCATACAACTGTAAATTATTTGTAATTAGAATAGGTACTTGAAACTAATTGTTTATGAAGTATTATCAAAAACAATTACCGACGCCGACTACATAGCGATACTGGCAAATACACCCAACCAAGCCGAAACACTATTGCATAGTTTGGAACGAGCAATCGCAGGCATAGGCCTCTATGTCAATGCACACAAAACGGAATATATGTGCTATAATCAAACAGGTGACATCTCCACACTAGACGGAACCCCTCTTAAACTAGTAGACAAATTCACTTACCTAGGAAGCAGTATCTCATCAACCGAAAGGGACATCGACACTAGGTTAACGAAGGCATGGACAGCTATCAATAGGCTATCGATTATATGGAAATCAGACCTAACTGATAAAATGAAACGCAATTTCTTCCAGGCAGCGGTCACATTGATACTGCTATATGGATGCACCACATGGAGAAGCAGGGGTGAACTCATAAGTGATGTACTCTTATGGACCCCCACATATGGCTGAGCAAAAGCAGGACGACCAGCATGAACATACATTCAGCAACTATGTGAGGATACGGGATGTAGTCCAGAAGACCTGCCAGAGGCGATGAACGATAGGAAAAAGTGGCGAGAGAGGATCAGGGATATCCGTGCTATCAGCACGACATGATGATGATGATTAGTTACTTGAAACCATACAACTGTGTGTAAATTATTTGTATTAGATGGGAATACTTGATATCATATAACCATGTGCAAAAACCCTCAAAACCTAAGCAACAACTACACAAAGAATGTAAACATCAACAGTATTCCCTAACCTCCAGGCATAAAATAGTCCTACACAGGTTGACATGCCATTAATCAATTTTACTCAGTATCACTGATTTAATGGTTGTCTATTCAATATTTTAAACCATTTTGCTATAATCTAGTTCATGTCTAAAAATTGTATTTATTCTGAGTTATAGATTTTGGAAGTTTCATTATTTGGGTGGTATTTTTATTCATATTTATCCTACTACCCATCAAAAAAAGACAGTGCAAAATTTCAGTCCTTGTTAGAGTCCAGAAAATTTACTAAATAAAATAGAATTTTTGTTATTACTGTTGAAAGGTAACAATCAAAATTACTTTTAATTCCAATATACGTTTTGTGATATTATAAAAATTGGTAGGGGGGTCCTTTCTGGTACACAACTTTATTATACATGCAGGCCAGGTTTACCAATAAGTAATAGTTGACCATTATAGCCTAGTGCCCTAGGGTATCGAGGGGCTGACTGAAACTAATTTGTTGTGTAGCATGTCAGATTATAACCTTATTTCAAGTGTACACTGGGTATTTCATTATATGATATATTCAAAAACTATAATGGCCTCTGTACAATAAGTATAGGCCCACAGTGGTCTCCATTGATGAGTTTGGATTAAGGGTCACAAATAGGTAAATCCTGCCTTGTATATATGGATACCTTTTAGTATTGGGTAGTGGAAGAGGAAAAATGTGGGAATTTGCCTGGAAATTGATACTCATCGCAGAATCTGTCTAAGGAGTAATTTAAGGAAAAGTTAGACATTAGAAATAGAGAAAGATGGCTGCTAGGCCAACCTGGGTTCTTTCCCACTGTCTGAGGTAGTTTGTTTGCAGTTTGAAGCAAGTTGTAGGTACTGCTAGGAGTGAGTTGCAGCTAGACACTGAAGTTGAGAACTGGCCAATGCCAAAGTTTTGTCCATCATCTAGTTAGGGTCTACTTGACTTAGGCTCAAAAGCTAAGTGTCACACTTGCTACCCCAGAATTGGTTTGAAGAAAAATTGTCATCAAGAAAGACATCTATACAATTGTATTCTCAGTTTTGCTTCCTTTTTTTTTTATGAACCTGATCCATGGATTTTATGGTTTCAACCAAAACAAGTGGCCAACTCCTTTTTAAAACCAATGTGGGAAGGATAGGTTAGCTAGCAAAATTGGATAGGTTGCAGTTAGTACAAATTCACGACCTATCCAATGGTGGAGGCAAATTAAAGTTTTCAATCTGAAATTAAAATTTGTAAGTCATACCTTTTTTTGAGCATGAAAAAGTTTTATTTATATAAGATAAAATGTACTGTTTAATACCAACAAAACCGCAATTATTTATACTTTGAAATAAAAACCTTACCTTAAATCAAATCTAGAATGCTCTTGTGTTGTGGTTTGTCTTGGAAAGTCTGGAATATAAATTTTGTCTAGATTTGTTGTATTTCCATTTGAAGCAAAGAACTTTTTATATTTTTAAAAACAATTTTCTTTGAATAAAGATACAAAATAATTCCTCTGACATAAAGTATTGAGGTAAAATTTCTAAAGACTGTCCCATTCACAGATTTGACTATTCATATAAATAAGAGGTATTAATTGTATCAATCAGTTTATCTTAAAAAAATGATAACAAATGAACAACTACTTTATTCATTGGTAAATATTTTGGTAGAGTATAGGACTGAGATATTTCCACTACCAGGTTTTTTAGATTAACTATAAGCTCAGGGTTAGAATACTATAAACTCTCATGATTATTTTTTCTTTTTTTCGTTATAAGTTTTCTCATATCATCCTCATCTACAAAATAAAGTTTAAGAAAATCATCAGAAATAAGATGCTAGTATTGTGGTTGTTAGTATTGATGGATAGAATAGGGTTACTTTTCAGTTGTTGTTGCTTAGTATAAAAAGGCTGTTGTTAATTATAGGGTCATTTCTTTCATAAAGAAATGACAAGTGAATCTGATGTGACCCTATGAACTTCAACAAAAATAAAAGGCACTTTGTTTTATATGACACACTAGCTGGGTTTTGAGTAGATGTACCATTGTAGAACAGGCATATATCCTGTTTATCTCTAAAGTAAAGATACTGTTTATCGTCTGGTTTCAATGAATTTATGTACAAGTTGAGAAATACTGAATAATTTCTTGAAAAGGAAACTCCTAAAGGGAAGGGAAGTCAAACTGCGTAAAAGTAATGTCAGATGGATTTAAATAACACTATTTATGAAATTAGATTATGAAAAAGCAATGTGCTGTTTTTATAGAGAAATCTAAAATTAATGTTTGCGGCCTACTGTTACTAATTCAGATATATTTCATTTACTCTATTTGACATTTTGAAAAAAAATTCTATTTTGGCAGTTTTTATTTATTTATTTTAAAGATATAACACAAAGAGAATTGAAAATTCAATTAATAAATGAAAATTAGATTTTATTTAACTACATAAAAGAAAACTGCACCTAATCTAAACTTCTTGTTTCTGTGTGTAAGAAACAAAAAAGGTAATCATCACAACAATCTTTGATTGAATCATATTTTGGTTTGAATTTTGTTTTTCTCTTTATCATTGATCACATGATGTCCCTTCTTGTTTTCTCTATATTCTTGTTTTTCTACCTCCCACTATGAATGTTTTAGTATCTCTCTCTCTCTCTCTTTCTTGGCAGCCATTATTAATTTTGTCAGTCTTTTTCTGATGAGTTGAGTTTCCTGTACATTAATTTATCCATTTCAATTCGTATTCATAGCTTTTATTTATTTTTTAAAAAAAGGTACAACATTTATTTGGTTGTCATTTTAATGTTCAACTTGAAAGATGGTCCATAAAACACGACTGCTTTTTAAATATTTCTACTTTCTTTTATGAAGTTCTGAACTAAGTCTTTAGGTATGCCAGTAAAAATTTAATTTTATCAGTATAACATTTTGTTGGGTTCTTCAATAAACTTGTTTCTTTGTTATATTTGTACAATATGTGGGTTTTTCTTTTCTTCAGGTAAATTGAATATAAAAAACTATATCCAAAAAATGACTGGAAATCTGCATGAAAAAAAAAAAATTGAACCTCCAGTTTGTTTTTTGTAAAAATATGTCATCAATCTGTCATTTTATTGCTCTGAAATAAGAATTTTGAAGCGAATTGTTTTATGGTTTTGTGTGAGTTTACATCTTGATTATATTTGATTGAAAATTTATATATAAAGAATAACCTTTGATAAAGAAGGATAGAATTAAAAATTTTTTTCTTCAAGAGCCTTGAAAATTAATTTTAGGAATTGGGTTGAAAAACTTTTAATAAAAATTGGTAATCAATTAAAATTGATATGTTGCAACTTCTCTCTCTCATATATATATGTATATATATATATATATACACACACAGAAAATTGGGATGATGAAGTTAACATTTTTCATTGTTTTTTTTTTCTTTTTTTTTTTTTTTTCTTTTTATAAGATTGGATCTGAAATCAATGCAGTATTTTTAATATCCAGTACCATGGATTATATTTTACAGCTGACATGTGAATATTTAAAATCATGGAAAATTGTCAGGAATCTAGGTAGCTTTTAAAATATTCTCAGTAAATATAAATTTTCTTTAGTTATTTTGGAGTAATATTGGTAAATATTCAAGTAAAAGAAATATAGCTTGGTACCAATTAGATAACATTTACTAAATTTTTCTGTGATTGAATCTTGCTTTTTCAAAATAATGGATGTTGGCCAATACGCTTCTAAAGTTCATTTTTCTCTTTATATTCAACTTTCAAAGATTCTGCAAATGAATTTTAGTCTAATAAAAAAAAAAACAACTGATTTATGTTGATATATTTTTATCCGCAATAGATAGTATTTATTTATTTTTTAAAATTTAGTGACTGATCATTTGATATGAGGTATTGGGATCACTTGGAGATGAAGTTGAATTATATTTCTGTGTCCACTCATAACCATAAATAGATTTTATATGTTAAAGAATGCTTTACCATATAAATCACAATTATCTTCTTAGCTTAGTTGTGGAACAAGGCCAGATGTATGGAGCACAAAATAAGAATTAAACTCACTAACAATAGCCTGCTATTAACTCATAGTATTTATTTTGTGTTTGGCATCAAAAAAACTTAAAGGTACCTTTTCATGTTTGATTTAAAAACATTTTCCATCTATTTCTATTTCAGAGTTGATTTGTTGTTTATTATTCTTTGTTAATATTTTTATTCCATAATTTGATTCCTGTCAGTCTGCAAGATTTAATCATCTGGTATTATTTGCCTTTTAGTAGGATGACTGTAACTGAAGATTAAAAGATAAAGTATTATTTTAGGGGGCTTATCAAGGGGCATTTTGTATAATTGCACATATAATCACTTCCTGGTTTTAATCTACACTTTATTCTTTTTATTGGTCAGAGGATCAACATCTTTTTTTTTCTTTAATAAAATGAGTGCTTTTAGTATATTTACAACTTTACAATTTATAAAAAATATGAAATAGAAATTCACTATCAATAGCTTGAAAGATAAAATTGTTCACCATGCGAAGAAATAAATTTGCTTGTTAGCTTTTTTAAATCCCATAACCTGATTGAGTTGTGAGGGTGCAACTTTTGTATTATGTCTTGGGCACAAATAACCCGGTGGAGCCCATCCCTCTCCAGGTCTACAACTGGTTTGAATTCAGTTTTCCTTCTCTTAGAACGGTTGCCATGCCAAGGTTAAAGAGCCTAGTCTGCCCTACTATTTGCCCATAGCTTTAAGGAGAATAGTTGGGGGTCATACTTATTCCTAGGGTAATTGCGCTATGTGACATGCAAACAAGATTTAAAGTCTGGTCACTGAGTCTCTTTTTTTAAATTTTTTTTTTTTATAATAACCGTTAAATGATATTTTATATTGTAAATAATTTATATAACAATATGTATATTATATATTGTATAACTTATTTTTATTTCTATAATAGTTTTCAAAGTTTCTACTTCATGGATTTTATAAGCTATACTCAATATATTTTTTATTAACATATGTATGCAATCAGAATGTAATCTATATTTTTATCTCCTCTTTATTTTTCTAGTCTTTCTTTCCAAATGTAATGTTCCAAAATATTTCCAGCTAAACAATGTAATTAGGTCACCAACATAGAAATGCAAGAAAGAGATTGATAGACTAAGAAGAGAATGTAAATCAGAATGAAGGTTAAATTGTAGGTTATGATGAGTCAATGGAATGTGAAGTTTTTCCCCCCTTCTTTCATCTTGAATGATTGGACCTTTTATTGTTGGATTTAGAATTAGATTTTAGCAAGAATGGCACTTGGAAAATAATGTGCTTTGTTCTTCTGAGCATTCCTTTTGTTAAAACTATGCTTTTTAAAATCGTGAATTTAGTCTTCTATCAAAGGATTTGCAAAATCAAGTGATCTTGTCAGTACGGTTTTTTTTTTTTTTTTTTTTTTTTTCATCTAAAGTTATTTTTAATCATTTATAGGTGAGAAAAGTTTGAAATTGCTTTAATTTCATTAATTTATCAAGAAGGCTTTTGTTCCTTAGATAATTTTAGAGCATATGATGACATTGATATAAGCAAAAGATATTTAAATAGTTGATGTTTCATGAATAAAATGGAAAGTTGATTTTGTTAAAATTGTTGTAGTTATTTATGCTGCTATGTTTTGAGAATAATTCAAATAAATAAATCCTATTAGCTATTTTGTTAGTCAAACTTTGAAAACAGGAAAGCTTTTTAAAAACATTATTTCTGATTAGCAATTAAGATAATGTTCTGAGGATGATGTAAATGAACGTTGTCAATTGTTTGATAATGTTTTTTTAAAGTGGCTTTCGTATTTTATTTTCCTAATTTTATTATATTTGCCATTTTGTTTTTGTATTTAAATCGGAAATATTGTGATTGTCTTCAAATAAGTTGCTGTTTATTTACTTATATTGAAAGACACTTGTGTAAGTTGTAATCTTTTATATCTAAAGGTTGTGTATGTATAATAATTTCACTTTCAGATAAACAGGAAAAATATAATTGTTTGTGTGTGTGTATATATATATATATATATATATATATATATATATAGGAAGCTGTTAAAAAACATGAAACCATTCAATTTTAGTAACATTATTAGTGAAATATTTATGCCACTAAATGTTTAAAGTTTTGCAAATTCAGAATGTAGGAAATAAGTTTAATAATTGAAATAACATTATATATATATATATATATATATATATATATATATATATATGGACTTAGAATATACTGATAAAACCTTTTTTAAAAAGAACGTTCTTTTAAAATAGGCAAATTTTCAATAAGTCAATTTAAATATTTCAATGACTTTAAAAAGTGTCTTTCATTTATATTTATCTGACTTTTAATTTGCTAACAAATACAAAAATGAACTACAAAAATTTTAATTGAAAATCCAAACAGGTTTCTTTATAATAAGTCAACTTTATATCTTTTTCTTTTGGTCGTTGATTTCCTTTTTAAACAGCAGATGTAATACAACTCTCTTATTATTCCCAAACTAGACAATTTCTGTATAAGCATTTTTGCAATATAAATGTATTATAATATTGTCTTTTTAAATTTTTTTTTTAATGTGCCTACTTGTATTTAAAGTTTGTTCTTCTTCCTCACTTGTTAATTCTAGAAAGTGGAGAAAGGTTAACATCTCATTTCTAAACAAAATATCCTGTTTTAAGTGATGAATGATGCAAAATTTAACTCTTTTGAGATGCTAAAAAGCATTCAGTGTTGTTGGCATCAGGAATATTTTGATATCCTTTTTTTTCATTATATCAGTTCTTGGCCTGATGATCTTCAAATAAATTTATCTTATTTTAAACCCATATACTATTAAATCTGGTAATTGTATTTGAAAGAGTTTTATATTTGGGTCATTCTATTCATTTATTTATCTATTTAAAAAAAAAAATTTTTTTTTATTGTCATTGGTATATATTTATTACTGGGTTGAGTCAAGTTTTGTAATATTTTGGTAACTTTTTTTTTTTATTCTTAAAGTTATGACAAAAGCAGCCTAATACTCCAAGTAGAGGACATAGCGTTGCACCCTCTGTAGTTACCTCTCAGACAGTTCTTTGAGCCTATGCTGATAGCAATTCTTATTCTTAAAGGTGAAGAACTTCCTCAGTGAAGCTTCCACATCCTCTTGGTGGTTGAAGCATTTTGAGTACTAGAAATGAATCTTGATTTGGAGGAGCTAGCTTTGGACTATATATCAGTTGAAGTTTCTGGAGTTTATTCTGGGTTGTGGTGTGAAGTACTGCATCGTCTTTCTGAAGAAGAGCTCACTTTTTGTTAACCACTGCCAGGTATTTTTTCTGCACAATGGCATTCATTCACTTGAGAAATTTGGAGTACAGGTTAGCATTGATAGTTAAACTGTCCATAATGAACTTGTGAATTACTCCCCCATAATTCCACCCGACTCAGAGGATCATCTTGTGTTTAAAATACAAATATTGCAGAACATTTGATTCTACCTTGTATTTGCAATCATCAAATAAAAAGGAGGAACCCTGTATGTATTTGTTATTCATGACTAGTTTAAAATTAGAACAATCACTTATGAGAAATTTTAACTCATAAAACATGTGTGAAAACTTGAAATAACACATTAGAGGTATCAAAGTAATTTTTGTATTTAAACAGTTTTGGTTTTTCAATAAACTAGTTATTAAACCCTTATGTTGTTAAAACTTTGACTCATTCTAATGATGATGTATAGTAATACAAAAAAATACTAAAAGCTTATGTAGGAAGTAAGCAGAAAGCAAAATATTCCAAGAACATTTAGCAAGTGATCAGATATCAAATGTATTAATTTAAAAAGTTGGTTATTTAATTCTTTTGTTTGACAAGAAAATTTATGGAAAATATCAACTTCAGAAGCAGTCATTTTTGCCTCCTATTTATGTAAATTTTGTTAGCTTACTTATAGGTTACTTTGATTGGACAAATATTATGTAATCCACTGAAAGCAATTTATGAAAGTTAGAAGAATATGAATTAATAATAACATTAGTGCTTACAAGTGGAATTGGATGACTTAAATTTTAAAATAAAAATAATTTTTTTTTTTTTTTTTTACTTAAAACTTAAGAAATTTGAGCACTGGTATTGTTGTAGATTGAAAACCTTAAGTCAGTGGTCAGGACTAAAAACAAACATTGAGAGGTACATTTTGTGCCATGGTTCCTTCTTGGAAATGGAATTGGTAACCTAAGGTTGTTTGCATCTCACTGTACACTCTTGCTCTTCTCTAAAAGCATGAATCCATTTGTTCTCTTCCCAGCTGTAGGTAAGTAATAGGGCAGACTGGATTCTTTAGTCTTAGTTAGGCAACTAGTCTAGGAAAAGAAAAACTCTGAATTCAAAGCAGCTTTACTTCATTTAAAATTGAGCTTATGTCATATCCTGCCCATCGTTGAGTAGATACAAACATTACTGAAAGACTGCATGAATTATGATAATATATAACTGGGAGAATATATATATAATATTCAGAATATTATCATCATCATGTTGTGCCACCAGCACGGATATCCCTGACCCTCTCTCGCCACTTCTCCCTATCATTCATCGCCTCCGGCAGGTCTTCAGAGTTACATCCTATGTCCTCACATAGTTGCTGTATGTAAGTTCGGGCTGGTCGTCCTGCTTTTGCACGGCCATATGTGGGGGTCTTTAGGAGTACATCACTTATGAGCTCGTCCTTGCTTCTCCAGCAGTGTCCCACGTGTCTGGTTCGTCTAACTTGTATAGTTTTCGTGATGGGGGGCAAGTGTCCGTATAGTTGGTGTCTCGTGGGGTGTTGTCACCAGGACTTGTTCAATACTGCTCTCAGCATTCTTGTGTAATTTCCATCTGGTTTCCTCTCCAGCCGTTTAGTTAGCGTCCCTGTAGTGCATCCATATAGCAGTATCGACACAACCGCTGCCTGAAAGAAACTGCATTTCATTTTATCGGTTAGGTCTGATTTCCATATGATCGAGAGCCTATCGATAGCCATCCATGCCTTCGTCAGTTGTGTGTCGATGTCTTTTTCGGTTTTTGTCTACTAGTTTCAGAGAGGCTCTGTCTAGTGTGGCAATGTTGCCCGTTTGGTTGTAACACATATATTCAGTTTTGTGTGCATTGACATGGAGGCCAATGTCAGCTGCGGCTCATTCCAGACTATGCAGTAGTGTCTCTGCTTGATTAGGCGTATTCGCCAGTAACGCCAAGTCATCAGCGTAGTCAGCGTCCGTGATTGTTTTTGCAGGGTATCTTTTGCTTCTTCTCTTAGTCAGCTCGAAGCCATTTTCTCTGATTTTGTCAATCGAAGTTCTAAGCACATAGTCTAGACAGATGATAAAGAGGTATGGGCCTAGCGTATCTCCTTGTAGTACTCCTGCAACAATGTCGAAGTTTTCCGTGTCTCCATCTGGTGAACGTACTTTCACTTTGGTGTTTCTGTAGAGAATCATTATCACTGCTACGGTTTCTTTTGGTAGGCCGTATGCTAGTAGGATTTGCTCCATCTTCCCTCTGTGTATGGAATCGAATATTATATCTAAAATCCTGTCTAACTACTGTTATTTATATACACATTTTAATCTTCTGTTATTGATAAAAGTTGTAAAGGGTTTAATAATAGGATGGAGAAAAATCAGAAAGAAATGTTTTATTAAAAAAAGAATTCAGATTGTTTTCTACTGCTGAAACTAACACTGCTTTTTGCATCAAATTGTATTTTTTGTATGTATAATTGTCTTTGGTTTTGAAAGGGTTAAATAACCATTGCTTTCTTGATGGTTCATCTTGGCAGCCATCACTTAGAGTGGCAAAATGAGTTATAAGTAGATAAGTTTATTTTGAAAAGTAGGCTATGTACCTGCTTGACCTTAGTTGGCAAAACCCTCTTCAGTGAGGTCTTTCTGTATGACCTGACTATTTTACATAACCATTTTTCTTTTGCCTATTGCAGGTCAAGTTCAGCCATCTTCTATTTAACCATTTTAACCATCTTGGGTTGAAGTTACGTCCACTTCAATTAATTTGGTTTATATAGTTCCTTTTGGAATTCTTTGAGGACAGCCTTATTTCAATGTCGTCGTTCTGAATGTCTCTCCTGAAGTACATTTGATATATTTTTGTAATCTACTACAAAGGTGAATGTACATCAGGAGGATGATGTCATGATATCTCTGGTAGAGAAGGAGTAACGAGTCATTACTTGTTTAAACTTCTTACCAAACCTACATGACTTTTCAATACCAGATTTGTACCATGTTTGTTATGATTTAAAAAATATTTGTTTGTTTCATTGATCCCAGTATTTAAGCAGAAATTAAGCTTACTATTTTTGATGGAATATAAGACCCTCTCTCTTTTTCTGAGAAAAATGACTCTGAAATATCTCCTGGGTCTTGTGATGTGAAGTTTTGAGGTATCAGTTGGCTTATTTTTGCCCAGAATATTACTAGCAAATGTATCTAGCCTAACTTTATAATATTAAATGTAATATTGTTGGGTGTCTTAATTCACCAAATACAGTAACTTTGTTATAGTTACAAACTAAATGACTATATAAATATTTGTACTTTGCCTGAGATATTTTTACGTTCGGTTAAGTGTGCTTAAGATATGTTTAATTTCCCTAGTGTTCTAAAAACATCTATTATTAACTGATTTGCCCTTTCCTAGTAACTTCTATATTTGGTAATCTAAATTTGATAATCTATTACTGCAGTACTGCAATTGTTTTTACTGAAGTGTTTTGCTCACAAAATGAGAATATCAAAGTTTTGGTTTGACTTCTTTGTTTCATGGCATATCAACCTTTGTGGGTTATTTAATACCAAAGCCTTGTAGAAGAACAGTAGTGGTACTATTTCATCCAGAACTGGGGGTTCATACCTTTCCTAAGAGTCTAAAAATCTACATAATAGTGTGACTGGAGTTTGAACTCCCTTAGTAAGATGTTGCAGTCCAACAGTCTACACCATAGGGAATCCCCTCTAACCAAAGTATAATCATATTTGTTCCTTTTTAAACAAATCCCATTTATGCTTTCTGTACAGACACTACAAGTCAATTCAACCTTTTCTTGGTTTGATATAAACTATTTATAATCATAAGCTTGATACCATCACTAATACTGGTGTATCTCAATATGTCATTTCCAGCATTGTACAGAAACAAAATAAGTTAAAAGCATTAGAAAAATTGAGAATAAAATCTCCTCCTCTTCATTGGATGAGAGAGGTATGGCAATCTTAAGTGTTTTCTATGAATTCTGTTTGAACCAAAAAAAAAAAAAAGCAAAAACTGTTAAACTCTTTAATTATGGAAATATTAATGTTATTCCTGTAAAGAGTTTAATCTGATTAGGCAGATTACTATTCTAATGCATTTTGCAAGAATTTGAAATGAAGTGTTTATGTTTAATTATATTATGAAATAAAATGAGAATTCTTCCAAGTTGTAGCCATGTCAATACTATTGTATATTTGTACTACTTGGAGTTTAATGAATCGTTTGGAGAAAAAGCTAGATGGGAACTATACCAGAATGCTATCTTGAACAAATCCTAGAAGCAGCACCCTACATAACAGCAAGTGTACAGGCACTTACTGCTCATCTTGCAAACCATTGAAGTAAAATGAGCAAAACATGTTGAATGCTACTGGAGAAGTGAAGATGAACTTATAAGCAATGTTCTCTTATGAACTTCTGCATGAACGCACTAATGTTGGCCAACCAGCAAAAATTAACATTCATAACCGCTGTGCATATACTGGGCACCTTCTAGAAGCCTTACTAAGAGGGATGGATGTTGAGAATCCATGTTGTTGGCATGCCTTGATGATGATTACTCTGATAATTTTGGGCTGAACCCTTTTAAATTAAAATTGAAATTTAACAAAAATTAGCCACAAGACAACTGTGCGTGTATGTGTGTGCACATGTGCATGTGCACACATTTTGCCTGTAGATGATCTGAATATTCATAATCTTATAGATTCAAAACGCAAAATATAAATGTAAGGATTTCTATTCTAATATGGATTAGAAAATTGTATACAAAATATTCTGGACGAATTAGTTTAAGCAAATGTACAAGTTTTTTCTCGCGCGCGCTCTCTCTCTCTCTATCTATCTCCTTGTTATAAAGGAAATGTTACATAAAATATTTCCCAAAAGAATCATGTTCCCATTACAATGCCATGTCATTTATAATAAATAATTTAATCTTAACAAGAGGCACACCCTTTCAAGACCATTGGTGAACACTCTTAATTAATTTGATCAATATGTTGACACAAAGAACTGTGTGCTCTTATTATTTGGTATATTTTTGTTGTCCTGCAATAAAATGAAACCTTGTTTAATCGGTGCAATTCATTTTTCTGTCAGTTTCAATTGTAACAAAAGACAACAGTCACATGATTATTAAATTTTCTCTGCTGACCAATCACATTGTTTATCTTGTGGTTTAAAATTGGGGAAAAAAAGGGATTTATTAATTTAAGGAATTCTCATTATTACAATTTATCTAATTCTATTTAGTTTATAATTATTTATAGATTTTTCTATAGACCATTGCTACTGCCAAGTTATAGAAATAACTTTGTTTTATCATAATCATTGAATGAATGAAAATGTGTGTGTGTGTGTATATATATATATATATATATATATATATATATATATATATATATATATATATATATATATACACACACACACACACTCACAGTGTGTTTGTGAAAAATTGATATCATTTCATAATCTAATAAACTGACCAATTCTCGTTCAAATAATCTCATATTTCAACACCATGAATAGAAACAACTGAAAATTCAATTTTTTTTCTTTCCTAGGATAGAAATGCTATTCACTGGAAAAGAAAAGGGATTTGAATATTAAACAATTTTTAGTTTTTACACATCCTTTTAAAATTTGAGATCATTTTAATAAGAATTGGTTATCAGATCATGAATCTGAATCACCCTCTACCTCTTAAATGATATCAAAGTTTTTAAAATGGTGTGTGTGTGTATATATATATACATACACACACACACGAGCTGGCTTAACTGACTTGGATGAATGCTGTAACACACACACACACACACACACGTGTGTGTAATATATATTATTAATGACACTCTTAAAAACTATTTTGTATATTTTAATCAGATTTTGTTACATTTGAAAAAATATTGTTTGATTATTTAAGACCTTTTTTTTAATTAGAAAAGGAAAAATCTTGACAAAGAGAAAAAGAAGCCTTATGTATTTTATTCAGCCTTTTGTCATTGTTCACAACATCTTATCTTTATAGTTACCATTTAATAAAAGCCTAAGTGTTGGTTATCTGTCACTTCTTGCTTTGTTGGCTGTCAGAGAGAAAGAAAAAGTCCAGAAAAAACTTGAAACAAAGTCTTTCATGTAGCAGACATTTCAAGTGAATAAAAAGCAAAGAATATGGTAGCCTAATGTCTGGGGTGTGGGGTGGAACATTTACCAGATGTTGAGCTATTTCTGCTGAGAAGTAGATGAGTAACAATGGTGGTTAGGTTCCTTGCAGTATATTTTTGCTAGTATTTGTTACGAGTCTGACCCATTCAGGCTTCCTTTTTAAAACTGATGCTACAGTCAGAGAAGTTTGTTTGTTTCTCTTGTCAGTTTCACTAACATGTCATTTGAGAGACACTTGTAAATTTGCTGCCTTTTTATATGCATGTCATACTTGTTAAGGGAAAATTCAGAATCCCTTAACTTTTGACAATTTGTTATGGTGGGAAACAAGGTGACTCTACTTGGGGTTAGCAATATCAGCCCACTTCAGAAGTGGGTACAGATGGTTCATTAAGGTTTAATTAGAAATGTTACTCTTAAAGGTTTTTGTGTGTATAAGTATTTACCATGTGAAGTGAAATGAACTTGTTGGGTGAATGATAGAAAATTTTGTTTATATTGAAATTGTTTGCTATTCAAAATGTTATGTCTTGGGCATAACACTAAACTTAATCTGGTGGGGAAGATCTAGTTCTGGAGATCTCGAGAGTGTGGAGTATCCCTTCATTACCATTATTCCCAGGTCCACTATGAACCAGAGTAGTAATACTTAAGTCCCCATGGTGCTGCAGTTGATGTGCTGGGCTGCAACATTGTAGTAAGAAAGTTCAAACTTCAGTTGTTCCATTGCATTCACTTTTGGACTAATATCCATGGGAAAGCTATGAACCCCCTTATCATCCAAGCTGTGGGTGGCATTCAATAACCCATGAAAATTGATATGCCATTAAGCAAAGAAACCAAACTATTCTGAAGAAAATGGAGGATTAATTTGGTGCCAAGATGCAACCCTGTTAAATTCCATTAATGATCAGGTTAAATAGCACCTCTACTGATTCTACAAAAATGGCTTTGGCATTAAATAACCCTCAAAGGTTGATATGCCATTAAACAAAGAAACCAAACCAAACCTGTGTATTGGTCAAGTAGATCTGTTTAAAATTATTCACATTCTATAAGACTGAATAAAAAAAAAACCCACAAGAAATTGCACAAAAAATGTTTATCAATTTACAATGACTGCAATTTCTTAAACCTGTAGGCATAAAATAATCAGTCAATGGGTTGACATTCTGTTCAGACCAATCAATTAAAATGTTATCCAGTCGGTTATATATAAAAAAAAAATTCATATTGATTATATATATTTCATAAAAGATGACATTGTGTCTTTGTTGTGAATTGATTGTTAAGAATTGTAGATTTGTGAATGGATTTGTATGTAAAAGAGGTAGGAATAACGTGTATATTAATCCAAATCTTTTGCTATGAGCAGTAAATGACGCAAGGTCAATTTTAAGTGAAGTAAAACTGGTTTGAATTCAGTTTTCCATCTTCCATACTGGTTGCCTAACCATGGGTAAAGAACCCAGTCTGTCTTTCTATTTCCCCACCGCAGGGAGAGAAGAGATGGATTTATACCTTTCTCAAGGACATTAGTGCTGAGATTAATAAAGTGTGTAACCTGGCAATTATTAAAACTGAATTTTAATCTGAAATTTCCACTATAAAATTTTAGATTTATGATCATTATTCTAGGCTCTGTTTTGTGGATAAAGATAATTCAATGCCTATGAGGATTGCAGGTTCATTGCAAGATTGATAATCTTGTTAAGTTTGTTCAATAATCTTCTGCCATGATGGCTGGTCAGAAGTTCATCCTAAATGGTGATCTTAGGTTAAAAATGATCAATCGTCCTAGAGATATGCCCTGCCCAGTGTAGTTGTAACTCCATCAATGCTAGTTAGCTTGCTCTAAGACCTCAATATTGGAAAGTGTAATTGTTCTCTTTGATGTTGGATATTGTGTGGAGACATCACTGATGGAAGTGCTTGAGGAGTTGTAAGTAGATATAATTGGTGAACCATGTTTTAATGCTATACAAAATAATGGTGCCTCTCTTTAGATGCTGATAAGCAGTGTTTATCATATCGAAGTTTGTTGTCAATCTTAGCATCAGATGAGTTGGTGTGATTAAGGTAGGTGACCTGATACACTGTTTTCAGCTCAATTTCCCCAAAGGAGGTGGTGTACTCTTCCTGGAGTGATGGCTGGTGAAGAACCTTTGTCTTTTTCAGTTCATTTTTTTTTTCACTCTCTCTCATAAAGGCCTACTCTAAATACTCCAACCAACTGTCTCTCTCATTCTGGTTTAGTCCAAAATGTTGGCTCACCTCTGCAGAGCAGGATATTATAAGCAGCAAGATTTTTAGAGGAGGCAGCAAAGACTGTATTGCCAACAAAGAGTAGGTCTCTGATCAGTTGCTCCAGTTTTGATGTGGGCCTGTAATTTCCTGAGGTTGAACAGGTTGCTATCAAGGTTATAGTGAGCAAAGATACCTTCTTTGCTATCATAGTCTTGAGCATCATACTGAAGGAGTTCCCATAGCATAATGGCTAAAGTGCTGGACAGTGGCCTCAAAATAAGCAAGTTCAATTTTTAGTTGCATTATTACATTCACTTTTAGACTAATACTCTTGAACTTTTTTTTATCCCCACCTCCATAGTTATGGGTTTGAATTGTATGATTGTTCTTCTACAATTATGGTTTTTGCATTCAGTAATCCATGAAAGTTTATATGCATGAAGCAAAGAAACCAAATCATACTGAAGAAAATTGAGGATTGATTTGGTGCCAAGATACAACCCTGTTTAACTGCATTAATGATCAGGAAGGGCTCTGAGAGGTGGTTGTTGTTGTTGAACCTTGCTTGGCCACATTGATTTTCATTTAGCTGGATAACCATGTTGAGAAATTGTGGGGCACAGATGAGTGTTCCCATGACTTGCTCCATTCCTTTTTTTGCTCATGGAGTTGAATACATTTGTCAGGTTGATGATGTTATAAAGAATTTTTTATTTTGTTCTCAGCATTTGTTCTGAAGCTGTCTAAAGAGAAACACCATGTCTGTGGTGCTTCTGTTGTCTCTGAAACTTCTCTAGCTCTCTGGGAGGTGGTCTTCAGTGAGGGATGGTACCAGTCTGTTCAGAAGAACCTTTGAAAGCATTTTCATTGACCTTTTCCCCTTTATTCTCATATTGGGTGATAATGACAGAAATGTTTTTAATTTGCCCTGCTCCTAACAACAAATGAAGAATGCATGTTCAGGGTTAGAGTCCTTATGTTGTTATTGCTTATGAATATGCATGAATTGTTTTGTGCATAAAGACTCTAAAGCAACTGACCGCAGTGAACCAGAATAAGAGTAACAGTTGGTTGGAGCATGTAAAATGGACCTTTTGGGGGGGGGGAAAGGAACATTTTTTTTTTTTGTCAAAAGAACCAGACTTTGTTTTGAAGAAGGAAAATGAATTCTATCTGCTTTGTCAGAACACACAAGAAACAATTCTCTCAGCCTTGTTCATTACCAGTTGTCCTTCTCCCAGGTGAATTACCTGACGAGGCTAATGGTCTATCTACTCAGAGTTTAAATCAGACTTGTCTTGTTGACACTATTTGACCTACAGATATGACCCTAACAGGTACTATCATTCTGGGCCAGAGTTGACCTGACAATAATGGCAACTAAGTGTTAACAATCATATTAGAAATCCAAACAAATGTCAGATAACTGTAAAATGTCAAATCTAATCTCAAATAAGCAGTGAATTCCTTCAGTTTGGCCATAACTTAAGTCTACTTGTATTTATTTTGTAATAACATTGTAGCATCTCAACTATGTTTCTTTGATAGAAAAGCTTCAGTTTTATTGTTTTTATTTAACATTTGTATATATTATTGAACTATCAGTGTAAATAAAGTTGCTAAAAAATCTATATAATAATGTGTTGTAATAATTTGGTTCAAGATGTTTGTGTGTGCCTCATTTACATAGTAACATTTTTTTTTAGCTTCCCACCAAACTAAAATAGACATAAGGTCAATTTTTTAAAAATGTGAGGTGCCATGCAGGAAGCAAGCCTCCCATATAGGTGGGTTTTAAAATTGCTAAGATTTCATCAGCATCCTTCTTGTCGGGCACCTTAGGCACTAGGCAATAAACCCAGCACTTTAACCCTTTCAGGCAAGAGAGCAGGAAGTGCCTGGGGAGAAGGCCTCCTGGAATCAAGCCATTAGCTTTTTTTCCACCAGGTAAGTAGTATATTTGTCAAGGATAAATAGAATTCTATGAGAATAGGTCTTGTCTGGTTTCATTCATATTATGACTTTAAGGTTTCTTTTAAACTCTTATTTGTATCTTCTATTTCATTATTCTGAACATTTGGTTTTCATATGTTAAATATTCAAAAATGAAAATTCTTTTAAATAGAATTTTACAAATTTTATTGGAGATTAAAATAGGAAGGATTGTTGTTATAATAATTCTGGTGATTGGAAAAGATTAATTTAAAAAAAAAATGTATCAATCAGATTTAAATAAGATTTGATTAACAAAAAAATTATAATTTGGTGACATTTTTAGAATTGTCAACCAGGATTAATAGTTAACACAATAGATCTTTTACTAATACCTTTTGTCATATATATAAAGTTGAATCCCTTAAATCTCTTGTATGTACTGCGATTTGTTCTTGACACACAAGGATAAAATTATAAAATTCAGATGCAGTGTCCTTTTTGATTAACAAAATTTCATCAGTGTTATGTATTGGTGAATTCTAATATTATCATTTAGCTGTAATCTTATCATTGTTAGGGAATTAGATGCCAACAAAAAGACTTATAAACAATAAACAGGCATTAGTCAAAGCTACTAATTAGTGGATAGTGGGTAGGTATGGAGGTGGTAAGGAATGAGGAAGTAGAGAGAGAGAGATACTTAATTCATGATCAGGATTTAACTTAGATATGATTACTAAGGTCTTCTTCATTTCATTATTGCATTTTCATGCAAGCTGACTGGAAATATTTACTGTGGCCAAGAGACTCAATTTCTAAACTTACCAAAATGGGGTGTTATGCTTCTCGTCATCAGGAGAAAATATTACAATTACGACATAAACTGAGTGTGCGCGCAAAAATGAACGTTCGTTCAGCTGTTGTTAGTTATGGTAGAAATCCTCCAAAAGCTTTATGTAAGTTTAATATCTTTCTTTATTGCACTATTTCCTTATTTTTAACAGCACTTTTATTTTCTAACAAGTCTCGATCTTCAGTTTTCTTTTTCTTTTCTTATCTATGTTGAAGATTATTTTATCTAGTTATTCTTTATAAGCTTCATTAGGTATTTTTTTAATCT
Organism: Sepioteuthis lessoniana; assembly: GCA_963585895.1. Classification (NCBI taxonomy): domain Eukaryota; kingdom Metazoa; phylum Mollusca; class Cephalopoda; order Myopsida; family Loliginidae; genus Sepioteuthis; species Sepioteuthis lessoniana. The sequence continues at coordinate 20,252,825 of OY757913.1, read as the reverse complement.
TTATTATTGATAAATATGTTTATCTGTTTCAGTCCTGACTTAAATTTTCTTTCTGAAAGGCTGATTAGAATCTTTGCAACAGTAGATGTCATCTTCTGAGTTCATTTTTAATGTCTACGTGGTGTTTTTTTTTTCCTGGCTCTCATATATTATGTAATGCACGAAAACACAGACAAGTTTACTAATCATTACCGCATAGTCTATTAGATTATTATTATTATTATTATAATATAAGGAATTCAATCCTTTCTTGGTGCCTCACAATCGTGGCTCTGTGCTAGACTGTTGCTGGGATTATTTGTGTCTAAAACACACTTTGAAATAAGAAATTCTGTGAAAAAAAATTCTTGTTTATGGTATGCACTGACATTTTAGAATTTGTAGCAGCTCAATTTAACCTAAATTTAGCATTTGTCCAACTTTGTTTTGGATTGTACCAACTAAAATTAAGAATTTATATAGTTTACATTGTCTTAAAACACAAAATTTGAAGATGGTAATTAGAGCAAACACTGACATGTTCATACAAATATGCCACAAGCTTGCAATGAAAATAAGCTCACATGAGGAGAAAGAAAATTATAAACCATATTTACCAACCCCTCCGCACAGGCAGGATATGACACAAGGTCAATTTTTAAGCAGAGTTTAACAGGTTTGAATTCAGAGTTTTCCTTCTCCTAGACTAGTTGCCTCGCCAAGGCTGAAGTACCTAGTCTGCCCTACTATTTACCCTATTTAGAAAATTATAAACAAACATATTCTAGTGAATGTTTCTCTTTAACGGTGTAAAACACATTAGTTTGGACTGTAGAGATAATTTATTGTTGGTCATCCTGCCTGAATATGGCTTGGGATGTGGCTGAGGAAAATTATGTAGTTCCTGTGTATAAAATGTACACCAAACCTTTGGGTTGAAAAATCTGGAAAAATAGTATATCTTATATACAAATAAAAGGAGTAAATTTAATAGATATTTAAAATTTGTGAAAGCCAAAAAAGAAACTTCATGAGAGATGTATTGTGCTGAACACTATATTGTTGTTGCTATATCAAGATTTAATGTTAATATCATTTTTGTTTTAGATTGTGATTCTTCTTGGCATTAACTTATCTTGAAATATACTTAAGAGTACTGTATTAATTGCTAGATCTTTTTTTTATCAGACTTTTCTTACCAGTCATTTCTCTTTTTTTTCTTTTCTTTATAGAAATTTATCAGAATTTACAGCCATTAACCATCTCTTTTAGAGTGGATGTAAAATTCTGTCCACAAGTCCTATGTTTTAATTTCTATATCAAAAATACAAAAATATATTTCATTAGCTCAAGTACTTTTTTTATTTGGATTAGATTACTGATTAGCCTCATGCTTTCTGTTGTTGGGTTTTTGACTGTTTCAATGCCGTTTATTTGGATTCATTAGAAGGACAAATTGATTTATTTTCTTTTATTTTATATATACTTAAATGAGTTTATGCTTTCTTTTTTGGTACTTGAGCTTAGATTATTTTTAATACTAAAGACTGAGCTGTTTGTAGAGATGGGAATTCAATTACTGTATTGGAGTTAGAAGTGTTTATATAATATATGTACATTACTCTATCTAATACCTCAACTTTTTTTTTTTTTTTTTTTTGGTCATAGTTCCAGTGTGGAATAATTGTCAAAAAAGAAATTTTATGTATTTTTGTTCCACCCTCTTTGTGTGTTTTATGCATTTTCTTGTCAATAAATTTATGTATTAGGACCTTAAATAAGTTCCTGATGATTTTTCATGAAGACTAATTCTTATTTTTAAAAATTAGTAAGAAACTCTGTCACTGAAAGTATTGTCCATTGCTGGCCACAACTTTTTCCAATCTTGCTGGCAGCATTTGAATTCCATGTTAGAAAAAAATGACATGTCTTTTGAATCAAACCAGGAGTCAATCCATTTTTTTTTCTTTTCTATCTTTATAAGAATGAAAGTGCTGCTGAGCCAGGCTGTGTGCCATTGATTGGAACAAGTGATAATTGGATGGGGAAGTGTCCAGTGAATATGGTGGGAGGAGTAGGACTTCTCATTTAACTGTTTCTAAGTAGGTTTTCACCTGTTTTGCAATGTATGGCCTAATGTTGTCATGTTGCAAAATCCCTTCAAGTTTTTGCTCGTATAGCGGTCATTATTTTTTAAATTTTTTCAATGCTGAGCTCAAACGCATCAATTGTAGTCAATAGCAATCTTGTGATGGTTTCAGTCAGTTTGAGCCACTCAAAATAAATTATCCCCAGCTGATCCAACCAAATGCAGAGTAGAAGCTTCGAACCATGGATATTTGGCTTTACTGCTGATGTTTATGCATGGCTGGGTTTACCCCACAATCTTCTACGTTTAGGGTTATTATAGTGTATCCACTTTCCATCACTGGTCAGGATATGATGCAAAAAACCTTTCCTTTTCTGGCGTAGAAGCAGCTGTTCAAATGACAAGGCGCCATTCAACATCTCTCGGCTTGAACTCATGGAACCCAATGTCATTACTTTTTAATCATTTTTAACGCTTTCAAACATTTCAAAACTATTGTGTGATCAACTCCTAATGATTATGCAAGTTCAACTTATGCTTGACATGAGTCTTCATGATTTAATGCCTCCAATTCTTTGTCTTCAAACTTTTTTGGTGTGGCAGAGCATTCTTTATCATCAACATCAAAATCATTATTCTTTAAGCGTCTAAACCAATCTCTACATGTTGTTTCCAACAGCGCATGGTCACCATAAGTCTCAACAAGAATTCTGTGCTTCAACTGCAGATTTCTTTTGAATATAGTAGTGCAGTAAAATCCCCTGCAAATATATTTTCTTTGGCACAAAATCTGTTATGTTTAACATTATGAAAAACAAAGTTGTTTACACTTTGGCGAAATGACATTAATTGAATTTCAAGCTTGCTTATAATACTTCTTTATAGATGCATTACCATCTGAAACTACATGCTCACAGTTCTGGGAACATCATCTGTTGGAAAACAGCGAGAACTTATTCAAGGTCTTAATAAAAATCACCTTATCCTTATTTGACTTGTTTTTCTCTCCTGAGGATACTTGTCTGCAAATTTATAAGAGGCAACAAAAGGTTTATATTGTTCACTTTTTATTGTCATTGAGCAGGAAATGAAGTTTACTTTTCTATGATCCTTGTTGACATATATTAAAAGTATTCATTTTCCTTCAGTTTAGTTGGAAGAATATTTCTTGATTTTTATATTTTAATTATCTTTCTCTGAATTGATTTTGTGTGTGTAATATATCACAAAATCAATATACTGTCAGTAAATAAGTCATATGATTAATTTAGTGATTGTCTCATTGACAATGTATTTGACAATTTCTAAAGCTGATACAATATTTTCGTTCCAATTAATCTTTCAAATTCTATACTTGAGCTTTTGTCATTCACATCCAACTGCTAAATTATCAGTCACAACTATTTCAAAACGAGTTAAATATTTATTACTTTATGTTAACTTAATAATCTGATTCTTTAAAAATTTTTTACTCTGGAATTGTTTTTTTTTCTATATTTGTTTCATACTGCTCTTTCCATTTGACATAAGACTTGAATTCATTGAGAAAATAATTCGGAAAATATTAAAAACACTGCTTAGAATGTATCAATTGAGTTAAACAATAATGTTCTTGTAATAGACATAAATTTGTGCATTTTAACTTTGAAGTTTTTAATATCTATCAAAGTAAAAGTTTCAGAAATTTTAAGTACTTTCATTATTTAGATTATGAATGTTTGTATCTATTTAATATTGAAAATATGAGATTCACAGCTATTTAAGTGCTTTATGATTTCTTTATATTAGTGAATGATGGAAATGACTTCTCCTTGGCTTAAGAGTTAAGAAAAGGTTAATTTTCTTGCCACTTTTTATAAAAAAGTATTTCATGTGACTTGACATATAAGTTACATATTTTCTCTTCTGATGTTGATATTTTTAATGGGACTTCATTTACATAAATGAAAAACTCGATGTTTAAATTCTAAGAATTGATTTTAATTTTTAATTATGATAGTCTTGGTTTTAAAATAATCTCGCAACTTAAAATATGTTCTAAAAGTATAAGTAAAACATTATCCACTGGACAATTTTGATACCATAATTATTTGTATATATTTCAGCCCAAAGGTTAGGGATGCATATTATACACAAGAATTATATAAATAACTTTTTTCTGGCAACAGACTGAATCCTATTCCAGACAAGATGACCAAAAGTAAGTTATATCTATAGTTCAAACTAATGATTAACTTTTATACTGTGAAATATCCACTGGAATCTATATTTATAATTTTCCTTCTCCTAATGTGAGCTTATTTTTGTTGCAAACCTGTTGCATTTTTGTATGAACATTCTTGTGCATTTATTCTGAATACTATATAAATTTTGTGCTTCCAAACATGTAAACTATAAGTTCTTATTTTTAATCAAAATGAACTGATATAATGTTGAAAAAAAATGCTAAATTTAGGTTAAATTTGGCTGCTGAAAATTCTAAAGTCTGTGCATATTATACAAAGGGAATTTTGGAGCCCAAAATTAGGGGAACATGTTATATATAAATAATTATGGTACATTAATACTCTGTAAAGTTTGGAAGTGCTTGATGATGAGTACATGCTGCTAAAATTGATTCATCAAATTAACATATTAATAACTCCACCATCACAATTTTTTTTCTTCTTGAATGAAAGGTTTATTTATTTATTTTTTTTTCTTCGTTGTATATACAGTAAACAAGGGCTGAAGAATGGATCTGTCAAATCTCACATTAACAATATCAATTTACCCTCTTTCTTTGTATTCTTTTCAGAACACAATTTGGAATCTTGGTAATTCTTCAGTTAATTTCATAGCAAGATTTTTGAGAAATTAATTTGGCTAAGAATATAAATCAAAATTAATTTCAATCAATATTCAGTTAAAAACAATCAGGTTCCTTTGATAGATTTTTGGTTTAAGATATTGTCACATATATTGAGTATAATTAGCAAATGAATTCAATACCTGAAGTATTGATAGCCTCAGTACAATTGTCATGTTGTTGTTAGTTTTTTTTAATGTTATAATATTACACTTATATGGTTCATTGATAAGATAATGAAGACTTTGTGTAAGATGTTCTTGTGTTGAGGAAATGAGATTTGTTGACTTACAATTTTTTTTTAAAAGAACACTATACTGCTTGTAATATAATCTTTTCTTTTTAGTATTCATATATTTACAAAAAATTATTCAAGTCTGTCAAACTCAGTGATTTTTGCTGCAGTAATGATAAAACCAAAAACTTAATATGCTGAATTAATGTTTTGAAGCAATATGTTTATTTATGGTTAACATATTCCTGTATACATGTAGATAAATAATCTAGTTTATTTGAAATAAAATATATTTTCAAACATTTTGATTAGAATATTAAAATATGAATATCTGAATTAGAAACTACATTCAACATACCATGATTTATTTTTTTATATCTCTGATTGCCTTAAAGTGATTTAAGAAACTGATAACTTAATCAGATCTAATTGGCAAAATTTTAAGTGTACTTGCTTTAATATCTAAATCAAACACCACATGGATATATAAGTATATAATCCTAATTACTTTCTTACCTTCAAAACTTAACTATTGTTAAGCTCTTTAGAATATTTTATTTTTCCCTTATTTCATCTTTTGTATTTTATGAAATCTCATTTTTTGGTGTCTTAGTCCCATCTTTAAAAAGTTTTTTTTCATGTTTAATTTGTTTTATTATTCAATTAAACAGTTTTAAAAAATGTGTAAAAGAAAACTATAGTTTACATAGAATCTTTTGTTTGGATATCATTAGTCATTAAACACACAATATGTGCCTCAAAAGTTAAACAATTTTTTTTTTCTTTCTTTCTTTAACAATATAACCTTTTTTGGATGGATATGGAGCAATGTTTTTCCTTGACCTCACTACTGACACATCTCTATTCAGAGGCCATTGTAAGAGTTTAATGCAAATAAGCTAAAATCTCAAAATTAAGAAAGTACAAGTGACGTCATTATTGTCTGCCATATGAATTAGTCTTGTAATACTAATACTAAATATTGGTACATTTGCAAAGCCCAAATAAAACTTCTCTTGTTTTTTGGTGATCCTTATTATTGATCAGTATTTTCAAAAGTCCTATTAGCAGAGCTTACAATATACCAATTGCATCGTCACAGAAGTTTAGGGTTAACCCTTCCAAAAAAAAAAAAAGGGATTTTTCCTGAGTATGACATTAAACAGCATCTCATGGTGAGGATCCAGTCCTGGAGCTCAGGGTAGTCTGAAGTAGCCATTCATTGCCATTACTCTCAGGTCCTTTCTTACCTGGATTAGTAGTACTTGTTTGTTTTTGTTTTTTTTTTTTGTTTTTTCAAAATTATTAATATTAAAAAGTAATACTTGAAACCATATTACTATGCAAACAAATAATTATTAAAAAGAAATAGTTATTTGAAATTATATTATTGTGTATGAATTATTAATATTTGATAGGAATACTTGAAACCATAAAACTGTATGCAAATTATTTCTATTAGGCATACTTGATATGATTGTGCAAACAAATGATTATAAACAATTGCAGTGGAACATTAAAAATAGTTGTGATTACAATCGAACATTTATGAAGTTTCAGCATTAAATAACCCATAAAGAGTTGATATATCATTAAATAAACCAGAGCAAACTAGCATTTTCAAAAAGTTATTCAGATAATCTATAGAAAGAATATCTAGTTCTAAAAAAAAAATCACATCTGTCTTCACATGTAGCCATTAGAATGAAGTGTTCTGTTGAGTGAACATAAATTTAGAACTGTTAAGGATGGAATGTAGCCAAAAATATATCTGTAGGTTTCTTAATACATTAAAAAGATGCCTATGTTCTATTATAAACTTGCCTAAGTACTGCAATGGCCCATTTAGATTTTTAGGTGCAAACATTTCTTGGTTACCTCCTTTTTGAGATTCACAGTTGCTCTTAGTTATATCTTGTCACGGATCCTTTTTCTTGAGTTAGGATAATTCTATTTTGATTGAAAAATGAAATGGTTTCTAATATTCTTTATCAAATGTATTATACTAGTTTCCAGTTGAACATCTATGTGTGTGTGTGTGTGTGTGTGTGTGTGTGTGTGTGTGTGTGTGTGTGTGTGTGTGTGTGTGTGTGTATATATATATATATATATATATATATGCTCCCCTACCCCTGTAGGGTTGAGCTCTCTTGCGAGGGAAGTAAATGGTTGCCACTAGCGTAATGCAAGGCTCTTCATATGAATCGAGCTCTCGGTAGCCATTAAGTGGATATATGTAAACAAATACTATTGTGATACATAACCGTTTAGATTTCCTTCACTTGCGCTGGTTTCCTTGTGGCTGAGTTTTAGAATCTTGGATTGACATTTGAGTCAACCGGGTTTCGATCCCAGCTTCGGGAATCTAGCCAGTCTAGCCACACTGAAGAGTTCTTATAGAATGAAACAGATCTGTCTGTGGATGACAATGAATACACACACACACACACACTTATTTCCATTCTGTTAGTTTTGGTTCTTGCTTTTTTCTTTCTTGATTAATGTATTATAAAACAGGAAATATCTAAGAGTCGGCCTAGTGACCTTTTTTCCCCTACCTTTTTTCATCCACTGAATACTTTAACCTTTCTGGGTGATTAATATTAATGTCCCCCTACACACAAAAAAGATGTTACTGTTAAACATTGTGAAGAGCCTGTTGTGAAATAAGATATAAAGAAAAGTTTATAGAATCTCACTATCAGATTATCTAATTTTATCCCTTTTGATATCCTCCACACTCTTGTTTTGTATACTGGACATATTTTACTCTTTACTCATTATTTTTTAATGGTCTGTTATTTGTAGAACAAAACAAATTCAATTTAAGTGTCAAAAAAAATCTAGAGGTAAAACAAAACCCTGCAATTTTTAGTTTGTATGAAATATCAGATATACTCATTTATTTGATATAAATTTCCTTAATTCATTTGTTGCTATAACTATAAAAAATCTGCACCTTCTACTGGGTGCAAGTATTTAATTTTTAATGTTATAACATATTAGATAATCTAATGAAATTAGATAAGAATGTATATAAAGATTACATTTATTTTTAGTTTATTTTGATTTATTTCTATATAAATTATCATTACATTAAACTTATTTCAAACAGAGGGGGTACAATTGAAAAATAGAACAGCTTGGATGCAAGTTTCCCTACCTATCATCCACCCTGTTGATTTGGGGCTGTAGAATATGCCAACTGCACCTCTGCTGAGTGATAAGACCTCCCAATGAGTGTCCTGGATATGACACTAAACCATTTAATAGTGAGACTCCATACCTGGAACTTTGGGGAATGTAGAGTGCTTCTTCATTGCCATTACTCCTATGTCTACTCTGACATAGTGGTAGTACCTGTTGGGGTCCCATCTATTGGTCAAATAGGACTGTTTATTCATTTATTATGCTTGAAATCATTTAATTATTTGCAAACAAATGATTGCTATTAAATTGAATTATTAGTATAAGATAAGAATACTTGAACCCATTCAACTTTGTGCAGCAAAGCTTTGCTTGAACATTGAAATTTCTTAAATTATCTGGTTACTGTACTGTGATCAACTGCACCTTCACCTTTCACACAACAGTTTTTGCTTTGCTTTGGTCCAGTTTGAACTTATAAAGCATAAGTTCCTGAATTAGATTACATTGCATGTTCATCTGTGTGGTTTTCAAATCACACATGCAGTAAAGCAATGCTCAATGTGTCAGCACACCAACGACCACAATATTACCTACCACAGTGGGTATCTTTGACAGCTTGAACTGTTTCAGTCACATGAAGAAGGAAATTACTTACCAAGTAACAGAAACTTACCAAAATGTGAGCAGATAGAAAATGCTCCTTTAGCCATTCTTATTTCCACCGAGCAGTTTTAACTCCATGCTTGTTTTGGGGTCATCAGGAGAGAATGTTCACTGTTTCGGAGCCTTCCTCATATGATATAAACACCTCAAACTAGCATATAGCAAGTGTATGAGTATTTTTAATGCTCAATGACAAAACTTTTGACTGACTCTAGTATTGATGTACCTAAAGGAGTCGCATCTCTCTTGGTTTGTAAGTGTCAACTTAGAATTTGGAAAAAAAAGATGTCATTGAGGATTAAAAATACTCATAGACTTTAATATGTTAACAATAAGGTAAAGTATAAAATTTAGTTTTGATTTTTACTGAATAAATGATATAATTCAATAATTAAAACTCAATTGATTTGTGAAACTCTTTTCAGTTCTTCAGAAATAAGTACAAAACAACCCCCAAAATGTTTTCATTGATCTTAAAACCTAAAACTTGAATTTAACACTTTATGTAAAATTTTTTAATTTAGTAATTGTTAAAAAAAATAAAATCCCTAACTTTTTTTTTTTTTTTTTTTTTTTTTTTTTGAGAACTAAAATAAAATTATGAAAATGTTTCAAACCAAGTAGTATGTTTTTTTCGTATTATTTTAAATGTGAAAAAAAAAAAAGGTGAAAAATTTTACATTTTTAATTCTTAGCTTTTTTTTTTTTTTTTTAAAATTATAAAGACATTTTATTTCTTAACTTTTTATTTTACCTACCTAATAATAATAATAATAATAATAATAATAATATTAAATTTTTGGAAGGTGAAAAAGATAAAAATTAAATGAATGCATTGTTTTTTGATAACTTAAAAATTGATTTTTAAAAAAATGATTCCCTTTTATTTATTTATCTATTTATTTATAAGAACAAAATATTATTTTTTAATCAGTATAATTCAAATTTCATTTGAATTAATAGGCAAAATTTCCCACCTAATATTAATGTCACATTTTTTTTTAATTCTTAGCTTCTTATTATATCTTTATAGGGTAAAAATGCAAATAAATTAAATTAATACATTTTTTTATCACTTAAGAACTGAAATAAATTTTTTATCATATCTTTTTAAGAAAATTCTTTAGAAAAATAATTTAGGATTATATATTTTGAAATATTTTAAATATAGATAAAAAAATTTCTAAAAGAAAGAATTAATTGTAATATGTGAATTTTTAGTGTCTTTTATTAAGTTTTCAAAGGATAAATAAAAATTTATTCAAGATTCCCCCCCCCCACCAAAAAAAATCATGAAAATATTTTAAAACCTTTCACCAGTATAGGGTTACATATTTTTAATATATCATTTTAAATGTAAAGTAAAAAAAAAAAGAAAAAAAAAAAGAACTTTCATAAAATAAAGGGGTAATTTTCTTTTAAGAAGTGAAATCTTTCAACTATAAATAAGGACGCATTTCTAATTCCTAGCTTTATTATAGCTATTACCATCTAAACATCTAAAAATACAGCATTTTTTAAAACATTATTGTAGCTATTACCATCTAAATTTTTTTCTTTCTAAAAAGTACTGATCCTATTATTGATATGTGAATATTTATGCTGCCCTAACTTTTTACATGAAGCAGTGTCACCATCAATTTTTTTAAAAATTTATATTTGCAACTGTTTCCAATGTGTCAAACCTTGTCGAGATATTGTCTTTACTTCAGAAAATTTTGAGTTATGGAGCTGTCAAAACAAAACCATTTAGGAAAAATACTTTCTATTATTTATGTCCTGTTCAAATTACTAGAAATCAAATAAAATAGATTTTTAATAGAGAATTACAAAGAATCAAAATTGTGAATGTGTAAACAAGAATTTGGAAACATGTATGTGATGATATTGTCATAGGAAATGGACTTTATGAGCAGAATTTAAATTCTGGATGAAGCTGTTAACATTTCACTTTATGCTGATACCTTTTAAGGAAGACATGAATTCATCTTTCATCCTCATTTAGTTGGGAGTAAATAGAGCAGACTAGACTCTTTGCTTTTGGTATGACAACTTGTTTAAAATGGAAACTTTTATTTCAAATCAGCTATATAGGTCAGGGCAAGGATCAGTACCAGTTATAGGTATAATGAAACCCAGTACAACTTATTTAGTGAGGAGATGGGCATTGTCAAGTAACTGTCTCATTAACCTAAGATACCATGAAGGGGGATTAGTTAACATTACATCTCTGACCTAAAATGTTTATGGGATATGAGGAAGAAGGAAACCTTTCTATTTAGATTTTGTGAAGCCATAAAATTCTTAGTCTCTTCCTTTATTCACAATAAAATGTCTTAGTAAGTTATAGAGATGGTATTGTAACATGTCTAAATATTTACATGTAGTTTTATACATTTTTTTTTTTTTTTTTTTTTTTTTTTTGCAAATACTTTTATTTCTTGATTCTTTTTAAATTTCTAATCTGTTTAAGTTTTTCTACCTTGTACCAACTTAGCAGTTGCCTTGTACAAACAAAGATGAAAGAACACTCATTTGTTATTATTATAAAGGAAAATTTTTTTTGGGGGGGGTGTTTAATGTGTATGTAAATTTGTCATGAATGCAATAAAAGAAACCTTAGCATTTTTATTTATTTTATATTTGTAGCATTTTCATGTCATTAATACTAAGCTGAATCAAGTTTTGTAATGTATTAGTTTGCAGTGCTTATGTCAAAGCAGTTGATATCATGAAAGGTACTCACTGTAATAGTTTGTACACTGACACATTGTACATTGCTTCATTCCATGTGGGATTTAGAATCTACACTGATGAACATGCAATGTCATCTAATTCAGGAACATATGCTATATGAGTTTAGATTTGGCTATAATGCTGTGGAAACAAAAATATTTGTAATACAAAAGATGTAGGTGCAGTTGATCACAGTATAGTAACCAGATGGTTAAAGAAATTTTATTCAGGTTGCATGAGCCTTGATGATCAGACAAGGTTAGGTAGGCTTAAAACTGGAATCCGAGGCCATGCTTCAAGCTGTAGAGGCAAATCCGGTGAGTAGCACTTGGAGAATATTAGGTGAGCTCAGCATCTGGCAGTTCAGTGTGGTTCGTCAACTTTGTAATCTTGGCAAAAGCACCTGGACCTACTGAGTTGTGTGGCACATTACTAAAATATTGCAAAACTTTGACTTACCTTAGTGAAATAAACTTTTTTTTATTTTAAAAGAATATAATTTCTGTAAATTTTGTCACTGCTGAATATTTTTACATTTTTAAAGTGAAATCCTGACCACAAATTATTGATGGCAATATGATCATACTTCAGAGGGTTCTCTTTTTGAAAAGCATTGTTAAAATGTATGTTTAGCTGAATATCTAGCTTTAAAAAATAAAAGTTAAACTGGGGTCTACATTGTCTTTATTGGGAATCTTTTTTTTTTTTTTTTTTTTTTTTTTTTATGAGGTTTCTTAATCTGAGTATTAATTTTATTGTGGACTTTTGTCCTCATCTTGGTAGTTTTTTGTTTTTCTCCCTATGTTTCGGCCAAGTTTCAACTCTGGCCATCTTCAGGTGATTAACTGCTACCTCGGATAGGAAGGCAGTAATTACTGGGGATATGGTTACAAGACTCAGCATTCCTATCCGAGGTCAAGTTAATCACCTGAAGACGGCCAGAGGTGAAATTTGGCCGAAACGTAGTGAGAAAAACAACAAAAAACCTACCAAGATGAGGACAAAAGTCTGCAATCAAATTAATACTCTGGGGTCTACATATTCTAATTTTATCTTTTACTTTAGTTTCTGCAGCCAATATTAAATTCATTTAATACCTGTTTACAAAATAATAGAGCAAAGAAGCAACATTATTATTCCTTTGATAGTTGGCATATAGATTTGAATGTTCATAAAATGTTTTTCTGTATAAATTCATGTATAAGATATTTAATGCATTGATCATGAATCTAAAACTGTAAACTTTTGTTAAACTTCATTTGATGCATTGATAGAGTAAAGTAAAAATGTGAATACATTTTTACTTATTAATTCATTTTTCTCTGCAATGTAGTAATCTTGATCTGCTTTTCAAATCTGGAACTTGTGTGTGAATTGAAAACAGTAACAAAGGCTAGTTGTATTTTTTATTTTGTTGAATTTTTCTAGTTGATTTTTATTGAAATAATTCCACACACACTGATTTGTGGCTTTGCAGCATATGAGATAATGGAGTTAGTTCTGAGCATATTTTGGCAAAGGAACAGGTTGTACTCTCTCTCTCAAATTCACTCACTTTGATTCTTTCTCTCTCTCTCTCTCTCCCTCTCACAATCAATTTTGTGTATATGTAACAGTTGTATAATTAGTGCAAAGAAAAATCTGATAATTGATTTATCTAAAAAAATAAAAAAAATAAAATGTTATTTTAAAAAGTCAAAAATGAATTTTCATGTTCATTTAGGATCATACAATAATATTTTGTATCAAATTATTTAGATAAAAAAGGATAATTTTTATAGACTACCATTGCAACATTTTGAATTTGTTATTTCTGTGAATTTTATATTAAACCTTGAAATACAGTTTTGTAGATTTACCTAATATTTTTCTTGCAAGTTTTATAAAAACAGAAATACAGCATTAGATTTTCAAATAATGTATACTGCAAACATACAAAAATGTTTCTAAAATCTTCATATCATTCTAAAACTAATAGATTTTTTTATGATTTATTTGATAATCTTCATATGAAAAACATCAGATTATATAATCATTTGTAATAGAAACCATGAATGTAATTCATATTTATGAATAGCTTTTAAATGTTATTTCAATCAATCATTGAAGTCTTAACCATTTTTTTCATGTAATACCCAAGAGCTTAGTTTTCAAAATTTCTTTGTTCTTTGAATCTGAAGTGATTTCTTCTTCATAATGAAATCTTTGTTACACCACAGAAATGAGTTCAGCCATAATTATAAATAGTTGATTGCAAGTAATTTGAATTTTATTTTTGTTTTAATTTTAGTAATATTCAGTTGCTCTTATATTGAACTATTGATTCCATTGATTTTCTTTTTCAAGTGCTTCTGTTGAGCTGAAGCTTTTGATAAAAAGAATTTGCCTTTTTAATACTTTTTTTTTTCTTTTATTGTGCCCAAGTTGATTTTGATTGTTTTCTCTTTATAAAGAAATCAAAACTGTATCTTGAGTCTTTAGTCTAAAACATTGTTTGAAATGAGAACCCTAAGATAAAGCAATATATGATGATATTGTAATTTTTATGTTAATAAAACTTTAGTTGCCCTCTCTACATTATAGTTTTCTATGTATTTAGACAACTTTCATGTTAAGATATTAAATCTACATTACTGAAAGCAAACTTTAAACAGATCAAAATTTAAGTTAGCAGTAAAAACCAAGTTTTAACCTGTTTGATTTATATAATACAGACTTTATCAATAAATTTCATTTACTCTTTGAGCCTGTTATACTGGTAATATTCCGCCACTGAAGTACCACCGGCTCAAAGGGTGAGTAGTTATCCTTAATTGAGCTAAGTCAAGTTGATATCACTTGTTTCATGAATATTGCTGAAAATAGTCATTTTGTTTTCTTTGATGTCTGTTAAATTTGGAATTTTGTTGTTAACATGAATTATTATTATTTTTATTTATTTATTTTTTTAAAGTGTTATTTGATGCTTGTTTTACATTGGTTGCAAAGTTAATGATAAAAGAAAAAAAAGCTTTTTTTTAAACGACAAATATCTGTTTTCAACGATCTCCTTATCAATGTGCTTAATTCAGTAATAGATATTTGTTATATAGACTGAATATTATACTTTACAGATATCAGATCAAAATTCCACTGTGTCAGGTTAGTTTTATTGATCCATCCTAGAATAGGCTTCTTAAAATTGAGTGTATTTACTGTTATTTATAATAAGCTATATTGAAGTTTTAATATTGCATACCTATTCAGAGTATATACCTTATATTTCTACCTCGATTATTGATCTGCTGGTACCCATCGTCTCCTTGGCTATTCCGTCGTGTCGCTCCATTTCTGTCTTTTTGTCATCCACCATATTGTCATCTTTGTGTCTCATTGCAACCCCAACTGCTCTTAGTTCTAGGATGACAACTTGGACACAATTTTCATGTGTACATTTCACTTTATTTCATTGACAACATGTCATTACCTGTTGCAGCCTATGGGGAATTAGTGAGCAGAGATGGAACTTTCAAACACAACAGTTGAATGCTTCTTATTAACTGGTTTCTGACTTTTAAACTTTCTAGGATCATGTGATTACTTGCATCCAATGAGAGCTAAGCTTTCATTTCATCTTGAAATCACCACACATCACTCAAATCCGATAGTTTTTTTTTCCACATTATTTTAAACTAACTTACTATTCATATCAAGTAATAGATTATACCAATCTATTAACATTAAAATTCCCATTAGTTCATTACATTATTCTGAGTTATAAATAAAAATACAGTATTTTTTCTATTGTCATAATGCTGAGGATTTGGAGATCTTCAAGAAAAATTTCCACTCTTTTTTTTTCTCCCTTTTCTTGCTTTCTTTTTGTAGAGTAATTCTCTTAATGTATAATTGCAGATTTTTTTATGTTCTTCATTATTGCAAACTGAAAACCCTAGGCAATTTCTTGTATTGGTTTATTTTCTCTTTAATATTTAGTTTTCCATTTCCTCTTTATCCTCTTTGAGTGCAATTGTTTCGAAATTTTAAACTCTTATTTTAAAGATTTTATGGATTTATTTGTTGTTTCTTTATTGAGCCATTCTTCACCATACTACATGTTAGAAAGAGCTTCTTAAATATTGCTGAAAATAAGACATTTAGATATGGCCTAGACAAATTGAGCCTCATAAAAGAGACAAATAACAAAATATTTTTAAACAATAACCACATTCTTGTTGATAATGACCCTAAAATGAGTCTGTATGAATTGTAAACTTAAGTTGCGTTAAAGAAATAATCCTTTTTATGATATTGAATGGTTTAAAAAACCCCGAAAGAACTTCTAGCATTACTATGCCATTAGAAAAGCCATTCTTATATGCTATACTCGGTTTTTAACAGTCAGAAATGTTTTTCTCCAGTCAAGATTCTAAATATATTTATCTAATTTTGCATATTCAAGACTTTCAGTTTAAGTGGGATGAGTTATTTCACTTTTAGCAATAATTATGTCTCCTCTATGCCAAATTAATTTTTGAATATCTTCTCAAAAATCATTATTTTTCAATATCTTTCCCCCCCCCTAAAAAATATTCATTTTAGTTATTTGCCTTAATTCATTCTGTCAAGAGAACTGCCCAGATAAT
The DNA here is from genome assembly GCA_963585895.1 of Sepioteuthis lessoniana. Classification (NCBI taxonomy): domain Eukaryota; kingdom Metazoa; phylum Mollusca; class Cephalopoda; order Myopsida; family Loliginidae; genus Sepioteuthis; species Sepioteuthis lessoniana. The sequence goes on along the minus strand of OY757913.1, from coordinate 20,236,500 downwards.
TTTCAATCTTCCCAAAACACGTTATGTCCTTGATAGTGAAATTTATCTCAATTTCCCAGAATTCTGATATTAGTCACTGATTCCAGAAAGGTTTCTTACATGTGAGATTTAACACTGTTGGAATCTTCATTTTGGGTAACTTTACTCCCTCACAATCTGAAGTATTTAAGAGAAAAACTGGGGCAATAAATGTAAAATCTCTCTTGCTTTTAAGATCTCAAAGTTCTGTTGTTAAAATCTGTACTTGGTAAGAATAAATAAAATTTGATAAATCTTCACTAATTTTGTTTTTTATGACTTTGATTTCCCCACTACTTAATATATTCAATGCCTATTATATTTATATAATGCTGTAATAAGAATTTTGTATTTTATGCTGTTTTCCAGGTATAATCATCTGTTTTAATCCTTTAATATCAGTGCCTACTTTTATAATATCATAAATATAATTTGATAACTTAATATTTTTGAAATTCAATCAAAATCATTTGCACTAAAATATGAATGTATCTAAGAAGTTCCGATTTAAAAAAAAAAAAAAAAAAAAAAATGCAAGCAAATGTTCCTGAGGATTTTTTTTTTATTTCCTTTTTTTTAATTTAAAAAAATGTGGATGTTTTGATTTGCTAACTTTTTAAAGATTGTTTAACTAATTTTTTCCTCAAGCTCTGTTTTTGTATGATTTTGTTATACCTTACCTTGAAGTGGGGTGTTGATTACTTTGTTTAAAGCTTTACTTTTCACTCCTTTGAAATCTTGGACTTCATAAGATATTCTGTTCTTTAGCTAAAAAAAAAAATATTGACCACAAAATACATTTAGACTTTGCTGATGATATTGTTTTTCTATTAGTATATCGGATACAATTTCCTTCAGTTTAAAATTTTGCATTTACAGTACCTGATAAAATAACATCAGGTCCAAAGGGTAAATTAATGATCCCTCCCTTTTATTTATTTATTTATTTGTGAAAATTTTTTTAGAAAGTATCTGATTAAATTATAACAAGAAACATGTATTGACTCAACCATTTAATTTTTTTCTACCCAAACTATGTAATTGAAGTGCAAAATAAATTTTTATTGGGATTCCACTTCTTTCTACTCAAAAAGATTCTTTGGATTTCATGCCGAAATATTATCCCTAGTTTTTCTGTTCAAAATACCTAATATTTTTTTTTTCTTTTTAGATTTATCAGCTGATGAGCAAGAACTCTTAAATAACATCCGTGGAAGGAAGCAACAGCTGGAGATGGACATTAAAGTAAGTTGTTTTCTTATTCATTTATTTATCTATTCACTTAACTGATATGCAGTTTTTATCTGGAGAAGCTTTAATGATGATGCATTGATTACAGTTTTAATAGCAATCTTTAAAAAAATCCAGATATTGAAGGAAAATATTAAAGTGTAGGAATATATTTAAGTTTAAAAATAATTAAGTACATAGTGATCACTGCTTTTGAACTCTCAATAGATGTGGAGATATGTTAATGCTATGTGATTTATAACTTATATTTATTCAGACTATAAAATGTTTAATTCTGTTGAAAACAAAATCTAAAAGACAATTCTTATAATGAAATAACCTTATTGATTAGTAACTAAACAGGAATAAAGATACAAAAAGAGAAAAGTGTTTGTATGTAGGGGTAACTAATGAAAATCGGCCAATTTTACCTAAAGTGAAAAAACTATTTTGGTGCTTTTTTTTCCCTTATCACTATTGCAACTACTTAGTCACCCTCCAGGCAGTTGTTTGAAAAATTCATCTTGCTGGCAAGGGTAGATAACTGAATATTTTGTTTTTATAGATTTCTATATTTTCAATTGATATCACATGGCCAGAAATCATGAATAATTGTTGAATTTTTTAAAACACCTGTGAGTCCAGGTGATATGCAGTAAGGGTAACCCAAAGCCAAACATTTTAGACCTTATTTTTCCAATGCCGGTATCATTGAGAATGAGAAAGGTTTTTATGAATGGGCCAAAGCTTGATTCCTTCACCAAAACTGTTCTCAATCCCCAATGATACAAGCATTAGAAAAATAAGGTCTAAAAAGTTTGGCTTTGGGTTACTTTTACCATGCTTTTAACCTGGACTCATATTTACCTTGTGTGTTTGTATCAGAACAAGTGAACTCAAATCATCTTTCTATCTTTGTATTAAAAATTAATATTTTAGCCATTAATATAGAGATACTTCATATTTTTTATTTATGGAAGTATATAAATTTTCACATAAAATCAAAAAGACCACTTGAAAGAAAATCTCAATTGTTTATTCTAAAGACATAATTGTGTATTAGTAATGGTTGTTGGACTTGTTGAAAATGTCAAAGTATCAAAAATAAACAAATTGGTGTCAAGTTTGTTCAGTCTTAATTGTAAGATGTATTTTTGTTTTCATTTATCCAAATAATATAGGACTTGATTAGCTTGCTTCTGAAACTCTTTGATGCTTTAAATTGAATTGTCTTCCATAACAAAATCAAATATTGTTGCTCATTCTGATTTTCTGAAAATGTCTAAATGAATTATGAAGACTAGTCAGGAGTCAAATAGTTTCAATAAAGATTGATTCCATTAAATTTTATGCATATGTTAGATCAACAATTCAAATGAATGGAGTTGATAAAAGAAAATAGTTGTTTAGAATTTGTTACTATTAGGTATAAGAATTTTTTGAAGGTGTTCACAAAATCCTCTCTTATAGAAATGGCTACTCATAAGACAAGATGATTTTCTGGAAATCTCATTTATTTGTGTAGGACTTTATAACCCAAATCAGATTACTAAAATGAAAATATGAGAATTATTTGACGAGACAATTGAGCTAATTGTCAGTTAATTTTCAAGGGACATTTATATTTTCAAATGGAGAGACAATTTTTGTAAAAGGTAAAGTGTTAATAGTATTTGAATTTTTAAAGATGAAGCATTTTCATTATTATCTTTTGAGTTACATTTTCTCATCTTGTCCAGTTATTTTATAACTATTTAGTAGCATAGGTTGAAAATAAAATTTTTATAATGATGTAAACAGGTTGAAGGATGCAAATTAAAATTTTATCAAAAATTATCAATCTATGCTGTTTGCTTTATGTTGAGCTTTGATTAAGAAGCAGCAAAAAATAAGCTTAACCTTTTCACTACCAAGTTAGATTGAAATTGTTTAGAAATAATTTATTACCCTTTCTAAAACAAACTTTGTGCTGCTAGCCTTTTACTGATACACTCCATCTTTAACCCTTTCAATACCAAGTTTTTTAAAATATTTTTTTTTTTAATTTTTGGATGTGCAAAATTATGTTTTGAGTACGTTTTTAAGTATTAAAAAGAAAAACTGGAATGCTTGTGTCCCAGTGTGAAAGGGTTAAAATAAGAGTAAATGATTGTTGAAATATGCTCTTTTTAATAATTAAGAATTGATTCCCCCCTCCTCTTTGTTTTTAAGGTTTTCTCTTTATTTAGTAATTATTGATCCCTTTAAGTGCAAAAACAAAAAATCCAAAGTAATGTTTCAAGCTTTCAAATATAACTTTGATTAAACAAATAAACCATGTGTGCAAAAAATATCACAAAACAATAGTAACATTAAGTGTTTATTTCTAGCTGTAAAAATAAATGAAAAAAAAATTGCCTCTCTCTAAAGTCCATGATATGATTATCTTAAATCAAACTCTGATAAATAGGAGTTTCATAACTGATAACTAGCACCAAATAAATTTACATAATTTTATAGTTAACTTTGTGTAATGGTCATCATCATAGGAAATGGAATTGTTGAAATCTTAAACCAAGCTGTTTTCATTTCCCTTCACCCTAAAGTATCCATCTCTTCTACTCACCAGGTAAGAGTAAATAATAGGACAGACTGGGTTCTTTTGTGATGGTTAGGCAACCAGTTTAGGAGAAGGAAAGCTCTAGATTCAAACCAATTGTACTCTGGTTAAAAATTGACCTTGTGTCACATCCTGCTCATAGTGGAGAGGTTGGATAAATTCATACTTAGCTTTAACTTTCTGCAAACTGAACAGTAAAAATTGTCTGGAAAAAAAAATATTGATATATATTTTTGGATAGTCATTTAATAAAAGTCATAATGAATATGTTGATACTAATATTGATAATAATATATATCTCATAAAATAATTCAATATATGATCCCTTTGACTGAACCAATCATATCCTTCAATTATAATTTTCCTTTAGAGGTTATGATTAGCTTTCATTAAGAAAGGCGTTAATGGAGTAATTCCAATTCCTGAGGACCTAGATGGAGTGCTAAATAGGAATAAAGGGAGACAACTAGGGTTGTCCCTAACCAGACTAATCATGTGAATTAGCCAGCTCACTTTGTTGACCTCCACTATTTGAGGTCAGTCGGGGGGCGGGGGGTAGTTGTTCTCGTGATGACACTTGATGTGATCAAAATAAGACGAAATGAGTTTGGCTTGCATGCTTAGTTAAATGAAGGTATTACTTGAAGGCTTTACTAAGTGAACGTAGTAGTAGTGATGGTCAGACAGATGCCCACTTACACTTGGTCTATCAAGGCAGAATTTTAAATGTAAAAGTATGAAAGAAACATTATACATTGAAATTAGGACTTTTCATTCTTAATTTAAAAAAATAAAAATTCTTGGACATTATTATTTGCTGCATTTTTTTCTTTTAATTTTTTGGTTATTTCTACGTGAGTATCTAAATACTTTATATACTCGCGTACTGAATGACTTTTTAAGACCAATTTAAACCAAAAAAAAAATATAAGGGGTTGTTCATTATTGGAGATGTTTTTGAAACTGTAATCTTACCTTGTTTTTAGGCCTAACCTTGCTGTAACTTTGATCCCAAGTGCCTCTGAATAACCTTTACCCAAACAAAGGATATTAGTTTAAATGATAAAGTTTTTACTTAATATTGCTTACTATTTATTATACCTGTGTGTATGTGTGTATATATATATATATATATATATATTGCTGTTATTTATCATGTATGGAATATCCAAATAAACATGGTAGACAACATCAAGGTTGAGACTACATTGTATATTTACGGTATTGCATTAATTTTTGATTGTATCACAGTTGTTTTGAAGTGTTTAAATTTTTTTTTTATGTTATTGGATGTTGAAGAAATATTTTTGTCGGCTAGCATAGCGAAAATTTTGGAGTCTTTATTCACAATGTATCATTAAAAAATGCCTTTTTGTGGCTAAAAAAAATAAGTCATTCATTACAGGAAGTTGTTAATTACTCAAATATATAAAGATTGTCTTTTTAAAATTTGATTCTTAATTAGAAAGTATTTGTAATCAATGAAATTGCCTCTAGATTTAAACTCTCACTTTAGAAGGGTTTTCAATGGGGGGGGGGTCTTTTCATGTAATTTATCTTCTAATAAGGCCAAAAACAATTTTTTTTTTTTTTTTTTATAGCAAGTTTACAATAAAATTGATGTAGTTTAAACTTTTAAGAACTTTGTGAAAATTTAATATATACCACTTAAGAAAAATGAAAAAAAACTTTTCTAATTTTTTTGAATAATTTTTTTTGGTGGGTGGGGAGAACATATTAGGATAAGTTCTTAAGTGTAAGTGTAGAATTTTAATTAGTTTTTTGACAAATCTGTAGAAAGCTACATTTTCAAAGGCTGTTTTTGGTGTTGTGGTAGTTGGTTATTTCCACCCGTGGTTTTTGCTTATTTTAAAAAAAAACTTCTCACCTGTCAAATCTGAATCAAAACATTATACCCACAAAACAATTGAAAGCATTCAACAAAATATTGTCAGTTTTTATGGTATGCAACTGTGAAATTTAAGTTTATAATCTTTTTGATTCAGGTTGGATGAGGAATGTGTTTTAAGACCAATTTTCACCTAAAAAAACAAGGGGATTGTGATATATAAATTTGTACTGTCTTTTTATCACTCTCTAAAAGAAAAATACTACTTTTATTTGATTGGTCAGTTGAAATTTTAATCTGATCTTGACTTTCAATGTAAAATTAATTTATAAATTCCAGAAATAATTTGAAAATTACATATTTTTAACTTATTGTTTTTTCTTTTATATTAAAGATTTGTTAAATTACGTTTCAATTCTCATTTTATCTTTTAAATTTTAAAAAGACAACTATATCTGAATAATTAAAACTGAAATTTAAATCCTTACTTGATAGAACAGTTATAAAATGAAATTTTGAGTTGAAACCATCTATTGCCATTCCATCTTTATTGATTTTTATGCTTGAGTATCCTCTTTTTAATTTTATTTCCTCAATCATAGTACTTAAGCTATTATCATCTAAAAAGCTGTAAAAAGTCAATGACTTGTCAAATTTTATGGTGTCTTATTTACATGATTTAAAATGAAGATTTTTTTTTTTTTTTTTTTTGAGTGACTTACATGAAATGTGAATCTCTAGGGCTGATTAGTTTTTTAAACTTGGTTAGGCAACCAGTCTAGGAGAAGGAAAACTCAATTCAAACTAGCTTTACTCAGCTTAAAAATTGACCTTGTGTCACATCCTGCCTGTTACAGAAGGGTTAGGTAAATCTATTCATATTCATGAATATTGCACATTTCATCAACCCAAGGAATTTGATTCTTTCTGTTTCATTTCAAAGCCATCAGCATATAAGAATGGAAGAAGATTGAGGGAGAGATGATTTCTATTTTTCATTCATGTACTTAAAGAAATTCTTGAGCCAGGGAAGTCTCAAAGATGGCAGCTGTTTTATCATCTCAAGTTCTTAGGACATTTTCTTTCTGACTGGTTTCTTTTGTAAGATCACTTGAAGAGGAAACCAGTTGTTAGAGCTTTGAGATTTGTTCTTAGCCAAAAGTTCTTTTGTTGGCATCAGACATTTAAAAAAAAGAAAAAAAAAGTTATTCCAAAAACATAAAGTGGAAATTTTATGGCTTGTTCAGGAAGATGCAAGTCATTTTTCTTTTTTGTAAATATTCCATGTTTATATGAGATGTTGTTTAATAATAATGTATTTGGTGAAATTTTTCATCAAGATGTTGGGTTTTTATTAATGTAATGTTAGCATTACTAATTTATTAAGATGACTTTTTAATTCATTTTGTTAAATATGAAATAAACTAAAGTCTTTGTCATAATGTTTTATAATGATAGAGAATTTTAGGTTTATAATTTAGACAAGCTAAACAGTTTTTATGATTTCACTAGCTAAATTTTGAAAACAGAAAATTATTATAAAAATAAGATAACTTAGAAATATTTTTTAAAGTTTTTTCCCCAGTAACTAAACTCTTTGTCTGTAAACCTGTGTTTAATAATATTTGAATTATAAAAAAACAATTTTAACTCTATATTTCATTCTATGTATTTGTACTGTCATCAGACTAGAGTACTAAAAGGTTTATAGACTATTTGAAGTCTTTCTCTCACCTCCTGTGTGTCTCTCTTAGATATATAATAAATCATCAATAGTTATATTTTAGTCTGTTAGTTTATTTGAAGCATGAAAGTAGAAAAGGTTTTCTTGATGAGGGAACTTTTTTCCAAGGAAAACCTATCAATGGTTTTAGAGTCCAAAATGTAATTATTACTATTTTCATTTCTAATTATGTCAAAGGGTCTGCCTACACATAATGCTACCCATAGTAATTGTAGAATTATGTTTTGTTGGGTACCTTAGGATAAAGTAGTCTTGAAGCCAGATATAGGTATATAAATGGTTTGAGAAATGGCCAACTGATTGTGTCTGACATTAGTGAGTTTAGTGAAATATAAAAAACCCAAGGGAAGATTTTACATCTGTGGAAATCAAGATAAACTATTTTGAAGTCCTCCTCCTTCTCCTCAGTTTTACTAATTTTAAAATGTTTTGTTTATTCTTACCCAAGCTCTTCTTTATCATATTTTCCTTTTCATCCTTTTTAAATCTTTTTCCTTTTCTTACGCTGTACAGAATTTATTCAAACTTATTTGTTGATATTTTCTGCTGTGAGCCATTTTAATCAGTTTTGTAAACAGTATTGCCAAAAATCTTTTTAAAAAAAAGTTGAATATTTTTATTTTATTAACATAGCAGTTAGTAAAAGGGAGTTTTTCTGATGTCATTATTTGATGAATTAATGAAATAAGGCCTTGCTTTTTTAAAAACTTAATCCTTTAAAATACTGATGGTGTACCTTGGAGTTATTTAGAAACTGTTTTCATAACTTTTAGTGAGTTTATTTGCTTTTTTCTCCACCTCTTCTATGTGTTTTGAATAATATCCTATTCCCTCCTTTCTTCTAGTATATAGCTAAAAGTTTTTATGTTTTCTTTTTTTAAATAATTTAAAACAAAGCAAAAAACAACTAATAAATTGTTTGTTGAAGTGTTTAATTCCTGCAATTTGTTGAATATTATTTGTTGAATAATATTTGTTGAATGCCATGTTACTCCCCTAATGTTCCTTCAATAAATTTACGTAATTTCATTCATTCTAGAACCTTTTAGACCTCCAAGTGTACCATTAGTTGTTACTTGGTTACTTATCGTAAATTTATCTCATTTCACCAAAGACTCATCCTTTATTTCAATTTTGTGTTGGTGATGCCTCTTGACTGATAAATCTTGTCAGTACTCTACTCATACTTCCCCTCTGTGCCACTTTGAAGGCAGCACAGTCCTCTTGGTTGCCTGGTTCCAAAACTCTTACAGTTAGTGTGTATGGGTAGAGACAATTGTGAGTGGGTGATGCAATCAGTCCTGATCTTTAATACATAATCAGGATAAACAGATTAGACTTGTTAAAGGTCCAAATAAGATATTCACTTGTCTACATCGACCTTGATTTACAAGTAGTTGCTTATTCCTTTGCAAAATTGTTTTCCTACCCATTGTTAATTGTCTGAGCAACAGCAACAGATGGAGGAATCATATTCTCTATCAATACTCATCAACTTGTTTCTTCTTATTTACCTACTTCACTTGACACTGTTTATACAGAAAATAACAAAACAAACTTTTTGTATTATCAAAGATAAATAAAATTCTGGCTTTTCACAGGAAAATATTTTGCCAAAGAAAAAAGGTGTGCAGTACTAATACTACTAGAGGCACTTGTAGCATAACATTTACTGTTGGAAGAAATGGGATCTACTACCCGAGTTCAAATCTTGAACAAGGCTGTTTGCATTTCACATAGCACTAATACTCTTAGGAAAGCTATCAAGCAGACTATTCTCTTTCCAGCTATGCATAAATAGTAGGGAAAACTGGGATCTTTAATCTTGGATGACAACCAATCTTGATAGAAAACTCTGAATTCAAACTAGCTATGGATTTGGAGAGAGATGGGCTCTGAAAGGATATTTATGTGCAAGATACACTACATCAGTTGTGCCTTCTTAAACAAATTGGGTTATGGTACCAGTGAAGAATACTAGCAAAGATTGAAACTTTTTGTTAATCATACTTCCCTTAATTCCTGTCACTTGATAATTTTTATTTTTATTTTCTATGTATTTTTATCATAAGATAATTTAGAATAATTTTTTTATCTGTATACTCTATATGTAATGCTTAATTCCTGTCCTGCAAAAGCTTTCTTTTTAAATTTATTCCTCCTTTATTTTCAATGCACAACATACATTGTGATGTAACATTCATTTCTCCACCAAACATTTAGTTAGTTTAGAATACAAAATTGCTAGAGTAGAAATAAAGTTAGTGGACAGTGATTTTTGAACCCTCTTTTTTTTTTCTTTTAAAGCAAGAATCTATGCTATTTACAGTGGGTTCTTTTGGAGTTTGTGGTGGAAATATAAACAATTATTTTTTTTCCATAATCTCCACCCACTACTAAGACCCCAAAAATTGTTGTCACAATACTCATTAATGTGAATGAAAGTTCTTTTTGTATTTGCTTAAACAAAATCCTATCTATGATCATATGATTATGCAAACAATTTAAAATAACTTCTATATTTTATTTTGCCACCAAAAAAAAGTAAAAAGTTCACCATTTTTTTCAATGAATTGCAATTAAGCTTGGGGAAAAAAAGTCATACAAAGGAAGGATTTAAAGAATATACTTCAAATTAATTAGTAATAAAATGTAAAACTAATAAAGGAGAAAGAAAAACTTTTGCAGCACTCCACTGAATAGTAACTTGAATGAATATGTTGCCATTTTTTTTTTAAATATCTGAAAACAAATAAATAAAATATATTAAACTAATTGAAAATAGTTGACAATATATTTTAGTTAATCATACTCGTATTTTTGATAACACGGAGAAAAAAAATATTACCTATTCTGTTTTTACTGAAGGAATGTGTGATCACATACATCCGGTTTGGAATATAAAAATGGGTGGGGGCAAAATAAATCTTATTCAAAATGTAATTTTAGTTTAAGATTAGGTGGTGATGCAGAATCCTATGTGCGTCTATATAATACACACACACACACACACACACACACACACACACACACACACACACACACACACACACGTGTGTGTGTGTGTGTGTGTGTATATATATATATATAGTTTAGACAAACCTTACCTTCTCAGCCAAATCCACAAAATTTTCATTTCTGATTTAATTATATATACTATATTAAGAGTGATATGAATAATTTTTACAAAATGTTCTACATATGTTTGCACTTCTTTTTTACACAGAAAGTGCTTGATAAGACAAAACAGCAAATTTTACATTTGATATAACAGAATTCCAGTCAATGTGTGTATGTATGTATGTATATATATATATATATATATATATATATATATATATATATATATAAGAAATCTCGCCTTTTTTATTTTACACACACACACAATATATATATATATATATATATATATATACACATAGTTGGCTGTCATAATTCCTGGCATCTGGGTACAAATAATCTGCAGCTGTGTCTTCTTTTCATTGGTGCATAATATAACTTTTAACATCCTCCCATTCATTCTCTGTTTGGCAGAATGTTAAACAACCATGGAAGCTTGTCACAGGAAAGCCAGTGAACTGCATGATGTCTTCTTCATTGAATCTTGTCTTTAGAGAAAGGTTATATAAATAAAACTTTCTACCTGAGTATGTCTTCAAAAATGAAAGTCTAATGTAAATAATGCAAGGTAATTTGTTATTCTACCTTCAAGAAAGACATGAAATCCTGCAATCAAAGAAAGTGCAGAGTGAATTGGATAACTTTCTATAGGCACTTAGACACCCACCCCCTCCAAAAAAAAAAAAAAAAAAAAAAATAAGTAGCAGATACAAAAGGATGATGTTCAGGAATTTCATCTTTTCACTATGGTAACTTTTTTGTTCATAATGAGAAAAGTTTATTTCAAAATCACACAGCAGCATGTTTTTATGTCTCATCTTAACAAAAATCTCAAGATTTTGTGTCAGTTCCTAAAGTGTAAACACTTTTGAGATAATCATGGAAAAGAATTGTATAATGCAATGAACATTTATCTCACAATGTCTTACATCATGTAATTCTTATTGTATTTTATAATTGATTATAATCAATATTCATTTGATGTGATTTTATGAAAACCCTACATTTAAATGACTGTGATCCAAGTTGGCATAAACATTAAAACTTGAGACCAAAACTAGTTATATATATTTTTTTATTCCGTGTATCAATAAATCAACATTTTAATTAGAGTAAATTTTATAAAGATATACATGAGAAAGGACCCATATTTTACTTTATTTTTGAAAATAAGTAAAGTTGGCGACCGAGTTGAGGGCGACCCAAAGGCTCACTTTTCAATAGCTACTACACCGAGGTGTAGGGTAGGGTGCTACTCCTTTCCCTCGATTGCTCCACTTTACCCTTGATACGTACCTTATAATGCTGTGTTAAGCAAGGAGGTATCAAGTACCATTTTTCAAGTCTTTGGTATGACGCGACCTGGGATAGAACCCAGGTCTCACAGACCATTGGCGAACACTCTAGCCACTCGCCAATGAGCCGGTTAAATTTTAAAATTTGAAGTTTGGAAAGTTGTTTTAAATTTGCATCGGTTCGCTAATGTTAATTTAGTCAAATCAAGTCATATAAACTGTTAGTCACTTACTCCTTTTGTCAAAATTTTACAATGTACTAAAAAGTATATCTGTTAACAATATTGGATTTTCATCAAAATCCATACATATAACACAAATGTGTATCAAAATTATAATGAAAATTTTGCTGTCAGTAATTTAAAAAAAATATTTATTAATATTGAAACATTATTTATTAAGTAACTGGACCATTGGCCTAATGAGTAGAGTGTTCGCCAATGGTCTGGGAAACTGGGTTTCAATCCCAGGAAGAATCATACCAAAGATTCAGAAAATGGTTCTTGATACTGCTTTGCTTAACACTCAGCATTATAAAGTAAGGATCAAGGGTAGTGGAGCAATCCAGGGAAAGAAGTAGCACCCTCTCCTACACCTCAGTATAGTAGCTATTGAAAAGGGAGCCTTCAGGTCACCTTTTTTAAGGTCACCAACTTTACTTTTATTTATTAAGTTGAAATGTCCTATTTCCTTATTTTATTCAATAACCATGTTCTCACTCATTTGTAAAAGAGAAAATCATTTTTTTTCCCTCAACATTTGAATTTAATTCCTTTATTTATTTTCCAAGATATGTATAATTAGCAAAAACTTTGGAAGCCAAATTCTTCATTGTTATCCTTTATGACCAACTGAATACTTAACAAGATGAAGCATTAACCAAAATTTGATTTATGTTTATAAAATCTATAAGATTCTGATAGTGTGAAAAAAAAAACCCCTGGATGATACAATTTGCAAATAGATTATATAAATGGATATCTGAAAATAAAATTCAATAAAAAAACAAAACTAATGGCACCTGTACTATTTGAAAATAATCGAATGATTCCTAGCCAAAAGAAAGAAAACACTGGCAGAATCAACTAATCTAAACATTAAGTGTTGATATTTTAAGTTCTCTCTACTTAGTGGATTAAAGCCTACAGAGTCAGACCAATCTACTTAAGGTTTCACCTACTTGGATCATCTGGAAGAATCAGTTATATTCTTCCTGATGATCCAGAAGGTTAAACTGAGGTAGATTGGTCTAACTCTGAAGGCTTTACTACTTATATATATATACTTTTTTTATTTAGAGATTAGTGTTAGATTTGTGATTTTTGGTTTAAGTTGTTTACAAGTTTCAATTAACCTATCAGTTTTAGTTAAATTGAATGTTACATTCAAGAAAATGACTGCATTGATTAGAATTTATAGTTGTTAAACTCAAATTTATTTAAGATATATAATTTTGAAAATAATTGATAGAATTAAGGAATTTGTTACAGGCCAACTTGGTTCAAATCAGATGAAAAAAACTCTTCATTGGTAATTAACCTTGTTTGTAAAATATCTTTTATTGCTGAATTGTATAAAGAATGATTTGCAAAAAGCTTGGCTTAAGTTATGATCTACCAATGTTATCAGTATATAATTACCAAATAAATTGTGTTAACTAGATTTATCACTACTAATTGGTTTGAGTTTTTGTTATATCACTCTTGTAGTCCTTATATATATATATATATATATATATATACACACACACACACACACACACACACACACACAAAGGATGAAACAATAAGTCTGTAGCTTCATACAGTTATTAACTAAATTTTTATCTGAAATTTTCATTTTATGTAATTAATGGATAAACATACTTATGATAATAAGGAAGATTATATCGAAAAATGTCAATGTTAGATGCTTTTTCATTCTTAGGTTAAAGTTTTATTGATGTATCTGTGTACACATACACACACACATAGTTGCTAGAGCTTGGAATGTTTCAATTTGCTCGTTCAACTTCCAAATGTTTTTTTAGTTGATCAATAATAAAAGTATAGAAGAAGAGGAAAATAAAATCATTTTAATTTCTAGTTGACAGTTTAATTTCACTGATGTAATGTTTGCATTGATTATAATTATACAACAGCAACCCTTGTTAACGAAAAAGAAAAAAGGCCTTTGGAGGTGGTGATGGTGTTGTAGTTGTTGGGCTATAAAGTTGAAGTTTGAATATCTACTTTGATTTTTTTTTTTCCCCTTTAAACACCTGACAGTTTTTCACGTGCAAGTTGCTGTCATTTTGACAGGGCAGGGTCAAGCAGTTGAAGCTCATTGACCTTTCTTTTTTCTATCTTTCTGACTTTAATTTAGGCATCTTACAAAAACATGCTTTAGAGGGCTTTTTTTTTTTTTTTTTTTTTTTTTTGCTGACTGAAAAATTAAATATATATAATCAATATATATATATATATATATATATATATATATATATATAGTCTCAAAACTTAAGTTTTTCTGCTTTTAATAATTAATCAATTTAACAAGTGTTATGAATTTTTTTTCTCTTTTAATGAATTCCAATTCTTTCCTAAAGTTGAACTTATAGAAAATCATGAATCTATGATGGTATAGCTTAGTTTAGTATGGTACAAAAATAAATTTATGAATCCCCCAAGTGAAATCTTGAATGCTGTTTTAATAACTAACATTGAGGTTGTTGGACATATGCATGTCTACCTTCTGTGTGTTTACTTTTCTAAAACCTATTAAGATGTCTGTGTGTAAAGTTTACTTTGTCCAAGAAATAGTTTATTCGGATCTACGCTGTAATATTTAACAATTATTTCAATTATTATTATTATTATTATTTCCCAGTCTTTTGAATTGCAGTTTGTTTTAATATTTATAAGTCTGCATGCTAAATTTGTTTGGTCTGTTCAGAAATTAAACAGGAGGTGCTTGTAGTGTAATGGTTATTATAAGAATTGCACTTGATGACCAGAGTTCAAATTGTACATGAAGCTGTTTGCATTTCACATAACGCTGATACTCTTGGGAAAGGTATGCATCTGGTTATCTCCCTTCAGTTATGGGTAAATAGTAGGGCAGACTGAACATTTTAACCTTGATATGGTCATAATTTTAGCAGAAGGAAAACTCTGAATTCAAACCTGTTAAACATTGCTTAGACATTTATCCTGTGTTGTTACTCTTGAGAAGGGCTTGGCTAAATACATAGTAAAGTGTATAGTTTCTGACTTTGTTGACTAGTTTGGTAAATTTTTTTCTATAATTGCCTTTTGATCATTAGAGAATATATTTATCAAAACGTTTTAGTATAAAACAGTTTTCCTCTTGAAAAAAAAATTACCATGAAACATTAGTTGAATTTTTTAAATATTATATAGCGAGAAAAATCAATTTAAATAGATTTTAGCAATGTTTTAAAAATAATGAGATAATAAATCATTGGATATTTTATAAGATAACAACTCAGGTTATGCTGGCTTTCTTAAGTAAAATGAAGACTGATCTTTTTAAATGAAAAATATTGAAGCTGTCTTATTATCACTCTTTGTCTTAACTGGTTAATGTTTATAATTTTATAAAGTGTCATTTTAAGTTTTGTATTGTTAATGAAGTTAGCATTTTATTTTGACCAATACATTCTCCAAACTTCTTTTATGTATATAATTTGTAAAGAAAGAGGTGAAGTCTGTATTTGTTTTCTCACACAAATAAAATACTGCACAAGACCTTTGTAAATGTGTTAACCTACATGTGGGCTAAATGCAAAAATTGCTCCATTGGCATATAGCTGCAGGTGTCAAGGCATGTCACTGACTCTACTCTGTTAGTACAATGAGGATGTACTGCTTGGAGATGAATCACTTGCAACCAGGTATTCAATAAGAAAAGATGTGGGTCATCTCTTAAATATAACACAAGATGGTCATGAATTTCCTATCTGATTATTTCATTCTAGCAGTGAGAGGTACACAGACGATACCATTCAGTGTCATTCATATTACTCAGGAAGTTCTAATTTCTACACAAGAACCGTCTGACTCCTTCTCTAATGAGGCGCAAGGGAATGCATCAAAATCTTCTTCCTATACAATTAGCCAATAAGCAGATCTATTCTACTTGATTTTCTTATTTTCCAATGGTATTTCCTGTCCCCTATTTGGTGAACCTCATCTCAGAAAGTCATGCGTAATGGTATGATCATACTAAACTTTCTTTGGTGGTAAATAATATTTGTTTTATCATGTTGGAATGAACCAATTCTATTGATATCTGATTGTGACCATCTTGTACTGTTAAAAGAAGAAAAAAGTGAGGCTTTTCCTTTTCTTTATTATACCTGAAGAAGGCTGTAAACTGAATCATATGAAAGGTGTGTGATAATAGCATTAACAACACAAAGCTTAGAATATTGACATAATCACATAAGATATATTAAAATTCAAAATATATTCTCAATAATAAGTGTAATATGAAGTTTAATTGTATTCAAAATGAGGCCAGTGATTGTGCAAGTTGTCCACAAATATTTTGTGTTTTGTACATTTTCTCATGGTCTAATAGTTTTGTACTGGGACAGCTGATCTGATTATCTTAGCATTAAAAAATGTATTTCCTGCTTTCTTGATCTTTTCTTTCCTCTTATTTTTTTTTTTTCTGTTGGTAACTGACATGCCTACTTTGAATTCTTTGTGTATCAACACTTAGCAGTTTGCCTTGATTTTACTTATCCCCACTGTAATTTATTCATTTTTTCCCCCCCAGTCCTTCTTTAGATTAATTTTTAGCATTCACTTTTTATTGGTGAGTTTACGAAAGAGGGAATATTTCAATTTTTTGTGTCAGTGGAGTAGTGATATGAGAAATGTCTAAATATATTGCATACCTTGAATTCAAGTTCAGGTTATCTCTAGTTTAACCAGTTTGGTCATTTAACCTGTTGGTGTAATGTGATGAGAAAATCAAGATTGTGGAATGACGAGGGAGTTTTCCCCACATTGACCTCATTTGCAATAAAAAAAATGCAAATGCTGATCATCTATGTTTTTCCTTATAAACCTATATATGCATAAATGGTAGAAAAATCTAAAAGAAAATATCCTGGGAAATGTCTCATTTATATATAAATCAGTCTTCAAGTTTTTATATCTCGGTCCTCCTTAGAAAATTAAGGGTTACTCAACAAATCAACCATTGTTTATCATATTTACCCAACCCCTCCACTCGGGAAGGATATGACACAAGGTCAATTTTTTAAGCAGAGTTTAACAGGTTTGAATTCAGAGTTTTCCTTTTCCTAGACTAGTTGCCTCACCAAGGCTGAAGAACCTAGTCTGCCTTACTATTTACCCATAGCTGGAGGGAGAATAATTGGATTCATACCTTTCCCAAGGGTATTAGTGCTATGTGAAATGCAATCAGTCTTGTCCAGGATTTGAACTCGTGTCACCGTGTCCATTTCTTATGACGATAACCATTACACCACGGGCACCTCCACCAAATCAACCATTGTTTATTATGCTTCTTTTAGTTTAAGAAAGAAAAGTTCTCTACTTTCAGTATCAACTTTTTAATATGCAACTTATTAAATGGAACAATGTTATCATTGTTTAATTTTGTATCATCTGATGCAGACTCTGAATTTGCTTGCAATCTTTTGTATTTGTAGAGTCTGAATATTGATCATGTATTAAATCTTAGAATTTTGTTTGGAAAAATTGTAACTCTTTTTAAATATAACCATATTTTACAGCCTATAGGATCTATAGGTACTCTTTTAGCAAAATAACTTGGGTAGGGGACTATTTAAAAAGTATTATATTCAAGTTTGGAACAAAAAAATTTCTGTGAAGTTAAAATTAAATAATAAACAACAAAAATTAAGATTGTGGATTGAATTACCATGACCAGAAAAATCTGGCGAACACCTATGCACGACACACAGAAACACTAGACAGCTGTTTCGACTTTTAGATCTCATCAGCAGTGTATACTATGAACTCCACTACTGGAGATCGAACCAGCGACCACAGATTGCAGAGCCATAACTCTACCACTGAGCCACTCGTGCATATCGCACACAAGTGAAACCAAATTAACTAGTTATGGTAATTGCACGACCAATTAACCTGAATGTGTCTTGCAAGTTATATCCGTACTCATTACTGAGGACAATGGTCACCTCCAGGGCCACGTCTTTCCAAGAGGATTAGAATTACACACCCGCATAATTATTATGACCTCAAGGGCAAGGATATAGATCTACATTTTATTTTTTAAGTAGAGGAATTATATTGTGAATTGAATTACCATGACCAGAAAATCCAGCGAACACCTACGCACAACATACGGAAACCTCTACTTAAAAAAGAAAATGTAAAAATTAAGATTTACTTTAAAACATTTATTCAGGTTTTTTGTTTTTGTTTTTATCAAAACCACAATTTTTTTTATACATGTATTTATTTTTTGGGGTGGAAAATGAGGGGAGGGGGACTGCTTTTGTATTGAAGCTACTGTAATTGCTAATGACTGTAATTATGTCAATTGATTAATAAAATTTAACTTGTATCTATTTATCTGTTTGAAGATATTGCTTTTTGAAAAACATTCTTTATACGTGGGGATTATGATAAAACCTGTTGTAATTCTAATAAAATAAAATCTTTTTCGTTTTTATAAAATCTTGTTTGGCTTATTTTCAAAATAACTTTTTTCAAAATTGAAAGAAGTTCAAATTAATTTTATGTTTTATCTGGTTTTTAGCTTGTTTGCGAGTATATATTTTAATAAACATATTAGAGGTTGCATATGTTATCAATGCATTCTTAATGTTTGTGAAATATACTTCGAACTTCTCATGTTATAGAAATACTCAGCTGACTATTGCTTGAAGAAAAAATAATAGAAAACTCAATTGTCCTGTATTATAATGCTAGAAAATCTATTGAATTTTACATTTAAGATGTTTCTCCTTTACAATGTGCTGTTGATTTTGCAAATATTTCTTTTGTCTTTATAATGTCAAATGTTCTGGATGATAAATTTAGAATCTTTTGATTCATGTTGGATTTGTGGTTTCTTCACATCACTACACTTATTTCTAATTGTTGTCAGTTTGTGAGTTGTTAATGATTTGAGAGCAGGTGTCAGTGTTAGCTGAAAACAGTCTTGATACTGCCTTTAGCTGTTATTTTACCTTTTACACAATGACCTTTTGTTGTTGACCGTGAGGTTGAATTTCATCTCAGATCAGGTGCTTTATTTGTGGTTTCATTTCCTCTAAAGATGATTTTTCAGGAACAAGACCTTTGCAGTGTCTTCGTTTTGCTTTCTGGAACTTTTGAGAAATAACAAATGTAAGATAACCATGATCCAAACAAAATTGGCCATTGCTAAGGCAGAAAAAAGATGTCTTGGCTACTGAGCCAGCAGAAAACCATCAAGAATGGACAAAATGGTACTAATTCCCCCCACCCCTATTTTCTGATCTTTTCCAGCTTTCATTTTGAATTGTCTAAGTGATCGAAATATCCCCCACACACAGTTCAGTATCTTGAATAGGGGAAAATATTTACTAATTTTAACACACACACACACACACAGACTTTTAGATGGAGATTTAAACCATTTTGTTTCAAAGATCTAAATCTTTCTTTCTGTTGCCAAGTCAATACCAATGAAACTAAATCTGTACTCCATGACATTGTTAAATTTGCAATGAATTGATAACCTTCAGGAAAAATCATGGAAATCTAAAAAGGTGGAGGAGTGAAATAAATTTTGATTTAAGATTTTAAAACGTTTTTCTTAAGATAATGCCTTATGATTAATGTTTGATTTGTATTTTTTTTTTTTTTTTTTTTTTTTTTTTTAGCAATTAATTTAAATTCAATCTACATTGGTATATTTAAAAAAATCTTAGACAAGTTTTTAAAATCAATTCATTCTTCTTAAGTCTTTTTCCTCTTTATGCAAATTTTTATAATCATATTCTCATTTAAGTAAAGACATACTTTTCACCATGCCCATTAATGTTGTTGTTTTTTTTTAAAAATTTTTTTATTCATACAATTAAAATATTCCTATTTTTTATTTTTATTTAATATATGTCTTCATTTATTTGATAGAACTATACCCAGTGCCAAGCAAAGAAACAAAGGAAAACATACAAGCCTTAAACTTATTTTTATCAACAGATTTCATTAGCTGAACTCCATAAAAAGTCTTAAAGAAATCCCTTGAGTGCTGTATTAAGACAGACATTCACATAAATAATCTTGCTCACTTTTGGGTCTCTCTCTCTCTCTCTCTCTCTCTCTCTCTCTCTCTCTCTCTCAAAGTTTTATTTTTCTGTTATGCAGTCTTATGAATGTGTCCATTCACACAATCCATTTATAATCTTCCATTCATGTTTTATAACACAAGTTGTATGATATTTCCTTGTGTTGTTTCTACAACCTTGTTTTTATTTTACTTTTCTTCCCTTAAAGATGCCACTCATTAATTTCTGCATTGTGCATTGAGTTTCCTTTTATTAAATTAAATACAATACAGCTGCCTTTCAGATTGAATTATGTCATGCTTATGAACTTAAGCTCTTTGGTTTTGTTTTTATCACCTCTGTTTTTTTGTTTTTATTAAGTTTAAACAAATTTTTTTATTATTTTAGCGATTGAAGGAAGAAATAGCTGAAGTAACAGCCGAGCTTGAAAGCATGGATCTTCCTGATGATATGTGAGTGCATTTCTTTTAAATATCCATTTCATATAATCAAATATTTTCATATTAATTATTTTTATTTTCTTTTGCCATGACTCTGTTGCCAATAACAGACAACAAGCAACCTCTCTTTCTTTTTTTTATTTTTTTTTTTTATTTATATAAAGCATCACTCCTAACAAAATTCCATTAATCAATTTAGGAAGGGAAAAAATGTCCAAAAATCACTATTACTAATTATCATCATCATTTCTTGAAGATGCCTCAAAGATAAAGAACCATTTTTCTTTTGATTTATTTTAATTTAGATGCCATTCTGTTACTGGATTATCTAGATAACTTAAATTTAATTGATTTTAGCAAATTTAGATTGATAGGTTAAGAGGAAAAAATGAATCTAATATGCAGTTTCTGAATGCTTATATATTTCAAATTTTGATCAAATCTCAATTTATATTTTACAAAAACATCTTGGAAGCCTCTCTCTTGCTTTTGATTACCAGCAATAGTTCATTCTTATTTTCGAAGTTTCTGTATGTGGGATTAGTTAGTTGATTGGATTATAACATAGAACTCTAGTGCTATCTGAATTACTTCTATGTGGGGGGGGCGATCCTGTGCCACAAAAATAAGTCTTATTAATCTAAAAAGAAAAAAAGATGCTTGCATGATGAAGCTTCTTAAAACTAACATTTGAATCATACAGCCAATAAAACAAATATTACTGGAATGGTCACTTGTATTTTTCTATCTGGTTCATTTCTCAATCATCATAAACAACGTTAAAAAAAATGTTTCCTTGTTTGTTATTTTTTTTGTCAAAACTTGTCATATAAAAAGATTGTCTGAGTGCATATTTCTATTGCTATCAATACTTAGCTAGACATTTTTATTGGCAGCTCTGTAGTGACTTATTTTCTCTTGATTAATCAATACTAATCAAATCTCCATTTCAGCTTTCTTCTTTATTTCTCTATTTCTTGTAAATTTCCTTACCATGAAGTACTTTTTGTATACTTTGTATTAAAAAAAATGGTTATATACAATCAGCAAAACTTTAGAAGGCTTTGGTAGTTGTCTCTTTTTATTTTTTAAAATTTGTCACTGTTTATAATTATACAAATAAGTTTTATTTGTATACGAGATGTTAAAGTTTGCTTGACTATTTGTCTCAACTCACTTTTGTAAATATAAAGGCTTGAATTGATATTTTGAATGTGATCTTCATCTGAAATTTAAAAAATGATTTGATTTTGTCTGGATATTAGAAGCTCACCCCTTCTTTTATTGTAGTAAGATTATATATATATATATATATATACACACACACACACACACACACACACACACACACACACACACACACACACACACACACACACACACCAAGTCGATGTATCATTTATAAAGTAATTTATATTCTGTTGTGTTCAACTTTTCATATTTATCTTAACTATCTTAAAAAAAATCTAAAATAAAAAAAATATTCCTTGTAAAAATAAAATTTCTAGATTTAGAAAAAAAAAGATATTTTCGCAATCATTAACTGGCTTATAGGCCTAGTGGGTAGAGTGTTTGCCAATGGTCCGGGAGACCTGGGTCCAATCCCAGGTCACGTCATACCAAAGATTTTTAAAATGGTACTTGATACCGCCTTGCTTAACACTCAGCAATGTAAGGTATGTATCTAGGGTAAAGTGGAGCAATTCAGGGAAAGGAGTAGCACCTTCCCCTACACCTTGGTGTAGTAGCTATTGAAAAGGGAGCCTTCTGGTCACCCCTCCACTACAATCACCAACTTTACTTATTTGTGTATAACATGCACGTTAACTTTGGATGAAGAAATTCTTGAGAAAAAAATTCTTAGATATGATATGCACTGACTTTTTAGAATTTGTTGCTCTATATCTAACCTTTTGTACAAATTTTTATTGGTTTGTACTGACTAAAGATAAGGGTTTATAAAGTTTGTCTTTAAATGCCAAATTTACACAGTATTTAGAGCAAACATAAGTTCATATGTTCATACAAAAATAAGTTCACATTGATAGAAAGAAAATTATAAAACTCATATTCCGGTGGAGATTTTTCTGTAATGATATAACACATCACTCAATAAGTCCCGGGCCTAACTAATAAAGCAACAACTTTTAGGCAAAATTCGACTTTATTCATTAACATAGTCTCCTTCTAGGGTGATACACTGATTCCAACGCTTCTCTAACAATTCAATGCCTTTTTTGTAGAACGATTTGTCTTTGGCCTCAAAATGTGCCTCAGTTTATGATATCACTTCTCCATTGGTGCCAAATCTCTTTCCCTGGAGCATTCTTTTGAGATTTCCAAACAGTCAGTAGTCACTGGGAGCCAGATCTGGAGAATAGGGTGGGTGCAGAAGCAATTCAAAGTGCAATCCATATAGCTTTGTCATTGTTGCGATCGACTTGTGATACAGTGCATTATCTTGGTGAAAGAGAACTTTTTTCTTCTTCATTTGTGGCCATTTTTTGGTGATTTCTTCCTTCAAACTCACCAATAATGTTATATAATATTCGCTATTGATGATTCTTCCTTTCTCAAGGTAACATATGAACAAAATACCTTGTGCATCCCAAAATATGGTGCCCAAAACCTTTTCTGCTGATGTTTGTGTCTTTGGTTACTTTGGATGGCTTTCACCTGCTGCTATCCACTCAGCTGACTGCTGATTTGACTCCAGAGTGAAGTGATAGATCCATGTTTTATCCATTATCACATATTTATGCAAAAACTCCTTTTTGTTGCATTGAAACAGTTGCAAACAATGCTCTGAATCGTCGATGCATAGTTGTTTTTGATCAACTTTGAGCAAATGCGGCACCCACTTTGAACACAGCTTTCTCATTGACAAATGTTCATGCAAAATGGTGAATACACTACCTTATGATATCACCAAGTCCTCTGCTATCTCACGCAACTTCAATTTATGATTGACCCAAATGAGTTTGTGGAGTTCTTTGGTGTTTTCTGGGACAACTGCCAAATTTGGGTGCCTGGGCATTCAGCATCATTTGTGTCTGTACGACCATGTTTAAAGTGAGCATACCACCTCTTAACCATTGTTTCCAACAGAGCAGAGTCTGAATAACACTTATCAAGCCATTGCTTTGCATGAACAGTAATTTTTCCCCATCAGAAAGCAATGCTTTATCAACACATGAAATTCAGATTTTTCCATTGTTTTGAAAATTTGTAAACTAATAATCCAATTGGACTAGAATTTTGACACGTACCATTTGAAGGTTAGCACTTTATAAAATCATATGGTTTTTTTTTATTAGTGGCACCATCTATATGTCAGGCCTGGGACTTATTGGGTGATGTGTTAAAACATTAGTTTAGACCATAGATTTAACTTTCAATCATCCAGTTCCAAATATGTTGCCAGAAAAATTCAATTATATAGTTCTTGTGTATAATATGCACTCCTAACATCTAGGCTGAAAATACTAAAAAAGTGCACCTTATACACAGATAATTATAGTACTACTTTTACTCTTCATCCCCACAGTGGATTGTATAAACTGCTCTCAATTAAAAATAAAGATGTAGCTATAAAAGTTAAAAATTCCATGTTCATATTGCACAAATAATACAAGCATTGACATGAAAGAAAACCCCATTCATATTTAATATTAATATTAGTATACCTTTTCTAAATGACTAAAATCCAAAGAAAAGTTTATTTTTTAATAAAAGGAATGGAGATTATCAATATAGAGGAGAATTTTCAATTTGTTTTCTTGTATATCTTTAAATATCTATCCATCTGCATGCATATTTTTTTATAATTAGATTAGTTTGTAGGTGTAGAAAATGACCTAATGGATTAAAATGCTATTGAGATGATTGTCTTCCATTAAAATTCATTGAGAAAAGACATGAACGCTTTCTTTGTATCTTTTATTATATACGATTGGATAAAGTGGGGTTGATACTGTTCTTCTTTATTTGGAAATATTAGTCCCCAAGAAAGTCATGAATAATGTTTTGTTTTCTTACATTTGTTCAAATCTTATTAGCTTTTCATTGTGCTTGTTGAAAAAAATAATATTTTGAAAGTTGTTGCTGTATTAAAATAACATGAAAAACATGGATGTTTCATTTTTGGTCAAAGATTTAATGACCTAATTTCTTGTAAAGGTTGTAAAACTTAAAATCAATTGTTTTTTTTTTTTTTCTTCTTTACATCTAAAATAGAATGATTTTTCCCATTTTGATAGAGGATTATTGATAGATCATATTATTTGCAGTTGATGAGAAGTAAGAATTAACTATATTTCTTAATCACACTTCAGCAAATATCTTTTTTCGTTTCTCTTTTTTTTTTTTTTAAGTACCTCATTGCCCTTTTGCTTTCAAATTCTAATCATCTCCCAATTTGACTTTATTTCCTCTGTACTTTTCCAAGCAGTACTTGTCTGTTCATGTGAAGATTTTCTTTGTACATGACTGCAACAGAATTGCCTCTGTTATTCTCCTGCTACAACTGTGCCTATTTCTGCCCAGCAAGTGATATAGAGAATGTGCTTTACTATTAGAATTCAACCCGGAAATAATAAGAGGGTTTGTGTCATTCTGCTTCAGTGTCCTGCATTAATAAATTCACGGATGCCAGAGACAATTCTTCTTTGAATATGAGTACCATCCACTGCTTGCAAATTAGAATATTGAAGAAAGCAACACTATGATGCTTACCAATCTCACCCACACAAAACCTGCCAGTTATTGATCTGAGATTGATTCAAAACTAAAAAAAGAAAAAAAATCTGCTTGCTGCAGAGGTGGTGAGAAATTTTAAATTTAATCTTTTTCTTTAAAATGGAGTGCGGGGGGACCTTCAAAAGGAAAGTCTATTTACAAAAAATTTTTTTGTTCAGGATCATATTATAAAAGACTTCTGTCGCAGTTAAGAAAAAAATCATTTATACTGGAAACAAATTTAATGTAGAGTAATGGTTGATCTCACAAGCTGTTTCTTGTAAGTTTGTTCACCACTGGGTCCTCCTTAAATTTGGCCCTATGCTAAAATTCAACAAATTTAAGTTATTGTTTAGAAATAGCTGCTATGATGATGATGATTTTTTTAATTTTTTAATTTTTTTTTTTTAAGGTTATTTAATTTTCTTCTAGTGAAGTGAAAAATTGAATATTATAAATGACATTTTTTAAATTGAATTTTTCTCAACTATATCTGTAAAAGCTTTTTGACCCTTTTGACCCAACCCCTACTATTTATAACTCTGGATTTTGTAACCATTGTTAAGTGAGGAAAACTTTATTAAATCTCTATATCTGCTAAGTAAAATTGATTTTCATAGAAACCTTCCTTTAATAATAATAATAATAATAATAATAATTATAACAATAAAAGTAAGTAAGTAAAGTTGGCAACCGTAGTTGGGGGCGACCAGAAAGCTACCTTTTCAATAGCTACTACACCGAGGTGTGTGTGTGGGGGTGCTACTCCTTTCCCTGGATTGCTCCACTTTACCCTTGATATGTACCTTATAGTGCTGAGTGTTAAGCAAAGAGGTATCAAGTACCATTTTTAAAGTCTTTGGTATGACGCAACCTGGGATTGAACCCAGGTCTCCTAGACCATTGGCAAACACTCTACCCACTGGACCAAATGTATATAAAATGACAAGTTTGCAACATTTTAGAATAAATTATCTTATGTCCACATTGTGTCTGCAGAATATTTTGAATTCTTTTTATCTAAATGTCAGTTAAATAGAAATTCACAAGAAAATCTTGGAAGAATGAGAATCATAAAAGAACCTCTATTCAAGGATGCATGAATAATAATGTATAACAGCACTGCAAGGAAATTCTTTAAATAAGAATACAATATATAATTGAAGCCAGCATCTTGAGGGTTGACATTTCCTTTTAATAAGTTAAAAGGAAATGTCATTCTTTTTATATCTGCTGTAATTCAGTTCTATTTTTATGGAACAGTTGGGAATAAATCATGCATATCTTGATTGATAAAGTTCAATGAAATGCATGGTCATCTCTGTAATTGGAAAAAATACTCTAGTTTCTGAATTTATGTGAAACATAGAAATATAAAAATGAGTTTTCTCATTTATCATGGGTTTATACATTTATTTGCAAACAAAGGTAAAAATTTGGGGGTGGGTAGGAAGAAGGTTCTTTTTAGAGTCCCTGTTTGCACAATTTTCCTTTCGTTGTTTTTATCTTGTACTATTTTGTCTAATTTGTGCAAGATAGAACTTTTTACATGAGTGAAGTATAAAATTAAGCAAAGTAGACAAAGTTTTGCAAAACTAAAAAGCTACATGAAAAAACTTGTTATATATATGCACAAAAATGATTTATCAAAATCTAAATGGGGCCTGTTCAAAAGGCCTCATAGAATTTGAAAAACCCACTTTAAATTGTTTCAAATTAGTTCAAAGGAACCTTCTTAAATCTGAAAATAAATTAATCTCTGTTCTTATATATATATATATATATATATATATATATATATATTTTTTTTTTTTTTCAATCAGAAGCCCTTCTAGTCTGGGAGTCTCTGGGCTGCAGCCTATACTAACCTATATATCAATTCAAGACTGTTTCTTTAGAGTACTATAGTTACCAAATTTTTCCTACTTTTATAGATTCAATTATTTGCAACTTGTGTTTATGGACTTATAATGTACTATTTTAATCATGGCACAACTGCAAATTCTGCCACCTTTTTAGACATTTTCTTCTAGAAACATCAATATAATAACAAATTAATCCTATGCTTAAACAGATTCTACATATTATAAAGTTTCCTTTTTGCCCTTAGTCAACATGATTGTCTTCTAATTGTTTTCACTTAACATGTAGATATAAAAATAGCTATTTATACAACCTAGGTTCATTCTAACTAATCTGTTTAAAAGTTATTCATATTTACCAACCTCTCCGCTCAAGCAGGATATGACACAAAGTCAATTTTAAAGTGGAGTTTAACAGGTTTGAATTCAGAATTTCCTTCTCCTAAACTAGTTGCCTCAACAAGGCTGAAGATCCTCGTCTGTCCTACTATTTACCCATAGCTGAATAGGGAGAATAATTGGATTCATACCTTTCCCAAGGGTATTAGTGTTATGTGAAATGCAATCAGTCTCGTCCAGTAATTGAACTTGTGTCACCGTATCCATTTCCTATGACGTTAACTATGACACCATGGGCACCTACATAAGTTATTCATATTAGATAAGGGGGTGTCCTCGTGGTGTAATGGTTAAAGCGATGGACTGCGGAATCGTAGTAAGCGAGTTTGTACTCCAGTCGCGCTATTACGTTCACTTTCGGGCAAATACCCTTGGGAAAGGTATGAACCCCCTTATCCTCCCAGCTATGAGTTAAATAGTACCACTACTGTTCTTCTACAAGGGTGTTGGGTGTCCTCGTGGTGTAATAGTTAAAGCGCTGGACTGCGGGATCGTAGTAAGCGAGTTCGTATTCCAGTCGCGTTATTACGTTCATTTTCGGGCAAATACCCTTGGGAAAGGTATGAACCCCCTTATCCTCCCAGCTATAGGTTAAATAGTATTACTACTGTTCTTCTAGGAGAATAGCTTTGGCATTAAATAACCTACAAAGGTTGATATGCCATTAAACAAAGAAACCATCAAACCATCATAAGAGGTAGGAATATTTGAAACCATACAACTGTGAGTTATTTCTATTACATAAGAAAACTTGATACATAAACATTTACACAAAAAATGTAAATATAAACAATGAATGCAATTCTCTAATCTCTAGGCATAAAATAACCCTAGACAGGTTGGCATGCTATTAAAATCTATCAAAAACATTATTTATATACAACTCTATAAATGCAATTTGTAAGGCAAAACACTTACCATTTTTTGATCTGTTCGTATTGATTTTTTACTTTACTATATCTTCATACAAGAGAGAAATATTAAAAATGAGTTTTTTTTTTTAATGTTATCAGCAAAAAATGAAGACAGTCCTCTTGTTGAAGCCTGTTTAAGAAAGACAAAATTACAAAAGACTCATCATGTAAAAATATTTTCTAAAACTCTCCATGTAGCAAAAAAACAAAAAATCATATCTATCTCTATAGATGTTTGAGTGTGTATTAGATGTTGCTCAGTCAATATTAGTAAACTATCCTCTTTCTCAATAAGATCTTCTTTTTTATGGAATGTGCTATTGCACATAAAAACTGGATAGAGGTCAACTTCATTATGATATATAATGGGTGTATGTTTGTGTGTTCTAGTAATTAACTTGCTGGTATTTCAATGATGTACTCCTTTCGGTAATTTAAGTTACACTTTGTGTTAATCATTCCATTCTTCTCAAAAGTAATTGTTTTTTTTTGTTGTTTTTTTTGGTTTGTATAATTCACTCCCTCTACCACCCACATATTCACTAATTTACAAAGCTTGTTATATGTTGATATTAGAATAGTTTTACTTTCCAACCCCAGCATTAAGGATAGATTAAAAAAAATTTGATATTATTTGAGATGTACAGGGAGTTTCAGAAAAATTGATATTTCGTAGTCTAATAATATGACTAATTCTCATTCAGATGAGCTCAAATTTTAACAGCATGTGAAGAAAACTAAAAATTTTATATTCAATATCCCCCCACCTCCTTTTTTTTTCATTCTCTATGAATGGCATTTCTATGCACGAAAAGAAAAAAAAAAGAAAGAAAAATTTTAAGTTTTTACACCGAAATACCCTGTGTATATTATGTTTTTTAGAGTTGATGTAGAATTGTTTTGCACTTCACAGTATTTATATTGCTTGAATAGTGAAGTTATCAAAACAAATATATATATATATATATATATATATATATATATATTATTTTTTTTATTTTTTGCACACTGTTAAAAATATTGTTGTTCATTTGCCATCCAACTAGAAAGGTCGCAAGAGAATGATATTGCCTCTGTATAAAATTGATCAGTTATGGTGCAGACCCATTTCATAGGAACTTGTAAAATTTCTTCAATAACATTACACCATTGATCTTTACTACCTACTGCTTTAAATGCACTTTGCATATTTTTTTAGTCTGTAACCTTTCATCTATATTTTTATTTCTATTCTATTCATTTTGGTTACATTTTTCTCTCACTTTTCTCAATTTCATTAAGCTCAATTTAAATCTTCAAATTTTTTTAAGTTGAATTTTTTCCCTATTTGAGGAGGAGTGGTGACTTTGTCAGAATGAAGTCTACTATTTAACTCTATGATCAATGACTTTAAGATACAAAATTTCTCTTTTTTTTTTTTTTTTCTTCTTCTGTAGGATTCTTGTATGACTTAATTCTGCTTGATTTTCCTTAATATTTTTGAGTTCTCTTAGAATTATATGATGTAAAGGCAGGCTATTGTGGATGAGTTCAAACCTCACTAGAGATAGTAACATTGTTTTTAATACACACTAGTGACTAGTAATTGTGTGGCGACAACTTGGGGATTGTAATTTAAAAAAAAACAAAAAACCCAAAAACACAGAAATTAGATGGAAGCAATATTTGTCATGAATTGATAATAATTAACAATGCTTCCTCTGAGAAATTTGAATAGTTATAACTTATCCAACTAGTGCATCAGGCATACAGGGGAAAGATTTAAAGCTATATGGTTAGTTTTGAAGTACTCTAATTCATTGTTCTTCATTGCTAAACAAGTAAGGTAACTGTCATGGAAGGACAGGTTTTCCAAGGCTGATTTTGTCTTACTGTAGCCGTATTCCTGTCCATTTTGCATAATAACTATTGTGAAATGACAATCTGGGAGATGTGAAAAAAAAAAATTATATATATATATATATAAACCGGGACATTGGCCCAGCGGTTAGAGTGTTCGCCAATGGCCCGGGAGACCTGGGTTCAATCCCAGGTCGAGTCATACCAAAGACTTTAAAAATGGTACTTGATACCACCTTGCTTAACACTCAGCATTATAAGGTACGGTTCAAGGGTAAAGTGGAGCAATCCTGGGAATGGAGTAGCGCCCTCCCCTACACCTTGGTGTAGTAGCTATCGAAAAGGGAGCCTTCGGGTCACCCTCGACTATGGTCGCTAACTTTACTTACTTATATATATATATATATATATATATAACACTTACACAATTATTCACAATCTGCACACATTACTAGTATAATTCTTACTTACACCATTCCTATGATCACTCTAATAATTCTCACTCTGTTGGCAAGGATTGAATATGCTATATCCTCTGCAGATGGTTAAGGCCCCCTTGCCCTCCAAAAATAGGGTTTCCTGGGTATAATACTTAGCTGCATCTGATGGTAAAGTCCCAGTTCTAGAGATCTAGGAAATGTAGAGTACCCTTTTATTGGCATTGCTGTTGAGTCCCCTCTGAGCTGGAATGTGGTAGTATGGGGTAGGGTCCCATCCATGGGTCAAATTGATTTATTTAAAAATTATTTATATTTGATTGGGCTATGTGCAAAAAATAAACAACTATACAAAAAAATGTAAATATGATCAGACAGTGAATGCAATTCCCTAATCTTTTGGCATAAAATTACCCTAGATTGCTTGACATGTTGCTAAAATCAATCCAAGCTCATCTTAATAATTCTTCATTGACACACTTTTTATTTTTATTAATATTAAATGTTTATATTTGCAAGAATTTTCAAAATTTTTTTCTCTGGAATCTATTTATAATTTTGGAGATTTTATCTTAATTTATTGAGTTTATTAGTTAAACTTAATTTCTTTTTTTTTTTTTTTGTCACCTCCTACACCTCCTTTCTATCACTAATGAGACAACTATGCCTGTGTATTCTGTTACCCTTTACTTTTATTTATGTCTTGAATAAGTCTTATCAATAAATGTTTTTCAGGGAGAAAATCTCTTCATTTATCAACTTGTATTCTTCTTATTTGGTGCAAACATATTCAATCATGCACATTAAACTGTTTACTTAAAGAGACAAATATGTTAATGAGGAATTCATGGTCTTTTTCAGATGGCTGGACAATGTCATATACTAAAGAAACCCTTAAAATAATATTTTGTTTGAAAAAAGGACTTAATGAATTTCTGGGATTTGTAGAGAGCTTTGTGTAAATAGCGCTAAATGTCATTGGTTTGTTTACTCCACTTACTTAATATTGCCCTCTTTTTTTTTCTTTATAAAATTCTGACTTCCATATATCAAAATAATATTCCTGAGCTCACAAAGTAAATAATGTTGCTTGTGTCTTATTACAATATATTGTAATTCAATTGATTTATAACTTTAGTGATCTTCAAGATTGTTAATGTGGCAATATTTCATTGATTTATAGTCTTATTCAACATACTTGATATTTCAGTTGGTCATTCAGTAAGACGAGGGAGTAAGGGAAACTGCTCTTGTGATCTGTTGGTAGAACTTAGAATATACTGACTGTATCTCTTTCAGGGAGATAAGACTTCACTGTCCCCTCTCCCAATAAAGATTGAGGGCTTAGATATGACACTAAACTGCATCTGATTGTGAGGTTCCGGTTCTGGAGATTTAGGGGAGTGTACAGTATGTCTTGCTATTACTCTAAGGTCCACTCTGACTGGGAGTGGTAGTACCTGCTAGGGATTTATTTATTGGTCAAATAGATCTGTTTAAAAAATTATTTGTATTTCATTAGTCCATGTTCACACATGTAAATATGTACATCCAATAAATGTGATTCCCTAATCTCTCAGCTTAAAATAACCCTAGACAGGTTGACATTTTGTTATGCTCAGTCAATTGTTAATCATTACAAGTGACTAAAATTTTTGTTTCTTTTGCTTAGATAGAAAAATATGTTCTATCCATCTAGATAGTCGTTTATATTTGATTTGCTGAAAAACAATGTTGATTTAAAACCTTAATTATCTGGATTATGAAAAGAATTTTTTAAAAAAATCTGCATGGGAAATGACTTTGAAGTTTTTTTTTTTACTTTTAGTTTTTGACAGATGCTTTGATATCTTTAATTTCTCTCAAAGTTGGCAAAAGATCAAAATGGTTTGATCAGTACTTCAAATACTTTTGAGGAGTTTCAAATGATTTGTCTAATACCTAATATGTGATGTTATACTCTCAGAAAATTAAGTTCTTTTTCTTTCTTTTTTTTTTTTTTCCTTTTTCCCCCCCTCTTTTCTCACCTTATTCAAATGAATTTCTTTGCCGTTTCGTTAATGTAACTTTTCATGTTACTATGTACATTTTAATGTAACTTTTCATGTTACTATGTACATTTTAATGTAACTTTTCATGTTACTATGTACATTTTAATGTAACTTTTCATGTTACTATGTACATTTTAATGTAACTTTTCATGTTACTATGTACATTTTAATGTAACTTTTCATGTTACTATGTACATTTTAATGTAACTTTTCATGTTACTATGTACATTTTAATGTAACTTTTCCCTTTAATGTAGCTTTGAATTTTAATGCAGCTTTTAATACTTTGTTGCAATAACTAAAAGATTTCTACACTTTAGGATCTTTGATTTTAATCACTGCTCACTACGAAATAAAAATAAACAAATAAAAATAGATTTACCTTTAAAACCAACAAATAAACATTGCCCAATAACCAAATTGTAATAAAAATAGTTATATCATGTCCTTGGTATAATACTAAATTGCATCTCATTGTGAAGCTTTAATTCTGGAGAGTGTGGAGTACCTTTTCTTCACCATTACTCCCAGGTCCACTCTGACCCAAAGTGTTAGTACCTCATCTATGAGTCAAATAGATCGGTTTAAAAATTCATATTTGATAGGACTGTGTGCAAAAAAAACTCCAATAAAGCGACTACACAAAAAATGGAAATGGAAATACAATGACGGCAATTTTTTAACCTCTTGGCATCAAATAACCCTAGATGGTTTGACACACCATTAAAATCAATCAAATCATATCATTTGGCAATAACCATTAGATATAAGATAATCATATAAATCAGTATTATTATTATTATTGCATAAATCATATGAATCAGTATTATTATTGCATAAATTTGTTTTATGATTACAATTTCTTTACTATGAAAGAATATCAATGAATTTCTTTTGAGGAAAAATAATTCAAAAAGTTTGTGAGTGTGTGAGATATATATATTGTAAGTATTTTTCTTGTCTAATTCTTTCTGTATTTATTTCTTAACAACAACTGTTCTTGGAGAGAAATAAGTACATTCTAAAATCTTATAGATTATTTTAAGTGAGTTTTGTATGAAAAATAATTATCTTTCTGTTATGTAAGCAAATTATTTAGTAATATGATTCCACTTTTAATTAGATGATTTGATTTTTATCTTTTTGACCTTTATTAGTTATCATTATGAAGATTTCTATATTATTTTTCTTTTATTAATGAAGTGAAATATAAAGGTTATCAATTTAGGTTTCCTAGTTTAGAGAGAAAAACAAATAATTGACTATTAAACGATACCTCATGACAAGAACTGCTGTCTATTTTACACATATTTTTATTATTAATTTATACATAACCTTTCTTGATTACTGGTATGGAAAGTTTATGGAAAACTTAATGTTCTATTCTAAAAAGAAAAATGTTTTTCTGTAAATAATTAATGATCTATAAGTGATATGTTTGATAATTTTTAATTCTAATTAAAAAAAGAAATTAGCTGCAGAGTTTAAGTTTGATCATTAATTTAATAAAAATATGTGAAGACTGGTTCTGGTAAAAAAAAAAAGAAAAAAAAGAAAAAGAAATGGGTGAAATCACTGTCCTGATTTGCAGATGTTATAAATCATGCATACAGTTTAATCAAGTAAAATGGAAGCCAAAAATAATTTGCTTAAAAACATTGGAAGAAGACTAGTTTAAGTAGGTGGACAATCTCAAGGTTGGGGATTAGTTGCTTCTTTTTCATGAACAAAAAACTAGTCTAATGTTTATTGCACAAAAAGTAATTTAATAATGAAAAAAAAAAAAAAAAAAAAAAGCAAAGAGATTGTGGGTTTCTGTTCTTTTTGTGGAAGTCAATCAAATTTAAAGATTACCTACAAAATAATTATTGAGTTTGAAATGATAATCTTTTCTGAAGTAAAAATATCTGAATCTCTTCAATGTTTTTGAAGCTCAGGAGAATTATGTGTAGAACTAAATGTTTGGAAGAAACTTTTTTTTTTTTTTTTTTTTTTTGTTGACTGAATGTTGAATTGCTATCAATTATAACTTTGAAGTCTCTCTTTCTATATTCGCAATAATTATCTTCATTCAGAAGATTTCAATTTCATTCATTATTTATGCTTCTCAGATTCAAAATTTTTCTTTTATACTTAAAAAGGAAAAAAAAAGAAGGTGGGGGAGCATTTTGGTGAAGATTTTTTTAGTATAAAATAAAATAAAGATGTGCATATCGGTTCATTTCTATTTAAAACTCTCTTATAACAATCAAAGGTTTTTGTTGGACTTTTTTCATACACGGTAGTACATAAACTGGTTTGGACTAATTTTCTTGTTTTTGTTGCATTTTAACACATTGTTTTTGTTGTGCACACTCCAGCCATTTCTGTTAGAAGATTCAAAGTTGCAGAACACTTGAGAAAATCATTGGAAAAGAGATGAGATTTAAAAAAAAAAAAAAAGTTTATCTGAACTAACATAAAAAAAAAAAAGCTGTGCTACATTATTTAATTAGATCTTGATTATATCATCAAGTTGTGCTGATAGCATAGATACTGTTGTCTTTCTTCTGCCATTTGTCTCCATTGTCCATCCATTCTGGCAGGTCTTCTAGACTGTATCCAGTGTCCACACAGAACTGATGTATATAAGTCTTTGCTGATAAGTCAATGTTGGTGTGTCTATGTCTAGGAGTCTGTTGGAGAACATTGCTTTGAGTTTGTCCTTTCTTCTCCACCAGTGCCACGCATGTTTTGTTGGTCTGACTTGTATGGTTTGGGAGATGGGAAGTAAGTGGCTGTACAGCTACTTTTCGTGGGCTGCTGCTTAAGTATAAAATCAATATTCATAATTTTACAGGTGAACTTATATTCTAAAACTCAACTCTGATTAAACTTTTTTCATGTTTTATGACTGACAAAATTAGTAAAACTAGTAAACACATTTCAATAATTGGGGTACAGATTTAATTCTTATTTCTACTTTTGACTTAATGATGGTATTCATTTTTAATTTTATTATTTTGTGTTTGGTGAGTAGCATCTCACAGAATTTTTTTATATATATATATATATATATATATATATATAGTATGAGGCCCATTAAGTAAAATTAGATCTTATCAGACTGGCTCAGTATTTCTATAAAATGAATTATGTTTGGTGTCAGCTAGTTAACAAATATATAGAAGAATTGCAATTATAAATAGTTGTAAATAGATTTTTAAGAGAGAAAAAATTTTTTTTAGAAAAATCTAAATTTGATCTAAAATATTCAAGTGTCTAATTTATCATAGTAATTATTCTTTTTTTTTTTAAGTAACTTGCAATCTTAAAAATTAGCGTTTTATTAATAAATTTGGTTATTTTATTTTTTCTTCACTATTGTTAATTTTATGTAACTTGTTGATATTTAAATTTGTTTTTGATTTGGACAGACAGTAACATAATGAGCTATAAATTTTCTGATGTTTAAAACTATACTTCTGAAATCCTAGTTTATATATATATATATATATATATGTATATATATATATATATATATAAAATGAAAGAGTTGCTGATATCGTTTATATTTAAGTTGAGCTTTTATTTATGGTCACAAAATGATTACATTATGAAACCAAGGATTGCTCCTAGCTCTTCTATGCTTAAATTTCAACTTTATAAAACTTTTACTATGTATAGATTGGCATAAAAAATGATATTCAAAATTCAGCCTGTACATTAGTATATACAGTTGGCTATCATTTGTGTTGCTTGGCATTTTTACTTTAAATTTACTGCACTAAAATATATATATATATATATATATATATATATAATAGTTATTCTTTGTTGATACTATGATGTGGCTTGACAGAGATCAGTTAGGTTAAATGAGTTTTACCTGTTAAATCATTAGATTAAACTCTCTCATGACAAGGTCTGATAAAAGATCAAGATTTTTTACCTGAGCCTGAAAAGAATCAGGCATATGATCAATCATGTTACCTACCAGAAAGACCTTCCACTTTCATAGTTTTTGGTTATTTTTCTGCTTTTAATCTTTATTTTGGTCTGAGATAAAATCGGGGATTAACGTTATAAAGAATTTAAAAAAAAAAATGCAATGCGTCAATATTTATAGGCAGTAAACTCTATGTAGAAAAAAAAAAATTTATTAAGACAAATTTGACCCATTCTTTACTTTACTGAATTACTTTATATATATATATATATATATATATATATGCATGCCTGTTGTGGAGATCCTCTTATCTGTTTACTTGGCTTATAATCAAACATGTCTGCTGTATTGTTTTGTGATATTGTTAATCAGATAAATCATAAATGATACTAGGTTAAAAGATGGAAGAGAACCTTAGAGAAACAAAAAGAAAAATTAAGAGTTTTTACTGGAACCTAATGGAGGCACACTTAGCATAATGGTTATTGTTGTTGGAAATGGAATTAGTGATTAGTGTTCAAATCCTGGATGAGGATATTTGCAATTCACTTCACACTAATACCAGTCTAGATGGTAAACTCTGAATTTACAGCCCACTTGGCTGAGGGTGTAGAATTCACTGACTGCATCTCTGCAATGCTAAGATCATCTCCTCCTCCAAGCGAGTCTCCTGGATGGTGAGGTTCCAATCCTGGAGCTTTGAGGAATATGGAGTACCCCTTCATAAATATTTGAAAACATTTAA
Organism: Sepioteuthis lessoniana; assembly: GCA_963585895.1. NCBI lineage: Eukaryota > Metazoa > Mollusca > Cephalopoda > Myopsida > Loliginidae > Sepioteuthis > Sepioteuthis lessoniana. The sequence continues at coordinate 20,198,988 of OY757913.1, read as the reverse complement.
GTGCAAACACATGATTAATACTAAATATAACTATTCATGTTAGAATATTAGGAACCATTTAACTGTCTGCAAACAAATGAGCTCTGTCTCGTTTCAAAATGTTATCGACAAACTATGTGTTTACAAATTATGTAATGTATAAAGAGAATTTGGCACTAAATAACCTACAATTGTTGATATGCCATAAAATCCAACCAAATCATATATATTGTGTGTGTGTGTATATGTATATATATATATATATATATATATATATATATATATATATAAGAGGATTTGGTATGAAATAATTTACAATGGTTGATATACTATAAAATCCAACCAACCCAAATCGTATATATTGAATATATATGTATAAAGAGGATTTGGCATGAAATAACCTACAATGGTTGATATACCATAAAATCCGAACCAAATTCTGATTTTAAATTAACTTTATTACTCTACTTAAAAATTGACCTATCACATCCTGCTTGTTCTGAAGAGGTTGGGTAAATGTATATTGGTAGAGTAATATAAAAGGGTTGGGAGAATTAGCTTTATCCCTTGGTAGAATTGAGGATAATTATTGTTGAAATAATTAAAAATTCATGTTTTTATTCAATTTGAATGATTATTGAACTAAAATATTTTTCTAACTGTAAAACCCTCACAACAGCAGATAATGAAATATATTCATTTTTCATTTATAATGATTTTAATTAGTCGATTGTTTTCTGGCTAATACTTAATTAAAAATGTATAAACTTTTTCTTTGACATTTTTTTTATCAATGTAGCATTTAATTATTAAATATTGTATTCTAATAATACACTCACCTTTTGATAAAATTTTATATTTCACATTCTACCCCCAACATTTTTTCTCCAATCTTTGGAGTTAATGAGTCATCAAGCAAGTTAGATATCATTGCCTTTTTCTTACTAATATTATTACTTTAGTTTGATAAGGAAACTAATTACAGGTGATGTTCAGTTAGTTTGTCATTGTTATAAAAAGATGTCTGGCTGTAGGAAGTTCACCACCACACCCAATTTTGACCCCCTGTAAACACTGCATGTTTATCACACATGATGTAATTACAACTGATGTAATATTTGCTTAATTTCAATATTAAGTGTTGTTCTAATTTGGGCTATTTTAAATCCACAACTCAAAAGCTGTTATTATTGTTGGAAGTGTGGTTGGTATAAGTTCAAACCTTGACACAGGTTGTATAGATTTATTAGAAATCCATTCTCTTATTTCCTAATATATTGGATAATTCCCAAAATCCTTCACTTATGTAAATTAAGCTTGAATTCTCTTATATATATATATATATATATATATTCCTTTCTTCTCCTGTATTTCACTGATGTGCTGGCAACAGGCTAGAAACCATAAAACTTATTTATTTACTAAAAGTCTTTAGTTCAATATCTACAGGACTTATTAATGTGCACCTCTCTTCCCCATTTAGGAAAATAGGCAAAGTGATTAATATTTCATCGTAGATCTGAAATTTTCTTACTGTCACAATGCTTAATGTTGAAATTAAGCAAATATTACATCATTCATAAAAAGACTAATATAACTTACATCATGTGTGATAAACATGCAGTGTTTTCAGGGGATCAAAATTGGGTGTAGTGGTGAACTTCCTACTACCAGACATCTTTTTATAACAATGACTAACAAAACACTAGCTGTAATTAGTTTCCTTGTTTTATCAGACGAAAATTTTCTTATCCTTGTAATAGATATCAATTGAATGCTTTTCAATTTTTCTCTATTTGTCATTAGCAATTCATTAAAAAAGATAGTATTTGGTAAAAACACTCCAAAATACTAATGTCATAGTAAAGAGATTATTATTTGAAGAAAACCTGTAGAAATATATAATTATAATTTTCTGATTAAAGTTCAATCCTTTTCTTTTTCTGAATTCACTAAAATAAGAATTGGGGTGGGGATATCCTCAGGGAAAGTGATCAGTTTTATGATGGAATAGTTATAGGTGTCATACAATAACTGATGTTTGTACAACAGCATTGCTTCTAATAAAGCCTTTATCAGATGAAGATGAAGGTTTTGATATAGATCTCATTTCTACTTTAACCAAAGATTGATTGATTTTAATAGCATGTCAACATGTTTAGGATTATTTTATGCTTAGAGATTTGGGAATCACATCCATTGTAAATTCATATTTACATTTTTTTTGTGTTGTTTCTTAAGATGTTTTTTTTTCTGTACACAGTCCTATCAAATATTAGTTTTTAATCAGATCTATTTGACTCATACCGAACAGGTACGAGTTGACTTGGGAGTAATGGCAATGTGAAGAGGTACACCACACTCTCCAAATCTCCAGAACTGGGCCTCGCCATCAAATGCTGTTTAATGTCATACCCAAGACACACTTTTTTTTTTTTTTTTTTTTTTTTTTGTGTGTGTGTGTGTGCAGAATGTTACTCTTCAGATAGTCAACTGGGCAGTTCAGCCAAAGAATAGCAACATTTGAACTGCTTTTTGCTACAATCAATTAATGTTGTATACAAATAGGGTGAGATGTTTGGCTTTAAAAACTTTGTTTAAAAATAAAGTTGAAAATATCTTTTTAATTTTATTAAAAGGAAACATGGATGTTTGTCTATTAAAGAATTTTGGCATACACAGTAAGAAGGAAACTTACTACTGATAGTCAGTATACCTAGCTGGCTAACCATTGCACTATGAGACATCCTTATCTATTAAGGAGTTCAATTAAAATTTTTTTAGAAGGAATTGTGATTATTGTCATTCTTTTTTTTATATGTTAGTGTGTGAATGTAGATCCTATCAAGTGAGATAAACTGTATTTAGTGAACATTTTCAGTGATATCTTTGTTTTCACTCTAAGAGTATTTCTATAATAATGAAGGGTGATAATTATTTTCTTTGATTTGCTGCTTTGACTACATATCATTTTGATGAATTTGAAACACAAGTGTACCCCACCCTTATTATCTTAACATTTTGTGTAAATGTATACATTTAGATATGTATTAATCTCTTTACTGTTGATAATTTTCCAGATGAAAAGAATAATGTTTTGACTTTGGCAAAGATCTATAAGAATGTTGAAGATCAGAGACACTTGAATTGTGACAAATGCACAGTGCTGTTAATATACAAAAGAAACAAAAACGAAAGCTTATATCAGTGTAGTCCTACCCTTTAAAAAAAAAAAAAAAAAAAGAGCAATTTTTGCTTATTGTGTCAATACAGTGTAACCCGGATATAAGAGATTTTCTTATCTGGTCCCAAATTAGAGCCTGTGTTACCTTAGCAAAATAGACCAAACCTGGATATAAAGAGAAACCCGAATATAAGAGACTTATTCTCTGGTCGCGACAACTCTCTTATATCTGGGTTACACTGTAGCTACTTTAATTTTGATCAGATTATAGTTTCTTTCAAATTATTGTTTAAACATTTTATATTAAAATAGTTTGATTTAGATTTGTTTTTACATATAAAGAATCTTATTAAGAAGCATAGATTTCTATTTTTTGTTATAATTTGAAATTGGATCCCTAGTTATGTTAATCCTCAAACATTTGTCTTGAATCCCATTCAATCTTGGACTTAAGTTAGATTTTTAGGCATTATTTTGTGTTCATTTTCAGAAAATAATGTAATCAAAATTGAATTTGTTTTATACCCTTTGTAGTTTCTGCATTAGATATCTGTGCTTTAATAAAATCAGAATTTCCATCATGTCTCCAGATTACTATAATAATTATGATAACAACAACAATAATCTTATGATTTTGCAGTAATATTTTGTTTATTAATCTTTTTTAAAACTGATATTATCTTAAAACAATTCATATTGTACACATTATCATATTTTCACCAGATTTTTCTGTAAAAAATCTTTCCAATAAAATTTATTTATCTAAAATTTCATAGACAATTAAATTAACTTTTTATTTGATGAATTTAAATTGCAAAGAGGAGGTTCTAAAGAAAGTGACCCCCTCCCAACACACCTAAAAAGAAGGTTGTGTGTATTGAATGCTATGTTTCAGTAAAGCGTTATTTTATTTTCGTGTTACAAATGCAGATATTTTAACTGAGATTGAAGCTAAGATTCTTTTGCTCCAATATTTTGTGGAAATTTTCCAGGTAGTATATATATTTTTCAAAAATCTTTGATTTGTTTCATTTGCTCTGGTGAGCAAATTAGAAAGACATATTTCAACAGTCATGTCAGATGACATTCTGTAAATGCTAGTAAGGGTCAAGAACCCTGAGCCTTGATCCCCTTCCTCTTATGATGAGATTACAAATATTTTCCCAGCTACCCTTTATTTTTTGTGCCTTTTACCTTAAACTATTTCAGCCCAGTCATCTGGTTCTGTAGAATATGTTGACTGCATCTTGGCAGAGGAGCCAGACCCTCCCAATGAGTGTCCTGGATATGACACTAAATTGCATCTGATGGTGAAGCTCCACTCCTGGAACTTTGGAGAATATGGAGTACCCCTTCATTAACTTTATACCTGGTCCACTCTGACCCAGAGTGCTAGTACCTGTTTGTGTCTTATCTATTGGTTAAATAGAACTATTCAATTATTTACTATACTTGAAGCCATTTAACTGTGTGCAAACAAATGACTGAGGTTAAATTGAAGTAGTATGACATAAGAATACTTGGAACTATTTAGCTTTGTACAAATGAATAAATGTTGAATAGAATTATTAGTGCTAAATAGTAATACTTGAAATCATTTAACTGTGTGCAAACAAATGAGCTCTGGTTTGTTTAAAAATGTTACCTACAAATTATTCATTTACAAATCATATATATGGCATTATATAACCTACAACGGTTGATATGCCATAAAACACCAACTAACTAAAGTAAAGTTGGCGACCTTAGTCAAGGGTGACCCGAAGGCTCCCTTTTCAATAGGTATAGGGAGGGCACTACTCCTTTCTTTGGATTGCTTACCTTATAATGCTGAGTGTTAAGCAAGATGGCATCAAGTGAGTCTTTGGTATGACTCGACCTGGGATTGAAGCCCGGTCTCCTGGACCATTGGCAAACACTCTACTCATTAATTTTTGACATTGGATATAAAAGCATATTTCTTTTGTGTTCTTAGATAAAAAATTAAAAAAAGACTAACATTTAATAATCTCAGTACAATGTGACAAACTTCATTTTTTTATCAGGTCTCAGTATCTGTGAAATTCAGTTTTGTTATAAGTCCATGTTTTCTCCAGTTTTAGTTCATTATTTGTTAACATCCAGTATCTTGAAAATGGTGTATGTGTGGGGCATGGAAGAATGTATATTTAGGCAGCAAGTTATTTAAGATGATGGAATACTGTTTATTATTTTTGATTTTATTTTTTCAAGACTCCTTGTTATTTTCCTTGTTGGGATCCAGATGGTAAAGGAATTGTCCCATATCTTCTGCCCAAGCGCTTTCGACCATACTTTTGGTTGTCATCAGGAATAGTGTTGAGTAGTTGACTTGAGTTTTTACTGTTTTGATAAGTTGTAGCATTTTGTTTTGAAGTTGTCGGTTGGAGTGTTTTCTGCATTTTGTTTTTAAACGTTCGGTTGGAAAACAATGAAAAAAAATTGAAAATATCCTCAATGACCAAACAAAATTTTAAAAACTTACCAAAAACCCCACCGACCAACTTAAAAAAAAAACGACAAAATTATTACAGCTAAAAATGCAGAAATTGGATCCATTGAACTAAAAAAATAACAGGAGATTAAAAACCCAGATACATATATGGTAAAATAAAAACCCACAAAGAAGGTAACACAATTTGACCAATTATTTGACAGATTCCTACTCTCATATACCACATATCAAAAATTCTCAAATATATAATCGTACCATATATCCCAAATAAATACAGTATCAAATCAAAACACAAATTCATACAAATTCTAAACTCTAACCCCCCCCCCAACCAACCAACAAATGCAAAACGGCATCACTTGATGTTGAAAATCTTTTTACTAACATTCCAGTTCACGAAACCATAAAAATTATAATAGAAAATGTCTATAATCACCCCTCAATTCCTCCTCCAGCTATACAACCAAAAATTCTTGAGAAATTCCTCATTACCTGTACAACAAAAGTTCCACTCGATGATCCTTCTGGCAACATATATATATACAAATTGATGGTATTTAGATGGGGTCATCTTATGATCCTATCATCTTTGAATTCTACATGTCCCATGTCGAGAAAAAAATATTTAAAATAATAATTAAACCCAAGATATGTCAACTACGTAGATGACATTTTTATTGCCACACACTCCTATGACAAAAACTTAAGTTCTAGAAAAAAAACTCTGTACTAAACTTTACTACCAAACTCAACATCAATTTAAGAAAAAAAAATCCCTTTCCTTGATGTACTTACATACGCCAACAATAACAAATTCACTACATCTCCATATAAAAAGCCTGCCAATGACAATTCCACCCTACTTAACTACCACAGTGAATGTTCCCAAAAATATAGAATAGTAATTATAAAAAACTTAATTCATTGAGCATTTTATATCTCCTCATTTAAGATAATATTTCACAAAGAACTTACCAACATAAAACAAACCTTTGTTAATAACAATTTTCTTAAACTAATTGATCAACAAATAAAACTAGATCTTCAAAACATTCTCAAAAATAACAACACCACCAGAATTAATCTATATTACAGAAATTAAATGCACTATAACTACAAATTAGATGAACAAGTAATAACCAACACCATAAAAAGACGCATTAAACCTATTGAAAAACAAGAACAAATAAAACTTTTCTACTACACTAAATTCAAAACATTAAACCTTATCGTTAAGAACAACACAAACTCTGCTAAAATACACCTAAACCAAACCAATGTAATTCTTACGTTGGCTGTACAACCACCACCCTATTTCGTCGACTCTCTTATCACCTTTCTGAAAATAGTGCCATAAAACAACATTTAATTATAAAACACAAGAATAGTACTAACCAACTTACATCCTCCGATGTAAGGAAGATTCTCACAGATAATTCTATAATTATGTATAAAAACAATAATAGGTCTGTTTTGAAACTGCAATTTTTTTTTTTTTTTAAATTGTTTATAACTTGTATTTGTATATATAAACTCTACTTTAGTCCCCCCCCCAATGTATATTGAATGTAAAAAATTTTCTCTTCTAATGGCATATTAGAAGAGAAAAATTTTTAGGAAAGGAAAATGTAATTATGATTGTTAGAATTTAAAATTCCTTATCAGTACCTGTTTGAATTAGTAAGAATTCTCTACATTATTTCATAACGTGATGTTTGTTTTAATATATAAATGTTTTTAACATTTGGTATGTAAGATATTAAAGTCAAATACAACTTTATATATTATTCATTTTTTTATATAAAGATTATTTAATAAGGTGAATTTTGCTTAAGGAATTGGCTAAGGAAGTACTGTTTGCAGTTGCACCTTTTTCAAGAAAATCAATAGTGATGGGTCCTTTAATGTTCCAGAACACTGTCAGGATAACTTTCTTGCCTGACCACTGTGCCCAGAACATTCTTATGTAGAGCTTAATTTTGATGGGAAGATGGGAAAATTTATTTTGCTTTTTTCAGAAAGATTCTCCTTATTTATTGAATGACCTTTGTATCAAAAGAAACAAGTATTTGAACTGTTTCCTTTAATTTTTTTTTTTAAATAGATTACAAAAATTTATTTTCAGAGTTTTTTTTCATTTTGTACTTGATGATTAAAATTCACTGAACTCTTGTCTGATCTTTTCTTAGCTGATATAGATTACAATTTGAGGCTATTTTTTTTTTTTCTTTTCTTAGCTGCCTACCATCCAATTATCAAACTGGGAGAATTTTTATTTATTTTTTTGTTCATAACTTGAGATTAAACCCTTCACTTCCCTCACATACATGCTTGCTTCCCCCGCCAAAAAAAAAAGACAAAATATAAAAAGTAAATTATTCTGGTTTGTCAAGTTCATATAGTTCTTACTTTGTATCTAAGAATGCATTTGAACTTGTGTATACATGTATAAAAATATATATTCATATGTCTATACCAAGGATCCTTATCAATAAATATATAAGTTATAACAAAAGCTTTAAACAATTGAATATAATTTATCTTTGCTGATGTAATTATATGCTTATGTTCATTCCTTTTTACAAAGAGCAATTAAAATGTATCCTGGAGAAATATGAAACCTATTCTAATGATTATTAAAGATGTGGCTTTTGTCCTTTTCTATTTCCTCTTCTGGTCTATGTTCAAATATAATTTGCAGGACTTTAGCTCGTGATAACTACAACAGTATATTCTTATTTATTTTGATAAATTTGGGATTTAGGATAGAAGTTCTGATTTGGTATACCCCCCTCCCCCCACACATTTACTCGAGTATTTATTCTTGACAAATACTTTAGATGAAAAAAACCAAGAAACTGATTTTGAAGTGATATCCAACCTGATTGTTTCCTTTTAAATTTAATCATGTTGATAGTAATGCCAGAATCAATTGGGGTTTTGGTTGCTAGAATCAATCTGTAAACCTGGATGAAATTGCTTCATCTTAAGTTTCTCATTTTTCTTTTGTTTGGTTTTTATTTTTATTAATAACTTTGAGCAGGATTATCCTTCATCTTCCTAATTCTAGTTGCTTTTTATTCAAGCTTACTCTTGTCACTTTTTACGACGGTGAAGAACAGTATGCATTGAAAACAAGAAGAAAGAATAAGTTGTTCCTTGCTGTTCAAGTGAGTTGCAATAAAAAGCAACAAGAATTAGGGAAATGATACTGGTCACTATTAACAATAATGATTGACAGAGAGCTCCATCTTGAAGGAAAAAAATATTTAAGAATCTTTACTGTGGATTTATTTTTTAAAAATACTTAAAATTACAACTCAGTTTTTGCATTTTCCCAGATAAGTGAGCCAATATGTTTGGTATTGATAATCACGAAAAAAAAATGTGGCATTATTTGTAATTGTTTGAAGATAGTTGATATACATTAGATTAGAAATTTAAAAACTGACATTTTTACTTCATTTTTATAATTTGTCATGTACAAAACTAAACTTATATAATGTCAAGAAATTTATCTTTTTTTAAAAATTTTATTCATAAACTACTCAAGCATTAAATTTTTCCACAAATCTCATGACCCATTGGTATATATTCACTAATTAAATCTCTCAAAAAATATTTTATATTATATATTCCATTCCAAAAGAATCAATCCTCTCTAGGGTCAGTCTCTTTGTTTCTCTTTCTAGTTGTAAAACTTTCTCTGAATAGATGTTTATATCACATGGCTATTACAGATTTTATCAGTTTTTATCTAAATACTGTTAATTTAATATTGTGATTTATCTGATGAACATGTTGATTAAATGACCATATTAGTGGCTTATGAGTGGCATCAAATCCTTTATATCCGCTTTTGTTGCATTTGGTTTGTTTTATGGCATGTTGGATTATTTCATATTCAAATCAGTTTAACAATTACTGTACAAAAATGTATCTTCACAATCATTTTTAACAGATAAAAATGTTGTATATAGTTAGAATATCAATAAATAAATGTAATTTTAAACATCTCAAATAGATCTATTTAATCTATAGATGGGACTCTAACTGGTACTATCACTTGTCAGTCTAGCCTGTGATTTATGGCAACAATAGAGTAACTCCACACCCTTAAGAGCTGCAAAACTAATGCCTCACCACCAGATTCAATTTTGTGTCATACTCAGGACACTCTTGCAGCTGGTACATTTAGATATTTGCAAAATCTATGATAACTGGTGTAAAAATAAATTAGTCTCAGAATGAATCCTTTTGTTTTATGATTATAAACTCTAATTTGATATTAGTGTTTCTTTTAGAAGAAAATATTACAACAGCTCCTTGAATTGGAATTTGTGTATATGTATTTTTTTTTTTTTTTTTTTTTTTTTTTTTTTTTGAGTCATAGTGTTTCTGCTTGCTGTTCCAACTCTTGAAGATTCAATTGGGGATATCAGTCAGGTAAATCTAGTTTTCCTTGCATCATGATAAGCAGTGTAGGTAGCATCAAGGGTTGAGCTTTCCCCCTTTGTAATCTATAACCTATGTCTCAATACCTGAAGTGTTCCAGTCATCTGTAAGCATTTGCTCCCTACTCTTATTTCTCACTTTCTCTTAATTGTTGTTTGAGTTAGGATCTTTTTTACTTTAATCTTTTTCTTTTTTTCATCTGAGCATAGATTTCACCATTACTCCTACTGGCCAATTTTTTTTCTTCTTTTTTTCAGCATCAGCCTTATTCTTGCTACTTTCACACCAAATGGTTAGGAATAGGTTTGAAGAGAATTTAGGTTTCTAAAAAGTTTCAATTTTCAAGTTTCTCTGGTTGTTTCCAAAGAGATGATTGGGTCTCTTTGTTTCAACTGCTTAAAACAGAGCATGGATCAAGAATCATTTATTCAAATATATATATATCGTCATCATCATGTCGTGCTGGTAGCACGGATATTCCTGACCCTCTCTCGCCACTTTTCCCTATCGTTCATCGCCTCAGGCAGGTCTTCTGAACTACATCCCGAATTTTTTCATTTTAAAGATGTTTGTTATTGCAACAGCAAATTACTCAATGCAAATAATTTATCATAAGTAGTAGTTATTTGATTTAAACATTTTGGGAATATCTTTAAGAAAGCTAATTATATTTATTTGATCTTTTGGTTTAAGTATATGAGATTCATTGTGTTTATAGTTACATCAGGCAGTTGAGATGTTGAAATTAGTATTACTACTAAAGGCTAATAAAATGCTTTACAAATAATTCTGTTTATCGTGTCTGTGCATATATCTATTTGAAGAAAAAAAAAAATTCAATTTGAAAGGCTTTTTTAAAATTTATGACTAGTGTCCTGTTTAAATTATCCAGTGACATTTGACGTTTAATGAAAGAAACCTATTTAATCATGTTATATCTATAAGTATATGGACATTCATGCAAATACACTCACATGTAAACATCTGTGGCTGGTTTGGGGATGTATAGACTTTTGTTTTTAATTTTGACAGTAAATGACTTTTTCTCAACATTTTTTTTACTAATCTTATCTTCTGTCATTGTCCTATAATTTGATTTTTTTTTAGTTATTTTTTCACGACATCCTGATAGATTATAAGACTGACTTTGGCGCAAGTTGTCTATAAACTGGAAGCCTCTGTGTCTTTGGAGGTGTGTGTGTGTGGGCAATCTTAGTTACTTCACTATGTGAGAATTTAGCATTTTTAAAACATTATCTAAGATTAAGCAACAATAAAAAAGAAAAAAAAAAAGAATTCAAAATTTTGCATCAAATGACTTCATGATAGAAAAAGGTTATATTAAAAAAAAAAAAAAAGAAAAAAAAAAAAGAAACAAGCCATCTGAATCGGCAAACATGGCTTTTGAACAACTGAAAAGAAAAAAACAAACAAACAATAAAACCTGTTAAATTTAGATTCAATAAATCTGTAATGCAAGTAAAGAGGGGGAGGGGAGAATCTCTGAAATGTTGGAATAATTTTAATTTCCTTCTTATTATCTACATGATTAGTTCTTTATTAGCTTTTGTTTTAATGATAGGAATTAAGATTAATATTCATAATGTCTTTTGGTTGGAAAGAGGAAGCTAACATTTCAAGCTGAAGTTCTTCCAATTACAATTTTTAAAAAGCCAAGTAACTTGTAATATTTGTTTTAATTGCACTTAACATGTGTAAATGGTAAAATTTAAGAACAGTGAAGCGAATAGAATCCATTAGATAAATATACACTGTAAATACCAAGGACAATTTAAGATAATTACTGAAACAGCTTGGATAATTAAAATTTAAAATAGTTACATTTCTTTATGTATCTTCAGTTGACAGCTGAGAATATGAAATAATTTGGACTACTATTTAAGCACATGCATCATATTAGAATAAATTTAGCAGACTCTAAGAAGGGCAATGCCCATATCCAGACTTTCAAAACTAAGATACAGAAAAACAAGGAATAATAGATGCATAAAAATTTAAGGTATCTTATTTTTTTATTTTCTGTAAATGGCTGAGAATATAAAGTGGCTTAGAAATAATTCTAAAAATAAACTTCACCTAAGAAGTCCTACTCTAAAAAAAAATTAAATATACCAAAACAATTTGTTTATTTTTTATATAATTTAACAGCTTTTCTTAATTTGAAGTTTTATAGTTACAAATATTCAAGAAATGTTCTTTAAAATGTTGTATACTAATAATAAGGATTATGTGTTGTTAGCCTCCCCACAACCAGCTGGCTCCTGTTTATGGACAACTTGTACCAAACATTCTTTGAACAGTTAAAGATTTCTTGGAAAAATAAACTAGAACCATAGAACAATGATAGAAGACAAAGAAATTTTTTGAGTTGGTAAAAAAATGTAGAGATGGTAAGATAAAGTGATTTACACATACTAGCATGACTTCACTTTGGAAAATTTATTAAGCTGTGAAATTTGAAGTTTTTTGTTAACCTTTTATTAAATATGCTTATGTTGTGAATATCATATGCAAATATGATTTAGTGTTTTTGGAAGTTTTTATTTAAAAATAAAGTCTGCAACAAGTAAATGGAAAAAAAATCATATTTAAGAGAAAAATTATCTTTAGGGTTATTTCTCTAGAATTCCACTTGTACAAGTGATTTTTTTTATTTATCAAAAGTGACTGGTATTCAGTTAGTCTAAAGAAATTTTTAATTTATATTTTAAAAAATCCAAAAAACTTTAATTTTGTAAGATAACTAGTAATTCTATATAATATATGGTTTGTACTTGTGAGCATTTTTTTGATTTATAAAATGGCAGGCTATACAAAAATTCAGTAAAATAAAGATTGTGTATGTTGCTTTCCTTTTTAATGTCTTTATTATTAGATTCTTCATTGACAGAAAATTGGCCATTGTTGACCTCAACAGATTATATAATAATAATATTGTGGTTTAGATTTTATACTTTTTTTTTTTTTAAATTTTAGAGAAAAGCACAATTTTAAAGGAAGTTTATTGTATTCATTATATTGATATTTGCTTTAATAAATTGGATTTGAAGGTTAGGGGAAAAAAAGCTTTAAAAAGAAAAACTTGAAATCACATTAGCATTTAATAAAAAAAAAATAGTTGATCTATAAAACATTTTAGGATTATTAACTGACTCTCTTAACACATAAGTGTCAATGAAATATAACGGATAAAATTTTCAATGCTTTTTTTTTTTTCTTTAGTATCCATTGGCCCCTTTTATGCTTAAATAGTGTAAACATTGTGTGTTATTCTGAAACTAAAATCTGTGTGAATCTTTCAATTGTATCCATTTTGCAAAATAGAAGGAAGAGAAAAGTAATTTTTGAAATTCTTTCAATAAAAATATTTCCATTGTTTTATCAAATAACCAATGTTACAAATGTTCCTATTTTACTTGATTCTGCAAAATGTATACTATCTACTTATTACCTGTGAAAATAATCATTGATGTATTTGAATTTCTATAAGATGATGATGGTTTTTTCTTAAACTAAATAACCTATTCATGTAAGTAATGTTTTATTACCATAACAATGGAATTTCTTATTGCCCTGGAGTAAGACCGAGTTTCATGACCAATAAAAATAAATTCACATTGTATTTTGCATTTGACACTTAATATTTATGTCTTTTATAGTATGAATTTGAAAAACTTGAAATATTTTTACTCATTTTATCATTTTGAAGAAGAAAATTATTTAAAAAACATTTTTTTAAATGTCAGCTTCTCACAAAAAGCTAATGGCATTATTAAATCTTTAAATTCAATCTTGAGTTACTGAAAATATCCTAATGAAGTGGGAAAAAAATCTAAATGCTAAAAATCTTATTTCAACTCAGTTGTCATGACATATTTTGTTAATAATTGAAAATGAAGAAAACTCCCAAAAGATTTACTAAATCTTAAAATTAAATTCCCTCTTGTTACTTTAACTGATTTATCACTTACCCAGTCACATGCCCATCTCTTTATAGTCTTCATCAACAAGCTTAAAAATCTACCCAATGAATTTCAGGCTGATGATTCTCTTTCTCTCGCGCTCTCTCTCTTTTTTTTACTTTATTTGATTAAAATGTTGAATAATACAAAGTGTTTGTTTTCCTTAAAAAAAAACATCACCACTTGTGATAAAGCATGTCTATTAAATTTTTTTTTTTTTTTTTTTTGTGTGTGTGTCACTGATTGGTGTGCTTCTAACTGAAGAAACCTGTTGGATTTGGTTTCAAATCTTATTTCTCTATCTGCTTAGCATTTATCTATGAAGTTTCAGAAAAATTAGAAATACTGAATTTTTAACTCTGGCTTACGTAATATTTTACTTGTAATATTACTTCTTAGAATTATTACATGATTTAATTTCTTTCAGTTTTAATATGTAACTGTGTATGGAAAGTACTTTAAAATATCAACAAAAAAAAAAAAAAAACCTTTCATCCTGCCAAAATGTAAATTCATTTGTATTTTTAAAAAAAGAATATTTTTTGTAATATTACTACTAGTTAGAAATTTTTCTTTCAAGTAGTGTGGGAGGTCTCAAATTTGAAGTGTTAAAAAAAGAAAAGACAAAATATGAACAATAAACAAAACATACATTTTTTTTCTCCAAATAGTCCCCTTGATATTTGATGTGAAGCTGTATTGTTTCTCTTAAAGGCCTTCACATCTTCATATCTCTTACCCATAAATCTTTAGTTTAGGAAAGAAGAAAAAGTTGAATGAAACCAAGTCTGGTATGTGAGAAGAGTACACAGGTGCATTTTCATAGTGAATCTGCCACGGACTTTTGGATGACATGTCTGACCACTTGTGATACACAGTATCACAGAAATGGTATAAGACTTTAAAGTCATATTGTTTAATGATTGTTTGACTTTCAGGAACATAATCATAGTGATATTTTTGTCAAAGATCATGATTGGTATTTTGGTCTTGTTTTGAACTTGGTAAGCCTTCTTTGGCCTTAGTGATGATTGAGACTTCCATACAGATGGCTGAGCCTTAGTTTCAGGATCATAGTCATATACCAACAATTCATCACCTACTTGGATGGTTTTCATCTAAGAATGGCTTGACATAATCCAATAGAAATATCTATTTCATCACAAATCACTCTGAAAGTGAATCTTCTATCCACCGTCACAATTGTGCATTTCTTCTGGTGGAAGGTTTCCTGGAACACTCATCGTTTTAAACAGATGTTCTTATTTTATTGAAGCAGTAATACCATGTCAAAGACTTTGACACAGTTCTCTATAATGTCCATAAGCTTTTAGCATTTCAAAGATTTTAGAACCAGTTTTACCAGAATTTATTCAAAATTTAATGCAGATTGATGAATTTTCTACCATAAAAGATGCAACGTGCCAAAAAAATTAACTGAAGTTGTGTGCACAACTGAGCAATTTATATACTAAAGTGATCGAGTCTAGACTTCATCTCGGTAAGTCAATGCCATATTTTAAAAAAAATCTACTTTTTTTTTTTTTTCTAAGACACTTCATCTAAAAGACAGCTCTAAAAAGTTGAGTTATCAAATAATATAAAAAATGAGTTATTCGGAAAAGTACTTTTTTTCTTACGTTAAAAAGGGCATATCATTACTGTCAAAAGATAACTTATTGTTTTTTAATGTTAAATTAAGGTAGCCATAAATTTCATGATTCTATTAAAAGAATATTAAAGTAACTTAATAAATTGAAAGGGTAAATTGTCTTTATTACAAAAAGATTAATATAACGGGTTACAAGTTTGAAGAAAGCACATTTGATTATTCTGTTCCGATTGCAAAAGTTGTAATAGTTTAAAGTTGTACTTGTTTGTTGTATTGGGCAGTGGTTATGGAAGTGGGGGGGGGGGCATTATTTTGTCATTGAAATATGGAATTGTTTCATTCATCCAGAAACAATGACACTTCATTCTTAACTGTTTCCTTTTGTTAATTCTTTTCTCATTAAGACTAAATTTTCTTTGTGGCAGTTTTCATACCTTTTGGAATAACTTATGGAATCTGAAGGATTTTTCTTATTTACTTTATGTAATTAAATTGTTATCTGTTGGAAATATATTTTGAAAATTGTCACTTTAAGTTTGGAAATTTCCTAAACATTTTGCTCTTTTTCTAAAGAGGACTGGAGGGAAATATCTATAATTTACTATGATTTATGATGGTTAAAAAAAAACTGATATGAAGAGGGCAAGTGTGTGTGTGTGTGTGTATATATATATATATATATATATATATATATAGCCTAGTTTTTTGTATGAAGATTGAGCTTATAGACAAGACAGAAAAAAGGGGTGGAGAGAATGAGAATACATTGCTAAAACCGACATAATCTACCTACCTATTGATTTTAATAAGTTTTAGGAGATTACGTTTTGTCAACATTTATAAAATAACTTTTTAAAAATATTCAAATACCATTATTTGTATAAAATTCATTCCTGGCATCTCATATGGTGTGATTGGTTAGCAAATTATCAGACCATTGTTAATGAGTTCAATTTTCACTAAATGCTCCATATTTCTAGTCTTGTGCCACAGCTGAGCTTAGTAAATAAACTATAAAATTCATCCCTATCCGGTCTAATTTTATTTTTTGTAAATGTAGCAGTATGTAAATAAATGAAATGAAATTTTATTTTACATAAAAAGAAAAATATCAATGTTTGAACAAGACGCAGATGTATTTTAGGACCGTATCATTTTTGGAAAATAAATGACGAATATGTTTTCCACTCTTATTTCCCCCACAAATACTGAATATTTTTTTTAGAAAAGTCTTTGATAGATTTCAATGTCCGTTGTTTTAAAACAAACAACAACAAAAACCACTAAAAACTTTCCATTACTATGTTTAATATTTTGAATTTATCATGTTATCGCGTGTGTGTGTGTGTGTGTGTGTAAAATCCTATTTGTCATTTGCAAACTTTGACGTTTACGTATGACGCACAGATCATTAACTTGTTAAAAAATCAAATTTGTCGCATCTTTCCTGTGATGTATATTGACAAAATTATCTCCAACAGCGTTTAAGTCAATAGTGAGGCAATTATTTGGAATCCTTCATAGAACGGAACAGGGCGACAGATCTTGTGATTCTTTAAGGGCTGTGTAGAGAATCCGATCATACTATCCAGCATTGAGTGGTACTAAGTAACAATTACACGTATTCCTCACTTGCCTGTAACACCCGGGTTTGCCTCCCTCACACTGTTACTACTTGTAGTAATAAGAGTGCGTAACGATTTAGGTGAGATTTAAGAAAGGGAGTAAAAACGTGAGGGTGGGGTGGGGGGGAAAAGCAATTGGAATAAGATTGTTCCATTGTATGATATGCATACCCCTTTCTGATAGAAACGAATACAATTAGATATCTTCGTATCTCGTACAGTATACAGTTGAACACGTGTGCGTACGAACATACGCACACGCAGTTTGAAAAAAAAAAAAAAGTTGGATATTGTGTAGAAGTGACAGGAACGTTTGCGGTGTGTTGTGGCTCTATCATCAGCAGGCGGCGACGGCCAGAAGCACTCCCACTTAAAGCAACCAGGGTGTCCTTCTCTATTTCTCTCCATTTAGTAAAAGAATACACATACACACTACACAAAGATTTTGCTCTCACTTCTCCATCCTTTCCTCCCTTTCTATTTTCTTTCTCCTTTCTTTCTTTTTTATTTTCCCCACTCACTCGTTCATTCACTCTGCTAGTGAACAAACAGCAGGAAGTTTGTACATAAAGTAACACAACTGGAGGGAAATGGTTCCTACCACGACGACCACGATGAGCTGCTCAGAAAGCTATACAACGTAACCCAACAGCAATATTAACATTAAAACTCCAGTTGCACACCTCAGCAGATATCTATCTTTCTTTATATCTATAATCGGGACTTACAAATGCTATGTACATTTATGGCTTTGCCTTTAAAGGATACCAACTGTGTGGATGACCCTGATGTGGATGCTAAAAGGTAAAAGAAAGAAAAGTCTTGTTTTCTCTTTTTTTAAAATCTTTTATTTTTATCAAAAAAAAAAAAAAAAAAAAAAAAGAAAATGAATGTGTTAAAAAAAATCTATGCCCCGTCCGATGTTATAAATAATTTGAGGACCTGTGTTTTTACGCTACTGTTGAATAAATTATCCGATTTTTAAATATTGCGTACTGCTTCAACAACTTACAAGAAGAGAAAATATTTTTGTTTTTAAGATTGTTTTGTTCACCGAACTATGTTGTTGATTATAACTACTATTATTAGCTATTTTAAATCAAACAACTAAATAATTGACAATTTGTGAGGATCACAAGAAGAGTTGAAAGACCTGCTCAGGTTTTGAGTGGCTTCTTCAAACGTTTTTACTGAGTGAATTAATGAGCCACACTGTTCCTTCAAACAGAAATTTTGTTGATCGTTAACCCCCCCCCCAAAAAAAACAATCAAGTCGATATTTTTCTCATTGACTAAACTAGTTGTTTATTATTGCTGAGGTATTTGTTAATTAAAAATTTTTATTTAATGTTATATTTGTGTTTTTAAGTGTTAATGAAAAGAAGGATAGAAAGTTGAACAACACTGACGAAGGAAAAAGAGGCATATCGAAACAATGTAATGTCTCCGGGGGAGGGTGGAAACTCACCTGGGTTAGTTGTTTTTATTGTTATTATTATTATTATTACTATGTTCGTTTATTGTTTACTTAGAAAACTCCTTTATCATCTTTTGAAACACTTCATATTTTTCTTCTCGTAAATATAAAAGCGTAGGAGGAGGTTTTTAAGGAAGTCGACTTATGTGTTGTAACGATCACTTTGACGATCGATTGCATTATTTATTTATTTTAAATAAACATGTACTCAGATCATAAACACTTAAACAAAGAATAATAGTAATTTATTTGAATGTTTTCTTTTACTGTTAGGGTTTCACTATTTAACTATAGGCCAGTCCTGTTCTACTTGCTTTCTTCTTACCTATCACAACCAGATGTCAGAGGAGGGGGAGTTACTGGATTTTTTCTTTATCTTAAAAAAGCCCTTCTTTATTTCTCCTCAGAATCCCCTGTTGTTGAATGTTTAGGTATTTATCTTTTTTCTCAACAATTTATACCTCTCCCTCAGTCTATCTTTCTCGACATGACCTATTAAAAAATTATATGCCTATTTTATATCAACATTAGATATCAAAATTTAGTGGAAAAACAAAATCACTAAAAAGTATATAATAAAGATTTTGATATAGTTTTTGTGCTTTTAATAAAGACTAAAATCGGAATATAAATTAAATGTCTGTATTTAAGTTTTATTGGGACCTGTGTGTATTTGTTTTTGTTATTTAAGAATTCAGATTTAACATTTATTTTGGTAAATATAATTCAATATTTTAATTGGTAATTCCAAAATTTGAAAAGTTTAGTTTGACATTTAAGAATTTGCAATGAAAGTCAGGAGGCATTTTCTAAAGTGAAGTTTTTAAAAAATTTGATAGGAGATACTTGTGGTATATTTGTTTGGAGGGGGGAGTCATTCTTACTCTTATATTACCATTTGTAACTAATTTTCTTCAGTCTCCAGCTTAAATTACATATTCAAAATGTTATTTCAGCTCATTGGTGTGTGTGTGTGTGGGGGGTTGAAAGTAAGCATTTTCATAAAGTTTTTGTTACAGAAAATTTCAACTTTTTCATTACAGAAAAATAGTTATGGAATACTTATTGGAAATGATAACTGTTTATATTTGATAAATTTAGGCTAATAAAAAAAAAAGTTCCATTATTCTTTGACTTGTTGAATTCTTTTACTGTAGAATAAATCTACAATGACTGCATATTAAACTTATGTGTTGATTTATTTTCAGGGTAATAATTTTCAATATCCTTTTATAAGATATAAACTGCTATTGCAAAGATGTTTTTGAATGTCAATTCATTATCATTATTGGATTCGTGTCCTTATATTGGTTATTATTGTCAGAATATTTTGTCTGTAGTACTCTGATTTTCTTCAGGTATCCAACATTTAAAGAAAGCCAGAGGGTACAATGGCCAAAACAGTGTGACGATAACAACCAAGATGAGGATACTTGTACTAGTACATTTGGGAATAATAATTGTTCCTTATCTCAGAGATTCAGACAAAAATGTTAATTCCTTTTTATTGAATCTTTCAGAAATTTTTCTATTTATTCTTTGAATAAAATTTTTGTAAAGAATTATCTGGCAAACTTTTAAATTCTATGAATTAATAGAAATCATAATTAGGCAAATTTAAAATTAGTTTTGTTAGTTCATTTGGTTAAAAAGCAATGACATGCACACACATGAATTAAGTTCAAATAAACTAACAATAATATTGTTGAAGTTTAGATATAAATGTTTGAATCCAGTTTTCATCTATGAGATAATGCTTTTCATACTTTTGATGCATTAGACATTTCAGTTTTCTCAAATCACATACATTTTTTGTTGATACTATAGAAAAGACTTTGTATTTCAAGAATATTTTTAAATCAACACTTTCATCTTTAATATACTTTTTAGATTAGAATTAGTGATGAGCCCCCCCCCACTGAAATCTCTATTTTACTATAAAAGAATAATGTATTTGAGAATGGTTCTAAGACTAAACCTACTATCAAGTAGATGATATACATATGAATTATAGTTTATAGAAGTAATTCATCATTTCAGTTTTAAAATAAATACAAGCTGGAGTGGTGTTGACAGTGACAATTTGATTTAGAAAAAATAAATTCATAAAAAAATTGATATAAGCAATGATAGATTCTTCCTATTCTGACAAGTAATAAAAATTCAAATAAGAAATAAGTGAATTATTGATGGGATGTTTTAACCATTCGGTGTCAGAATGATAATTGATTTAAAAAAGTTTTTTTTAATCATAATTTGTATCAGTCAAAAGAGGATCTCTCAACTTTTAAAATAACTAATTTCTATTTCCCTAGTCAAGTCCCTTTCACTTTTTTGTTTTTAGTTGATTTTTACTTTTCATTATGTATCATCAAAGGTATTTACATATTGAAATAAAAGATCCTTTGTTTATCAACAGTTCATGCTGTTGCAATAAGAATTTTCTTGGCCTTTCAAATCAGTCTGATATGAAATTAGGTCCCATCTGTTGTTAGTAAATACATTACCTATTATTGTCATTCATTCAATCATATACAAAAGCAAACTGATCTTTTCCTTCACTCAGCATCACTTATAACCCTTGCTTTGTTTTGTTTTGTTAATCATGTTGTTTATCTAATGCAATATACAAATTGGTCATCAAAGTTTGAAATATACTAATTTGAGATCTGATATAAGATAAATAACCAACCAATTGTAGGTGTTGATATTCTGATTATTCACCTCATCTGCAAAACAAGCTAAAAGACTTGTTTTTCTTTAGAAGTAAATTAGAATGATATAAACTTTATAGCTTTTATATGGGTAGAACAAATATAATATTGATATAAGGAATATTAAGAAAGCATTTTGAATATTTCTCAAATTTTAAATATTTTAATTCTCTTCATTTTAAACTTGATTGATAGAAGGATGAAATTTTGGGAACTGTGTAACTAGCTAATAATACCACCTCAAATGAAGAAGGTATAATTGTTAATAAGCTCCTAAATATTAGTAATTTTCACTTTTTATGATGATGAATCTTTTTGCTTGACTCTCTTTATCTTTAGATATGTTTTGTATAATTCTAATCTATCCCTTAAAAAAACCCTCGGTTGTACGCTGAAATAATTCAAAGATCCAATTGACATTGCAATGAGAAACCCTTTTGTTAATCCAATCTCTAAGCTGTTAAAAAATGTTTAATGGTAAATGACAAAATGGATGTAGTGTTAATTATCTTGGTGATGGCTTCACACCTACATTGTTTGATCCTTCAAGACTTATCAATCATTGGAAATGTGTATATGATTTTTATGAGCAGAAAAAAATTAAGCAATAGATCTGACTGAAGATATTTTTGATATGGCAGTACAATAAGAGTTATGTTGCATTGCTCTATCAAAGTACTGAAGATGCTGTAGGTAATCTTTAGTATTCAATGAATAATAATTATGTTGTAGGACTACTCAGGTTTAAAAGAGAAAAAAAAGTCAAGTCTTGGCAAAGTTAAATCAACAAAACATTCTTAAACCAAATATTGAATTTATTTCTCAAAACAAAGGTTTCTTTTCAGAAGCCATTACCAAATTATTTACTGAAAATTCATAAGTATGTTTATTAATTTAATTTTATTAGTTGTAAAGGATTGTTTTAAAATTACTAAGATTTTATTTTTGAATAATATCTGAATTGAAAATTGTAGCATTCTTTTACTTCTATGACTATTCAAATTTTGAAGGTGTTTTAGAGTAGAAAAATAATTAGGATTTTTATTTATTTCATATTTACCATAATTATTTGTTTATAACATGCACTCCTAACTTTGGACTATGGAATTTGTTTTGACGGGGGAGGGATTCTCACATTGAGTTTTTAGAATTCATAGCATTTGTTCAGCCTTTTATCAATTTGGGCTGACCACCCCCATTTTTTTTTTCTTTTCTTTTTTTAAAAATGTATTTGAGATTATGTGTTAAAACACAAAGTTTACACAGTATTTACAGCAAACACATGAATATGTTCATACAAAAATGCAACAAACTTGCAGTGAAAATAAGCTCATAGTTGGATAAAGAAATGGTGATTGCATTCCATATGATGTCATTTGTTAAGTAATGAAAGACATTTGTAAAGATTTGTGAGCTTATTTTTAACGTAATGATTCCTTTTTATTCAGATATAAATTGGTTTCTTGTTCTTTATAAGAATGTTACATTTTTGTTATATTACTTGATCTTGTAAATTTCATCAAGATATTGACTTGGAACATTTTCTACTGCTACTTTTTCTTTAAAGCCAGCTTGTATTGAACTATTTCACTGACCTAGTGCTGAATAGAACATTTTTTTCTTTTTTGTACTTCAGTCCGATGCTCCCCAGAATTCGGTTCCTGTTGTTGTCTAACAACCTTCAAGTTAATTATACATAGGAGAGATTGTTAGAAAATAATCTGTGGCTATTATAGAACTGAATCAAGTAACAACAAATGGTTCAGATCAAGTCTTATTCAATGAATACATTTGTATTACTGATTTTTTTTTTTTTTTTTTTTTTTTTTTAATCAATAGGCAATTATTTGCATTACATTTTTTATCCTTAATTTAATGGCACTTGTCTTGGTCTTGTGGAGATCTTAAAACTTAAATGCTAATAAAATAAAATGGAATAGAATAAATGATGTTATTTTGATAGTTTCTGTTCTTTTATATTTAGTTTAAAACAAATGTGATTTATATTTATTTATAGAATATTTATGATGTGGAGTAAATCAATCCCTGGTGTTTATTCAGACATTCTATCATTGGATTTCAATAATATGTTCAAAGAGATTATACCGAGCTTTTTATTTTATTTATTTTAAAGCTGGAATTCATTAAAAACATAATTTTTAAGTTTTTGTTGACTGAAATTCATTTAATATTTTTACTGATTTTTTTTTTTTTTTTTTTTTTTTTTTTTTTTTTTTTTTTAAGTTGGTCAAAACTCTAATATTATTGATGATGATTAAAATAAGTGAAGAGGAAAATTTCGAGAAAGAAATCCTATGAGGAAGGGGATGAAAATAGTCATTTAATATAATGTAGAATCTTACCAACACAGTCTTGTTTCAAGTGTATGTATTTATATAATGCTATGAGGTATAAAAGATTATGCATTAGAAAATCTCTTGACATTATTATCACTATTTTCTATTTGCTGCTCTTTTTATTCATTCTGTCACAGACTGAATGAATAAAGAAATGTTATTTTAAGACTGTGGCCTGGGTTTTATATGAAAGTCTCAGGGAATTGAGAAAAATATTCATCTCTCTCTTGATAATCTGAATGTTTCAATGAATAATTAACAAAAAATAGTTCCTTAAGTTTATCATTTCTTTCAAAATTACTATCCATATTTGACTACAATTCACCAAATGTTTTCTAGTCTTGATTACATAATTTGAGAGCAAATAGATGATCAGTTTTTTGTGCATTTTAATAGAGGATCACAGAACATGTTTTTTTAGGATATCATTTTTTGAAAATTCTCGAAATTTTAAAATTTTAGATGAGCTTTATTTATAACATAAGCTTAATGTGGACTTAATTTAGGTTTACAGGTCAGCTAAATTGAATCTTTTTGTTTAAATGTATAAAGTAGATATTCTTTCACCAAAAACGACAGTTATAACCTTTTTCTGTCAAAACATCATTTTGTTGTGTTTACATCTGTAGTATGAGCAATGGCTGACAGATGTCATACTTCTCAATGACATTCATTAACTCTTCACAAAATCAGTTCCATGTTATGTTTACATTTATTGCTGCAATAAAAATGGAATGGTTGAATTTATTGTCAGTCTATAAAACTGAAAATGTCACCAGCTAGTTGAACTCAAGTCTTTTTTTTAAAGCTCAAGAAGACTACAGTTGATCATGGTAATTATTCTACTCTTTAAATTTTCATTAATTGTACAAAGTATAATAATTCATATGCTTTATAATTCTATTCATGGCAGAGAACATAGCTCTCAGTATCCCAATTGTGGCAGAGAATTTACTAACCATAGTACTTCAATTATCTAATAGGTCATAGGAAATTACTAAATTTCTTCTAAGATAAGTTTCAGATGTTGATTAGTTGAGTGGAAGAACTTACAGGATGTTTAATTCCCCACCCCCAAGTTAAAGATGTAAGGGGGGTGGGATCTATATTATTTTCAAATCTTATTACTTGGATATCAAACTTGGCTAAGTCTGGTATAAAAACAGGACATGTTATGATGAGGGCATTGAACTATACGAGTGAATGTTTCAGCATAGCTTGCTAAACATTACTCTGTTGAATATGGTTGTGGATGCACAAAGATGTGTGTGTGTGTGTGTGTGTGTGTGTATACGTACATTTACCAACCCCTTTTCCACACCTATGTGTTCATGTATGTATTTACCTAACCCCACCAATATGGGCAGGATGTGACCCAATATAAATTTTTAAGTGGGGATAAAGCTGATTTGAATTCAGTTTTCCTTCTCCTAGACTGGTTACTTAACTAAGGCTAAAGAACCCAGTCTGGTCTACTATTTATCTATAGTTGGAGGAGAATGGATGTATTCATGCCCTTTTCCAAGGGCATTAGTGTGAAACAAAATGCAGTCTTGTCTTGAATTTGAACTTGTGTTGCCAATTTCAATTTCTACAATGCTAACCATACCTTCATAGAATGTGTGTGCTGGCTTGTATAAATTTGTTATCTCAAGGATCAGTTTTAAAAGCAGACAATGAAATAGACTGGATCTTAATTCTTAGAGCAGTTATCAACAAATCAAATGTTCCCTAAGAAATGTTGTTCATATAAATTTCTGTTGATCCAAGTTAAGATGTTTTTGTTTTAGATTTTAACTTGAACTCCATTGTGTTGTATTTATAGTTTTTTTTCTTCACACATTTGGTTCATCTTTTTCTTGGAAATGAATTGTTGGTCAGTTTAAAGTTTAATATATTTGTTATATAATCTAAAAATATTCTGTTTGAGTTCTACAAGATGTTCAGCAGTATTGTAACTCTATATTTATTGATATCTTGTGTCAAATAATTTTCAAAAATTTTTTTTTTTTTTTTTTTTTAAATATAAAGCCTAAAAATATGCCTTTTCAGACTGATTTTTAAAAAATTTATTTATTTTACTTTAAGTGATTTTAATCATTTTTACCTGTAAGGGAGCACTTTATTTTGCACAAAATTATTAAAATTCTTATTGTTTTTCTGTATGTAACTGTAACCCAGCAACAATAGCACATGATAGGGAGATTTTTGTAAAAGCAATGCTTTTAAAATGTTCTAACTTGGAGGATAAAATAATTTCCATTTAATTTACAACTGAATGATAGTTTTGTGGGCTCTTTGTATTGAATATCACTTTTTGATCATCCAGTCTTGATATCATAGAGATAACTATGAAATGGTTATTAGAATCTTTCAAGCCTCATTGAATAGAAGTGTCAAAACCATCATAGACTGATATAGATTCAATTGCTAATTCTCAGAATATTCTTTATTATATGGACAAATAGAAACAACTATTAATTATGATGGTTTATTGTATTTGTCTTTATCAATTAAGCAAAAAGAAATATTTGATTTTTTTTTTTTTTTTTTTTTTTTTTTTTTTTTTTTTTTAGGTTGGCTTTAACTAAGAATCTTAATTATTTTCTTAAAACTTTTTTAGTTCTTTGGGGGTCAATGAGTTTGTGTGTGTATATATTTATTTGTATATGTAGGAACATACATATATATGTGTATGTATGTATTGTGGATTAACGTTTAGCTTATGGCAATAAACAAAATTTGCAGTGTGAGCTTAGAGATTAGGCTCAATGTTTTTATGATGTAACAATAGAAAAATGCTCATTTATTTACACTATAACGGTTTTTAAAACAGGATTCTTTGAATGTCAATTTGTTTTCACAACCAAAAACATTAATAATTTGATTAAAATAAGGAGATGCGTTTCTTTACTGTCATAAATTTGGCAGTTAGCTTCTCTATAATCTATATTATTTAAAAAGAAAAAAAAAAATTTTTTTTTACATCTTTATTATATGTGTTTAAATGTAAGCTGCTATGAAATAAATGAATTCAAATGATGTGAATAGGGTATTTTCGCAATATGCTATATTTTTGCTATTTTATTTGATTTATAATCAAGTTCCAATTATTTCTGTTGTATCACAAGTGAAAAGAATAATATTAAACAATACAGAAGGATTTTAGACATTTTCATTATTACATTTCATGTTACATATATTATGTATGATAATGTGAAACTGGAAACTTGCCATGTACTGCTTGTCAATGAGTTGTGTACCACCACCAGTATGCATACCACCACTTTGAGTAGTGCTAGTGTAGATGACTTATTTAATGAAAATAAATCAATTTTAAATGTGATGAATATCCACAGCATTTGGTTCAGTAATATATTAATTTATTTGTTATAATAGTCTCATAATTTCATAGTAAAAACTTTGGGTTTTAAGTTACTTGCTTTGATTAATGTTTTGAAAATTAATATTTATTTAAATAACATTTTTACTTGTTTTATTTCTAAGTGAATTTGATGGTATTGAGAAAAATGTTTTCGTTTTTGATAATTACATATTTTCCAACTTCAATTCTGATAGTTTGCAAAAAGCTTCATATAATTTTTTGATATAAAATGGATTTCCCTTTCTTTGATAACAAGCGCATAATAATGTGTCCTACCAAACTTGTTTTCAAGATGTTGGCCTTTTTTTTTTTTTTTTTTCACTCTGCTATACAAATCCTCTTGATACATTGTTGTAATATCAGTAAATGATTTATGAAAATTGTGCAGTCTGCCATTACTTGTAGAATGAAATAATTTCAGGAAAGTTGTTATTTTGTATATGAATGATATTATTACATTCTCCTCATTTTGTAAATTTTTCAATGACTGAATTAGACAATTATTAGTGTTTAATAACCCCTATCTATTAAGGAGTGTCTTTCTTCTGGAGAAAACAATTTTGTGCACTAGTGGATTCTTATTTATTCAGTGAATTACCACTATATTATCCTTCTATTTCCAACAACTTGTTCAGAAGCAGAATATATATATATATATATATATATATATATATATATATATATATATATATATAAAATCTTTTTTTGTTTAGCAATAAAAAGTATATAAAAATATCCCTTGATTAAAATAAATGCTGAAAAATGATATTTGATTCCTGCTTTGTGCATATAAAATAATAAAAAGCTGAGTGTTGTGGGAATTATTAAGTGTATACCTTGCTACTTGATGTTGAGCTTGGTATCTCCAAGCCTTATTAGCCTAACCTGACACCTCTTTTAAGTGAGGTCATGACATTAGGGATTAGAATGAATAGTATAAAGATAAAATTAGAAAAGGCCAAATTGGATAGAATGAAATTCAAAGATTTAAGGACCTAGAGGAGGAAGTGAGTCCAAATAGTGAGGTCACAAGAAGACACTAGAGTCTTGCTCAATTCTTAATTCTGTTTGAGTATCTTATTAAAAATTTGATATTAATACTGTTTGAGTATCATATTAAAAACTGAAATTACAATTGTCTAACAAAATGGAAAGTTTGAATATCAAAATAACTTTAACAGATTTTTCTTAAAGAAGGAAAAAAAATTGACAGCTTGAATGTTTTTTCTCCTTGTTTAATTTATAAAACTTTGAAATTTATTTCTAAAAAGAATTTGGTTTTGATTTGAGGTGGCAAAAAAGCATATGTTATATTTAATTTTATTTTTATCATATATAGATGGATACTATAGATTTACAAGCTTTTATTTAAAATATATAAAGTAGATAAATTTAAAAAAAATGATGTAAACAAATAGCATTCCCGGTATAATGAACTTGATATTTCCTCCACTTAATCAATTGTTGTCCATGGACAATGTTGAACATCTGTATCTATGTCAATTTTGATTTGAAGAATTGGACTTATAGTGGACTTACAAGTGGACACACATTTGTATCAAGTTTTGTAAGCTTTTCTAATCCAAAATCAAATTGTGATACCGCAATGTCTAGCATTTTTTTATTTTTTAACTTTAATATCTTTTTAGTCTTTGTAAACATACAATAAATCAAAGCTTTATATTATTATGTTGAAATATCTTTTCTATTGATTGAACTTGAGTGGCTAATCAATAAATAATTTCCTTTTAGAAGCAATAACAATTTATAAAATTAGTGATTATCATCAGTTTCTTTCTCTTAAATATT
This sequence comes from Sepioteuthis lessoniana, assembly GCA_963585895.1. Lineage (NCBI taxonomy): Eukaryota > Metazoa > Mollusca > Cephalopoda > Myopsida > Loliginidae > Sepioteuthis > Sepioteuthis lessoniana. The sequence continues at coordinate 20,169,935 of OY757913.1, read as the reverse complement.
TATATCTTATCAAATCCTATCATATGTACTAATGAGATATATTGCTTGCCATATTTGCTTGCTTTTTTTTTTCTTTTTCTATTTCATTACTTTAGACTTATAATCATCTTTCCAAATTTAATTAACTAACTCATACTATATTAGAATATATTACACTTGAATGTGCAATAATTACATTTTAGATCTTGGCATAATTTTTGGCATAATTTTTTTTTCTCTTCTGGTAAATTATGGCGAATAAAATTCACTCAAAATTGAACTGTTAACCTTACAATCTCAAATTTTCTATCCTCAGAATTATTTTTTAGCAACTTAGACACCAGAAATACAAATACTGAATTTTTTTTTTTTTTTTGTGCATTGCATTGCAATATGAAGCTTTAAAAAATGATTTTCACAAATAAGAGTGAAAAAGCAAATTCAGAACTACTGTTACATCAAGTTAAAAGGCAAACAAAATTCCAAACTAAACAATGAAGGGATCTTTATAGAAATGAAACTTTAAAATACATTTTTATAAAAGCTTCTTATTGAGATAACCATCCTTTCTCAGTTGAAAAGTGAGGAGAACAAGATTAAACCAATTCAAAGTCTGAATTTCTCTTTTGGTTTTTGTTGACATTTCAAACTTTTTGGTGCCCCCCTACACAACTAGGAACCACCACCGTCTCTGTTTAATTAAAAATATCTTTGATTTGTTATCTCTTGATATTCAAAGAAAGTGCCCATGGTGTAATGGTTATAATTGTAGGAAATGAACATGGCGATACGAGTTCAAATCCTGGACAAGTCTGATTGTATTTCACATAGCACTAATACCCTTGGGAAAGGTACGAATCCAATTATTCTCCCTATTCAGCTATGGGTAAATAGTAGGGCAGACTGGGTCCTTTGGCCTTGGTGAGGCAACTTGTCTAGGAGAAGGAAAACTCTGAATTCAAACCTGTTAAACTCAGCTTAAAAATTAACCTTGTGTCATATCCTGCCCAAGCAGAGGGGTTGGTAAATATGGATATTCAAAGAAAGTATGTAGCTGTTAATCATCATTGTGTTCTAACAAATGGGTTTCAAATAAAATAATTAACCAACAGCTCAGTATATTTTTATTACTTGTCTGATTTGATAAGTAATTTACATTTATCTGTAAATCTTAGAAAAAGATTTTCAGTTTTGCTTAATTGAAACTACTGTTTTTATTTCTCTATAGGTTTCAAGATTTTGTATATAATTATGTTTTAAAATTACTAAGATTTGCCAATTTTTAATAAATGATTCTTATACGAGTTACCAAGTTAAGTAATATTCAATTTGTTTTTAAAGAAAATAGTGAAATTCTACACATTTAAAACTAACATGTTAGTTTATTTTTGAATAATATCTGAATTGAAAATTGTAGCATTCTTTTACTTCTATGACTATTCAAATTTTGAAGGTGTTTTAGAGTAGAAAAATAATTAGGATTTTTATTTATTTCATATTTACCATAATTATTTGTTTATAACATGCATCCTTAACTTTGGACTATGAAATTTGTTTTGACTGGGGAGGGATTCTCACATTGAGTTTTTAGAATTCATAGCATTTGTTCAGCCTTTTATCAATTTGGGCTGACCCCACTTTTTTCTTTTTTTAAAAATGTATTTGAGATTATGTGTTAAAACACAAAGTTTACACAGTATTGACAGCAAACACATGGACATGTTCACACAAAAATGCAACAAACTTGCAGTGAAAATAAGCTCATATTTGGATAAAGAAAATTATAAGCACATATTTCAGTGGATATTTCTTTCTCTCACAGTGTAAAATACATTTGTTTAAATTATAGATATAATTTACTTTCTGTCATCCCATTTGGAATATGGTGAGGTATGTGGCTAGAAAAAAGTCGATTTTATAGTTCTCATATAATATACACAATTTACTTTTTGTGCTGAAAAATCGTATCTTATACACAAATGGTTAGGTAAGAAATATTTTTTATCAAAATGACCTTAAAACTTAATATTGATTGATGCTAACATTTGAAGTCAGGAAATATATATTAAGTTGTAAACAGTGGTGGTGAAGACTGGATCTATTGTTGGATGTGAAATTAATCTACTGTAGAAAATGGTTATTTATTTATTTATTTTTTTTAAGCAGCAATTTGATAAAATATGAGAATAAGTTGTAATGGTACACAACATTCATAAAAACTGCCTTGGAATGTGTGTACATAGTTGGGATTTATTTTGTACACTTGAATGATAAAAGAAAATTTTTTATCCACGATACATTAAAGACATCTTTTATATTCCTTAAGGTCTTGTTTTGTTATGAACTTGGCCTCATTTCTAGATAGGGATACCCTTGTTCTATTTAATCTGGTATTTTTCACATTTTTTTCCTCATTTGTAACCTTCTTCCACACATGCACACAAAATCTTTTCAGATGAAATAGGTATATATGTATGTATGTTCCAGTTTTTATACTGTAATCTGGCACATGGTCACAATAGCTGAGCACATTGTGAGGATCAAACTAACATACGAGTGGATGATGGGAGTAACTTTCTAACCAGCTCTCCAAGCACCTTAGAGATTAAGAACCAGTCTATTTGATCTGCTTTGAAAAGTAATTCTTTAGATGGCATAACTATATTGACTTGCATGCACACACGTGTGTTTTTACATATACAACCATATTCAATATAGAGGAATGTTTAGCAAGCTATGCTGAAACATTCACTAGAATAGTTCAATACCCATATCATCAGATACCTTGTTTTTGCACCAGACTTAGCCAAGTTTTATATATGTCAAATCTTATTACTTATATATAAAGTTTGGCTAAAGTAATATAGAACCCCCCCTATATTTAACTTTAAAACAAAAATCAAACATCCTGTAAGTTCTTCCACTCAACTAATCAACATCTGAAACTTATCTTAGAAGAAATTTAGTAATTTCCTATGACCTATTAGATAATTGAAGTACTATGGTTAGTAAATTCTCTGCCACAATCGGGATACTGAGAGCTATGTTCTCGGCCATTAATAGAATTATAAGTAGATTGGCCAACTATAGTCGAAGGTGACTCGAAGGCTCCCTTTTCAATAGCTACTACAGGAGTGGGCACTATTTCTTTCCCTGGATTGCTCCACTTGCCCTTAATCCATACCTTTCAATGCTGAGTATTAAGCAAGAAGGCATCAAGTATTTTTTTGAGTCTTTGGTATGACTCTACCTGGGATTGAACTCTGATCTCATGAACCATCGGCAAACACTCTAAACGTTATGCCAATGGGCAAAGCAGATGAATTTTGTACAATTAATAGTAATTTAAAGATTAGAATTACTACCATGATTAGTCCTCTTTTTCTTAAAAAGAAGTCTTAATTTCAACTTGCTGGTGGCATTTTTAGTTTTCTAGACTGATTATAAATTCATTTATTGATGACACCTGACAATCAATTATATAGTCATCCACAGACAGACCTTTTCATTCTATCAGAACTCTTCAGTGTGGCTAGACACGCAGGACGCTCGAAGCCGGGATCGAAACCCGTCCAACTTTATGTTAGACTAAGCTTCAGACCTGTCGGCCACCAAGCGGACTATGTTGGCTAAGGGAATTTTAAGGTATTTATTTCAGCAGCAGCAGCCTTTGTTTACATTTTTTATACCTTATCGGCTACCAGAGTGCTCAATTCTTACGAAGAGCTTTGCATTACGCTTGGGGCGGCCGACAATTCCTTCGCCAGAGTGCTCAACCCCCATGGGGGAGCGTATATTGTCATCCACAGACAGACTGTTTCGTTCTATCAGAACTCTTCAGTGTGGCTAGACACGCAGGATGCTCGAAGCCGGGATCGAAACCCGTCCAACTTTACGTTAGACTAAGCTTCAGACCTGTCGGCCACCAAGTGGACTACGTTGGCTAAGGGAATTTTAAGGTATTTATTTTAGCAACAGCAGCCTTTTTTTTTTCTTACACACACACACACACACACACACACACACACACACACACACACACACACACATGCATATTAATACATTGATGAGAACGTACATGTAATGGTTGTGTAGTTATTTATTAGTTAGATTTTTTATGAATCACCAACATGTTATTACAGATTATTCTAATCTCATATTTATGAACACCTCTACAATAAAGGTCTTTTCAAAGGAAGCCTATTTTAATCAGATGGATACTACAATTTTTGGACAGTTTTGTCTTAATTAAATTATTGTATAAGATATTACCTGTTCATCTATTTTGTCAGTACTCATAATAATTGAAGATAACTCAAAAAGATTGATATATTATAAACTCCATGTTTGAAATAACAATTTAGTCTTATCTTGATTATATTACTGATGTTTTATTTTCCGATAATGTCTAAGTTTTAATCATTTTGAAAACTACTAATTTACTTTTGATGCTTTAAATTCAGATTTGTATTCAAATGCAAATAGTGGCTAATTTATTCTATTTATTTTGCATATAGGTTCATCATTTTAATTGACAGAAAAAGTCACTTCCTTTTATTATATATACACATAATGTTTTTTGTTAAATTTTACTAAGCTGTTCATATTAAAATGAAATTTTTGTTTATCAAATAAAACATTTTTCAGATTTACCTTCATCTCTTATTTAGCATTTATTTAATCTATCATTTACATATAAAACAAAGTTGTTCTGTCTTATCATAGTTGTTACATTTAGTACACAAACCTTATATGAAAATATAGTAACCCTTATATGACAAGGGTAGTATTTTGTTATCAGAATTGTCTTCCTTTTGATATTTGCAGTACTTATTGTCTAGTTTATAAATCCACTGCTGTCTGAGTTGAGAATCTCCTTCTAGTTAGAGTATATAGTAACTAACTCTATTAGACACATTGATATTTGCTTGGTAAAATTATCTCATGAATGATATTAGTGTTATGCTGTTTTAACTTGAGAATTATAACAGTATGTGATATATAAATTTTAGAATAGATCTGGACATGTGTGTGCATATATATATATATATATATATAGTCAATTCTTTGGTGTCATTATGAATTTATTTCAGTTCTGTGATGACCCTCTTCAGATGGTTGCCCCATCAGCTGGGGCTGTAGAATACTCCGACTGCATCTCTGCAGTGGGGTAAGACCCTCCCAACAAGTGTCCTGAATATGACACTAAACAGTCTGATGGTGAGGTTCCAGTAATGCTGGAGCTTTGGGGAATGCAGAGTACCCCTTCATTGCCATTTCTCCCAGGTCCACTTTGGGCCGGAGTGGTAGCACCTGATAGGGTCTTATCTATGGGTCAAATAGAACTAAAATGCATTCTTATGCTAAACTAAATTACTTAAAATAGAACTGTTTTGATGTTTAAATGACCTACTTATGTTACACTCAATTGTTTAAAATAGAACTGTTTTTGATATTGAAACTGTACTTATGCTAAACTGAATTGTTTAAAGTAGAACTATTTTGACATTTAACTTTGGATAAACAAAAACTCTTATACTAAACTGAATTGTTTGAATTAGAATGGTTTGACTAAACTGAATAGCTTGAAATAGAAATGTTTTTGACAATTAAACTGTGTACTTATGCTAAACTGAATTGTTTGAAATAGAACCGTTCATTTGTATTAAAATGGATTTGGCATTAAATAACCTACAAAAATAAATAAAACTCAAACAAACCTCTTCAGATGGTGAAGGAAAAAAATGCTGTTTAGTATTTGAAAATCATTTTACTAAATAATATTTTTTTCTTTCACTATTTGAAGAGGGTCATCATAGGCCTGAAATAAATTTATAATGACAACCAAGAATTGAATTTTTTATTTTTATATAAAAATATTTTTGCTCTGCACATGCGTATTGATGTATTTTTGATCCCAAATTAATTATACAATCAATAGTCCTATCCCTTGGATTTTATTTTGGATTATATATATATATATATATATATATATATATATATATATATATATAACAGGAATTAAGTGTTTAACTTTTTGGTGGGGCTTTTCTTTTTGATAAACAAGATGTCACAACTGTGGCTTTTGACAGTTTAAAAATTGTTAGTCTAGTATGAATACAGGTACTTTTGACCATCTTTAGTCATTTTTGAAAATATACAACCTACCTACAACCACTGTTGCGCCCCCCCCAATAAAAAGCTAAACACTAAATTCTTGTTTGTCATTTTCAATAAAACATGCCTACAAGAGAATCTGTTGCCCAAGTACATGTGTGTATGTGTGTATATATATATATATATATATATATATATATATCCATTAGTTGCTCATTATACCCTTTCAGTGGTTCTTATGAATACAAAACACAAACTAAACCCTTTATCTTAATGGAATCAATGTAACATGATACTTAACCTAATCTAGAACCCTGTAGAATAATCTTTTTTGCTTATGAAGTTCTTGGATATAAAAAAAAAAAATAAAAACAAAACAAAACTATCTACTACATGTTGGTTACAGTGAAGATAACTTTCTTTCCATTATGTTATCTGGCCTCTGACACTGATGAATGCAAAGGCATCTGGCTGAGAATGCGATTATTAAGAGATAAATGAAGATAAACAAGAGGTGTGATATGAATCAGCTATAATAAAACCTTTGCTAATTTGGCTTAGATGTTTCCATTAAGGGCATAACTGAGAAAAATGATATTGACCATATGAGACTATCATTAATTTATACTTTACTTGTATCAGATCTGACATGAAGGCCTTTCTTCACACAACTGTTACAGCATAATTTGCTCTTCACAAATACAGATGATGTCAAATCTCTTCTCTATTTAAATAAAGATAACTTCCTGCATTTTCTGTTTCAAAACTATTCTGCTTTTATTTTCAATTCGATGTTGTGAAAAAGACAACCAAATCAATCAATCAACTTTTAATCAAAGTTTTCTTTTTCACGAGAGAAGTTTTAAGCTACTCACTTATTATTAATACTTTTATGAAGTTCTCAGAAGAAACTAATATATATATATATATATATATATATATATATATACACACACACACACACACACACACACACACACACACACACACACACACACGCGCATTAAAGCTCCTTTAAATCCTAATTCGTGTTATGTGGTCATTTTGGTTGCTTGTTTACTTATGATGGTTTAATCTTAGAATTATAATCAAAGTTAATTATAAATAATAATTAGTCTAACTCTACCAATAATGCCCCTTCCCCTTTATGTATCAATTCTTGGGTTAGTTTGTGTTTCTAAGTTGTTTGGAGATATGTCTAAATTTCTGAAGTGAATTAGATATACTATTTACACAGATTGGACTATTGTTCTCATCTTAATTATCTAAATGTCTCTGCTGATATAACCTCCAACTTTCTTCAGGTGTCAACTCTCACTAAAAAAACTAGCAGAAGGCTGGATTATTTATGTATAAGAATGTTAATGTTCAGTTTTAAAAATGTGTATTTACAATTAGATTTTAAACTATCATTTAAGCTAAAGTTTGAATATAAGAACACCTTGAGTTTTTTTTTTTTCTTTCTTTTTTTTTTTCTTTCTTTTTTTTTTTCTTTCTTTTTTTTTTCTTTCTTTTTTTTTTCTCTCTCTCTCTTTTTTTTTTTTTTTTAACGAAAAAAAAAAGAGAAAAGCCAAATTGTTTATTTTAGGTGAAGAAAAATTTTTTGTTTAAAAGGAACAACTTAGAATGCTTTTCTCAGGTGGTTTCAACCCAGTCGATATTGAAAATGTTTCATATTGAGGAAATAGTATCGACTGAATAGTGGTGGCATGAAAACCAACTTACTATATTCATAAAATTGATTAGTTTTCAGATGATCATGTTTTACAAGCCAGAACATTCTTTTTTTTTTTTTTTCTTTCTTTTTTAGAATTTTTTTAGATAAATGATTTTTGTCAATCAGAAATGAATATGGAGAGTGTAATGGGGTAACTCAGTATCCAATTCTTAAAAACAAGTAGAATTAGTTGCTGTTTTTATAGATGGCTGCCATCAGTACAAATCAATATTAGTATAGAGCTATTCATTAAATTTACTTGTGGCACAAGGCCAAAAATATAGGAGGCTCACTGAGAATGGTTTACTAGCTTAGGTTGTTAACCACACTTAAACATGTGTGTAAATTACATTAAGTTTAAAAAAAAAACCTGCAACAAAAAAAGCTTTTATATTTACTAATAATACCCCCCCCCCCCAAAAAAAAAATCACTGTTGTATGTGAAATTGAGATATTTGGTTGGCTAATGTTTACCCAGGCATTGTAGACTACCAGTATTTATACCTAGTCTAATAATACTGTGATATTAAAGTAAATTGTGGGGGGGTCTTATAAAGTAAATTTGGCAACCTTAGTTGAGGGTGACCTGAAGGTTCCCTTTTCAATAGCTACTACACCAAGGTGTAGGGAAGGGTGCTATTCCTTTCCCTGGATTGCTTCACTTTACCCTTGATCCATACCCTATAATGCTGAGTGTTAAGCAAGGCGACATTAAGTACCGTTTTTTGAGTCTTTGGTATGACTTTGCCTGGGATTGAAACCTGGTTTCCCGGACTATTTACAAACTCTCTACTCATAGGTTACTTTTATCTACCTCCTCTTTCAATGAAAATTAGAATTTTGTTATGAATTAAGATAATATTTTCTAATCTTATTCATCTTGGAAGAAGTGCAGTCTCAAGAAATAATATTGTTCATTTTATAATGCATTAGACAACAATATTGATTATGTTAGAAGCACTTTATTATTATAGATACTGCTCAATAGTTTCTTTAATTCATTGATATTGATCTGCCAATTAAGTGCTAAAATTTATTCATACGCAATTGTACAAATTTGAAGTTAAACTTTGTTCTGTAGTTTTATTTTCATTTTTATTATAAAAGCAAATCCTACAACTGCATGTTATTATTGAAAGCTACATAAGTTTGATCTTCAACACTTAAATAAAAAGATAGTTGCTATTCTTAGTGAATACTATATAAAAACAGTTATTGTATTGTATTTATCAGCCTCCTGAATAGATTTACTGTAAAAATGAACTTTGCATTATTTGTTGAGTTGTCGAAATGTTTTGGAACAATATTAAAATAAAAGAGGAAGCACTTTAACTGTAGGTGATGAGTCAGTATATTCAATTTGAAAAGGATCAAAATTGTCAGTCATGCATTTTTGAATAGATTTAAAAACAATTTTGTAATTGTGTTAAAAACAAACTAAGCAATTGGCTTATTCAAAACATTACTAATTGTTGTTCCTATTGCACTTAGCCTTGCGTTGTCTTTTTATTGTTCCTGCTAGAGTAAGCATTAAAGACTCAAAACTTAAAGTGCTTATCAGCCTACACATCTTGATTCTTTGTCAGGCATTTATTTAAATGGCTTTTTAAAATTGTGTGTATGTATGTATGTATGTATATAATACCAGTGTTGGTTGTCTCTAAATCGCTTTGTGGGTTTGTGGCGAATCAAGTACAAAATAATATGGAGAGTCCTCAATATCTAGGATAGAGCTATTATATAATAAATAAATACTAGATTTATATATTTAATGCCATGGAATTTAGACTGTGACCCCTGGGTTTCATGGAGTTTTTACAAAACAGACTAAATTCCATGGCATTAAATATATAAATCTATTATATATTTATTTATTATAAATATAGTTTCACAATTTATGAAATAAAATGATTGGGCTCAAATCAAGGACTACAAATGATAGTAATAAAAATTACATTTATTGAAAGGTAAAAGTATAACATTTTAGGATCTGCAGCTATTTAGTCTCAAACATGAACCAAAAATATCAAGAGGATGGTGTGAGCACATTCTCCAGATTATACTGTTCGGTTGAAAGCTTTGTTGAATGTAGCATGCAAAGTTGTTGATACTGCAAGTACATTCTTCCAGGATGATTGCTTGAATTTTCTCAATGATGGTTGCCTTTAATGCAGTTATGGAGTGAGGTTTGCCCTGGCAGATAGTGTCCTTGAGGAACCCCTCAGAGGAAGAAATCTGGTGGGTTCAGGTCACATCAGGTGCCCATTTCATTTCAGCTTTGCGACTGATGAGAATCTCTCCAAACTTTTCATGGAGCTATGCCATAGTAAGATAAGCAATGTGAAGAGGGGCACTGTCCTGTTGGAACCACTCTTCCCTGTCATCAAGGTCCTCATGCTCCTTAAGCTTTCCCTAGAATTGCTTAAGCATCAGAATGTAACACTCATTTTTTTTCACTGTCACTATGTTACCCTGATCATCTTCAAAGAAAAATGGTCTAATGATATCATGCTTTGAGATGGTAACCCATGCCATGTATTTTTTTAATGCAGATGGTGACCGATGACTCTGTGAGAGTTCTCACTTCCCCAAAATACCCAGTTCTTTTCCATATTGGCCTTGGTCAGTTGGTTCCTAATCTGGATCCAGTAGGGAGAAAGTTTGAGTTCCTTAATCAGAATACACTGAACAAAAGAAACAGATTCCAAATTCTTGATTACTTTGTTGCAAAGATCTGGAAAGATTCTGGTCAACTGACTCTTAAACCCTGGTGATATTCTTTGTGTTCAGACTGGGGCTCCCATTCTCCTATGATCTTCACAAATACCATGAGTGTCAAATTTTTTGACCAACTTGAAAATCTGACTCCTGTTTTGAAATGAGTTGAAATTTAACTTCTTTATATTGCTTGAACAGCCTTGAAGGACTCATTTTATATCTTCACACAAAAGATCTTCTGCTCCATTGTCCAAGGCATGATTTTTGTAATATTTGGTTGAAATATATATATAATACATTCCTGATAATAATTTGAAAGAGAATAAAATCAACAGGAAAAATCTGAGAGGGCACTGCTTTATTTCAATAATTGTGAAACTATGTGTGTGTGTGTGTGTGTGTATATATATATATATATATATATATATATATATATATATATATGTGTGTGTGTCCGCATTGAATTGAATAGTCTAAACTTTTGAACTGTAAAGTTTTTAATGATTTTGTTAACTCCTTATTGTATATGGAATGAGGAAGGTCAATAAAGCTGGTGGGAGTGAAATTGTTTTACATTGCTTCTCCTATCCCAAGAAAAATGTTCTCTCTGTCAAGTAGTGAGATAAAAAGGTGTTTGTTTTAATTGATCAAATTTTTAATTAAGAGAAACTTTTTTGTTTTAATTGGATAATAGCTATTTATTTTTAATGAATGAATTTCAAAGACCAAGCTTCAACACCTGAATGGGTATATATATATATATATATATATATATATATATATATAGTGAGAGATTAGTATTACTGCAAATAAATACATTTTTCTAGAGCAAACACCATTTGTATATTGAATTTTGTGAGTATGAATTAAGTATAGAAGAATTGCTGTATAGGTCTGTATATTCGTTTCTTATCAATGGTAAAAAGAATATATATATATATATAAACTTAAAGGCTGCTTTCAGTAGTCATTAAATTCAATGCCAGGTCACATCTATTTATAGAATTTATATTATAATTAATTGCAAATAAATCAGGGGAAGTACTCTATAATTAGCATTTGGTAGTTATTTCCTTTGAAATTAATGATTGGAGTGTGTGCGACTCTTGGTACTACTCTATTATTAGGTAGCAAATTGGATTGGAAATTGCTTTATTCTCCAAGTTAGAGCATTTTAATGCTATTGCACTAACCAAAAAAAATCTATGCCCTGTCATTTTTGTTGTAATATAATAGCATACACAAATGGGATCATTTTATTATATATATATATATATATATAACCGGCTCTTGGGCCTAGTGGGTAGATTGTTTGCCAATGGTCTGGGAGACCTGGATTCAATCCCAGGTTGTGTCATACCAAAGGCTTTAAAAATAGTACTCGATACCTCCTTGCTTAACACTCAGCAATATAAGGTATGTGTCAAGAGTAAAGTGGAGCAATCCAGGGTTAGGCGTAGTGCCCTCCCCTACACCTCGGTGTAGTAGCTATTGAAAAGGGAGCCTTCTGGTCGCCCTCGACTACAGTTGCCAACTTTACTTATATATATCCCATTCGTGTATCTATGTATGTGCGTATATAATATATATCTCTCCATTGATTCGATCATATGTTCTTTGTTAATAATTTGAGAAAAAGAATGAAGGCTAACACTTTCTAGTTTCTTGTTGATATTCTTTGTTTTGATTATTAAATGAAAATATTTGACTTCCAATTAATGTTGGTGGTTATTTTTAAAGATTTTTTATTGATATATTTCATGATAAATTATTTTTTTTGTATTTTGGATACTTAAACAATATTATTATTGTTGGTATGATTTCTGGTAACCTTCAGATATTGTGCATTTTCTAGAAATATTAATCCATTATTTCAAGTCTTGCTTTAAATTTTTAAATAATTGGAAAAAAACTGTTTTGAATTTAACCTTTTTTTTAGATATTAGATTCTTTTCTCAAATTTCAGTTTAAAAAAAGTTATCACAATGTATTTTTGAGGGAAGATGTTTTTCTAATATCTGACCTGCATTTCCTTAATTTTTGTCCTTCAGAAAACTTAAGTTTTAAAGGAGATACTAATAAAATTGGTCTTGAGTGGGGAATCAGTTTACAATGTACATGACATTCAAAACTGGACCCTGACTTTCTGCCTGTCTTTATCTTAACCAAAATTATTCTAAATGTTTATTTAGTCAAGTGTTCAGTACTTTCAATTGGAAGTAACTTTGTAACACAGAAATTCTCTTAAAATGTGAAAAATCTTGATTGTATATATTTGTTCATCCTGTTTATACAAATAAGCAGCCAATGAGGAAACTTAGCTGTTTCTGATAAGTTTAAAGGAAGATAAAAGCCATTTGCCGCTGACTTATTTTTAGCCAATTAGCCTAGGAACATGCATTGCGAGTGTTAATCAACCCTGAAATGATTATTGTAAAACTCTTCCAAAATAATTTCTTATGGCAATAAATAAAGCAAAATGCTTTTTGAACAAAGATTTAAATTTCATCAATCAAAAAAGAAAAAAAGGTTAATGTGATCCTTAAAATTTTAGGTCTTATTTAATTACACCCTCTTCTTTTTTTTGGGGGGGGTATTTTCTGTGTCAGAAGCATGCCAACAAAATTTCTTAAAATTATCAGGTTTTCTCTCTTAGCATTGACTTTTACTCCTATGTATAATATTCTTATTCACCTTTTAATGTCTGCTGTGTGAGTCTTGGCCTGTTTCCATGCCACTATTGCTGCTTGATGTTCGATCAGTTCTGCATGAGAATATTATTCCTCCTGTGTCTGCTTTTCTATTGATTCATGTTCTTTGGTTATTCTGTCCAACTAATATTGTCTTTGTCTCCTCCTGATGAATAGTTTCACTGTCAAAAAATGGCAACCAACAACAACCTTGTGTGGTTATGAGTTAGGTTGGTCATTGGTAATGATGAACAATGTCATTTCCTGCTTTTCAAAATCTAACATTTTCCATTTTTTTTTTTTTAACCTACCTGTCTTGTTTTGCAATTGCAGCATTAGTGTTTACAGAGTGCATCCATGCTATATATATATATATATATATATATATATATATATATATTTGATTTATTGCATTGACATCTGTTTTTATGTTAACATTGTTGGTATTTTAAATTTTCTTTTGAATACATTGTTGACTTTTTGTGTCCTATTATCATTCATTTTTTTTATAAAGATTTTTATTAGACATTGTTTTATTCATAAGTTGAGCTTGTTTAATTGATGGTTTTCCTTTTAGCATAGTAGATTTAAACTCCCCCTGATTTTTATAGCTTATATATATCCCTAATAATCAAATTCCTTCAGTGAAATGACTAAGATACTCTATCAAATATTGAAAATGTCAGGAATTTTCTTAATTGTAAAATTTTAAACTTTACATATGCATAAAATTAAATCTTGTAAAGTATGATAAAATAATAATTTGCATATTTGAGCTAAAATTTTCATTATGGAATCGTTTTTATTCATTTTTCTTATTGACTTTCTGGATTTTCACATATATTTAGTCTTTGGGAATAATATACATTCAGATAGAATACTTTAGATCTTTACAGTAAATATATGGCTCATTCTTTCATATTTTTCTTTCTCTGTTAGATATTTTCTTTCAGATAGAGCTTTGTTACTAAATGTTTTAGTAACCATGAGTAATTTGAAAGTTGAACCCAAAGATTTTTAATTTTTGTGGTAAAATAACTTTCCTGTTTGTTTTCTAAAAGAGGCATTTAGAATATCAGTAAAATACAACTTTTGCTTTGATTACATTTCAAATATTTTGTTCATGTTGTATCATCAGTAAAGCCAAACTTTTAAAGAGGAATCTTTTTCTTTGATTTCAATTTTTTTTTATTATGCGTGTGTGTGTGTGTAAGAGAGATATGTAATTATACCAAAAATAGTAAAGAGACTAAAAATGACATCCTTCAATTTGACTATATAGTCATACTTTTTTTTTATACAAAATGATTTGTGTATTGATAAATTTAGTTTGCATTTTCATTTTATAGCACTCATTGACTTTGAAGAGATTTCTTGGCTGTTGAAGTGTTTATCAGAGTGAACAATTGTCTCTAATAAATGCTAATTAATAACAGATAATTTGGCATGTTAGTTATTAATCTAATATCTGTGAGAAATGGTCAAGTTGATAATTAGTGAAAGATTCTTTCTCTACGTTAAAGTTGGAGTGAAACATAGTTAGGCGTATAAGAATACAGAGACCTGGGACTCCATTTTTAGATTACGAAGGCATCAAAGTAGAAAACTGATGAAAGGCTAAACGCTTTCTTCTGATTTGATTTCCAGAAGTATTTATCAATTGTTATCAGTTAAAAACCAGTTGTGCTTAGAATATTAAATACTATAGTAATTCCAGCAGTTCTGTTACTGACCCAGACTAATTGACATGTTGGGTGGCCATATCCTAATCTCTTGCCTTATCAGGTGGCTGTTAAACTTAATTGTTTGAGAATCTCCCAAGGAATTAAAACACCATATGCACTTGATGTAAAATAGTAGTGAAGAGAATAATTGCTAAAAATACTTTTTCTAGAAAGGTCTGACTTTACCATTTGAACATAAGTTTATTGAATATTCATTTTGAATTTTCTTTTCATTTATTTATAGAGGAACTTGTGTTTACTCCCTCTTCACTTTTTGATGAATATTAGAAATCTCTGTAGTTTATAATTTCATATTCTTTTCAACTTTCTTTTGAAAAATAATCTCAGATCTGTTAACTGTATCCAAACACGAATATTATTTGGGGTGATTTAATAAACTTTCTCAACAGTAAAATTGATGTTATTTATACACACACAAGTTGTTTTATAGTGGAATAAAAAAAAGTCTTTTATAAATTGAGCTAAAATTTGTCTGATACTTTTAAAATGTTTGAGTCTGCAACAACATTGAACTTTTTATTTGGCAAATGAAAAAATTAAGTATTCTTTTAAAACTTATGAAGCCAGTTGTTAACAAGAAAATATTCAAACAATTTTTTATATGAAATATTTATTTGATTTAAATTCTCAATTTTACTATACCTAGTATTACAAATTACCGTACAATTTCTCTTATTGGTACTTTTCAATTATGAATCATTCTATGAGAACTCTTGAAATAAGACTATTTATGTAATAAATAATTTTCCATAATGTTATAGATAAGTGTTATATTAGCTTTGGTAGGAAGTTGGTTGATATTTCATTTAATCTGATGAGTAAGTAAATAACTGTACTGAATTGAATTGTCAATGTCTTTAATTGTTTGAGGTCAACACAAAGACACTAATATCTGTGCTCAAGCATAAATTTTATTCAAACCTAACTAAAATTTTCTGTTGTTCAGTATCCTTGAAGTCATAAGAGTATTTAGTTTTTTTCTTCTTTTAACTATGAGTAAACAGTATTTTGACGTTCCTTTTTAATAAAGTATTCATAGGACCAGTTCAATGAGGAAAGAAAGTCTTGCTGAAATATAAACCAAATGTTATCTTATCAAATATTTGTTTCATTTTCATTTATCCTTGGAATTTTAAAATTACCTTCACCAATAAAATAGATTTTCTTAATTGTTAATTTGCTTTTAGAAAAATAGATTTGAATATCATTTTGTAAAATAATAAATGAAACCTTCTCAAAATCTTTTATGAACTAATTTGATTTTTGTATATTATTGTCAGTTTAAATCTGATGGTTCTATTTTTAAAGAAATAACTTGATTTTTGTTTTCTGTATATTGTTATTCATTGTAAATGAGGTTCATTTTATAAATGTATAATTCTTGTAATGGTTTTATTCTTAAATTGTAACATAAACAACACTGTTTAGTAGAAATGAGCAGTTTAACTGACCCCCCCCCCCGACTTTTTTCATCTTCACGCCGTGAAACTGCATCAAACTTTTTTCATGAAACTGAAATTGTTTGGTTTAGTGTTATCGCTATTGAGTTGACCATATCCAAAGAAACACTGTTGCAAAAGACTTTCAGATTTTAATGAAATAAAATTTTATCTACATTTATACCATCGTAAGAGGAAAAGATTGAATTATAATATAACATTTGACTAGTTTTAAGAAATAAATGTAAAATCTATTTGTTTATAAAAGAAATGAAGAAGAAAAAAAGGAAATATTGCGAGTTGAACAAACTAAATTGGAAATTTGTCAATCTCAAACAAAATCAGATGCTATCATTACAATAAATGGCTTCCTTAGAAAGCAAAAATACTTAATTAAAAACTGAAAAACTGCGGTATCAAGGAAAAGAAAAACCAATACTGAAACATAAATTGCTAAACCGCCCAACTCTTCTCTTTTGTGTTTAAAATAGGACTAAAATGTTATAACCTGAAAACAATTGAACCAGATTTAAGTCATTTTTCAACTTGGGTTACATTTAAGTTTTATTTCTTGAATTTTTTATTTTATAATCTTAAAAAAGAAGTGCTAGTTCTAATTGCTTTGCAATAGTGTAAAATTTAGTTCATGCAATGATATAAAATTTCTAATGAATTGGTAAATTTTTAACATATATTTACAAAATAAACTTTTCTTCTGTCCATTCTCATTCATAAATTTAAAGCTAACATGCATACCTTCAACATTTTAAGTAAAAGAAGCAGATTTTAAATTTTGTGATGAATTTCTTATCCAAAACAGTATAAAAGATTAGTAAGTTGGCCAACCGAAGTTGAGGGCAACCCAAAAGCTCCTTTTTTAATAGCTTCTTCACTGAGGTGTTGGGGAGGGCACTACCCCTTTCCCTGGATTGCTCCACTTACCCTTGATCCATATCATATAATGCTGGGTGTTAAGAAAAGTGTCATCAAGTACTTTTTTTTTTTTTTTTTTTTTTTTTTTGAGTCTTTGGTATGACTCAACCTGGGATTGAACCCCGGTCTCCTGGCAAACACTAACCATTATGTAAAAAAACTATTATAGAAATATTAAATAACTACAATAAAATATCTCAATTGTTTTAGTGTAAATAATGTAATTCTCATGTTTTTATTTGATCTGGTCTCTTAAAACCAACAAGTACTTTAAAAAAAAAAAAAGATCCTGTTCTTTCATTTGTTGCATACACAACATATGTTGGTAGTCTTTTTGCAAGGCTCAAATTTTTTTTAAGTTATTAAACATCCTGGTTGCCTGTTTATGGGTCAAAAAAAGGTTACTTTTAATGTGTATATCTTATTAGGA
The DNA here is from genome assembly GCA_963585895.1 of Sepioteuthis lessoniana. Classification (NCBI taxonomy): domain Eukaryota; kingdom Metazoa; phylum Mollusca; class Cephalopoda; order Myopsida; family Loliginidae; genus Sepioteuthis; species Sepioteuthis lessoniana. The sequence continues at coordinate 20,152,167 of OY757913.1, read as the reverse complement.
TTCTGTTCATTTTTTTTTTTTTTTTTTTTTTTACTTTACTATTTGAACAATACTATAAACTTATGATATCTGATTGTGGTTTGTTGTCTTGCTGCGACTTGTTTTTGATGGGCTGAATTATTGATATAATTTTAATTTACACTTGTATGCTGTCAGATTATAAAAATTTACTTCTTGGGTATTGCAGAAATTACAATTACTAGACACATACTA
>OY757913.1:19708910-20146754 GCA_963585895.1 Sepioteuthis lessoniana | reverse complement strand
ACTTATTTTGAAAGAGTTGGGAGTAATGAAATAAGTTCTTGGATTCAGTTAATTTTGATTGTGTATAATTGATCAATTTTAAAGAAAATCTTTATCATACAATTTTAATTTTACTTTCTCTTTGCATTAAACCTCACCAACCTGGCTTTTAGGATTGGATCTGAAATTAATCTCAAGTCTTATACTTCATTATTGAACTGGAAGCATTCTGATCAAATTAGTAAAATAAAAATATGAATGAGATACAAAACTGATTATTTCTATTCTTTTAAGATTGTTCTTTTGTGAAGTTGTTCGGGGAAATCAAGAAGTTTTGCTTGTATTTGGTGATTAATTGTCAGTAGTTAATTGTGGAAATACAATTAGCTTTTTTAATTACATTATTTCCTCTTTGAATCAGACTATTGCATTTGTTCATATCTTATAGAAACTGTTTGGAAATTTTAAAGACCTCTTCACTATCCTGTTTCTTGAGTCAGTGACTAAAGAATTGATGAGTGGCATAAACAAAAAGGTTTTAGCAATTGACTATTTTAAGTTATCTACTTTATTGGGATAATCTTCTCCCTTTAAAATATCCTGAACAAGAAAAAAGATGTTAATATTGAAAGTTTTAGGATGCAATAACTTTATCTGTATCTTTTTTGAAGTGATGTTGATTAAACTATGTTTTATATTATATATATATATATATATATATATATGTGTGTGTATAGACCCGAAAAGAAGAAAATGTCCCAAATCCCTGTTCCATATGTAATTTTTACTATTGAATCTGATTTTAATATTTCAAAATATTTATGCTTATTCAGGTACATTTCTAGAGATTTTTGGAACATTCTTGTTCTATACTAATTAGAAAATTTCAAAGATGTTAGCTATTTCTAAAGTATTCAACATGTATATTATCAATGAAATATTGACATGCAAAGTTTTTGTCATTACATATTTTGAGTCTCTTTTTCATTTAAAACCTTGAATTGTTAATAATGTTTCAGATCATGAAAAGGATTACACTAGCTTCTAGACTTGTGTAAATTGGCTATTTTAATGAAATCAGATGCTTAAATTCAACTTAAACGACAATTTCAAAACTTTATCCATCGAATAAAATATTAAAAATGACCACTGTACTTAAGGAATATCATAGATGTAATTTATGTAATATGAATTTGGTAGTAAGTAAAAAAAAGTAAAGTAGTTGACCATAATCGAGGTTGACCTGAAGGCTCCCTTTTCATTAGCTACTACACCAAGGTGTAATGGAAGGTGCTACTCTTTTCCCTGGATTGCTCCACTTTACCCTTGATCCCTACCTTTATAATACTGAATGTTAAGCAAGGGGACATTAATTACCCTTTTTTTTTTTTTTTTTTTTTTTTTTTTTTTTTTTTTTAAGTTTTTGGTATGATTCGACCTGAGATTGGACCCCAGTCTCTATCCATTAGGCCAATAGAATTTGATAGTACAGGTTATTAATTCTGCTTAAAATGGATACTGATTCAAATTTCTCGCTCAAATATATTCTATAATTACTGTCAAAACTTTAGTCTTGAATAATCTTTCTGATGTATAGATATTTTTAAAGTAGAGAGAGATTTGTTTTTCAAGGCCAAGAAAATGATTAACAAAAAAGTAATTTAATATTCTTTGAACATTTAAATATAAATGCAATAAAATTTTACAGTTCTGTTTCATGATAAAGTAACCAGGCACAAACATTGCCGTGGGCATTAAGTTAGCGTACATTGGATCATCATTTAAGGATGACATAATTTCTGTGTAAAAAAAAATCCTCATTAACTGAACTGCTCATATCCATGCTGTCTTTGAAAATTTCTGCCAAATAAAATGGTTATGTTTCCATCTATTCAGATTGATTCCAATTGGCTGCTGGTGCTGCTACTACTACTACTACCACCATCAAACTAGTCATTGCTATTAGTTGCTTCTGGAATATTTAAACATGTAATATATAATCCCTTCTATATTCTAAATTGGCAATTAACTTTTTTAATTTGTTGAGGTAATGTTGACCCACATGATAGCAGTGTTCGTATTTCAACATTGTGTTGGATTGAATTTTTCAATGTCGCAATTGGTTTTCACAATGAAATCTTATATCATTAATTATTAAATCTTGCTTTGCTCTAAAGAGCACAAATATAACATTTCAAGACCATCTATGTCTTCTAAAATGTTTCAAGGGTTGCTCAGTGCAGCCAGAAGAGGTTTGTGTGTGTGTAAAAGTTAAACCTATCAACGCGCTTGGAGAGAAAAAAAAAATTTATTTATTTTTTCAAGTGTTTTGATAAGTTTAACTTTTATTTTGAAGGAACTTGTCCTCTTACATACACTAAAAGCACAAAATGTCATAAGTGCTGTTTAGTGTTTCTGTGTAAATCCTTATGCCACTTAATTCACAAAAATCAGCCTTTTTATTATTTCGTGTTTCAGTTTCAAATAATTCTGATGTTATCAAATTTTTATATGTAATACAAAAATGAATAATAATAAAAATATATCACTCATCTGGGATTTTTACTTTGTTTTATTTATTAACCTTTTGATAACAATACAGTATTATCATTGAAACTTTTCTTTTTTTGTTGATCTAATACATTGCTAATATTAAGTATCTCTGTTATTGGCTTCCTCTTTTGGAAACCAAAAGGTTTTTTGTTCCTTGTGACCCACTAGGATAAATTTTAAGTCATGTAAATTTTCAGCCAAAGACCCACAACTCCATCCAGAATATCTATAAATTACTTTTTATTTTCTTCATTACCAAGGAAAATTTTCCAAATAGCTGATTTGGTTTTTATATCTTTCTCTTCACAAAATTGTCTTTGTATATATCAGTGCTAAAGAAGTCTGATCTTTTCAATGTCATATCAAATTTTCTTTGAAAGATAGTTGCATTTCCATCTTCTATAATACTAGTTTCTTTATCAGGTGGTATTATGAAGTTATCAGTTTCTTTAATTACATCACCTAAACTTCTAGATCTGTTTTAGCAAGAAAGCTATCATTTGTTCCTATACTGTAAAGCACGGGGATTAGTGAGATAATTTATTAGTCCTTTTTAAGTCAGTTTTCTTGTCAACAGTTTGTAACTTTACCAGTTATTGCAAAGCTAATTTCCTTTTTATATTCTATTAAATTTTCTTCCAATTTTTACTGAAACTTTTCTGTCAATTCATTCATAGTTTTCAGGTTGAGCTTCTTTCTTTTTCAGTCTTTCCTTTATGAAGAATTCCTTTGCCTTTTTTTTTTTTTTTTACCAGCTCTTCCATTTTGTGATGATTTTCATCATTCTTGATGTCATCAGGTACTGCAGCCCCAGAAGATATGCAATGAAACTGGTTCTTGTTTTCTGTGAAAAAAATTGATAAAACTTTAATGAATCCAAAGCTTTCACAACAGTTTTTATTTTTCTGAATTTCAACCGGTCAACAATGAACCCGGTTTATTACCACTATTTGATTCCATTAACATATCTGCCATATTCATTGTTGCTTCTATGTATTTTGATCTTTCATGGCTGGTGCAGACTGATTTTTTATTAGGATTCCAGATAATTCACCACCACCACCACTCTATCTTTTAGATTTAGCAGATTTCATTATCATTTCCTCTATTGTTTTGTTTACTTCACACCAATTGATTGGTATAAATGTCTTAGCCACACAAATGTCACCTCTTTTGAGCCTTTCTATTGTTCTTGAATAAGAATTTTTAATATTTGCCATGAAAACAGAAAAAAATAGCACATAATTTTGACCACCAACACCGACCAATATGTCACACATAGACAATGAGCATACGAAAGGAAATTATTGGTTTTTATTGCCTTATATTATCTATTGACAGTATTCAAAACTGAGCTAGTCTACCTTTTTCTTTATATTAATAGTATTCATTCAAGTATTTATTAAATGCTTCATCTTTCATTAAAAGAAAAAAATATATAGCAGGATTGGGGTTTTGTGTGTATGCCAGTCATCTTTAAAAAATAAAAAGTTCTTTTCATTATTATGAGCTTCTGGTATCTCCATTATTCTAAATTAAGGTAAAATCCTCCATAGAAACTCCTAGGTCAAATGTGGTTATAATGTATTCTTGTCCCATTTTGGTTGTAGTGTTTTCTGCAAATTTAAAACATTGCTGGACTGTCTTATATTCAGTAATTATGTGATTTAGTACAAAGTAATAGTCAGTGTTGGTAAAGACAATAGGTCAGATACCTCAATAGTTAAGGAAACTGTTGATAAGTTTCATTGAAATGGAGAAGCAAAACAAACTAAAACATATACTTGGAAGAATATTATCGGATAATTTTTATTTAATGATTTTTAAACTGTCTTCTGCTTTTAAAAGAAAGTCATTTTTCTTTTCTTTATAAATATTTATTGAACTGAAAAATCAATCTGAGGAGTTGGATAATTTAAGAAAAGGCAAGCTTATAATTTAGAATTATATTTAGGATATAATTTAATCAAATAAAAAAAAAATGCAACTTATGATTTAAACAAAAACCTGTTTTTTATTCATTTATTTACTCTGAATATTCCAGGTAAAGTAATTTTTCATATGACTTTTCAATCATGGCTAGAAAATGCAATTCACTTGTGTTATATTCATTAAGACCCCACAAAGAATAAACTTTCAGTAATTAATCTTTTTTAGAATTTGCTTTTTAGAAATTATTTGCTATATGTTTTTCTGCTGCTTGATGATTTGAAAAAGAAATTTCTAATTTCTTAGATATGGATAAATATGGATTTTTCCCCAAAGGCAAAACCTTTGAACGGTGACTTTATATAAAATTGATTAAAAAAGATGTAAATCTATTCCTCTGAGGTGGTTGTTATAATGTATGGGCCTTAGAGTATCAGATTATTATGATCTACAAATGCTTTTTCAATTTGCTCTATGCAGATATGCTTAGAAATTATGAAACTTTTCATGTCTAGGAACTTTCTAGTTTTTTAAGTCTTTGTCTGAGTTTGTGTTGCAATTATTTAAGATTGGTATCGAAGGTCTAAGAATACTTAGAATAGTACAGAGTCTGTCAGTGGGATCCAGAATATGATGGTTAGAATAAGTTTCTCATCTATTTGGTACTTATTTTCAGTTTTTCAGAACTTGGGTAGATATTATTTGTAAAATCTGTCTCTAACTGTTGACTTTTCATTTTAACTACGTATAGATGTGTAGAGGGCTTTTAAAATATATCTTCTATTCAATATCCACTTTCCCTTCTGTCAAAAGCTATTTTGCTTGGACAGGGAGTTAAACTCATCTTTGAATTGGTGTTGTATGTTATCTAGTTCCTGTCCACAATATTGATAAAGTAGACAATTAGCTTACTGGCCAATAACAAAGAAGTTTACCACATGTGGTTATCAAATCTTTACTTCTCATCATATTAGGGAGAAATAATAACAAAACAGCTGTTTTGACTATAAGGTTTTCTATAACTGTTGTTGTTTAGTTTTTGATAAAATTTCAGTGTATCTTGTTGAATAAATTATTTTTTATAAATGTATAATTTTGCAGTATAATAGTGGCATTATTTGTCCAATGTTCTTTGATTGGTTGGTCGTTTCGAATGGTTGTGTGTGAAGAACATTTGAGTAGATATTCTACATAGAATTGTGGAAAGCATTTGGTATTATTCATTTTATGATATGAATACATTTATGAAAATTCTATAAAAGTCATATTGAAATGATTTTTATTTAATAGCTTGAAATGATTATTATTTTATAAGATGTGTAAATGTGTCCTTTTTATTGACTTCCCTTTGATAATTCTTATTTTTAGTTCAATTAAAATTCCCCTCCATTCCAAGTCAGTGTTTAAACAGTTGTAAAAAGCTTTATTTTTTGTACAGCATCTTCAAACTTTTACAATTATCTTGTAACTGAGCAAACTCTAAAAGCTGTTTTCTCACTTTATCCAGACAAGTCATGAATAAACAAATACACCCCCCAGCAATATCATAAACATCGTAATTTTTCATTTTTTCCCTCATATTTTCTTTTTAAGGACAAAAATCGTTAAAATGATATTCAGTATATTTTAGCATTCAAATGCTGGCTGATATTTTCCCCAAATTTTCAATTCTTCCTTCATAAACTGTACCTTTTAGTAGCTTCCAAAATCACTTCTTTTGGTGAGTATTGACCAACCGAAAAGAAGCAATATGGTGCAGGTGCTAATTGCATTTTCCTGTTTATTTTTTTGTAAATCAAGTATAAGAAAACCATCGTTATTTTGTTAACCTGCAGGTAAGGGGTTTGAGTAGGCTATTTTGGGAAACTGTAATGTCCAGAAACGGCAAAATACTTCCATGTGCATAGGGAAAGAACTGCCGACCAATTAGTATGAAAATGCCCCTCTCTCTCTCTTTCTCTCCCCCCACTCCACATGTGTGTGGGTGTTTCTTATCCGCCCACCAGTTGTGCTTTAGGCAATAGAAAATTGCTTTTCACTCTTGTTCAGAAGTATTTCTATTTTAAGATTTCTTCACCAAATTCTTACGATTTGGTAAATGTGCGATTATTTGAAGACAGTTTGATTATTCATGTTTACACAATACATAAATATTTGGCAAATAAATTAGATATGTCGATCATAAATAGAACTAAAATTATCACAAAGTAATTTTGTTCATTTCTTACACTTTTCAAGATACAATTTATTATTCGATTTATAATTTTTTAGTTTTTATATACTTTGTAAAGTCCATTTACATTTTTATGAAAGAAAGCCTTAATTATTCACATTTTAATTTTAGCTTGGTAACTATTATTTCTAAATAGTATCATAATGGATTCTAAATTCTTGGCCAACTCTTTTATCATTATAATATCCCTTAAGTATTTTCTTTTGAGTTTGCAGTTATTTATTTACTTGATTTTATTGACTTTCTATAACTTTAATAATTATTTGCTATTAAAGAATGATTTAAAAACAAAATCCTACTAGGGCTCTTGTTTATTTTTATTCAAAATGTATAAAATCTGGAGGACGATAGCTTGATATTAAACAAGGACAATTTTTTTTTTTGCTGTTGATTTAAGAAATTTAAATATAATCTAAGCCACAGAAAGGCTCAGTATAATTTTGTGATTAAACTGCATTATTCATTTCTAGAAATTTAAAGAAAAAAAAACAAACCTCCTTTCATTTGGCCTTGTCATAGTTTGATGAAGGTAATTACAGTCATACATATCAACACTTTCTCCTCATAAAACCATTTAATTTGTCTTATTTCTAAAAATTCTTTTTACAACTTGTTTATATTGAAATGAAAATCTTGCATTCATTTTTAGATGCTTTAAAGCCAAATATAGAAACTATTTGTACTGAGTCTATTATTGATTTTTATGTTTCTTTTTCTTTTCTATGTAATTTTTTCCTTGTTTTTAAAAAAATATCTTTCCTTCTATTAAGCTGTAAAATTTTCTAACATTGCATTATGAAAATTGTAGTTACGTTGATGACCAAATAAAGGTCAGTTTTAAAGTCAGTTTCAGTTTTCTTTTTCTCTATTGTCATTCAGTTGATGACTTGACACCTAATGACTACTGAACAGATTGTCAATATCAATTTAGTTTCGAAGCCAAATGCTCTGTCTTGATTTATTCTAAGTGATTTATACAGGAAAGAAAGAAATTTTTACTTTTATTAACTAATGTCATGTTGTATTTAGTTTTGGAAGATTTTTTTTTTCTTTTTATAATTTTTTTTCGAGGTTGTGCTTTTTATTCAGTTTTTTGTATGTTGATCCATGAAATAATTTTTCTGTTATTGATATCTTGTGTACCTTGATTAAAAATTTTTTTTTCAGTTTAAAGAATTATCTAATGGTAACATTGAAAGTAAACAAGATAAATTTGTACAGAGAGCACTTGCATTTATTTCCCAGGAGATTTTGAAGGTTTAAGATTTTTTTTAAATATATTTTTAAACCTTTAATAATGTACTTCACTGTTTTACATGTCTCTCTGGCTTTCTCTGATTTTAGTTTAAAAGCTGATGGTTTTATCTAATAAGTTTTTTTTTTTTTTTTTTTTTGGTGTTGTCAGTTTGTCTTTCTACTGCTGGTGCATTGATATTATGCAATTTATATGAAGTTTCATTTCTCTCAAGAAGCAAAAACTGATAAGCCTGGCTTCAGGGCATTTTGTGTACCAAAACATGAAAGATTTGTTAAGACCAACCATTTAGTCACTGTAGAACATATAAGACTCACTTTAACAATCTCCAAGTTTTACATACTAGACCCATTTTTGTTTTGATCGGTGAGAATTTTTTCTATTTACTTAACCAAGTTAAAGTAAAAATTTTCACAGCTACTCATCTGTAGGTTGAATTTTTGTCCGTGTCTTGAATATAAGCATACAAAAGCTTGTAGTATTAAAAAAAATACTTAAATATATACTAAATTCTATTTAGTCCCCCCCCTTAGAGCAATTTAATTTTTTTTTAATTAGTAAAAAAAAATGTTATAATGTCAGGTATATTTAATGAGAATTGGAATTTGATTCTATATATCAAACTTTTTGAATAAACGCTAGTTTCAAGCTAGTTATCCACAATGGTCTTTCACATCAGTTATGATTTTAATTTCAGAATAATGGAGGATTAACTGCTGTAATAATAAGAATCTCTAGTTTAGTCTATAATGGACAAAGAACTGAAATAAATTACTGAGTACGGTCATTGTGGAACATCTTTAATAGCTGCATTTTTCTATATGAATTTTACTAGAATTTATTCCAGTACAGAAGTCTGGGTGCTTTTCATGTCCCCACTCTGCAGAGAAAAAGGACTTACAACATCCTTAAAACTCCTTCCTAAATCTTTGTCCAAAAAATCAGACCATGACATCTTTTTTGATCTTTCTTATGCTCTACTTGGATAGTATTTCAATTTTATTCATTGTTAAAACAATCAAGGGTAGTGTTTCTTTTTTAATGTGGGTATCTTACACACTTTTTCATTATTTATCATATTTTAAAATAATATTTTCTGTCTCCATTTAAAGGTCAGCATTATTCTAGCACTCAAGTATTTGTTTTTAATGGTTTATTCTAACTTTTTGGGATAGTTTTTACTTACAAAATATTTTAATCTGTTTTCAGGTTATAATTTGGTTAGGTGTGCATTATTCTGACACTTTAATGATACCTTGAATTTTTTTTTTTTTTTATCTCATTAAATGTCACATTAATTTTTGATCAAATTCTTCTGAGGAATCAGTCAGGTGTTGTTCTTTATAATTTGGTAAACTTACAGCAATAATCACTTATTTATGTTATCCATTCTCTTTAGTATTGCACATAAACCTCTGTTCAATTTTTCTGCTCTAATGAATATAAACCGAATTTCAAATCAAGGTAATCCCATGCAAGTAATTCATTATGTTATACTATTTACTGAAGGCAGGATTTCAAATACGGGAACATTAACGTTTAGTAATAACAGTACAAGCTTAATCTGTTTATACTTAAGTTTTGGTTTCTTTTTGGGCCCTTGAGTTTCTTGAAGAAAGAAGTTGTCTTGTTTTTACATATCCTGCTTTCTTTATGAATAAAAACTTTAATTTTTGCTTCATTTCAAGTACATTCTTAAGCCCCTACTAGAATGTGTAAGTGTACTATGTGTATTCAAAAAGTATAGATACTGAAGTTGTATTTACCAAAATAGAAATGAACAAAATGTCAATTTCTTCAAATTGGTTCCCTTGAAATTCAACCCACTTATTCAAGAAATTTTCATGTGGTGTAATATTTAACTCGTTGGATTAGCAGGCCATTGTTAGTGAGTTTGATTCTCACTGGGTGCCTCATCGTTCTTGCCTGGTGCAACATCTAAGCTAATCTTAATAAATAACTATTCTAGTGACTTTTCTATTGATCGAAACACATCTGAAAGGTATGTGTCAAGTTTCACCATCCTATTTCTTTTAATGTCCTTTGAATTCACAAATTGTTCAGCCTTGGAGATGAATTTTCACTTTTGGAAACAGGAAAATGTCACTTGGAAGTAGATTCTTGCATAATGTCCACTTTCAGCAATTCAAAGGTTTCAGAAAAAGCTTTGTCCAGTTTTTGGCAAAATTTAATGCAGATTTGTTCACTATTTTCTATCTTGGAAAAAACAAAAAAAAAAAAAACAACCTAAAACAACAAACAATGCAACAAATAAAAAATTAAATGATGCCTTATGCTCAGTAGAAAAGAGATGATAAAATTATGTCGAGTCAATGTCACTTTGATAGAAAATCAAGCCAGTCTCAATACTTTCTGAACACACTTTGTATACATTTGGTAAAGTTATATATTAAGAGTAGATATTATAGTTTCCTGTTTTTAAAAATATTATCACTAATAAAACATTACATTTTATGTTCTCTTCAGTAATGTTACTGTAATTAATATATATACATAGTAATGTAGAAATAAGATTTGAAGAACATTGTTCTAATTATTTTGCTAATGTTTTATAATGGTTGTATTGATTCTTTCTTTCTTTCTTTTTTTTTTTTTTTTTTTTTTTTTTTTTTTTTTTTTTTTTTTTAAAGATTTCCCATTAAATATTGTTCATTTTGATGTTATCACCTTTATGATGATGATATAGTCTTTGTAAATTTGATAAAACTATTCTTGTCTCTTCAAAATTATGATATAGAAATGTCTTGTTTTGAAAATTGTATTGGTAGATATTGAGTATATACCAATGCTACTAGTGTGTATGTGTATATATATATATATATATATATATATATATATATATAATCTTGTCTTATTCAAACTTTAGCATTTGTGTTAAAAAATATCCTCCAGGTGGTGAATTGGAAATTGTACTTTATACATATTGTTCATTAAATTTTTTTTTAAGTACATCCATTTCTAAATGCATTAGATGTAAATATAATTTTAATGCACTTTGTGTGATGGTCTAAAAGTTAATTTTGTCAGGTTCTTTTCAGTGTAAGATTTTAGCTACCTTAAGAATGGATAGTATTTTTCTTCTTCCAGTGCTCTTAAAATTGCTTCCTGTTTTTAGGTGAGCGGAAAAAAATCTGATTGGCACAATTTCCCAGGGAATACTTACAGATATGAAACTGGAACTTCCTGTTGACTGCCTTTCAGCATTTTAAGGTTTTCATAATTGAACTATTCATTCAACCTCTGAATAAGCATTTGACTTTATCTGTACAGAAAATTATTCTTGAAATTTTTGTGTTTATTTATAAATTTGTTCTACTGACTTCTGACCATGGTTCTTTAAAGATGTTCTGTCTCGGTCCAAATAAGCTTTTGTACAAATCCATGTCTACCAGAGTTCAAAACCTGGACAAGGCTTTGTATGCTTCACTTTAATACTCTTGGCAAACACTTTGCATTAATGCTCTTTGGAAAGGGTTGAAACCATTTATTAAGTATAGTAAATAGCAGGGCAGACTGGACTTGGTTAGGCAACCAATCTCAAAGGAAAACTCTAAATTCAAGCCAGCTTTATTCAGCTTAAAAATTGACCTTGTTTTGCATCTTGTACATAGTGAAGGGGTTAGGTAAATATGTATGAATCTATGGAATTAAACTAATTCTACTTCTGTACATTTTTTTTTATTTTTTTTTTTATATTATATTTTGAAATTTCAAATTGAATTGCCATGACCAGAAACTCCGGTGAACACCTATGCACGATATATGGAAACACTGCACTGGACAGCTGTTTTGACCTTATTAGGTCTCATCAGCAGTGTATACTGTGATCTCCACCACTGGAGATTGAACCAGCGACCACAGATTGCAGAGCCAAAACTCTACCACTGACCACAGTCCATATTGCACACAAGTGACGCCAAATTCACTAGTCATGGTAAATGCATGGCCAATTAACTTGAATGTATCTTGCAAGTTACATCTGTACTCTTTACAGAGGATATGGTCAACTCCAGGGCTGCGTCTTCCAAGAGGATTGGAAATACGCATCCGCATAATTATAACCTCTAGGGAAAGGATATAGATGTACTTTTTTTTTTAAAATTCTACTTATGTTTTAAAATAAAAAAAAAACTCTCAAAAAACAAGATTGAGATAAGTTATAGTCATATTTTATTTGAAATCACAGGCCACTCTAGTATTTAAGAGATAATTAGCCAAATTCATCCCCATGTAATATTTGAATAATTAGACAATTTTCAATATTTGCTCTATTCAATTCCAACTAACTATTGAATAGATTGTTATAAAAGTTGAATTAGTGGTTTAGTCTCATGAATTGAACAATACCAGTACAAATTTGTTTTGCTTGGTTTAAAGATGGCTCACTCTTATGACTGATTACAAATTCTCTGGCTCCCTCACTAACCATCTCTAACATCTGTCGCTCCTGGCAGATCTTCTAGGCTGCATCTTGTGTACGTACAGAGCTGATGTTAAGTCAGTCTTTAGTGTTCGGCCAACACTGGCACATCCATGTGCAGGGCTCCACAAGAGAGCGTTGCTAATTAGTTCTTCTATGATTTTCCTGAAGTGCCCTGCATGTCTTGTTAGTTTTACTTGAATGATTTGTGAGATGAGAGGCAAGTAGCCATACAGCTGTTTTGTCAGGAACAGCTTCCAGGATTTGTTCAAGACAGTATGTTGACATCATTTTCAGTTGATGAAATGTTGCTACCAAGGTATCTGAAGTTGTCTATGAATATACTAAATCTTATTTTAGTTTCTTATTCCTAAAATATGAATTTCAAATAATCATTCTCTAAGATGATTTTCAAATAGCCGAAACTTTTCAAAGATTTCCTGTGATCAATTAAATGTTATTAAGTAAAATTTGCAATACGTGGAATTTCTTTGAGAAATTTTGCTTAATAAATTATCTCTTTTAAAGATTAGGAAAATTTTTAAAAAGTAATCAATAAGCAAAATAAGAATCAATATCTATCATGTAATTTGAATTAAAGATTTAAAACATTTTGATTTGCATATTTTTATGTTAACTTTAAATGTTGATGCATCATCTGAACCCAGCACTATTGTTAGATTAATGATCTTGAATATATGTACCAGAATATTTTCTTCAACCAATTTTGACTGGTGTCTTTTTGCTAAAATATACACTTTAGGATCATATTTTAACCCTTATGTAAGACGTATATGAATATGATATTTTTGTTAGGAAAATGAAAATACTGGATTCAACCAAAGTTAATTTTGTGTACTCTTTATTTAATTTTGATTTAACTTTAATGTATTTGTAACCAATAAGCTGCTTCCCCCTCTAAACACAATGAGGTGCTGATAAAACTCTGTATATGTTGTATAGTTTTTGTCTCTTGTCTAAAAATTCATAACTTTTTAATTTGAAAAAAATTTTTTGGCAATAAATGGACTTTTTGATGAATCATTTAAAAAAATTTTTTTTTTTTTTTATCTACTCTGAGAAACCAAAAGGAAGTAGTTGCTGCTATAAATGTTTGGGGCCTGTGGACAGTCTGTTGTTAATTACTGACTACGAATACTTTCTTAAGGATTTAATTTTCTCTGAAATAACTGAACTGAATTATTTCAATTTGCACCAGAAAAAGATTTAAGTTAACCAACTGACAGAAATGCCTTTAGTGTGTCTGCATAAAATAAAATCTGTCTTTTCTTTTGGTTTTTAGATGTGTATGATGATAATTAGTTCTTTGGGCCTTTGAAGCTTAACTATTCTTTTAAACATGTCTGTCTGAAAACTCTCCTATAATGGACATCATTCCTGAATTGTATGTGTTATATCGCGATGCTTTTCTCTTACTTGAAATACAACTTGATATCTTTAATAACCTCAAAGGATTTTTCTACATTGTTTTTGATGAAAGTCATATAATATCTATTGAAAAATCTTTAGGATGTATTTGAAAATAAAATCACATAATACTTATTCCACTTAGTGTCAACTTAACAATTACATGAATAGATGGTTTTCTTCAAGATGTGAGTTCTTAATATGACTGCTAAAAGAAGCAAAATATTTTGCACAATATTTAAAGTTCTACTCTCAGTTCTGATGTCTCATTTGACACTTTCACATTCCCATTTCCCAAGTGGTCAAAGCAAATAAGTTCAGAATTTTTTTTTAATGTTTCAGTTTTTCTGTCCTTTTCTTTTTTGTTTACTCAGTTAATAAAATAGCTGTTATATCCCTTTTTGATAAAAATCAAACTACTACTACTCACCAAGTAAGTGAGCAGTATTTTTGTAAATTGAACAAAATTAGCTTGGTTATGTAGTTTCATTGGACAATGATGTTGATTGATTGATTGCATTGGACAATGAGTCATACATCAGTGACAATGAAAAGTGGGGAAAAAAAAAGGAAAAAAAAGCTATTTAAAATTCCTCAAGATATTTTTCTCCTTCCTAGTTGATATTTCTTAAATTTTGAAAATCATAGTTACATTCAATTTTAAGTTCAAACTAATGGGATAGTTAGGGACAAAAAGAATCAAGTTAAAATTCTTTTCTCCAATTTGGTCAAAATATCAAATTTTCTTTTTTTGGGGGAGGGTGTTAACCAACCAACCATATTTTCTGGTGTGCTTATGAATACGTTTCAAGGCCATTTTCCAATAAAAGATTATTTTAGAAACTCTTTCAATGTTTAATAGAAACTCTGTAGAGAGCCGACCATATTTATGTTGGAAACAAGGAAGGGGTGAAATGTGTTAGTAGTCATTTATAAAGATTAGGATTTTTAAAAGCCCCCCCCCCCATTTTTTGTCATTGAATTCATTAACTGTCAAAAACTGATTTCAGAAGGAATAAAGAAAAAAAACCCCGACCAAATCTAATTCCTAATGTTGATTATGTTGCCTCTGGCAATTAAAGAATTTGCTCTTGTAAAATTGACAAAACTAATACATTTGGGAACATTAATCTATAAATATCTCCTGGGTGAAATGCTGGAAAGAAAGTTGGTAATAAAAATTTTATTTTCTAAATTTCTCTCATCTCTGGAGAATTAGGTTTATTAGGATTATCCTGTAAAATCAATTTTACATTTGCCTTGGAAACTGTTTGTCATTTTCTATGAGTGTATTGGGGTGTCAGATGTTAATATTGAATGCAGAATATCTGCTGTGTTAATATATGCACTTGTTATGCAACCATTTAAAATGGTCTTAGAGGGTAGAGTAACAGCAAAAACCTGCAACAGAAAATTTTTTTTTTTTTTTTTAAATTTGATACTGATTGTATTAATTTTATCAATATTTATCTACTGTTGTTGGATCTTTCCTTATTTTTAATTTTCAAAAATTAATTTTTGGATAATTTTCTCTGAGCATAAATTTACTGGAAAGATGAAAGAAGAGTTCTTGGTTTATTCAGCTTTTTAGCCTAGCCTCATTACAAATACAATCTTAACAGGTTTAATCAATTTTTAAGTTGTGAAGTTATTTCTCTATAACACTACCAGAAGCATTATCCCAAAACAAGTAGGAAAACAAACAAACAACATTTTTGTTACATCATCACCAAGGTTTGCTAACAGCATGGATTTCCTTTATTCTCTCTTACCATTCATTTCTATCAGTCATTGTTCTTAGCAAGTACTCTAGACAGCATCTAGTGTCCACACACAACTGGTGAATGTTAGTTTTTGCTTGTTGGCCAACATTGGTGTCCTTGTCTAAGAGAATGTCACTTCTGAGTTTGTCCTTTCTTCTGTTGTAGTGCTCGGCATAAAGTAAAAGTAAAGTTGGCGACCTTAGTCAAGGGTGACCCAAAGGCTCCCTCTCCAATAGCTACTACACTGAGATGTAGGGAAGGGCGCTACTCCATTCCCTGGATTGCTCCACTTTACACTTGATCCTTACCTTATAATGCTGAGTGTTAAGCAAGGCAGCATCAAGTACCATTTTTTGAGTCTTTGGTATGACTCGACCTGGGATTGAACCCCGAAAAGTGCTCAGCATATCTTGCTCATGTTACTTGGATGGTTTGTAAAATGGGAAGTAAGTTGTTAAACTGTTTGTTTTGTACAATGCTGCTTCCAGGATTTATTCAAAACAGTACACAGCATTCTTGTATTACTCTCATGTAGGTTTTTCTCTCTGCGTTTTGCTTGTCTAAGTGGTGCAATCATATAATAGTACTGATATGGCTACAGCTTGGAAGAACTTAGTATTAAGAAATTTTTTTTTTTTTTTAACGATATGAAATTGGATAAAAAAACTTTATTTGGTTTTTTAATTGTGTAAATCATGTTTGCTCTCTATCCATGATAAATTTGCTTCGCTAAGAGGCTTTACACAGCTGGAAAAAATTGAAAAAAGAAAAAGATTCTCATGACCAATAAAATGATGCCTGAAAATAAACAAGTGCTGTGTTAGCCCAGAAAAAGGAAATGTCTGTTTACATGGTGGAAGAAATATTATAGATTTTTGGCCTCTCTTGTCAGAGTTCAACTGAATTTGGGGTCCTGATAATATTTAGTTTAGTTTCACATGGATTTCTTCATTTATAATCATCTTCAGTTTTGACAAGTACATCTTCATGTATATACTTTTTTTTTTCTTTTCTAAATAAATTTTAAAAATTTCCTTCATGTCAGAAACATCTTCAAAGAAAATCATGGAGGAATTAACACCTGCATTTCACGCCTGTATCATGTGTGTAGAATGTGAAGAATAATATATAGTGTATTTGTTTATTTCACATTTTCAATTAAAAGGTTTATTTGTTTGCAATAAGATCATTGCATGATCACTTTGAATATTTGCCTAATTTGTTTTAAATTTTCTGTCAAGAAACCAAACAAATCTCTTGGACAAAAATATCCATTTCTCTAATATCTGATAAAGATTTTTGCAAATATCCTTGTCATTAAAAACATAATTTTTTTTCTTTTCTAATCAGAACAATTCTCTGTTCACATTTTTACTGTTTTTTATATATATATATATATATATATATATATATTTTCAGTGATTTTTTTTTTTTTTTTTTTTTTTTTTTCTTCTATATCCTTGATTTTTTTTAAATTTTTTTATCAAATTTGATATGTGGGCTTGTTGAAACATTTTTTACTGGTTTAATTTGTGAATTTAAAAATGTAGAAATTCCTTAGATTATACTAAAATTTAATTTTAGCATTTACACATCTAAAGTAGAGGAAAATAATTTTCTATTTTTAACTGATTAAATTTGATTGGTTTGGTTTCTTTGTTTAATGGCATATCAACCTCTGTAGATTATCTAATGCCAAAGTCATTCTCCTAGAAGAATAGTAGTGGTACTATTTAACCCATAGCTGGGAGGATAAGGGGGTTCATACCTTTCCCAAGGGTATTTGCCCGAAAGTGAACGTAAATAGCATGACTGGAGTACGAACTCGCTTACTACAATTCCGCAGTCCATTGCTTTAACCATTACACCATGAGGACACCCCCGATTAAATTTGAAGAAACTGGTTTGGATTCACTTGGTTTTTGATATTTAATTATCATAATATGCATGACAGAAGCTAGCAAAACATTATTTTCTTGGGATCTTTTTTGAGTAATGCCTGTAATATTTTATGTATATAAGTGAGAGTAAGGGAGGTATTTTTGAAAATCATATTTGTAAATTGATTCTGTTATTGTCTATTGGGATGAATTATAAAAGCTTTTAATAAATGAAGTGCTTCTTTTTCAAGTTTATTCTTTGGAGTAAATGTATATTTTTTTTCTCTGAGATATTGTTTCTGAGAACTTACTTTCTGTTGTACATGAATGAATGATTGGTAGAAATATTTAATTTTTACTCTGGGAAATTATATGCAGGAAAAGTAGCTCTCTCACTCAAAACAATGACATTTCTTATTCATTTATTTCTTATCTAAATAAGGAAATTGATATTTATGGCTTTTCTTCTGTTTTGTTTATCAGGGTTATACGTGGAACAAGAGTTTATACCATGGCATGTCCGTTTTATCTAGTGTTCTGTTGAGCTTGAAGAGTGTGCAACTGAGAGACTTTGCAAAATCCCTTCTTTTTTCACTCTTAAATCATGAATAAACAAACTCTCTACAACAAAAAAAGACTTAAGTGATTGATAGTGTCATTCTTTGGAAGCCAAGGAAAAAAATATTTTTTAAGCCTTTTTTGCCTACAGTTTGATCTTTTTAAACAACTATTTAGCTTAGTGTATATTTGTGATGATTAGATGTGTATTTTTTTCTTTCTCTCTTTGTTGAGTGCTTATTTAGATAATGATAGAGAGATGCAATGTATGTGTAATGGATTTCAAAAGAATGTATAGTTATGTAAAAAAAAAAAAATATTTTTTTTAAATCTGTATTTTGCTTGGCTTTTCTTTTGACTAAAAATGTTAATACAGAAAACAAAGTGGAACAGAATTTCAGAAACATTCATCTAGGAATGGAATCATGAAAGTAATTTGTTCTCAAGAGCCCCTAACTCACTTCATACAAGATTTGCTGTTTTTTTTGGGTGGGGGTGTCCTGTCAGTCTTGACTTTTCTAAGACAATTCTCCTTTCATTATTATTGGAAACTTTTTAATAAATGGAGATATTGAATTTTTAAACAAAAACTGATTTATTTGATGGTTTTTAAAAACTCCCTTTTATCTACCAATAAATCTCGGGAATAAGTTGGATGCAACTTACTTTTTCTTTGCATAGTTTAAAATATTGTTATTAAAACCAACATTGTAATTACTGTTCTAATCGAGGGACATTTTAGATTACAGAAAGTCACTAGTTCAAAGTTTTTACTTATTTATTCTTTAATCCAATGTGGTTTCAAGGGTAGATGAATGGGGATTTTTTTTTTTTTTTTTCAGGAATTTCATTAGATAATTCAATTGATTTCACACTTTCAGACCTCTTATAAGATTGTTTTGATGGGTCATGGAATCTTGATTTTTAAATGATTTTTATAGTTTTCATATGTTGACTACATCACCTTTTCTGATGATATTTTTATAACTGTTTTGGACTGTCAAATGCTTCTGATAGTTCTTTGCTTGAGAATGTCTTATATTCTTTTGTCATTTTCAATTTTGGAGATTTTTGCTATTCTATTATATAAATTGTGATTGGTATCAAGCTGAAAAAAAAAGATAATTTGTTATTTATAAGCATTAAAAAAAGTATTTTTAAAAGCTCTTAATAAATATATTTTTCTATAACTACTTAGATGTCAACTCTAAATTTCTTTTTGGAATATAAAGAGATGTGAAATATGTTTTTGATATCTTATATAGTTTATTTATTTTATAAGTTACTTTTAAATAAAGTTAAACGCCATTACCTTTTTAGAATAGCTAGAGACTACAGGTAACTATTTTGGTCATAATGTGTTTGAATTTGAATAGGGAATTTAGAAATGAATGAATAGTACTTTATCATAATCATCATTAATATCATTAATAATATCATTATAATGAGAAAGGAATTAATGTATCATAAAATCAAATTCATTCATTTTGCTCTAATTTTGCCATCTGGTATATTATAATCTCACAATGATTGTGGAGCAGCAATAGTTATTGGAAAATGATTAGAATATCATTTTGTATGCAGATACCAAACAAGACTGACTTGAGTCTGTAAACTACAATTTCTTGTGGCGATTCTTCCAACATCTTCCCACATCAAAAGCATCTAAATCACTGCCCACACAAACCAAGTGAGAGACACATTTAAACAATGGCATTGTGGCACCCTTTCCTTAGCCTGAAACCATTTTATCTTATCTACTGACAGGGAATTATAGTGATTTTTGTGCAAGTGATTTCCATCTATGTCTGCTTAAGCCACATTCCAAAAGCAGCAGAGATTCTGTCTGTGCTATGAATGACAATGAATATCGTTGCCAGGACAAGTCTTGTTAATTTCATGCAAGCAGTAAGCTGGATCTTTTCAACAGATTTCTTTTATTCTCTTTAAAAGATAACCTTTGCTAATACATGTTTCTATTGCAGACGTACTGGGCACTGACATTTCAGCCTATTGCACAGATTGATAAAAATAAGTCGACTCTAAAGAATAATATATCTATTATTCTTATTCTCAATTTTAGATATTTTTATAAACTTAGTTTTTAATTTTAAATGTTTTATTTACCATGAAAGAAGATAAAAGCAAGCAGTTTTTACTTGAGGTAACTAAAAGATTTTTTTTTTTTCTGACTTGTTATTCAAAGATCAGTGTGTCATTTCTTTCTTTGGTTCATCACCATCAAGGTGTGCTGACAGCATAAATTCCTTTGACTCTTTTTGCCATCTGTCCCTATTGGCCATTGCTCTTGGTCAGCATCTGCATACAGCTAGAATGTAAGTTTTTGATGGACATACCACTATTAGCTGACCATGTGTAGAAATTGAGTTTGTGCTTATGTATTTAGCAGTACCTATCTTGGATAGTTTCTGAGATAGGAGGTAAGTGGCCATACAGCTGCTGTTTTATAGGGTGCTGCTTCCAATATTTTTTCAAAACAGTATGCATTATCCATGCATAGTTCCCATTAGCATTTTCTCTAAGTTTTTCAACCATACAATAGTAATGATACAGCTATTATTTTATGAGAGAGATTCCATACAGCTGATAAGCTGTCAATAGTAGTCCATACTTTACTGATATATGTATATTGATATTGCTTTCAGTAGATGAGATATTGCTAGTCTATTAGTTTCAGAGGTTTGGCATTTAATGAAGAGATGGCACCATCTTGATTAAAACACACAAATTCTGTTTTATCTGATTCATGTAGAGACCAATACCTCTTGCTTCAATATATATATATATATATATATATATATATATATATATATATATACACACACCAGGGATTTGGCTTGAGCAGGTGTATTTGCATGAAGTGCTTTGAATGTTACAGTAATATACATTGACATTATTGAATAATTCTGTCTATATTTAATTCTTCACAAAGGTTGGAATTGCTTGTTTAGCAAATCATGATTTACCAAAATTTTGCTTATATTAATTTTTTTTTCTTTAGTAAAGAAACAAATGTTATCTACTTATTAACAAGAGATACAGATAATCCCCACCCCCACAAAGATGTGTTTGTCTGTGGATTTTAATGAATAGATTAAACCCTGATCATAATGCTTGCTATAACTTGTGTAGATGTTGAAAATGTATTTCTGTTCATGTTTTATAGGGTAGGTGGCTTGTGGGAACATTGATTTGTTTTAATGAACAAAACAAATTCACTTGGATCATTTTTAACTTATTGCTCCCACTTAGTTTTGTATCAAAACTCTTAACTTAAAGTATTAAGTATTTTGTCCCTAGTTTTTATGGTAATTAGGTTTTCAAAGTAACAACTTTATCAAGAAATCAGCTTCTTATCAAAGTAATACAGAGGTCTTGAATGTAGGATTTGTTTACACCCCCTAAAACAAAAGAATACGGATGTGTGTAACAATGTGATTAAATAAAACTGGAGAAGTAGACTTTTTTTTTTTTTAATGAGGCATTTTACCAGTTTGAATTTTTATATATAAAATTCAGTTTCCCTCCCACCATGTGATGATCCTTGAAAAATCTATAAATGCTGCTAAATAATGATCATAAAAGAATTTTAACCAATTCTTCATAAAGTGAATATAAGTTGTTGAAATAATGACTGATATTAAGCTTAATATTTGAATCATTTTACATGGCAGTAATGATGCTTATTTGTACATTTGAGAAACTGAATATTTTATATAATAAAATATATAGCTAAATTATATCAGCTTTCACAAGAGTATTATCAATTTTATAGGCACATAGACTGACAATTGCTTATGCTTTTCTTAAAGTATAAATATCCTGTTTGTATTTTAGATTCTCAAAAACTTGACTAAACAGTAAGATAAGTTGTATGTTTGGGTCTTTCATCATTTTCAAGGAATGCAGACCGTAGATTTCCTTGACTCTCTTTTGTCATCAGTCCCTATTAGCCATTGTTCTTGGTAAGTGCTCTAGATGGCATTTAGTGCCTGTACTGAGCTGATGAATGTAAGTTTTGTTGGTCAACCCAAACTGGTGTGTTCATGTGTAGATGTCTATAGAATGTTGCTTATGAATTTGTGCTTACTACTTCAGTACATCTTTTGCTTGGATGGTTTGTGAGTTGGGTTCAGTGTTAGAACCATTCTTCCATACTTAGATTTAATATTAAATTGTTTCTTTTACTGGGTAAATTTTATTTTGGCTATGACATAGTGGAAGAGAAACTTGATTCCTATCTGAAAAAGTGAGAAGTTTCACCTTGGATCTATGATGACACACTTAGATAAATTTCAAACAAAGTTTATTTTCTCTTGAAATTAATATAAAATCATTAGCTTTTCAAGACATTGACTGTAAATAAATATGTAATGTTATGTTTGAGAATTACAACAGAAAACATTTTTTTATGAAGAAATTATTAGAAACAGCTTGAAAATTGTTTGATAATCAAAATTTTGTCTTGTTGATTGATCTGTAGAATTTTGGCAAATATAAAAATATTGTTTTTTGTCTTTGTTGTTTTTGTTGAGTTCTAATATTTTGTTTATTAAACCATTTCTCTTGTTTTTATTGATGTATTCAAAATAAGAAACTGAATACAACATGGATACTAGCGTTTTCTAAAATGAGGTTTTATTTGCCCTGCTTCTACACAGATATCTCGTTTAACCTTTCTCTTTCTGTCTCCCTGCTTGCAAATATTTTTAAGTAAATAGGTGTTTATCTGTTATCTTTCTGTGTTACTCTCCTATTTTTATATCACTACAAACAATTACAACTGAGGAAAGGGGAAAGAAATCTTTAGAATGGTAATAAAAAAAATTATCAGATTATATGGTATCCATCCTATTTTAATTTGGTGTAAAATAAAAGGATTGACACATTGAAAGTTTCTTATCCATTTTATCTTATAATATTGCTTCACAAAGTAACTTTGTATGCAAGTGTATAATTGTAGGTTATACATGAGCACTTAGTATAGCAGTTTTTTTTAGTTTTTTTTTTTTTTTTTTTTTTTTTTTTTTTTAAATGAAATTGATGATCCAAGTTCAAATGCTGACCAATGCTGATGTGTTTCACCCTTGGAAAAAGTATGAATTCATCTCTTCTCTCATTAGCTGTAAGAAAATAGTTGGACAGATTGGTTGCTGTACTAAGATAAGAGAACTCAATCTAGAAGAAAAACTCTGAATTCAAACCAGCTGTTTGTCCAGTCGCTGAGGCTCTAGAATACACAAACTGTATCTCTGCAGAGGGGTAAGACCTACCTCTCAATGAGTGTTCTGGATGTGACATTAAACCATCTGATGGATAGTCTTCAGCCTTGGAAATTTGGGGAATATGGAGTACCCTTTCATTGCCATTTTACTCCCCGGTCCCCTCTTACCTGGAGTGGTAGCACCTAATAGTGTCCTATCTATGAGTCAAATAGAAGAAATTGTGTGTGAACAAATGACTGATATTAAATTGTGACTGTTATACAGCAGTACTTAAAACCATTTAGCTCTCTGTAAAAAAAAGAACTCGGATTTGTTTAAGAATGTTACCTACAAAATGTTTACAAGTGTGTGTGTGTGTGTGTATTTGGCATTAAATAAGCCGTAAAACCCAACCAAACCAGCTGTACTCTACTTAAGAAAAATTGACCTTGGATCATTTCCTGTCTGTAGTGGACCATTTGGATAAATACATACATGAACAAAGTTGTTTCTTTGTTTTGTTTTTTTTTTAACTAGTGTTAATTTTCTCTATCATTTTTTTAATATTTTTGTTACTTTTTATTAAACATTGACTAAAAGTGCTTCATCAAAAAGGAAAAAAAAAATTTTACTTGTAAAACTTGCCAAATCTCATTTTTCTTATGAGTTATGGCCTCTGTTAACATTGTCCATTGTAAACCCTTATATTCATTGGCTGCCATCAGCTTTATTCCTTAGTAATATTTGATCTTTATACAATGAGAAATTTAATCTCAGAAAAAGGATTAATGAATACAAACTGGAAAAAATCTTTTTTGAAATTGGTATTCTAATAATTTTCATAAATTATTACCCAACCTTTTTTTTTTTTTTTTTTTTTTTTTTTTTTTTTACCCCAAAATACATTGTTACAAAAATCTTTAAAGAATTGTGAATTTATTCTACCCTATCCCCCACTCATTTTATTTAAAAAAAAACCTAATCAGTCTTGTAGTATACTGAGTTTTTATTTTTTGACAAACACGTGTGTTTGCGTTTGTGGCATTACAGTCAAGACCTATGTTCGTAATACATATTTTGCCTCAATCATTTTTTGGTTTGATGCTTATTGAACATTCTGTATATTTTTGTCATGAGAATTGATGAACTGAAAATAGATGATTAAAGTTTGTAGTCTGAGTAAACTTATTTACTATAAATGCCACCAAGTATTTACAAAAGACAAAAACAAAATGGCTGTCTTGAAGTTAATATAAAATTCCAACTGTTAATTTCACCTGATCATATTTGATGTTTTCTTGTATTATCTTCTGATTAGTTTTCTAATAGTTTGAATATAAAGGTCATTTCCTTGTTTACTACACAAACTTCTAAATCTTTGACATTAGACTAAGTATATAAAATATTTCAGTTCAAGTTGAACATTTTATGATATATTCACAAATAAATGTATTCTAGTTGAAAGAAATCTCTTCAGGTGTTAAGAATGCAGTTCCAAAAATAATTGCTTAGAAAAATTAGTATTGGCACTATTCATGTTATACCCTGGAGACTTTGTTGGTAACATTTCTTGTGTTAAATGTGTACCTACTCGGTGATTATGCAAAACGGTACAGCAATGATAAGAAATGTATTTAAGAATATTGAATAATTTACAAAATGTTCAAACCATTTAATTCATTGCTGAACTTTTAATATGATTATTTTAACCATCTGAGAATATAATTTTTCTTCAAACAAGGAAATGGTGGTTTAGCTAAAAGTTCAAGTTTACAGAGTTTATTCTAAATTCTAGTCACTTTGTATATGTTTTAGTTTATGCAATGTTGTTAAGGTGATAAGCAAAAAAGTTTTCCTTCTAGATCAGATACATGATCAGATTAGTGTGTTAGAAAAAAAAAAGTGTTAAGAGACAAATATTTATAGATAGCTTATTAACGGTTTTAAGAAAGAAGCAATATTTATTTAAAATCTAAAGCATGAAAATAACACTAAGAAATATCTACAGGTAATCAGTAGTTTGACATGTGAATCTTGTTCTGATGATAAACACTACAGGTTAAAAGTGCAGTAAGAAAAATTTTGGTAAATGGGTCAGGCTTTGGCTTATTTACCAAAATTCTTATTCCCCAATGATACCTGCATCTGAAAAATGTCTTTAAAAGAGTTTTGTTTTGGGTTACTTTTAACTTGGACTATAATCAAATATTTGCTTATTTACAAGGATTTTGGAGTGTCATTCATTTGGCATATTAATATTGTCCATGTAATTATTTTTTGTCTTAACTCTTTAGCTCCTTTGTAGTTTTAAATTGTATTAAAATCTTTTCTGTCATTCAAAAGCTTCTTTCTCAGTCCAGTTAAATTTCAGTTCTGTTGTCTTAGGGACTTCTTTGATGAGAAAAACCTAAATTGGTTAATCTATGTCAGTTAGAATTTGTCTAGATCATGAATCTTGTTATCTGATTACATCATATTCACTTTCTTTCCTTTCTTCCAATTTTGGTTCTTCAAACCTGACACTTAATTCATTTCCATTAAGTCCCAGTTTCTGCCACAGCCTGGCCTTTTATTTCATCTACACTCCTTTCCATTATCATCATCTCGACTTGTTTGTGTTTTTCTTATCAATTTACTCACTTATGTGTGCATGCTATGCTGTTTAATATGTGCACATGATACCTTTTTTTTTACTTAGATATTCTCTAAGGATTTTATGAATAGTAACTTTCCTTCTGTTTTTCAACCATTCTTCACTCTCAAGTCACACACACACACACGCACACATCATTGCTGCTTTGTTTCTTACCCTCAGGACCTTGTTCAGCTTTGAAGCTTTCTCTACAGTTTATAGATTAAGGAATAAATAATATACAGAAATAGAAATGTAATGGATATATACTTTTTTATTTTTTTTTATTTATTACTCCAGAAATGATATTTGATACAGGGAAGAAAGTGCAGAGAAAGAGATTGGGGTTGGGAAATAGCAAGTGTTGCATGTTTAATACACAACTGATCTTATTACACAAGATTCTATAAACAAGAACTAGTGGTATGTTTTGTATCGTATTTCAGTGCACTCAGTGACAAATTAAGTTTACAAATAAAATAATTTGCATTGTGGTAAACTTTTTAAAAATTACTTTAAAATGAGGAAGACTTTCTTCAGTGTTTAAAAATTTTGATTACTACTTGGTAAGCTGTAAGAATTTTGTTTGATTCACATGTAATATCTATCAGCAGTCTTTTGGGTTTATAAATTCATTATGTTTTAGATATTTGAATTGATAGTGCTTTTCTCGGTGTATATAATTTAACACAACTCCTCCACCACAAGTAGGATATGACACAAGGTCAATTTCTAAGTAGAGTACAGTTGGTTTTAATTCAAAGTTTTCCATCACATAGATGAGTTGCCTTACTATTTACCAATAGCTGGCAGGAGGATCATATGGATTCATGCCTTTCCCAAGGGCATTAGCATGAAGTGAAATGCAAATGCCTTGTCAATTCCATTTCTTTTATGTTATGTGTGCCTCAATGTAAATCTGGCAGGTGGATGACATTTGTTTTTTAAAAAAATAAATAAGCCTTTTTTAAATTGTAAATTCTATCTATGCTTCTAATATCTGCAATAATCTTGGAGTGTTAAGATCCTTCACTTGATGTAATGAAAATATCTTTTAAAATATTAAATTTGTAACTAGTTTTATGGTAAATGAGAATTTCCTATTTTAAGAACTTGTTTAAATATATAGGATAATCTATTCTTAACTCTATATTTGTGAAATAATATTAAGATAAGAAAGTGATATCTGCCAAGTCCCTGTGTACCTCTTAGCTAAAGTGGCTATAGATGGAGCATTTTTATAAATATCAATATATGTGGGCATAACAACTTATGTATATAAGATATGACAATAAGTACATATACTTCAAATTTTTCATATAAATTGATTTTGATAACAAGTATTTCTCTTTAAATCCAAAAGAAATTTCTACTTCTATATGTATTACTCTGTTAAATTCTATCTCTGAGTGTCATTTATTTATTTTTGCTGAAGTTTATAGGATTTTCAGTTGCTTTGCAAAAAATTAATGATCCTTGTTGACAATAGATCCTTAGGTTTAGAAAAATAGACCACACCCTTAGATAAGAAAATGTTCTTTCACTCACCCTCAAAGAATCGCAAGAACAGCTGACAAGAACCTCTATTACTTGACTTAAAAAAAGGGGGGGGAAATCCTGTTTGCTGCCAGTTAATGTCTGAGACAGTCTCTCTTGAGAGGGTTTAGTCATCTCGTGTATATATCACACAGGATTTATGGATAGTTTCTCTATTGCTTGGGGATCATTAGGACACTTGCAGTGACTAAGCATTGGTATCTGGTTACCATTATGTGTATCTGGGACATTTTAAATTGTCTAAGTTTTAAGCTTAGCATTCTATATAACTAATAATACTAGGGTGAGTCAAAAGGTTTGTAATATTTTGGTTTGCTGTGCATATATCATGTGACAAAAGCAGTTCAAGCCATTGAAGGTTCCAGATGTGCTGACGCCTTGTGCATTACTTCACTTTGTAATTTGAAAGCTGCAAAACATAATCTAATTTAGGAACTTATGCTTTATGAGTTAGAACTGGGTCATAATGCTGTAAAAGCAGCCAAAAATATTTGTTGTGTGAAAGGTGAAGGCAAAGTTGATCAAAGTACAGTAATCAGACGGTTGAAGAAATTTCACTGGGGTTGCAAGAACCTTAACTATCAGGCAAGGTCAGGTAGATCTAAAATTGTGGATTCCAAGGCTGTGCTCTAATCCATGGAGGCAAATTCAGTGAGTAGCATTCGGAGAGTATCAGGCGAGCTCAGCATTCACTGTGGTTTGTCTCCATCACAACCTCAACAAATGCATTCAGAATTACTGAATTGTGCTTAATGTTAACAAAATATTGCAAAACTTTTGACTCACCCTAGTATATAAACTTATAATTATTCAATTCAGTTGGACATTTTGATTTTGTATTGACATGTTTAAATTTACTGTCAGTCATTCTGGACTTAGTTATAAAATCAGTGAAAAATAAACAGAAATATCATAATCATTGTTGATTTTTATCGTTGACTCTAAAACTTTATTTTATCATTTATAAGTTTGTATTAAAAAATATATAAGATGCTGAGAAGAAGTTGGAATTCATCTCATTAGAATGATTTTCTTGTTTCGGTTTAATATGTGTGTTGAGAATCATGGATTTGCCAAAAATATCAGACTTTGTGGCATCTTTTAAAATATTTGCTTAATAGTTTTTTTATTATTTATATGTAAACAAGTTACACATTTCAATGATAAAACAGCAGTAAAGTTAAAAAAATTACTTCAGTATTTTAACTCGTGTACAATTTTCTTTCATTATCTAAATGGTTTCTATTGTCCTGTTGTAAGAAATTCCAAAATTTATTTTACTTCGTATAGTTTCTCTTAGCATTAGTAAAACAAAATGAATACAATTTATTCCACAAGCAATTGAACAATTTCTTTACTGTTTATAAGCTGCCATAGATAAATGAACAAATGAAAATAAACTCACTTCAAATGCTTCTCGTATTATTAGTGATCAACTTTTTAATTTTGTATGTGTGACATTTTTCCTGCCAATGGCTTTATCTTTCATTTTCTTATTCAGATATCAAAAGAATGTTATTTTTACAGCCATTACTTTAATACAACATGCTGTTAAGTCATGATAAAGACTGAAGCAAATTTTTTTAAAGTGTCTACTTAAAATTATGATGTCTGATATTTCATGCCAATAAAATGTGAGGGAATAATTTTACAAGAGTTGTAAAGTATGACCTAGACAAACTTACTTTTCTAAGAATTGATTTCTCTTTTTTCTCGCGCACACACGAGAGATTCTACTGAAAAGATTTGGAAATTTTAGCATCAAGTGTGAACTGAATCAAGTACAGACTTTTCTTTTGCTATCTTTTGAACCAGTGTGCAAACAGAAAACAAGAGGGAGGGGATTATTTCAAAGCGGATAGTAAAATCTAAGTGTTAGTTTGAATAAGTAATTTTTTTTCCTTGTCTTTTCCAAACTTAATGGTAGCACTACATGACTGTAAGTATTATCTTTATGGTATATAATCATACACTTGTTGAATGAACTATATTTTGTTAAAATGATTTTCTTAAGATCAACAACTTTGTATTTATTATATAAGTTATATAATTGAAAATTGGTTTTGTATTCTCCTAATTTTATTTCATTCTGTTATTGATATTGTTTTCAGTACATTCTCTTAAAGATATTTTGTTAATATTTATTGGTTGTCATCAAAGAAAGTGAATTTTGCTACCCAAGTTTCAATCCTGAAGTGAGGCTGTTAGCATTTCACATAATGCCCTTGGGAAAGGTATTAACCCAGCTCTAGCTATGAGTAAATATTAGGGCAGACTGGGCTCTTTAACCTTTGTATAGCAACTGGTCTAGGAGAAAGAAAATTCTAAATTCAAACCAGTTGTAGACCTGGAGAGGGATGAATTCCACTTGGCTATTCCTGCCCAAGACACATTTCATGAGTTGTGCCCTTATGATCAAACCAGGTTACAGGGCCATTGAGATGAGAGTAATGTTTTATATGTAAAAAACTTTTTATGGAAAATAACACTTGATTGTTTTGTAAAAAGAAAATCAAATTGAACACTCATTTTTGTTCTAATTCATTTTATTTAAATTGTTAATCTCATGTTGAACAACTTTACATAAAAAAATAGTGACCAATTTTCAGACTGTTCATCGCTTATCAAAATCTTAATTTGAAATGTTCTTTTATTCATATTAATGAATTCTATTTCACTGACATATTTTAACTTTTATTCATTAAAGCTGAATATTTTCTATTTGAAATAAAAATCCCAGTGTTTAAAACATTGAATAAAAGAAACCATTTCAATCATCTTTGCTTTAACTGGTAGGGCCTTTTCAATTGCATGGAATCTCATATGTCAAAGACAGTTTGTATTATCCTCTTGAGATTTAGGTATTTTCTTTTTACCATTGGCTATGGCATTTTTCTCTTAGAATACAAATGCACAAAGCAATCATTAGAATTCAGAGCTATGAAAATCTGTTATGACATGTAGTGATCAGTATCTTTGGAAAATAAAATACCTTTTAATTAAATCACAAGTTATTTGAACCTGTAACTGATGAACAACAAATGTATCATTGGCAAAACATTTGTACTTTAAAACACGCAAGATAACAATTGGGAATCAATAAGTTCATAGCCTAATGTCATTATATGATGATTTTTTCACTGTATATGGTAATGCAGTAAAAAAAAATTTTTATCATTGTTAGGCAACAAATTTATTAACTTGAATATCTCCTTTTCAATCAATGTTAAATATAAGGTAAACTTGGTGAACCCAGCCAAGGCTGTTTTACTTATTCTTTTCTGTAAAAATAGAAATTAACCATCTGTAATCCTAGTTAGTAGCTTCTTTAGCATCTATTGCTTTTATGTAAGATAATGTTAGTAGTTTTAATAATATGTTGATAGACTTTTCCAAGGCCTGTTCATATAAATATAATTACATCATCATAATAACAGGTATGTGATAGCAGTAATCTTGTATTTGCACTCGTAATCTGCTTAGATAAAAATCAATTCTGTTCTCACTTCAAATTTCAGTTGATCAACTTGAATTTCTTATGAAATTTGCCCAGTAAAATATTTTGAGATACAAAAAAAAGTTGGCTCATTTATTTATTAGTTTGTGTCATTGTGAATAATGAGATAGTTGCTTAAAAATAAGCTTTTTCAAGTTCTTTTTGTTATAGACATGTCAGCCATTTTTTAATTTTCAAATTCTATTTTGAAGAAATCTCTCTAAAAGCTTAATGAATTATTTATTATATTTATGCACTATTTTACCAGATTTAAATTTTTTTTTATTTTACCAGATATTTTCTATATTTATTTGTGCACTATTTTACCAGATTTTTAAACCCAAAAGTTAAGGGTACGTATTATACATGAGAACTATATAATGAACTTTTTTTTGCTACATACTTGACTATATTTGGAATGGGGGTGACTGAAAGTAGTTATATCTATACTCCAAACTAATGTATTTTTTGCTGTTACAGAGAAATATCCACTGGAATGTGTGTTTGATTATGTTTTTCTTCTAATATGAATTTATTTTCACTGCTAGCTTGTTGTATTTTTTTGTGAATATGTCCATGTATTTGCTCTAAATAAATTTTGTTTCAAAATAATGTAAACTTTATAAGTTTTCATTTTTATGAACCAATAAAAAAGTTGAACAAAGCTGAATTTAAATCAAATTTAGCTGTTACAAATTCTAAAAAGTCAGCATGTATTGAGAATTTTTTTCCTCAGAATTTCATAGTCCAAAATTAGAGGTGTGTATTATACACAAAAAATTCTGGTACTAATCTGGCCAATAAAAATTCAACCTTTTTAGTAATTTGGACTTTCATTTAACTGTTATATTTTTATTGTTGTTTGGTAAAATTATCAGCATGTCATCTAATGAGGATTAAAAGACATTCTGATCAAAACCATATCAGAATAAAACCATAGACATTCAGAATAGATGTTGCATTTATATACTGGCCCACTGGCATAATGGTTAGAGAGTTTGCCACGGGTCTGGGAGACCTGGGTTCAATCCCAGGTTGAGTGATAAAAAATGGTACTTGATTCCACTTTGCTTAACACTCAGCATTACAAGGTGTGGATCAGGGGTTAGTGGAGCAATCCAGGGAAAGGAATAGCATCCTCCCCTACACTTCAGTGTAGTAGCTATTGAAAAGGAGCCTTTGGATTGCCCTCAACTTCAGTCTTCCCACTTATATACACACAGTGTTATTGCAGTGTTTGCTAGAAATGCAATGAAATTATTGTCAGGTTTTGATATTTCTATTTTTCTGCCCCCTGCTCACTTTATTATTACCAATATTTCCCAATTAAATTGAAAATCTTTCAATATTCCTCCATGCATATAATTCCATTACTCTCTATTAAATTGGATTACCTGAATCTTTGATATAAATCCTCATACCATCTTGAAAACGATTTATAACTTAAATCAGGTGTAGATATTTCCTTTGTCCTTCTCTCTTCTTACTCTCCCTCCTCTCTCTCTCTCTCTCCTGTACATGATGGATTTTTCTTTATTATAGGCTGTAATAATTTTAATTTCAGATCAGCTTTCTGTGTCTCTAGGAATATTTTTGTCTGTGCTTTTTTTTTTTTCTTTTATCTATTAATACTTTTTGCAGTTAATTCCCTTTTGTCCTGGGGTGTGGGGTTAAGGTGAAGTATTTCTGTTTTTGGCTTGTTGATAAGCTTTCATTAGAATTCTTATTTTAGAACTTGTCCAAGAATGAAGATGATATAAATATCATGTAATAAACTATTTGAGAAAGAATATTTTTCAGAAACCTTCTCATATAAAGTGGTGGTTCCATTTGGGTTTATGCTTGTTACATTTTCCAAAAATTAGCCTTTAGGTTTTTATGCTGCCAAATATTTTGGATGATAGATCCTTTTAAGAACATGTCTTTGCCTTATCTCAAGAACTTTTTCATAAAAATAATGTTATTTAAAAGATATATTTTAATCTAAAGTGCAGATTTGTATGCATGTCTTTGGTAACCTTAAAATTCTTTGATTTGTCATATCACCATGAAGCAGTCATGAGCAAGCTAGTGGCTTATAAAGTACTTTATTTGGTAAAAAGCCACAATGCTTTTCAGGATTTATAAAGCCTGTCATGAATTTAAATTTCTTGCATGTTATCCCTAAATATCTTTTAAAGTAATTTCTTAATTTGTTTTATCATGGCACAAGGTTAAATGAAAATTGGGAAATTTAGTTGCACCAATCTTCAATTTGGAAATAGCCTGTATCATTTGAAATTTTATATTTTAGTCGAGTTCAAACACTAACCTCCAAAGCAGATAGAATTTATTTATTTTTATATCTTTCCTGGAAATATTTAAAAAAACAAAAATTACTAATAGCTCTTTTGATTGTGCTACTTGATTACTTAAATATAAAGTTGATTGATGTAGAAATAAGAAATGAATATTTAGTGAAAGAAAGCAGAAAGTGGCGCAGCGGATAGAGGCGTTGAGTCTCTACGGTTCCAGGTGAGCATTGTCAGAAGATAGCGGTTTCAATTCCTACCCAAGCCGGCCAGAGGTTTACTTGGTCAAAAACGTGGTGCAATAGACAACAACTATGGAAGGCAGTAATTACTGGGGATACAGTTACAAGACTCAGCATTCCTACCCGAGGTCACGGTTAATCACCTGAAGAAGGCCAGAGGTGAAATTTGGCCAAAACGTAGTGAAAGAAGAAACGACACAAAAACTACCAAGATGAGGACAAAAAGTCTGCAATAAATAGAATAAATAGAGGAAAAGACAGTCGGATTGTTTTGCTATGAAAGGGAATCAGAATTTTTGCAATATTTATGTATATGCAAATTTGTAGCCTGTTTATCACCTCACTGAAGCATTTCAAGCTACCTGCAGTTGTTGGTGCGCTGGCACGTGCACCGCTTCATTCTGTGTATGGTTTGGTTTGTGATTTGAAAGCCATACAGGTGAATGTGCAATGTAGTCTAATTTGGGAACTTATGCTTTGGTAGTATTGTGGTAGTAGGTGTGCTGACATGTTGTGCATTGTTTTACTATGTGTGTGATTTGAAAGCCACACAGATGTGAATGTGCAATGTAGTCTAATTTGGAAACTTATGATTTACAAGTTTGAACAGCGCCATAATACTGCAGAAACAATTAAAAACATTTTCTGTGCATTGAAGGTGCAGTTGATTGCAGTACATTAACCAGGTTGCCCAGTCAGCTGAAGGTGTAGAATACACCAACTACCACACACACACACACACACGTGTGTGTGTGTGTTATTGGTATCCCAATTAAGTTACAGTTGTAAAACTGATCTAATATTAAACTTGAGCAAATAGATGAAAAAAAGAAATGATAAACAATATAAATATATATATATATATATATATATATATATATATATATATATTGTTGGTACGCGCAAATTTAAAAAGACAAATACTTAGAGACATATGCAGAAATAGATTTACAATATGAAGAAATTTTATTGAAATTGCAAGGACCCTTTCATCTGAGATTTGTCAAGTGACAACCTTCAGAAGTCATTTGAAACAATGTAAATAAGATTAAGTAAAAAGGGGTGAAAATGAAAACTGAAAACCAGACAGAAGGGGAGAAAAAAAAAACCCACCCTAAATCAAGCACGAGATATCTTCTAATAAATTCAAAGTGTTTGGGGTTTTGGTTGCATAGAGAAAGCCTATTAAATAAAGTATAAATGGCCTCCAGGACAATTAGATGTTTTTTTAGTCCTAGTTCTATGCAAGACCACCAAACACTCATTGCTGTAATTAATCACACAACTATTTAAGGCATTCAAATTCTCACAGATGGAAGAATCGAGGAATTTTGAATGCCCGGATGTTGTGTGGTTACAAATGTCTCTTGGAGTATGCTGTTTAATTCTAACCTCGAGGCATTGGGAAGTGCGCCCTATATATGTCGCTTTACAGTGACATTGAAATTTATAAATTAAGTTGCTTTGTTGGAAGATAGGGAGTATGTCCTTATGAATAGAGCGAAATACAGCTCAAGTAGTAAAGATGGTTCGAACCATAGCCGCATTATAACAGCAGGTAACAGAGGAAGAAACCTTATTGGCAATCAACTGGCTAGGAGATCCAATCCAAGGAAGTCTAACATAAACTAGGCGTTTAGAAGGGCCAAGTGGCCTGATGTTATTCTTAAACTTATCAACAGTTTCATTAATAGTGTCAACAATGACTTTCTCAGAATACCCATTACTCAAAAATAAATTTTTAATCTGTTCAAATTCGCTTTTAATCTTGTTTTAATTTTTTTTCTATCATTTTTCATTTTCAACCTCACCTTTTACTTAATCTTATTTACATTGTTTTTTTAAATGACTTCCAAAGACTGTCGCTTGACAAATCTCAGATGAAAGAGCCCTCGCGATTTCTATAAAATTTCTTCATATTGTAAATCTCCTAATTTTGCATGTCTCTAAGTATTTGTCATAAATATATATATATATATATATATATATATATATTTCTTACATGGCCAGGAGCAAGTCTACCTAGGTTTCACCAAATGGCTCTTCAGGATTGCTCTGGCGAAGTGGGTTAGGATAAAATGCGTTTTATTGGTTAAAAAGACTCTTAACCATGTAGGAATTATTTTCATAATCTTAGCTCTTTCATGTATTGAGCACTTTATTACATCTTAGCTTAGGTAATTCTATTGGTGTTTTTTCTTTTGACTTGATATACGTGCTGCTTGATTATTTTCAAGTGGTAAGCGTGTTTTTCGTCGTCTTCTTTTTTTTACAATTTTTTTCCCCCCAGGTATTAGTTTGTAGAATTTGCAAATTGTACAATCTGTTTTTTTAATTTTTTTTTCACACATTACAGATTAGATATAAACATTAAATGTGTGTGTGTGTGTATATATATATATATATATATATATATATATAAATCATTTTTCACATTTATTTGCTCAAGTTTAATTTTAGATCAGTTTTAGATTTATTAAGTGCAACTGAATTTCTTCATGACAGAAAGTTTTGAAATAGTACATGAGATCTGACCTATATTTTCCTTGCAATTTCTAGATTGGGTTTGGAAAAAAAATTCCCATCATTACAATTCCCTAAATTCTCTTTATTGGAATGATATCTTAAAATGTGTTTTCTTCATTTGGGAGGGGGATTGATATAAGATAATTGCAATGTCAATCATCTTATGATGTTATTTTCTTTATTTTTAGAACAATACATTTACATTAAATTAAAAAGCTAAAACTGTAAAACTTTTGAAATGCTAAAGGAAGCTTATGAACATGATACTGTGTTAGGGTCTTTGATTGACAATGCTGCTTCAATGAAAGAAGAACATATGTTGAAAATGGGTATTCTGAGAGGCCTTCCACCAGAAGAAATGCTGAAACAATTGGGAAGGTATGCAGTCTAGAAAAGGTAGATAGAAGATTGGCTCTTAAAGGCTTGTGATGAAGTGGACATTTCTATTGGATTATGTCAAGCCATTCTTAATGAAGATATGAGGCCAAGTTGTTCCATGGTTTTTGATGCCAGAGCAGGAAGAATTATGGATGACCATGGTTACTGATTTGCTTCAGTGTATTGAAACCAATGCAGACTTTCTGAAAACTATAAAAGATGTCCAATCATATATATATATATATATATATATATATATATATATATATATATATATGATGCCAAACCAAGCTTCAGTCACCTGTATGGAAGCCTCTGTCGAGGCCCAAGAAGGCTCAGAGCAAAGTAGTTATTTCTTTGATGAAGGGGATGTAATTCATAAATATGCTCTTGAAGTTTAAATTCTCAATGAACATGGAAGTTTTGTCACCTCTATGATGCTGTGTCACAAATGGACAGACATGTAGTTCATAGGTCAGTGGCAGATTCACTATGACAATGCACCTGAATAACTCTTTTAAATTTGTTCAGCAGTCTTTGGCAAAACATTGGATTCTACATGTAAAACATTCACCATATTCACCAGAACCCCTGGTTCTCTATAACTTCCTTGTTTCCTCAACTGAAAATTCATCTGTGTATGTAAGCAATTTGAGGAAGACATTAACAAAATAAACTGGTTCACACCATATTAAAAGAAAAGTTTCAAATATCTTTCTGCCAATGGAAAACACACACACACATACATA
Organism: Sepioteuthis lessoniana; assembly: GCA_963585895.1. NCBI lineage: Eukaryota > Metazoa > Mollusca > Cephalopoda > Myopsida > Loliginidae > Sepioteuthis > Sepioteuthis lessoniana. The sequence continues at coordinate 20,109,639 of OY757913.1, read as the reverse complement.
CATACATACATACATATATATATATATATATATATATATATATATATATACACACACACACAAACACTTTTCTGTTAGTATACTACACTCTAATATTTTTATTCTAAGCATAACACAATATATCTATACTTAAATATCCTCTGCAGAATGGTAGCCCCTCCACCTCCAAGGAAAAACATCTTAATTAAGCACTAAACCTCAACTGATTGTGAGGTTTCACTTCTGGAGATCTGGGGAGTACCTCTTGATTACCATTACTCCTGGTTTCACTCTAACTTAATGTGGTAGTATCTGTTATGGTCCAATCTATAGGTCAAATAGATCTAGTAAAAAATTATACCTATTTGATAAGAATATTTGATACCATTTAGCTATAAATTATTTGCATATACTTTGAGTTATAATTGTTTACTAAGGATTATTATTAGTTACTTGAAACCATATAGCTGTATGCAAATAAATGACTTCTTAAATAGGAATAATTATCTGAAATCATACAGAGTAAAGTTGGCGACCATAGTCGAGGGTGACCTGAAGGCTCCCTTTTCAATAGCTGCTACACCAAGGTTTATGGAAGGGCGCTACTCCATTCCCGGGATCGTTCCACTTTACCCATGATTCATACCTTATAATGCTGAGTGTTAATCAAGGAGGCATCAAGTACCATTTTGTCGAGTCTTTAGTATGAGATTGAACCCTGGTCTCCTGGGCCATTGGCGAACACTCTAACCGCTAGGCCAATGGACTGGTTCATACAACTATGTGCAAATTATTTGTATTTGATAGGAATACTTGATATCCTGTGTACAAAGAAAAATGTGAATATGAATGTACAATGAACCCAATTCTCTAACCTCTAGGCATAAAATAACTCTTGATAGGTTGACATGCCATTAAAATCAGTTTAGAGATAAATTATACCATCTTTTTTGTTTATTTTTTTAAATGGGTATTATACTAATTATATATGTATGTATGTACTTTATATTTGTTGTCTGAAGCAACTTTTTACTCATGGTTGCATTAGAGAAACCCTCTATAAAGAATCAACTCACAACTGATAACCTTCAAAATTAATGTATGGCAGGTACTCCTGAGAGAGAGTGGATAATGCCTCATTTCATAACCAAGAAATATTGATAACTTGAATCTGTCCTTGCCTCGAGGCTATAGAACATAGATTAACCTGATTAAAGTGTGGAAATTATTGTTCCTCACAGCAATTTCAATTTGAAACTGTCAAAATGAATATAAGCATTTTGGTTTAATTAGAAATCAGTGTACCAAAAATGACCTGTATAAAGAAAATCCTGATATGAATTTAGTGATTTATCATTACTCTTATATTCATTTTTTTTTTCAAATTTTCTTTGTTTATTGGTGTTTTGCTATGTCTTTGACAAAGTCCTTGGAAATACAAGTACTTCCACTGATTAATGTAATCACTGATCTTAGTTGCAATGTGTTGTAAATGGTGCTGCTGTTGAATCTAAGCTGCATGAGTCAATCACTGATGGATTATCTTGGATTACCCCCCCCCCCCCTCCAACTTACACTCTCATTGATGACTGAGCAGGTTTGGCTGCTTGAACTCACCACCACCACCACCATCATCATCATCATAACAATGAAGGGTAATAATTCTTAATTGAGCTCTGCTTTCACTAAGGTCAATACCTGCTGTTGACAAACGGAATACTCCCTTAAGTCATATTTATCATGGTATTTCACCTACATTTTAGCTATGTCGTGTGTGGTATCTAAAATTGTGCAAAAAATTGGGAGAATATAATTTATCCACTTTTTAAAAAAATCAGGTGTGATAATTGGAAAAGCACTGAGCAATTTATTGACTCTTTGATCTGGATAAAATTTTTCTACAAAAGAAAAAAGTAGCTGTTGAATTTTAGTGTTAATTTCCTTTTGTTAAAGTGAATCCATGTCAAAATCTCTGGCAAGCAATACTAAAATGGATGCAAAAGAGTTTCTTTATGCAGAATGGTGCCGCAGATGGTTGCACAATGATGCATATAAACAACGTATGAAAAACCAGAAATGTTCACATATTTTGTGGTAAGCTTTTTATTTATATCTTATTATGTCAGTAAATACAGTTTCTAATGTGAATGTTCAGTAGCTTTGTTATCTTTCTCATCACTTTTAATTTCTAAATCTTGATTGAAAATGAATTCATTATTATTAGTATTATGAAACATCTTCTCAGCTGGAGTGAAATCTCTTTACATTATTATTATTATTATGATGATGATGATGAAAAGTATGATGATTAATCTATAAGCATACAGAAAGAAAAATGTTTTGTACTTGCTTAGAATTTGGGTCAAAGGTACAATTTTACTATTATGAATCTCTATATTAAAAGAACCATTTTATTTTCAAGAAAATACTGTAGTATAGTTTAAATGATATTAAGTTGTCAAATACTTAATAAATATTAGATTAACAATTACTGGTTTAACTCTCTTTTTAATGTGTTGTGTGCGTGTGTGCATATATAATTTAGACGTTGGTTCATAATGATAGTGTATTGCCTATTGGGAATAGTGTTTCTGCAAAAATAGTATGAGGTACACACGTGTGTGTGTGTGTGTGTCTTATACTTACATTTTAGAAAAATTCAATGCTCAATTCCCTTCCTAATCAGGAATCAAAGTTATTGAAACTCATTTTATTTTTGCCAAGATTATGTAGAAGCCATAATTAGTGGTAATTTTTTAATCTTTTTTTTTTTTTTTTTTTAATCTATTGATCTTTTTTGACAAAGTAACTGAATTTAGCTTTTGATGTATCTGATCTTTTAATTCAAAAGTTTCACATTTTTTGATATTTTAAATAATGTTTTATTGTCCCTTCTAGTTTCTCTATTCTATTGTTGTTTAACATATTTGAAAATCAATCTGTTGTCTTGTGGAACTTGACTTTCTTGTATTCAGGAGTGAACGCATCAATGAATCATTAATGAATGTCAAGATGTCAATTTAGACCAGTATTTGTTTTCCTTTTACTAATCATTGATGCTTTTGTAGAATTAAAATATGAATATGTTCTTGTTTCGTTTGCAAGAATTGTCTTGTTCACTGTTTACTGATCTTTACCTTTTTCAACATCAGTTGATTATACAAAAAAGGTTTTTACAAAAAAAGCAAAGCAAATAAAAAAGATACTTTGAGGAGTAAGTCATAATGCATTGGTTTATGTACCAATTAGAAAAGTTATGCATTTAGCAGTCCAAATGAATGAATAGTGATTGTGGAATCTCAAATTCAAACAGTAAAATTATATTTGTTTTATAGAATTTATAAGTATATCAATATACTCTCATACTTCATTTTAAAGCTTTTTACTATTATTTCTCCCCTTAAAATTAGTCTTATATTTCTCTTCCATTGTTTTTAGAAAACATTAACATATTATCTAAATAATTTTGATGAAATTTCGATAAAAATTCATGTTGAACTTTTGCTTATATGATCAATGTTTGTTAGCCTTAGGAATTTTCTTGGCTTTTGTGTGCGTGTGTGTGTGAACTCTTTCAAATAGCTGGGATTGTTTTTCTTTATTCAATAATGGTGCATATATTATTTTAGGAATAAAACGAAACTTTTTTTTTTTTTGTATGGTTGTTGTTTTATATGGAGAATGAGCTTGACTTGTAGAGTTCTATAGAAATGCCAAAATTGTCCAATGCTATCATATTTAAAAAAAAAATGAAACCAAGCTCCTCTCTCAGTGTATGTAAGTTATCATCTCTACAAGATTTCTCTGATGTTTATGGTTGAAAAACATTTTTATAAATCTACCAAGTTTTTTCATTTCCACGATCCTATGTTGCAAATGTTCTTTTTTTTACCTTTATATATAAAATTATCAAATCAATACTCAAGTTCATTCACTGACATTTCACTGCTGACTGAGTCACTTGACTGGAGAATTTATTCATGCATGTGCAGTAATGTCCCCTCAAATTGACTGCCAAATTTCATTAAGATAACACAAGTTGTTCTCATGATATTCAAAATGACTATATTCTGAACAGATTTTACGTATATATTAGGCGTGGGCAGCATTTTCCTTGAAAACAAACTTTATATGTAGTTGAAATTTTTAAAAATTTTATTTTGCATACCAAGTATATATATATATATATATATATATACGAACCCCTCTGCTTGGGCGGGATATGACACAAGGTCAATTTTTTAAGTGGTTTGAATTCAGAGTTTTCCTTCTCCTAGACTAGTTGCCTCACCAAGGCTGAAGAACCCTGTCTGCCCTACTATTTACCCATGGCTGGAGGGAGAATAATTGGATTCATACCTTTCCGAAGGGTATTAGTGCTATGTTAAATGCAATCAGTCTCGTCTAGGATTTGAACTCGTGTCACCATGTCCATTTCCTATGACAATAACCATTACACCACAGGCACCTCCATATATATATTTGAATGTATTGTTGGCTCACCATTTTCTGTTGCTCTACATGGGTTGTATGAAAGTTTGAATCTAAATTTGTTTGTATACTGATTCCATCCTAACCTCAAGGATTGGACACATTTGAAAGATTCAAAATGGAGATCTTTTAATACTAAGAGTTTTTTTTTTTTTTTTTTTACCACCTTACCTCAACTATATTGCAAAATATCATAAACCAGCTTTAGTTTTGAATTTATTAAAAGCGCTGGATTATTTTCATACCAAAAATGTTTATATTGGTATAGATTTTATAAGAACAAAAGTGCATTGACTGTTGCAAACATAAGAGTTTAAATTTGGATAACCATTTCTAAAATCCAAAGTAAAGCTATTAAAAATGATGCAATTTTAAAACTTCTATTTTATTCATCTTTGTTAGCTTTAATATACAGATTGCATTTTCATGGGATACAAGTATTTTTAAAAATTTTTTTATTAATGTCAATATTTTAAAAATTTTATTTAACATTTTGACTTCAGTGTGTATTAAGCAAGTTATTATTCACACTAACAAGAAATATTCAAACAATATCGTGCTAAAATTCCATGACATGTATATGAAGTCACTTTTTTTCTTTTCTGATGAATAATAAGTGAAGACCCTCTGGTGCATCAGCATTTGTGTGGGTGTGAGAGTATTTGTGTCTGGGGTTGGCTTAAGTAAATGGTTCTTTCTTTTGGATAGAGTGATATTACCCATCTCTGTGCTTGTACTTAGAGGTTTCATTATAAATAGGTTGAAACATGTCAACATTTGGGTTATTTAATATTCAAGAAAAAAATCTGTTTTTTCTTTCTTTTTGCCAGAAATTATAATTTTCAGTAATTCTTATTTAATAACAATTGTCATTTTTATACAAATCTTATATTCAAACAACTTTTCTTAATGCAAATAATTTGGACACAAATGTTTTTAAGTATTTTTAATTATTACTAATAATTTGCAAGCACTTATATGGTTCGTTGGTTCTAGGCCATGTTTAGTTATTTAATGTCAGTCAATTTAACGGTTATAGTCTTTTATTATGGTACAAAATTGTATGCTCACAACCATTTTCAATATGTAAATACTTCATACTTAATTAAAATATTAATGTCTTAAAAATTAGTGTAGTTCACAATCATTTTAAACATCTCAAATAGATCTATTTGACCAGTAGATGGGACCCTACGAGGTACTAGCATTCTAGGTTTGAGTAGACCTAGGAGTAATGGCAATGAAAAGGTAACTTCACCCCCCCGCCCAGTTCCAAAACTGCTTGAGCTTCACCATTGAATGGAGTTTATTGTTATATTTAGAATATAACCCTTCTGGGGTGGGGTCATTGTCTTTCTACGGGGGATGCAAGTATTCCCAGCTCTCTATTGGCATGTCTGGATGAAACAGGATAAGCAACACTAAGCATTTATCAAGTGGAATTGTTCTGTTTTATTTATCGGAGGTGTCGTTGTTATCATTATTATTCAAGGTTTACTTCAAAGTTGAGACGCTTCATTTAGTTGTGACAATATTTTATCATACATTCGAATTTCCTTGATTTTTTTTCCTGAAACTAATTTAGACATGTTGAAATATTAAATCTTAACTTTTGAGTCTGACTGATTAAAAATTGATTTGATTAACTTTTTATGACATTCTGATATAAATAAAATTTGAGAATTTTGTAAATAATTTCAAATTTCCCTTAATTATTCCTTTAAATATAAACTGTCACAGTTTGTTTGCAAATTTGATTATTCATCTTGAAATCCAAAAGATTTCCTTTTTGTCAACTCAAGTAAATCTTGTAAAATTGACTCCAGAAATGATTTTATTTTAGATGTTTAGGAGCAATTTGAAGATGTCATTAAATCCAACATTATAATTTGACATGCTATATATAAATAGAACAAAAGATTTGTTTATACATATGTATATTTAAATGACACTGTAGTTGAATAATGTATTTACCTCTCTCACATGTATATGCATACATGCATGCATATATATATATATATATATATATATATATATATATATATATATATATAATGTGTGTTTTATTCTTGTCATTTAAGAGGTTGGGTGGAGAGAAGAAAAAAAATCTGCCAAGTTTTCTGGTCCTTTGTCTAAGTAAACTGGAGCATTTCCAGTAGACTTTGAATGTCAACTGGAAAAGTACAAAACATTTGTTTTACTTATCACTCACCTTATTTGTGGGTAGGGATTAAATCTAACTATTCTCTTTTGGCCAAATTTATCTTTACATACAACACTGCCAAGAATAGTAGCTCTTGAAGAGGTGTTGTATTACATAAAATGACACACCCTAAAACAGTACAAGTCTTTTTATGATGACTCCCTAGGTTCCTATATTAACATTAAAGAAAACAGAGTGGATTATTTTCTCTTGTGGAAATATTAAGCAATTTCGCAGTGCCATTTTCCCCTTTGTGAATTCTCTTCATTTAGAATCTTATTCATTTGTTCATCTTATTTATTTCATGCTTTCATCTTAAATCTCAAGGATTGGTAGGAGGTAATTTTAATTTATCAAGTCTATTCAGACAAATTCCACTTCCACTATGTTCTTTTTCAATAGTTACTCAATAGATAATAATTTATATACTTTAAATGATATCAGTTGAAGTTTATTTTATTTTTTAAAATTCTTTTGAATTGTTTTTTTTTTTTTTCTTCTCTTTTTCTCCTCCAAATATTCAAAGACCTGTAAGATGTTTTATGTCTCAAACAATCACTTGACCAATTGTACCTTCAGGAGAGACTTTAAAAGTAGAATAACAATTTTTTAAAGTGTGCATCTAAATTCCTAGAATTTTCTAAAAGTATATAAAAATCAAGCCCAAGTTTCTATCCCAAAGTCTGAATTAGATTTTCTCTAAGTCTATAATCTTTTGATAGATTTTCTTAATCATGAATGAAAATTTCACCTTCATTCTTAAAACCAAATAAAGAATTGCTTCTTTAAATCCATATTTGTATAGATTCTCATTTCAAATCAGCCATTGACTTTTCAGCAATAAAGTTGTATTAGACTAAAAGAATTGGTAAAATATTTGTGGTTCTAAGTTTTCAGCATTATTCCTGATCCTTATTGTTATCAGAAATATTTGAAATGAAAAAAAAAAAAAGCCAAAATATTCTTTTTGATTTTGATTTTTTTTTTTTTTTAAGTTGATATTATTTGATATTAGTAAATACTGTACCAGAGCAACAAACATCTTGAAATCAAGTTGAACTATGCTATATTCATTTTGTAAGGTTAAAGAAATATAAGAACCCTGTTAAAAATTGAAAGCAATGACTTTAAAAAGATCTTTATAATGCAAAAAAAAAAAAATGAAGTAAAATAACAAAGTCACTTTTCTTTGTAAACATCTAGGAAAATGTAACTTTGAAATATCATTTGGATGAATAAACATTTTAATCAATAATCATGCATACTAGATTAAAGGCAAAAAGTTAATTTATTTTATTTTCTATATTTGTAATAGTTCTGAACAGGTATGTGTATATTATATAGAGCTGAGTATTAGAACATTTTCCAATCAAATAGATTTTTAAGTATTGATATATCATCTTTCTTTTATAATTTTGTAAATGTTATAGAATTTTGTTATAAACATGTTTTGAAAGATCTGACTTTAATTTATCTCAACCATATAACTATATTTATTTTGATTTTGAAATATCATACCTATATCTGAATCCATTCTGTTGAATAATTGAGGAGGGGGTGGAATTTTTTTTTTAAATAGGTATTCTTTATGAAAACTCTTCTGAGTATTTTTAAAATTATTTCCATCTTTTAATAATTTATATTTTTTTCTTTTTACAGTAAAAATAATCCCAAGACTAAACAGATGTCTATGGGAAAAAAGAAATTCAATATGGACCCTAAAAAGGTAAATTGTTTTTTTTTTTGTTTATTTTCATTTACTGATATTCTGTTTTCTCTTTGTTTTGTTTTTTCTTTTGATTCTCTACAAAAAAGTTTCAGACATGGTTTTAGTCTGTTTTTCTCTTTTTTTTCCTAGAAAGTTTCTCATTAATTCCTTCATATTTCTTTATGCAAGATTCTCTTAGTTCTATTGATCTGATCTTATTTTTGACATGTGACATTTAAATGTTCATTTTACATAGCATAGGGCTTTGTTAAATAAGGTAATTATTAATTTTTTATCACCTACATTTCAATATGTTTGATATTATAATTAAGAAATTGTAGGTATGAGTAATATCATAAAAACATTAAAAATAATTGCTTAATAAATATGCAAAACTTCTCTTTGTATTAAGAAAAATACTTGACTGTTTTCTCTTCTCTCAACTCCCCACCACTAAAAAAGCTTAAATTAGAATGAGCTGACTAATCACTGCTGTTTTCAAGGTAGCATTAGATATCTAGGTATGTTGCATTTAAAAAGAAAATGTGCAGTCAGAAGATAAGTGTGCCTTGATGAATACAAGTAGATGATATAACATACTGCTACCTTCTATCAAATCCATCATTATTTTTCTTATAACCCCATTTTCTTTATCTATATGATATATCATATAATAAATGTTCATGTATTATTCAAGTTAATTTTTATACATGATATGATGGGTAATTTTAATTTTTTTAATCTTTTTTTATCAAATAAGAAATAAATTTAGATAATGTTGAAATCAAATATTTCAATAAGTACAAAATGTTTAATAAACACAATGTAATTTTTTTTCTTCTCTTTGTTACTATTTTGAAGTTACAAGAATTTTTGAAATATTTAAACAAAATGGATTTTATGTGATTTTGTTTCAAGAACAGAAATAAGTAATAACTAAGCTAAAATAAATACTGCCCCCCCCCCCCCCCCCGAAAAACCCCTTCATGTTATAGAAATTTGTAATACTGTTCATTCCCTCTGCCCTACATCAGCTTTCTAGTTTGCATTTATAACCATATGTATGTTTATCAGTAAAACTTAAGTTAAAAGTTACATTATATTCATTTTTTATATTATTTTATAACAGTTTGTATATAGTTACTGTGAGTCAAATTTCCAGCATAGTCATAAAAAAAAACTCTTTTATGGCCGAATAACTTTTCTGCTGCCAAATGCTGTTAAGTTATTAAACTTGTTTTAATATTGTGGCATGAATAAATGAAAATGTTAACAAGTGCTTAAAAGCTACTAAAAACAATGAAATTTGAATGTATGTTTGATTTCTTGAAGTATTTTGCACATTTGTTGTATTTAAAGTTTCAATACTACAAAGGCAGATAGCATTTGGGATTTTCTGATCACTTTTTATTTTTGGTAGAAATTGTAATTAGAATTTTTAACTTTAAAAGAATTTTAATCTCTGCCTTTTTACATGAGTGTTCATCTTGCTAAATGCTAAATTACAGTTGTGTAATTAACCGCTTTTTGAATGAGTTAAATTACAAGTAAATGGGACAATCTGTAGTCATTATTGGCTCAATTAATGTAATTAAAAGATGTGGTTCCATGTCTCTACTTTCTTTGCCTTTTTTTTTCTTTTTTCCTGCTTTTATGGTTTAATTATGTCATGTTTGCTTTTTACTTTTTATACTTTTTCATCCATTATATCTTTAATTCTTGATGCAACTTTTTTCCTTGACTTGTAGAATCACCATGCATAGTTCTATATTTTGATAAGTATTTATTATTCAGGTGCTCATTGTGGGTGGTGAGGGCACAGTATAACCAAGAATAATGTTTAGACTAGAAATATGTCCTTTGATATATTTTGAAGTCTCAAGAATTTTAGAAATATTTGAGCAAACTGTTTTGGTGATTTTATTTAAAGAACCAAAATGAGTAATAAGTAGGTGAAAGGAAATGCTGTAATATCTCCCCCAAAACTTAGTTTTTTTTTTTTTTTTTAAAGCTTATAGATAAATATGAATGATAATATTATAATTTATAATCAAAATAAATACATTTACTTTAAGCATGAGAGTTGCCTTTAATAAAATTCCACATTTTTTATGTTGGCTTTTGTCAAGATTTTTCCTTGTGTTTTTAGGATCATTAGATATACTTTTTGTGTGTGCCTTTTTAAAATTTTATCAATATTATTTAATATATAAAATATATTGGGGAAAACTACTTGCATCAAAATTTGTTTTCATATGCAACCCTATGCCTTCATTTGGCAAGGTAAGGATTCCTTCTAATTATTTATTTGTTGGAAACATTTATGTGGCAGCATGCAACTTTATATGAAGTGGATTTTTCTAATTTTTTAACCTTTGTCTTACATATTATAGTTATTTGCCCAAATAATTTTTTGATAATTTCATTATAATTCCCTTAAAATAACTTGATTGACATTTATGACAATTATTAATTTATTCAACATCAGATAACCTGGAACATAAATAAACGTAAAATTTCGTTAAAACTCTAGATTTACAAAAGAAAATTTAATTTTGGCATTACTTTTTTTTCTTAAATTAGTTTCCACTTAAAATAAACTGTTGCTCTACCATTCAACAAGAGTGTCAAAGAAGCTTAGTTATGTCATTGTTAAACTATTTAGTTGATTCTACAGACCAGACAGACTAAATTTTACTCTTCTGCTATCTTATTTTTATTTCCTATTAACTGCTGCCAATACAATTACAAATATACATGAATCATATTCCAATTATTTAGTTTATAATTTTCTGTTGTCCATGAAATAGCTATAAATTTGTCCAGAGTTTGAATGACTACATATTTCTTCATGAGCAGTAAAATAATGAGAGAGAGAGAGCATTAGAATTTTGTCTAGTTTCATCTGACTGATCCAACTTATGTTCAGTTATCATAATTTGATAATAGGCCACCATCTTAATCACATAACATGTTAGTGATAAGATTTTTTTAAAACTGTGTTAAATTTGTAGTTTTTATGTGAATAACAGAAAATAGCACTTAATTTCTTTGCTTCAATATATATGTCAATTGTTCTGGCCAGAAATCAGATCCTTTTATTCCCCATACCCTATCTCTGCTTTCTCTTTTTACATTTCTAACTTTTATCATCTTTAGCTGACTTGGCTTTGTCCTAGTAATAATTTCACTTTCATCTTTATATGTCACATGCCACTTAAAAGTTATTAAGCATTAATTTTTTGGTGGGAGAAACTTAAGAGGACACTCTCTCTCTCTCTCTCTCTTGAAGTGTTATATCTAAGCTCTATTATTTTTATTTCTGCCTTACAATGAAATGAACTTCTTTGGCTTATCAGTTTCTTCTTAATTATCTTTTTCCATTTTCAACATGTCAACTCTTGACAGACATGATGTCATTATTCTTACTTTTTATATTAATTGCTTTAATGAAATAGTCTTTATTTTCACTGTTCCCCTGTCTGCTGAAGCTGTAGAATATGCAGACTGCACTTCTGCAGAAGGGTACCCTTCCCCACCAACAAGTGTTCTAGATATAACATTAAACTGCATCTGATGGTGAAACTCCAGTCTTGAAACTTGGGAGAATGTTAAGTACTTTTTCATTTCCATGATTCCAAGTCCTCCTTGAGCTGAATTGGTAGTACCTGTTAGGGTCCCATCTAGGGGTTCAATGAAATTGTTTAATTATTTACTAAGAACTATTATCATTAGTTATTTGGAACCATACAGCTGTGTGCAAATTATTTATATTACCCAGGAATACTTAATAAATAGAATCTATTTTTATGTTAAATAGCAACATTTGAAACCATTTAACTGTTTGCAAACAAATGATTCATTTTAAATATAATTATTCATGTTAGATAAGAATACTTGAAACTATTCCACTGTGGACAAAGGAGCTCTGACAATTTGTTTAAAAATAAAGTTACCTACAAACTATTTGCTTACAAATCAAATATAAAAACAGGATTTGGTATTGAATAACCCACAACGATTGATATGCCATGAAACAACTACCAATCAATCTATTAACTTAGTTTATTACCTATATTTTATTCATATCCATCTAATCATTTCATTAATATTTCTTACATAACAAATAGTTTATTTGGTACAGCATACAGTGAATTTTATTACCTTTGGGCTTAAATTTCAAACAGTATGTGTTCTGTAAACCTCTTTCAGTCTTTAGAGTCTTTGTAAATGATTATTTGAAAACCTTGCTTTTCTATAAAAATAATCCTCTGTAATGTTGATCTGTGCAAGTAATAACAATCTATTATTGATTAATTTGATAAGTAGCTCTGATTGTTCTCCCACCTTCCATGTTGTATGTTAAAGTAAAACTCTTATCTATCCAGTATCAATTTGATTTTTTGACTTTATGGCCTCCATTTCATTGCTGATCTACTATAATGATTCTTGAGGCCATTAGAATATTAATAAGTGTTTTTCCAATTGTTTACAATCTAGTTGATATAATGGTAAAAAGATTCTCTAGCTGATGTTCATGACTCCATAACTATTTTTTATACTTGGTTCAATAGAACTATAGATTAAGTAAAGCTAATATATATTGGAATCAGCACTATTTTTATTTTTTTTGCAGTGTTAATTTTATTCTTTCAATCCTCTATTCTCTGCATTGGATTAATACCAGACATGGCTAACAATTGATATTAAATTTTACTCATAATTTTTTTACTAACAAAATATTTGAAATAACTAGACTGGCTGTTGTTGAATTTTTGGTACAGGTGTTATTTATATATTTTTGAGATGTATAGGGTTAATTGATTTGATGATAAAGCCAAATCAATTTGAACTGCAACCTCTTTCTGTTGGTCAGTTTTAAAATTGGTAACTGAATAGGAGAGATGAAGTCCAATGCGGTAAAATAAAAGGGAAATAACTCATGCATATTAATATTTCAATTTTTTTCTCTCGATCTTTTTTCTTACTGTTTTATAGATAAATTTTGAGAAAATGAACTCGTAAGAGTTATAAATCAGAAATTGTGATAAGAATTATCATCATTGATGAAAAGAGGAAGGGGTCAAGAAAGTTAAAACATTTCACCTAAAATTGTTTTATTACCTTTTTGCTTCAACTATCAATCTTTATTCTGGTACAAATTCTCTTTATATTTCAATTGACAAGTTTGTTTTTTTAATCTTTTCTTTACAAATGTATCTTAGGCTGCTGTGATTCTTTCCCCTACCTTCCTGTAAATATTAGTAAACAAGAGTTAAGCAGGACAAATATTTCAAGAAAACTGCACACCTGGCACCATTAATCAAAGACTCTTAAGTCACTTTGTTTTGTAAACTTCCTTCTCATTGTAACTAAAATTGAATTGGACAGTAATAGAATCCCTTCATATACTTGCTGCTTACTTTATATAGCAAATCTCCGACTCATGACTCAGTCTGTTGAAAGAGAAATCATAAACAACAAAATAATCTACCGCATAAATAGACATACATTTATAAGAATAGTTTTCTTTTTATGTTTATTTACTTTTATTTCAGCAATACAACTTTGTGACTTGTTATATATCAAATGTATAAGTGTTTAACAAATGAAATCTCTGTTCAAACATTTGAACAAAATCTCTTTGAGGTTTGAATAGCAGATCACCAAGTAACTAAATAGTTGGTAATGTCTTCAATATATCCAAGAGAATGAAAATATGTTAACCTTGTGATTATAATAAAGAATATTTTATATTCTCTCTCTCTCTCTCTCTCTCTCTCTCCATTACTCAAACAATATGAATTATTATGTCATTTGAAAATTAATATCCAAGTCTGATTTAAATGGCTTGAATGATATTATTGCTACTCTAAAATGCCTTGATGATAATGCATTCTTATTCATCATTGTACAGTTACACTGCAACAATAGAAATCAACAACATTGCTAAATTAATCTTTCTGGACATATTTATGGAATATGAGAAATAGAAATAATGTTATAGAAGTAACCCAAAATACCTATTGTCTACATGGGATATGGATTATTTAAATAAAAGAAATTACTAAAGAGGGTTTGAAAAGTTTAGTAATGTGCCATGAACAAACGTTATTTTGTTTTGTGATGACCTGCTTTAGTCCAAACCTAATAGAAATAGTGTTATGCTTGAAGAATTTTCTCACAAACTGAATTTAAATGATTCATTCCTTATTAACAATATCTGCAACAAATTTAGGAAATTTGTTTTCTCCGACTTGACACAAGTTGCTATCAACCAGTTTTCTATTTACAACAGACCTCTAAAGAGTGTTGCATTAAAGGGAAATGGCTCATTTTGATAAATTGTAAAAGTGTGCTGTTTTATGATTATTCAGGGTCACACACAAGAAAATTTTGACTGGGATAAATTTCCACACCTTCTTTATTCTCCAAAACTTGCTCTAACTGATTAGCAATGATTCTCAATGTGGGCTGAGAATTTTCAAAAATGAGCCTGCTGCAAATTTCTCTAAAAGAAATGTAATTTATTGCAGATTGAAAAGAGGAGCTGACTAAGGTTTGGAAGTTCAACTTGACAAGCTGATAGATACCAGGGGGCAGTGTAGTTAGGATTTATATTTTCTATTACATATTGCTTTTATAAATAAAATGTATTTCCTGTTACATTGAATTTTTATTTGTACTTATGTGGGCTTGAAATTTTTTCAATACCAAAAATGGGCCACAACTAAGAAAAGTTTAAGAAACACTGTTTTACAGAATCATTTTTATGAATGAGTTCTTAAAATGCATGAAGAAAGAGAAAGATTAACTATCCTCTTTACATTCCTTTCCTTCAAAGAAAAAGACTTTTACAAAAACATTATGAAACTTGTAAATAATTGTGAGGAGGGTTATTGATCATTCTAGAAACTGTCTTAATAGAATAGATTCTAATTAAGCATGAATTAAATGTTTTCTGGATTTTGAAATTTGAACATTACTTATGGTATATAACTTGGTAATTGTAAACTTTTAGGACACCAGAATTATGTATCTGACTTATGGAAGTTAGGTTTTTACTTTAAAACATTCTGAAACTGTTGAATCTAAATTGAAAAAATAACTAAAATTGTTTTATATAATTGGATATTAAAAATATTCAATTGGAAATTCTTATTTTTTGTTGCTGATAGGACTTCATTAAAACTTAACTAAATCTTTAATACACTAAAAGTAAATACAACTAGCCAACATATGTGCCCTCCATCAGGTACAAGTATTTAAGTTTTCATCATCATGTTGTGCTGCCAGCACGGATATCCCTGACCCTCTCTCGCCACTTCTCCCTATCGTTCATCGCCTCTGGCAGGTCTTCAGGGCTATATCCCGTATCCTCACATAGCTGCTGTATGTATGTTTGAGCTGGTCGTCCTGCTTTTGCTTGGCCATATGTGGGGGTCCATAGGAGTACATCACTTATGAGCTTGTCCCTGCTTCTCCAGCAGTGTCCTGCATGTCTGGTTCGTCTAACTTGTATAGTTTTCGTGATGGGAAGTAGGTGGCTGTATAGTTGGTGTTTTGTGGGGTGTTGCCTCCAGGACATGTTCAATATTCCTCGCAGCATTCTTGTGTAATTGCCGTCTAGCTTTTTCTCCAGCTGTTTTGTTAGCATCCAAGTAGTGCATCCATATAGCAGTATTGAGACGACTGCTGCTTGGAAAAAACTGCATTTCATTTCATCGGTCAGGTCTGACTTCCATATGATTGATAGCTTATCGATAGCTGTCCATGCCTTCGTTAGCTGCGTGTCATCAAATTAAATTAGACTTACAAAACTAAATAAAAAGATTTAAACTTTTTAAAAAATTGTGATTTCTATATAAAATTATTAATAGAATTGCTTTTAATACATTTGTGAATAAAACAATAATATTAGAAATGATGTATATAACTAAAGGAATTGTGATAGTGGAAAAAGTGGTTACAGACTGACACATAATTTCTATTATAAGATGTAACTTGCATCATTTGATAATTATCCACAATGAATTTCTTGTGAGCAAAAAATATTCAGCATTTTAAGTTTGTATTTATTATGAGAACAAAAACAGATTTTTAAATGTTAATAAATGAATTATTAAAAAGAAAAAAAAGGACTGTCTTATGAACCTAAAGAAATGTTTTAAGTCATTATTTCTTTACATAGATTTGGCTAAAATATTTTGTCATTTTTGCCTTTTCATCATTTAAAATTTTTATTAGCCTGTCACTCAAGCCAAAACAATTTGTTTTCTTAGCTCTAACTTCAAATTTTCATAAGAGAAAAAAATTAGGAAAAGTGGTTTTGCTTTTAGGGAAAAGTTGATATTTTATGGCATTCATTCTTGTTCTATTTTCAAATCATCCACTTTTGAAATATAATACGTATACGATTACTTATTCCTTTTGTTATAAAATTCTGAGATTCGTACTTATACTATTTACATATTTCTGTTATTCTCATCTTAGTTATATTCATAACATTTTTACCAATGTTTCTTCCAGCTTTTTTCAAGTGTCTTTAGTTTGTGATATTCAGGAAATTTTAAACCAAACTTTTTATCAGTTCATTCTGCAGACCATGCTTTGGGGTATCGTATGCATTAACTTACAGTCTTAACAACATTACAATAAAAAAAATGAATTTTTTTTTTGTCTTTGAATCTTGGTCCAGAGAGTAAAACTTATGACTTCTTGGTAGGTTCCAACTAGAAATTCTTAACAAATGCTCTTCATCATTCAGGTGGTTGTCCTCTTGGGGGATTTAATAGCCTTAATGTAATTTTTGAGGTCTGCTTCTTCAATTAGAGCCTTTTTTTTTTTTTCACAAATTTATTTATCTATTTAGTAGAAAAGTACAGTTTGAAATTCCCTGAAAATTACTAACTACCATATAAGACATCTTTAGATTGTAGTAAGAATGTTGTGAATAGTAACCAAGATGAGGGGCAGTAACCTGAGATATGTAAATAAGATTATCCCTTGCTGATACATTAAGGTACTGCATTTATATATTTTGCTCAATGGGAGCATATTGGCCTAAAGATTAGAAGAGACCAACCATTAATCTCACCACAATGAAATTCAAGATAAGGAAATCTTATTTAGAACTGAAGGTAATCATAAATCTTCATTATTGGGGGGGGGGATTGTGAATACTGATTCAGAATTTACCAAGTTTTTTTTTTTTGTTTTTTGTTTTTTTAAGAAACATTTAGGTCTAATTTTTATATAATTAACACAGGACTTTTTGGAAAATATGGAAGTTAAAGGAATTAGCCTATGTAGCTTACTAGTAATCCAAATGTATAAATAAATATATGGTAACCAATTATCTACATAGAAACTGGACATACAAGAAAAAATACAGCTTCATTACAATGTAGTGGTCAAAGTAATAAGATTGGAGATGAAATTTTTACCTGTTGCAAATAAAAACTTATTGGAAAGAAAGATGAAAATAGGTAATAATCATTGAATATTATTGATTGCTTCTAAGTGCTAAAAACAATTTCCATTTGCCATAATTTCTGTACAATTTCCTTCAAAAGTTATGCTTTTAAATTCATTTATGTGTATCTGAAAGTTTGGAGTTGAGGTAACCTTCATGATAGGAGAATTAAATTTTTACTAGCAGGACCTATGGAAAATTCTACTGAATGAAAAAATGAAGAGGAGCTATTTAAATTAGAAAGGATGATTTGCAATTTTATTACATATAAATTCTATTGTTGTTCTTGCAATGAATAATGCAAAAATATTAATACTTATTTATTAGTATTTGATTCTACTGAAAAATATATATATAATCCGAGGAAAAAATCCTAGGGGTATAATTAATTTGGGATTTAGAATACATCAAAACTCATGTGCAGAGCCAAAATATTTTTTAATGTAAAAATAAAACATTCAATTCTTTGGTGTCATTATAAATTTATTTCAAGTCTATGATGACCTTCAGATGTTGAACATATACAGTTGAATATTCAGTTTTGTTGATGAAGGTATTGCTGGAGCTCCTTTTCTTTTGGAGTTTTCAACAGCATGTTGTTGGAGTTTATCAGAACACAATTTATGTTTACTATTCTACTTAGTGAGGATAGATGAAGTTGGCACAGGTCGATTCCATCAGAGTTGAACATAATTTGATTTGAAGAAGTAACATCATTGTAGAAGAATATTCAAACTGATTGAGAGGGAAGAATATTTCACTTGGTTGTTGGGTGGGTATATGGGTGAGCATAATGAATGAATGAACAGTTGACAAACCGAATTATGATATAGATTATATGCTGAGGAAAAAAAAAATTAGGTATGTTATGGTCAGGTTTTTCAAAAGTTCATTTTTCCATTAAATCCTAATCAAATTTCTAATACACTTAATAATAAGTATTAAGAATTTAGAATAAATATTTAAAAAAATCAGCCATCTTTAAAAATTATTTTAATTAAAAAGAATCTCATACATATCTAAAGTATTAAATGTTGTTATTGTAATGAAAGGAATCACTGCTGCTGCTGCTATATTTTCAGTTTTATTTTTGCTTTCTTACAATCCTTCATCAGTCTTTACCCAAGACCTAGAGTGAGGGAAGGTAGTGATCATATGCATTCTATGTATTTGTTTTTTGCTGCCCCTTTTTGGGTAATATTTTTCAGTTACATTGATTGTACTCTCTTTAGGAAATGAGGATTTCTGCAAAGTGCAATTTTTTGTATTTCATGTAGGCTGGGACTGCCAGGTATCATTTTAATGTGTTTGTCCCTTTCTTGATCATACCCAGTGCTCCCACTATTACTGGTATGACACATTTTCTCAATTTCTATTTTCAACTCTTGGTATTTACTTATTATATTTGACTGATATGTTATTATCTGTTGGTACTGACATATCAATTAGAAGGCGCGTTTTTCTTTTATCATTCTTAACCACTATATCTGGTCTATTGTCTTTATTTTTCTATCAGTTTAGGTAGTAAAATTCCAGAGAACTCTAGCTCCTTTTGCTTCTGTTATTGGCTCTGGTTGGTGTTTACCATTATTCACAATTTATCATTTAATTATTTTTACTATGACTAGTATTTTTTTTTCTTGCTTTCTGCCTTGAGAAAACTCGATTAAATGCAACAGCTAATTTGAGTTACAGAGAACCATTGGATAAATCTGTTAAATTCATTAGTTTCTTCATTTGTAAGCTGATAACTTGTAAATCTGTAATTTTGCAAGAATCAAACTAAAGTTCATCATTTTATTTTCATCTCAGATGATCCAATTACAATCATTTTCTCAGACCTTTTATACTTTTATTTAACATTTTGATTGTCAATTTTTTTTTAAATTGATGAAAATAGAAAGTATTAATTGCATGTTTAAATTGATTTTATTTTCATACAAAACAACTAATGTGCATCAGAATCTCTAATAAATATGACTGAAGGTGCTTGTGGCATGACAGTTATCATTGTAGGAAGTGGCATTGGCTGCCTGAGTTCAAATCCTGAACAAAGCTGTTTGCATTTCACTTTGTACTAATACCTTTGGGAAAGGTATGAACCCAACTGTACTCCACCCCCAACTATGGCTAAATAGTTGGGTAAATTGGATTTATTTTATCTTGGTATGGCAACTGGTCTTGAAGGAAAACTCACTTCAAACTAGTTGTAGATCTGGAGAAGGATCGGTTCCACCAGGTTATCTCTGTTGGACACACTAAATGAGTAGCAGCCCCCAGTCAAAAACTAGGTTATAGGACCAGTAAGAGAATATATACATAAATGTGTTAAGAGATTTTAAAATATTATAGATCGACAAATGAGGCTCAAAGTTGTGGAAAAGCCAGGCTCTAAAATCTTGGTTCCCCACCCTACAATAGAATTGTATTTCCTGTTTGTAAATATAAGGCCCTTTTAGTATTTAGATTACCAGTCACTTGATAGTTGGGACTTATTAAAAGAGCTTAATTATGTTCCCAATTTGGATGAGAGCTCTGGTGAGATCAGCTGGAAATTTAATTGCAATGGCATTGGCACCCCTCCCCTACTTGGGGTATTGGATTCATTTGGAACATTCTAATGGGTTGCTCACTGATTGATGTAGAACTTGCCAAATTCTCATATGCTATATTTTTTTATTTACTATCCTATTAGTTTAAATTGTAAGTAAACATTTATGATACTATCTGAATGAAAAAGTGGAGGAGCAAAAAACAGGGAGATGTTCTGTTTGTGATGGTTTTTTATTATTTTTTACTTTTTTTTTTTTTTTTTTTTTTTTTTTTTAAATAAAGATCATATTGCCATTACACACCCAACTAAAAGCATAAATATTTTTCAGGGTCGTGAAAAACAAATATAGAAAAAAATCTATACTACAATATAAATACAGGACCATAAGATTAAGAGGGGGAAAAATCGAACAACATTGATATATTTATCACATATGATAGACAAAGATTGTATTTGGCATGAAATAAGATATTTGGTAATATGATCATCATATTACAAAAATTTCAGGGAGGAGTAAGAATGAAAAATTATACTTAAAAAAAAGAAAGAAAAAAGTTATCCACATTTATTATTAAACATATACATACATAGATAGAAGAGGGGAAAGTCCCATTAGCATAGTTGCTAATATGCTGGACTGTTATGTCATAGTCAGTTTTAATTCCTCTCATGCTATGTTCACCTTCAGAATAATACCCTAGGGAAAGGCATAAACTCCCTTATCCCTTCAGCTATGGGATAAATAGTACTGCTGCTGTCCTACGAGGATGATTTTGGCATTAAATAGCCCACAAATGTTGATATGCTACTAAAAACACACACCAAACCATACATACTTAAAAACATTAGAGTCTTTATAATTTATTTTTGTGAATACTTGTGTACTATGATACAGGGTTAAAACAAATGTCCCAGTATGATTTGAAACTTTTAGAGAAATGATAGTTTAACCACAAAAATACAATTTTATGAATACTTTTTCTTAACTTAAATCACTAATGCAAATGGTAGTTGATGAAAGTTTCAATATTTAGCTTTATTTTTGATGTTTCTGAGAATTAAAGAAATTTTAGATAAATTAATAAGATTTTAATTGAGATTTAAAAAAAAAAAAAATTCCTCTTTTATCTTTTGTTTCATATAAATAACAAAGGTTGCAAAAATGAATATTTTGCTTCATTGACTATATTCATGTATTTTGGATAAAATTTTTATCATTAAATCAATTTTTTATGTACTTGGGTGGGGGGGAATGGTGGAAAAATCAACTACTATTTATTAAATAGCAAAATAGGATTTTAACATTGTCGAGTCACTATTTTGTTGTGCAATAAATATTTACTTTTTTCTTTGCTATTGATTGTCCTATTACTTCTGTCTGGCCCTGCATTACACACACACACACACACACACACATTCTGTGCTGCTAAGTATGTTTTCATTATCTATAATAATCAGAGCATACCAAATAAGTTTTTTGCTATTTCAAATTTCTACATCTATGAAGCATAACTAAAAACATGAAAATTAACTTTTCTTTCTTTTATTTTTACTTACTACAGTTTTACTTACAAATTATCTCTTAAAATATGAAATTATCTTGGTATCTTTGAATACAATATTGCCTCAAAATTGACCTCAACTAAGGTTATTAAACAAAAGAACAATAAGAGAAACATTTATGTAAACTATTAATCTTTCTTTTACCTCAAATATGTCTTGTTTATGTTGGCCAATATATCCTATTTTTAAAATATTCTTTCTGGATCTTTACTGTACAAATAAAATAATGAATTCACTGTCAATATTGATATTAGGAATAAAATTATTTAACCTGTTCAAAACACTTTCCAAGTGTGTGCAAGTGTTTATTTATTTAATTCTATAGATATTTCTGATATTTCTTGTAATTTATCAACTGCAATGTTTCTTTCATAAAATTTTTTTGTCTTCATTTTTGTTTTTGTCTATTAGGAATTTGGTTTTATATCACAACAAAGTTGACAATAACCATTACTCAAGGAATTTTGAAATAATGAATTTTTATGCCTATGATAATGAACCCAAGAGCTAAAACATTACACCTTATACAACAATCTGCTCACCTACTAAAGCTATCGTTGCACATTTCTATAAAATTATGAATTAAGAAGATGATTACAAAAAATGTCAATTGTAATATTTTCTGCCTGATGTATAAAATAGGAGGGAAAATAGAAGTATAAATTCTAATTTTGGATTATTGAATTTTTTTTTTTTAGATTGTAATTACTAGCCATTACCAGAACAGCAACCAATATAAGAATGGTTCAAGATTCTAAGAAGACAATCTTTTGAATCTTAGTTGAACCCAAGAGAAAGGGGGGGGATTTACTTTATTTATATTTTTCACTATAGTGTCATTAAAATTTTCTTGAAAGATTGGGGGAGGGAGTGATATTAATAGAATGATTTTAATTGGCAGTTTACAAAATGACAAGTTTGTGGTGACTACCAGTTGATATATGTATATATATATAAAGTTGGCTGAACCGAGTTGAGAGCAACTTAAAGGTTCCTTTTTCAATAGCTACTACACTGAGGTGTAGGGGAAGGCACTACCCCTTTCCCTAGATTGCTCTACTTACCCTTGATATGTACCTTTATAATGCTGAGTGTTAAGCAAGGCATCAAGTACCAGTTTTTTTAGTAATTGGTATGACTCAATCTTGGATTGAACCCAGATCTCCTAGACCATTGGTAAACATTATCATAAAAGGGACTTGATAAAAGGAAAAGAAAATGATGCTATATTCTGACATAATTTTGAAACTAATCACAACTTTAACTTTTTAAAGATTCCAAAATCTTAGTTTATATACGTAATAAAAAATGCCAGAAGATGGTTAAATCTGGCATCATTTCTAACAACACTATTTAACAAAGACCAACTTTTTCCAATTGTTGCTTTATTTACTCAAATTAGGGCTAAAAAAAAAGTCAGAAATCCCTTATTTGAAATAGTTTGGTTTCACTGATTATAAGTATATTACTACACTGTTTTGGAACAGTACGGCACTAATGGAAATAGAATGTCAAAAACTTTTCATCTTTTTGAAAAAAAAAAAAAAAAGAAAGAAAAATTATAATTCAGAAGACACATCACATTTAAATGCCCTGATGAAGGCTTAATATAAAAACTGAAAGGTTGAACATTGGCAAATAATTCAACTATAAATAAACTCATTCTCTGAACACCTTGTTTTTTCATACTTGTGTATGTATACGCACGCATGCAATTATTTTCATCTGGATTAAAAAATGAATGTGTACTAATGTCAGATTTTTCAAGTAATGAAAATGTGATATTTTATGTTCTGATATAGTTTTATGTCTAAATACCTTTTAATATTTTCAGATATTTTGGTCAATTTCATCTTTATATATACTTAAATCTTGAGATTTTGGAAATATTGGATTATTGAAATAAAAACAAGATATTAAAAAAATCAATGTACTAAAAATGTTTGAAACTATCGAATTTGGCTGCAAAAATGGTTTTATTTTTAAAACCTATTTAATGTGAATATATCATAATAGTATGAAAATATAACATTTTGAAAAAATGTCCAAATGTTTCTTGGTGCTTTTGGACATCCTGAGTTGTCTCCCTTATGTCTGCATCATCAACTGAAAATGTTCTCTAGCTTTCATATTTCCTGTGTATGTGTGTTGGTTAGAATCTGTAGTGACTCAGTACTTCTTCCTTTGAATTATTTTTAGATGCTTGTACAGATATCTGAAGACAGTTATAGATTTTCTCCTAAAAATAAATGAAAGATAATATATATATGCTTAAACATTAATAATAGAATAGTTGATTGGATTGCATGTGTCAAGTAATGTAAGGTATGAGCTATTCATTATTAATAAATCTTTGCTATTCTGTCAGATTGTCATGCATGTACTGTTGTAAGGACCTGGGAATAGTTTAGAATCAGATAAACCTGAAATATGAGATGCTTTCCATCAACACCTGAATTATATGAAATATAGCAAGACCTTCGTTTTTGCTCCCTTGAAGATAACTTGAAAATCTGTTGGATAAAAAATGTAGCTAAAAATATCAGATGCATATCAGCTATGACTTATCAGTTCATATGTCTCTTTTCATTTCTTTTTTAAATAAATGATTTTCCCTCTTAAACTGTGATTATGGGTATCAGGGAGCACTAGATTTATTCTATCATAACTTGGTTTTTGTTTTTTTTGTTATAGTTTAGTAACCTTTAACCTGTTAGATAGTAAATCATCACAGCCACCCATTATCAAAAGTATTCTGTACTTTTGAGCTTCTTTACATTACCAAGTTTTGCTTTAAATTTAAAGTGAATATTCTATTTAGTTAGTGTGTGTGTATGTATGTATATATATATATATATATATATATATATATATATATATATATATATATATATATATATATATATATATATAATCTCAAAGCCATGTATTGCTATTAAGTTTCATATTTTCATTAAGAATGTGATTTTGATTTTAGTGTTATGCCTATAAAAAGATTTGTCATTTAACTGTTTATTTATTTTTTTTTTTTTAATAAATCAACAAGAATACATTTTTCTGTCAATTCTGTACCAAAAGACTATTAATTTTTTTGTGGGGTGGGGGGTATTTCACCCTCTGTAACTCATAGTATTCATGTTATGAATTTTTATTTCCATTTTAGAATTTATATTATTTGGTTGATGCAAAAAAATTGTCTACATAACATCATTGTTTACTTGCTTACAGTGACCTTTTGTTTCAGTCAAATTGTCTATTTGATGATAAAAAAGATCAAGTGTGGTTTTAATTCCATGAATTATTTGAAGAATACTTCCATTTTTTAACATTGTTGGGATTACTGATCATATAAAGAGTATTGCATGAAGTAAAGTAACTGTTTAGGAGAATACACCAATTTTCTTCAATATTGGTTTCTACTAATGAATGCATTTTTCATTACTGATGACTATCTTGTCCAAATCATTTTTTATCTTTTAAGTAGGAAGAGAAATATCTAAACAAGGTTAGTTTTTGAAAGTTTATATGGGGGCCCATTTTCTTTGTTTCTGAAAATTTCTGTAAGTCTTTGAACTACATTCATTGAGTTGACTTAGTTGCTCAAGCAATCAAAAACTGAGTAAACTTGAAAGAGATTTTAGAGATATCTTGAACAAAATCTTAGTTTATATACATAATAAAACTATAATTCAGAAGACACATCACATTTAAATGCCCTGATGAAGGCTTAATATAAAAACTGAAAGGTTGAACATTGGCAAATGTATGTAGATAATGATGTTGTGGTAGTATCAAACAAATAATAGTTGATCTCCTCCTTTCTTTTGATGATTATCATTAATAGTTGGTATATTTCCATGTCTAAGAAATATTCAGTTTGTACACACCTATTTTTAAAAAAATCCTTTAAAGCTCAGCTGATGCATAAAAACATGAAAACAGAAGTTTCTCTTTTCAAATTAATGAATTAAAAAAGACAAAAAGTTTGTTATAAACTGTGACTACCAATTTCTTTCTTTTTTTATGTACATGTAAAATACTGTTTCAGTCAATTATTTATGTTGATTTTTTTTCTATAATCAATGTATGCATATATGTTAACAGCCATCTTAGATATAAAAATCTATAACGATTTATTTAATTCTTTGTAGGGTATTGAATATTTAATCAAACATGACTTATTACAAAATACTCCTGAGGATGTGGCTCGATTTCTTTTCCAAGGAGATGGACTGGATAAAACAGCCATTGGGGATTATCTTGGTGAACGGTGAGTAGAATTTCTTCATTTGCTTTTTATTATACAAATGAAGAATTTCCTTCTGAACAAAAGGGAAAATGTTTCTTCTAATTCTATCAGAAAACCTGTCAGATATGTGTATTGAAATATTTACTTCTGTTATATATTTAGAATTTTATGTAGAAAAAAATGTTATGCATTGTGAATATTTCTACATATATTTTAATGAAGAGAATTGATATGAAATAAAAAGTATTTAGTTGTGGATATGTTTGAAAAGTTACCAGAAGGAAGTGATGTTTGCTTTCATGAAGATTTCTAAGAAGAAACCATATTCTTTTTGATAAATTATTTTTTTCCGCTTTTTTCTTTTTCTGTTTAAATAATCTTGAACGATTTCTCTAACATGTTTGTGTCACATTTGTTATCAATGTAGATGTGATTAAATATGAGATTATGCAAGGGAAATAACTGTGAATAATATAATAATGTTTAACGTAACGCTATGAATTCCCTGTTGGTGCCTTATCTGTTAGAATTTTAAAAAAAATTTTACTAGAAAAGAATTGCCTTTTTATCTATTTATTTTGAACATAATAAAATTTTCGATAAATATTTCCATTTTTATTAATTTTGATATTTTGCATTTGGAAACTGATTTAAAAAAAAAAACAAAAGTAAACTTTTCTAACATTTAAAGTGTATGTTTTAATTTTAGATTTTTTTTCTTTTTCCACAGAAATGACTTCAACATTGCAGTTTTGAAAGCGTTTGTCAATCTTCATGAATTTTCAGAAATGATTTTGGTGCAGGCACTGAGGTAAGCATTTTTTGTTTTATCTTTTAATTTCATTTTTGGTTTGCATTGGTGCTTACTAAACCTAATTTGGGGAATGTCCTCGTGATGTAATGGTTAAAGTGCTGGACTGGAATCGTAGTAAGCAAGGTTGGACTCCAGTTGTGCTATTATGTTCACTTTTGGACAAATACCCTTGGGAAGGGTAATAATTCCCTTATGCTCCCAGCTATGGGTCAAATAGCATCACTGCTATTCTTCTAGAAGGATGGCTTTGGCATTAAATAACACATGAAGATTGATATGCCATTAAACAAAGAAACCTAACCTAATTCAATTGTATGGGCCACCCAGTGAAGATTCAATTTACTTCATAGCTGTAATTATTTGCTTCATGAGTTTGATAACCATTATTAGTTTCTATTTATTCCTTGAAAATGTTTGTCATACATTGATGATATAGACACCAGAAAGTTATTGTGTGGGAGATAAATTCCTGGTAATCTATCTTTTTAAACATTTTTTCTCTTTTTATTTCTATTTTAAAAGACATGAAACATTTATGAATTTCTATAAATAAGAAGAAAATGAAAGCCTCTCTGGAAGTAGGAAATTTATTTCTTTGGAAATCTGTTCAAAAAATTGGGAGGGAAAATTAAGATTCTTTTAAATGAAAGAGGAGCTGACTGTATTGAAGAAATCAGCATTAAAAGTTAAGGACCACTTTAACTACTAAACCACCAAATGGCTTACCATATGTAAATTTGGAGTTTTTATACTCTTCACTCACTTGGGTTGGTCAGTTATTCTTTTTGTAGTAATGAGATATTTGAATGTTACTTGATATGTTATTGTTTTTAGTTGAGGTTTTTTTCCCTCCTTATCTCTGAAACAAAAACATTTGGTAAAGAGGTCAGTTCTTGTTTTGGAAAAGAAAGAAGGAAGATTGTTTTTTTGTTGGGAATGTCAGTTCACACACACAACACAATTTGTAGGCTGTGTTTGTTTTAACTATTTTTCTTAATGTTAAAATAGATTGATTTGACATTTCATCTAAATTTAAGATTATTTTGATCTGTTTTATTAGATTTTTTTTTTTTAGATTTATTTTAGAATTTGTTTTCATTTCTACATGACAAATGTATTTATTTATTTATTCATTTTTAATTTTGCATTTCATTGGTATAAGTCTCTTATTCCCTATTCCTCCTGTCAGCAGGGCTTAGATTATTCTGACTGTATCCTCTGCTGAGGGGTAAGACCTCCAAGGGTGTTTTGGGTTTGACACTTAACTGATGGTGTGGCTTCAGTTCTAGAGAGTATGAAATAACCATCATTGCCATTACTCTGTTTCTCTCTGATCTGGAGGAGGAGTACTTGTTATAGTCCCATGTATGAGTCAAATAGATCTTTTTAAAAATGATTCATATTCAATACGGCTCCCCCCTCCCAATCTCTTAAGTAACTACACAAAAAATGTAGATGAATGCGATTCCTTAACTTCTAGGCATAAAATAACCATGAATGAGTTGACATGACATGAAAATAAATCTTATTTTATTTCTTTTGTAATAATATCTTAGTATTGTTTATTTGTAAAGGAACTAATTGTATCATTTAGTACTGGTTTAAGTGATTATCCAACTCACAGGATATAAATACCACTTGATAATATTGCTAATAATACTAAAAGATTTTTCATGTAGAACTCTTGTATCATCTTGTATGCATGATCTATTCAGGTCTGCATAACATACAATGTGGTCTGCTTGAGCTCTTGTTGTAACAGGTCTCAAAAGCTTTCAAAATAAAGCTTCTATTTTGTATAAAATAGATTTGACTGATAATGTGCAAATATATATACACACACACACACACACACACACACACACACACAATGATCTGACACACCTGATTTAAATCCGTGCAATTTTTTACTCGGGGGATACCTCAAGTCAAAGGTATACAGTAATCGCCCTCAATCTATTGAACAACTTAAAGATGTAATTCATCAAAAAATTACTGCCATTCCACATGAAATGACCCGCCGAGTTATAGACAACTTTCATGAACGCCTTCAGCAGTGTGTAGACACTAACAGATCCCATTTGACTGATTTAATTTTCAAAACCTAATGAAACAGAATGGCATTATATGTACTTTTCGAAAATAGAAACACTTTTTTGTTTCTTTACTTTATTTGTCTTTTATTAAACCTACAAATGTCAGATCATTTTGACTGACCCTGTATATAACTTTTGTTGCATCTAATTAACTCCCTTTGACTCTTTGGCCCAGTCGGCTGGAGCTGCAGAATATACTGACTACATCTCTGCAGAGTGATAAGACTCCCCCAACAAGTATCCTGATTATGACACTAAACAATCTGATGGTGAGACTTCAATTATGCTGGGGCTTTGGAGAATGTGGAATACCCTTTCATTGCCATTGCTCCCAGGTCGACTCTGACCCTGGAGTGGTAGCACCTGATAGGGTCCTGTCTGACATTTAAACTGTGTACTTATGCTAAACTGAATTGTTTGAAATAGGACTTTTTACATTTAACCATGTATAAACAAATGACTGTTTAATTGAATTGTTAGTGATACATAGCAATATTTGAAAACATTAAACTGTGTGCAAACAAATGATTAATAGTAAGTAGGATTATTCGTATTAGATAGAAATAAGTGAAACCATTTAACAGTGCGAAAAAATTGAGCTCAGGCTCATTGAAAAATGTTATCTACAAAATGTGTTTAGAAATTATAATATATATGTATAAAAAGGGTTTGGCATTAAATAATCTACAATGATTGATATGCCATAAAACCAAACCTTTTTACTGTCTAAAAAAATTCTTTGATTTGTGCAGACCTGATCTGTACTAAGTGACATATTCTTTGAAAAATATCAATCTTTGATATCTATATTACCCATTAGATATTGGTGCCCAGAGAACTAATATTTAGTGACTACAATAATACTATTATTAAAAGAGGAGGTAATAAAATTTATTTTCATGATAGAGGGGGAAGGAGATATAAAAACTAAAGTCAATCAGTTTACAAATGACCTCTGGTCTTTTGTCATAGGCAATGCCACTAATTTCTGATCATTTATATTTAGTATTTTTATTTCCTAAAATTTTCATGTTGCTATGAAATATATTTGAGAATGATACATTCATTGTTTTCAGAGAAAGGCTTTTAATCTATATGAGAGACACATAAAATCAGTAATAATCTGTAAATATTTTTATGAAATGCAGTGTGTGTGTATGATGGTGGGAAGAACATTTAATGCTAAACTGATGGTTTGAATTAGTTGATCTACGAAATAAATATCGGAGATTCATTACTACAAATATATCTTTGATGTTTATTTCAAATAATTTATCATTTTCATATAGATTTGATCTGTACAAATTGGAACTTTTTTTTTTTTTTTAGTTTAGTTTAGTTAAAAGTTTAATTAAATGCAACAATAGTTGACTAAAGTCATGTTTTCCTGAAATTTAATTTTTGGTGGAACTGAATGCTGGTGTGTGGTTAGTTGTAAAATTTCTGTACTTAGATTTTTTTTTAAAAAAATATCAAGTTGTCAGATTCTGATTTTTCATATATGGTATTGAATACTCTACCAGGTATGAATTCTAGTACACTAATTTTAATCCAATTTAAGGATATTGATAAAATTTATGGATAATATGGATACTTTTTCTCCCCTTATGTTGTGGTATATTAAATATCAATACATTTTATAGTTCCTAGCTTTAATGTCCTATAAAATTTGCTGATTATTCCTGTATCCTTTGATTGAACATTTCAATCTTGCTTGTAATTCCTTTATTTCATCCACAGTGAATAGATATATTTTGATGTTAAAGATTAGAATCAGTTTATTACAAAATAGCTTTATTTTCATGTTTTTTAATATTGGACAAAAATAAAATGTGCTATTAAATAATTTTTTCGTTTGAGTTTGATTAATAAACTTAATAATTAACATTTAAAATTTGAATTTATCCTTCTTTTTTTGTTGTCTTATAGAATATTTCTCAATTTCTTTCAGACAATTTTTATGGAGCTTCAGACTACCAGGTGAAGCTCAAAAGATTGACCGAATGATGGAATGTTTTGCAGAAAGATATTGTGAACTTAATCAAGGGGTCTTCACTAGCACTGGTAAGGATCTTCTTTTAAGATGATTTGTTTTTGTTTAATATAAAAGTGAAACGTAGTGTTCTGTGTTGTCAGTAAACAGTTTTGACCTTACAAACCTAAAGGGATTTTATTTTTTGTTTTATTTAGTTCATCCTGTTTTATTCATCCTTAAAAATAAAGTTAGCATTTATAGCTTATAACATTACAGATTTTATGTAAGTTTATTATAAGCATTTGACTTTCAGATCTTTAGTGAGGGTCAGATGATTCTTCATATTGAAATTAAGGCTCTTCACTTTTCTCTTTTAAATCTTATATACATGTGGTTGAAGATATTAGATATTTAAAACATTGTAATCTTTCTTTTTTTTTTTGATACCCAGGATTCTAAACTGTTTTATTCTAAGAATCACATTTAGTTAAAGAATATTTAACTGGTGGTCTGATATCTAATCATAAGTTTCTTATCTCAAAAGAACAGCTTTTCACAGTTTCTGAAAAAAACCTGATATTAAGATTTTTGGAGGATACTAAATTGATGGGGTTTTTTGTATCTTATTTTAATGGTTTGTAGTAATAATTTTATCTTTATTTTTTAAAATTATTATTCTTCCTTAAAATGATTATAAAATATGGACTATTTGCTTTGCATTCTTTAACCCTCTTCTTAGCCTCTTTCTCAACTTAAAATTGATATTTTTTAATTAACATTTCTTCAAATTCAACAAATATTTTCATAAATTCATTAATAAATTAGTTTTATATAATTATATAAATAAGTCATTTTATTAGTCATGATTTTATATCACATCATCCTTTGTAAATGTTATTAACATGTTTTAAAAAATGTCTGAGTTAATCCTTTTAAAGAAAAGATTAAGAAAAAATTGATTATAAAAAAATATTTTTTTGCCAGTTTTTTCTAACCCAATTTCTTGTTTGTATAATTTTTTTTCTCAAATCTTTTTTTTTTTTTTTTTTTTTTTTTTTTTTTTTTTTTTTTAACCCTTTTAAAATGTTTTTCTTCAATTTTATGCCTTGGATCTTTTTCTTCATCATCATCATCATCATCATCATCATCATCATCATCATCATCATCATCAATGTGTTCAGAATTATTTTTAAAAAGTCATGTTTGCTTCTCTCTTTCTTTTTGTTTAGCACAAAAACAAATTTAGCATAAGAGAAGATGTCAGAAAATCCACTAAATTTTTTTTTTCCCCGCACAGTTTTTTAAAAAAATATTTCTTAAAATTATTTTTTAAATGAAAATGATGTGATACTAAATAGAATTTTGCATTTAGATTCTGCTACAATTTTAGTTTTCATTAAAAGCAAATAAAGGAAGAAAAAATTCTTTTATAATTTTGCCAAATGGGAGGGTACTAATTCTTTTGACTTGTTTGCAAAATAAGCAAATTGTTTTGACTGAAAAGGCACAGTAACTTTATTGTTATTTGGTCTGTTGGTCATAAAATCCTTGAAGAGAATTATCACCCCCCCCGTCTGGGACAATATCTCTTTACACAAAATTTTAAAACTATTTCAAACAATTTTCTTTTGTTTGTTCATTCACATTTTATGGTGTTAGGGTTTTCAAACCTTCTGCTTTTCTCTGAATGTTTATTTACTGATAGTGCTTTTTAGGATTCTAATTTTTGTTTTTCTTATTTCATGAGAAAACATTCCCATAACTTTATTTCAGTCTGTTGATATGGGGTTGGTTGAATATTTATTCCATTAGCAGACTAAGTCTGGAGAAAATTAATACTTGACAGATATTTCAGAAGAAAGTCAGTCAATGACGTTAAGGAGTCTGTTGAAAGTAATTGCTTTATATATCATTCTTTGTATGATGGATTTAATGAACCCCATCTCTCTGATATACAGAGTATTGAACCTTGGATCTTGATTTTTAGTCGTATAATCTAAATCAACACTTAACTGTCACTTGGCACACACTGTGTGTGTGTGTGTGTGTGTGTGCATATTTTAATTTTATTTTAGAATGTGCTTTGGCATTTTCACTATATAAGCAGTAATTGTTTTTCTTAAATTTTTTTAAAATTAATTTTTTTTTTTTTTTTTTTTTTTTTTTCAGGATTAGAATTTGCTTAGATCCCCCCTACCCTTTTTTCTTTTTTCTTTCTCATTGTGCAGTTAATTGCAGTATTGAATGCTTCCTGTGCGTGAAAATGTCATAGATTTGGGCCAGCAATTTAAGAGACTAATTTTATTTCATGCAAAACAGTTTGTGTACAAAGATCAGTTCCATGTGTTTCATGCAAAGATAAATGAAAAGTTTTTATTTTATCTATTCAATGCAAGAAAGTCAAATGTTCTTTGGGTTTGAAAGTGGTGTGTGTGTGTGTGTGTATATATATATATATATGGTATGAACAAAGAGAGACTTTCTTCCTTTCTTTTCATCAGAAACTTTGACGGTCTATCTTTAAAATATGAAATAAAAATGTTTATAGGCGCCCTCTGCCTGGAAGAAATAATTCCAAATAAATGAATAAATAAAAATCATCTATTATAATCTAAACTGGTCAATTTCTGTGTTTTGCTAACATTTTGGCAATATATTGAATGACTCGGTTTACACCACCTCTTTGAGAAATGTAGAGAATAGAAAAAAAGGTAATCTTTATAGCCTTTTGAGAATTATGCAACAAGGGTCTTTAACTGTTAACTGGTTACTTATTGTAAAAGATGTTTGATGTTCTTTAGGGGTTTTTAATGATAAAGGACATTCATACCCATATATCATCTAATGAAAAACTACATATAAAAGAATAAATTAATAAAAATAATTTAGACAAATATCTTTCCACCATTTCATTTACATTTATTTTTTTTTACATTTAAATAAAAAAAATTCAGTTTGTTACTTTCACCCAAAAATTAAATCAGACTTTTCAATTTGAAAAACATCACTTTAAAAAAAAAATTGATGTGGATCTTTTGTCTTTTTTACTCTCCACATTCCTGAAAATATAAGTAAACAAATATGTGAAAAATTCTTTTAAGAGCAATATTTACTTTATTATTCATGTTTTAAATTCCCACAAAAGTCAACCAATTTGTTTAAAAAAAGATATTTAATGTATTTTTTTAAATGAATGATCTTTTTAGAAAATGCTAAAATTATTCTGTTACTATTTCATTAATTGAATAAATTGATAAATAAGTGGAGTGGGTGGGTGGGTTCTTGCCAAAATTTTGAGTTGAAATTTTTTTTTAAAAGAAACTTTATCTTAAGTACCAAAACTTTTATCAAAATCCAATAATAAGCCCATTTCATTGATTTTTTTTTTTTTGTTTTTTTTTTGTTTCTACACAAGTGCATGTTTTTGTTCATACCTACTAAGAATTACTGTTGACCAAAGTTTGATTAACCTCAATTTGTAAATGGTTGATTACATTTTAGCTGTTTAAAATTTTTCTTTTGATATTTATAAATATCTTTAAAAAAATTGAGATGATTATTAAAAAACCCCCCAAAAACAGCCGTTTATGTATGTGTGTAAATCTTTATAGAGTTTGTAGTATTTGCTATGAATGATATTCAGGTTTGCTTAATTAGTTATGTTAGGACTAAACGTTTGTTGGAAATAGATTTCTCTAAAAATCATTCTGAATTAAATGATATTGACCATTAATGTACCTCTACGAGAAAAATACTGAGGGAATGATGATTGATTGAAAGGGATCATGTGACTTCTGATTATTTAATCTCTTTAATTATAAGATTGTAGTTTTGCTTTGAATGTATTTTTCATGGTGGAAAGAATTAGTTTGTCAACAAATGACTATCTAGGCAAAATACATTCTTTAAATTGCCATGAAGGATTAGACAAATATTACTTAGACATAAATGGAGTTTCTCTTTGTATCTGACATTGTTTTCATTGTGAACAAGATTCTTTGTATTACACTGTACAACAGTGAAGACATTTTGACTTTCTCAAGGATAACTTGATTTTTTTTTTCTCCCTTTTAAATGTTTTTTTGGATATTGCAGATTTTACAGGTACATAGCTTTTGTCTTAAAACTGGATCTTATCTTTATTTCAATAACGTTCTTTGATGATTGGCAACTGACAGAATGATAGAACTTGAATATATTTATTCCTGCAAATGTTTTAAAATTTTAATCTTATTTAATAAGTAGAATTTTTTTTTCTCTCTTCTTTTTCGAAGGCACAATATATATATATATATATATATATATATATATATATATATATATAATCTCCTTTCTGGGATGTAGAAGGAAATTAAGCCCAGCAAATGTAAAGTTCTTTGTACATCATAGTTATCAATAAGTAAAGTGATGCTAAAATTTTCTTTACATTTAACTTAGGATCACAAAACCCTTTATATATCTGACTGATTTATCTTTTTAAAAGTTATTTTATTTTTAAATTTGTTAGAAATGTGTTTTTTGCTTTTTATAAATTAAGTCTGTAGTATCAATTCTCGATAACCTTTTACCTATTTTTAAAAATCTTATTTAGCAAATGACATGCAGTATATTCATTATAGTCATATGAATATTGGGAACGGAAAAGATTTTTTCTAAGAATTTTCCCATCTGGATAAATCTTTAACTTTATGTTGTTTCACATTGTTTTGTTCACAATATTTTGTTTATTTACAGTTACAAATATTAAAAAGGTTTGACATTTGAAATAAGGTTATAATAAAAAAATTTACGATGTTATTTATTCTTAAGTATATTCTTTATTGTAGCTCACTTTTTCAATATATTTGTCAGCAATAAAAATTAAGAAATTATTTTGGCAATAAATAAGAGTTGGAATTGTTTAAGGAATTAATATTCAATTAACAAAATTCACTTCTTGCTTGTGTTTTTTCTATGTGTTTGGATGAATAAAGTTTCTTTTGTATATTTGTCAAAATACTTTTGACCCTTGGTATTTTGAAACAGTTTCTGCTAAAAAAAGAAAAGTGTATCTATTTCTCAAATTTAATATTTTTTAGTTATGAAAGTTTTCTGTATTTCCAATTATTAAGTTAACCTTTTTTATTTTCAAACTTAAAGACCACAGTGTATATTGATATAATTTGATATTCTAATTTTGCTGAAATTTTAATTTGCTCTTTTGAATGTACATTTTTCTTTTGTAATCTTACATTTGACTTCTAAAAACCAACTTATTCACAATTAATACTTTATCAAATTCTATTTATACAAAATTTAATAAATATTTGATTTTTATATATACATATCCAATCATAGTATTAGGAGAAAAAATAAAAACAAATATAAAAAGTATTGTATTGTTTCTATTATTTTGAAGAGTGGAATATTATATAGTATGTTTGTATGCGAGTTAATTGTCCCCATATTAGTTACAAAACAAAATTTTTTTTTTTTTTTTTCCCATATCTGATAAATTTAATAATCTCTATTGTCTTGATTAATTCTCTAGTAGTAATTTACAAAGCTCTTTGCTTCGATGTGGCACAAGGCCGAATGAATGGGGCGCCCAATGAGACTCGAACTCACTCGTGTAGGTTTGCTAGTCTAGCTTGCTAACCGTTACACCACCAGAGGTGCCCTTGATTAATTCTCTAGTACTATCTGGAGTTTCAAGAACAAATTTGAAAACCAAAATTTCTTAAAAACAAATTTTTAGAACACTGGAAATTTTATAGCTTAATAGTTCATTTTTTTCTTATTGCCAGATTAATTAGTTTGTTAATGCAGAAAAAGACTGACAGTAAGTTTAGGAGTATTCAAGCAATTGGAAAATCAGAGGACACTAATAAGAAAAGTTGAAATATTGCACTTATATACTAGTTTCAAATGCAAACTGTATTAAAATAGATTTAATAATGATTGTATTTTTCAAATCTTTGGTTAATAAATCCTACCTTGCGATATCAGAAGTTAGATAAATAATTTCTTTCTGATAACGGGCAGAAATGGTTGAGAAATAATAAAATTGATAAAATGAAACTCCACTTTGATAGTGATTGACTTGAGCATTTTGTATTTTAATCTTTTTTTTTTTTTTTTTTTTGTGAGAGAGAGATAATTTATTGCTCTTTTTGGGGATGAGTGAGGAGATAATCTTAAAAGAAAAAGAAAACCAGAAATAAAATGCCTTTTAAAAATGTGGGATGAAGGAGGCCTTTTAAAAATATATATTTCATTTTTTCTGAATTAATTGATTTAGCTAGTCAAAAAGAATTCAAGGGATTATTAATAAGAATTGAGAAATTTCTCTCTTGTAGAATTGAGCCACCATTTACTTCAATTCCAATTTTATTCATTATATCATTCATCAGTGTAACATTTGTAACTTTCTTTGGCATTATGTTTTCATATTTTATAAAAGGCTGAATAATTCTGCTTTTAATTCTCATGCAAAATGCATTGAGCATTTTTTAATTTTTGCCTGTTTTTCTTTCTTCAATGGTGATGACTTACTGGTAAAATGTCTGTCTGTCATGGAGGAAGTAAGCATTAAATTACTTATCTATGTCTCATAAAATACAACATATGATAGTTTTATTTTCCCAAGCAAAGAGGTCTTAAATTTTCTCTCCACCACCTTCAAAAGTAGACTTGTTGCCAATGTCTTTCAAGAATTATTCTTTTGATAAAAAGTACAAACTGTAGGGATGATGATTCATGTCTTCTGTCAGTCTTTTAGAAAAAAGAAAAAAAAAAAGTAGCTCTTAAGTATGTTGTTTTCTGTTTTGTTTTTTTAAAGTTATTGTCTTAACTTCTAATGACTATCCATCTGTCACATATGCATAAATATAACATTTTTACTATGACTCATACTGTTACTTATAAACACATTCTAAAATGTATCAAACATGTTCTACTCTTTTTTTAAAATTTCATTTTATTTTTTTGTTCACACACATGTATCTCATCTCCCTATAATTATATACTAAATTAACTCAGTCTGTGACATAGCCTCATTAATCAAGGCACTCAGTGAAGATCAAACTCATTATATAATAAATTTGTGTGTGAGACTTCACTAGCTAATCATTTTTCTATGGCAGGCACCCATATGTGTTTGTATACATATACATGTGAAGAATCTGATAAAAGTTTAATGTTTTGAAATTTCTCTCCTTATCTATCCGTACAAACTTTTTCTCAGACATATTCTTCCATTTTATCACCACACACTGGCATATATTTCTTTTATTTTTCTTTATCTATGTCCATTCTTGTCGACACATGCGAATACTTTAGCTGGCTTGTAATAACACTTCTGCATATATTTTTCTTGACACTTTCCCACTTGCCAATAAATATGTATGTCTCTGCCTGTCTATCTCATTTAAGTAAAACCTATGCTATGCACACAGTTTTGTTTCACTTAAACATTTACATGACTTTAATAAAGAAAAAAATTACTTTTTTAAAAATACCATACGGTAGATTTTTTTCTTTACTGAAAGTTTCAAAATATTAGACTGTCCAATGCATTGGCATTATCGATAAGAAGCTGAGTATTGAAGATTCAAGCTGCATAGCTTGGAGTTGGAATATGTTTGTATTGAGCAAGAAAAACATATCCTGATAAAAAAAATGCATTTTATTGACTTGTAAACCCTTTGTATATGAAATATCCCCCCTTTTTTTGTGGGGATGGAGTCTGTGTTGACATAGTCCTCCCCCTACTCTTGTGTTCACACAACTTCTCACTTTTGTTTTTTTTAAATCTATAAGCATTTTCAATTCTTTCTGATTTCATCTTGATTTGTTTTACCTGAAGTTGATGAAATTATTTAAGAGAAAATTAACTAAAATGCCAAATGACACAGAATAAACAAACCATCTTGTCCTTTATACTCCTTCTCCTCTGTTAAAAGTCAATAATATCAGTGGTTAAGTGGTGGGAATTGAAAAATAAATTTATAAAATGAACTGTGGTTTCAACATTATTTAGGTTGAAGCCTGGAAAACAAGTAGAGAGTAAGTTTTTGAGTGTTTGAAGATATTTTGGGCAAGTTTATATCATGTGACACACAAACCAAGCAGGGAACTTCATGGGAGACTGATTTTAGGTTTATTAATGGTGAAGAAACCTTAAACCATAAGCAAATTTTTTTCTTTTTTTCTTCTCATCTTTTTATGTTTCATCATCAACCAGATTTGATAATGTGTGCACCAGATGACAACCATTATTATGACATAAGAATTGGTGATTGTATTCTCATCTAATGTAGCCCACGCTATATTCTTCTCTTCATTCTCAACTGTCTGTGTGGGTTAAAAAAACAAAAAACAAGTCCAGTCGGCTGTGGCTGTAGAATACACCAACTGCATCTCTGTATTGGAGTAAGATGAGTGTCCTGCATATGACATTAAACCATCTGATAACTAGGCTCTCGCCTTGGAGATTCGGGGAATGTGGAGTCCCCCTTCATTACCATTGCTCCCAGGTCCACTCTGACCCAGAGTGGTAGCACCTGATAGGGTCCTATCTATGGGTCAAATAGAACAAACTGTGTACTAACAAATGACTTACATTAAGTTGTGACTGTTTGTATTCACAAATCATATATATATATATATATATATATGAACAGGATTTGGCATTAAATAACCTACAATGGTTCATATGTCATAAACCCAACTAAACCAAATTAAGAAAAAAAAAATTACTTTAATTAGTTGTATATAACACGTACCACTAACTTTTAGCTATAAAATTCAGTGTGTTGGGGGACCCCCATCTGGTGTATAATACATATTACTTTCTGGAATGTGTAGCTGCTAAATTTAAAGTAAATTTAACATATTCAACTTTTTATCTGGTTAGTATCAACTAAAAATAAAAAATTTTTTAGTTTATATTAAGTTTTAGGGACAAAGGCAAAAACTTTTTCACATGAAAATGTAATAAACTGTCAGTTAAAATAAGTTCACAATAAAATGAATAAATAATAAAAATAACACATTTCAGTGGTTATTTCTCTGTAAAACAGAAGAATTTGTTACACATTAATTTGGATTAGAAATATAACTTATTTTTGATCATGTTGTCCTAAATATAGTGAATGCACATGGCAAAAAAAGTAATAAGTAATTCTTATGTATAATATGCACTCCTAAATTTTGGGTCTGAAAAAAAATAATACAAATTACCATTCTTCTTTCAATAAATGATTTTAGAAAAGCCATTTCATTATTGTCTTGTTCTCCTTTTCTTCCTTTCTTCTTTTACTCCCTCATTCTATCATTGATTTTTAATTCCTTTGACATTTAGTTAAAAACAATAAAAACAAAACAACCTATCACATTAAACATTTAATAATTATATCTTTTGTATTTTTCTTATTGCTGCCTTTTAAAATTCTTTTAAACTACTTTAAAATATTAGAGTATTCAGACTATTGCCTTAATCTTTATTTTATTCATAATGTTTTGGCCTGTGTGTCCTTTCGTCTTCTTTATATGTTTCATATTGAACTTGGGAGCCTACATGGAACTTTAAAGATGGCTAAAGGACATAATTGCTGAAACATTATGAAAATAACAAAGATGAAGACAATAGTCCGAATACTCCAAATGATAAAAATCATCAAGCTCCATTTCAGGAATTGAGGCTTCTAAAAATTCATTTGTTCTCAAGAAAAATATTTTTAATTTGAACTGAGGTTTTTTCCCCCTTTTTTTTTTTTTTCCAATCTATAGTTTTATTTCATTTTACTCAACATGCCTGGAAACTATAATAATATGAATTTGAACCCTTATCCCATTATCATCAGTCAGTTTAAGTACAAATTGTATTTGTATTTCATAAAGATCTATATCATCATTATTGCATGCAGACAGCACGGATTTCTTTTACTCTTTCTCACCATCTGTCCCTATCACCCATCACACTTGCTAAGTCCTCTAGATTGCACCCAGTGTTCACACAGAACTGACAAATATGTTTTTGCTGGTTGGAGAAAGTTGCTTATGAGTTTGTCTTTACTTCTTCAGCAGTGGTCGGTATATCTGTCTTGAATGGTTAGTGAGATGGGAGATAAGTGACCATACAACTGCTGATTTGTTGGGTGCTGCTTTCTGAATTTATTCAAAACAACATGCAATATCCTTGTGTATTTCCCATGTAGCTTTTTCTCCAGACAAGTGGTTCAGCAATACACTTGTACTGACATGGCTACAACTTAGAAGAATTCTTATTTTTATTTTGGGATGAACATGACTGTTTTTTTTATTTTTAACATGACCACATGAAAGTGAGATTACTTCCAGTTGTCATGTAATTTTAGATCTTCAATAAATTAAGTGAAAGAATGAAGACTTTCAAATATTATAATGCAAAGAAAATCCTTTTGTCACCTCCTTGAAAAATTTCTTCTAAAACAAAAGAACAATCTTATTTATAACTGTAATTTTTCATTGTCTGTAGTCATTTGCTATAGAAAAAGTAATTTTTCTTTTCATTGATTTTTTTTTTCTTCTCCTCCTGGGATATAAAATGTATTTCAGTATCTGGTAATCTGTCAATTTTCAAGCATTTAATGTGAATTTCAATGATGTTTCCTTCAATTTAAGGACATTTAACTTAGATTAATGAATACTCTTTTATAGAAATTGCATTATTGTCTTAAGAGTCATTTTAAAATGTTTAGGAAATTATTGTTTTCTTTTTGTTTTTTTTTCCTGCATGACAATTCATCTTTATTATAAAGTTGACAAAAGTTTTTATTGTTAACCGGAAAATTTTTGAGATTTTGCTTATTTTGATATTAGAAAATTATAATCTATTTTTATCTAATACAGTGTAACCCGGATATAAGAGATTTTCTCTGGTCCCAAATTAGAGCCTGTTACCTAAACAAAATAGACCAAAACCGGATATAAGAGACTTATTCTCTGGTCCTGACAACTCTCTTATATCCGGGTTACACTGTATATGTATGAGAGCCAGTAATATGTTTAATTTTTTTTCTCCTCTTAACTAATTTGTGTTTCAAATTTACTTGTTCTGAAAGAGGGATAAAAGAAGTATTCTTTGGCATTTATTTTCCCTGTAAAAGAAAATGAAGATGAATGCACTATTGATTTCTATCTCTCCCAGTTGGTTGGGGTTGTAGAACACACCAACTGCATCTCTGCAGAGGGGGTAAGATTCCCCCAATGAGTGTCCTTGATTTTGACACTAAGCAATCTGGTGGTGAGGCTCCAGTAAGGCTGGACCTTTGAGAGATTTTGGTGTATCCTTTCATTGCCATCATTCCTAGGTCTTATCTATGGGTCAAATAAAACTGTTTGATATTTAAACTGAGTGTAAACAAATGACATGCTAAATTGAATTATTAATAATAGAACTGTTTGATCATTTAACGGTGTGCATCTCCAAAATGTGTTTACAAATCATATTTGATTTATGTTAAAACAGGATTTGGTATGAAATAACCAATAATGAGATCTTTCACCATCTTGTTCACTTCTTGTACCACTCAAAAACATTGGTGTAAAATGGTGTTATCTTCATACCCTTGCATTTCAAGTGCTTGTAATCGAGTTTTCCCTGATTAGACCAAAATTTTATATTTAATTTGTTGCTTGGTGTCTATTGTTCATTTTTCACTGCACATAGCTGAATAAGATGAAAAAGGGGAAGTATAAACAAAATCATGTGAAAAAAAAAAAATTGTTGCAGAAAGCTAAGATTACACTTATTATACTCTCAAGATATCATGTTATATGAAAATATAATTCCCTTATCCCTCTTTGACTCATAGCTCATGCTGCACACCCAGTCCCATTATTTTTAGACTGACCACACACACACAAGATATTCATTAAATAAAGTGAATTTTGCTTCAGGATTCGGCAATAGGAAGTACTGTTTAGTCAAAATATTTCCCTAGAAATCAGTAGTAATGGTTCCTGTCATATCTCAGATGACTCAGTGTGTCCTTCTTCATTAACAGCTGCACCCAAAACCTTTTCTTTACCAGAGAGTCAATGTTTTTTCTTTCCATGAATTGTCTTTGCAACTTGGCCTCATAGTGGCAAACCCATGTTTTGCCTATTTGTGAAAAAAATTTTGACTAAAATGTGCTTCTCCATATACATTACACTTTCTTCTGTAAATTTCACATAATTTACACTTCTCAGGATCAAAAACTTTTATGACAGAGCTCTGTTCAAGTCTGGAACACTCTGTTTGATTTTTCACCATTTTGAATAGCCTCAAAACAAATATTTTAGTGAGATTAAAATAATTTTTGTTATAAACTAATTCCAAACAATGCAGGGTTTACATTTATAGAAAAAAATGTTAAAAACAAAAATTGATATATTTTGTTTTGGTCAAAATTTTCCCCTTTCTTGATTAACCTTTGTATAGGTTTGTGTTATATATATATATGGCAAATGAATTTATGAGGGAGTTTTCATGACATAGTGCCTAACATACTGGACTGCAACAACTGTAGTAATCAATTCAAACTCTAGTCACGTTATTACTTTCACTTTTGAACTATTACCCTTGGGAAATGTATAAACTCCCTATCTCCTCCAGCTGTGGATTAAAATGGTACCACTAGTATTCTTATACAAGTTTGACTTTGGCATTATATAACCAATATTGTTTCTTATTCATAACTTGGCAAAGAATTGAATGTGAAATTGATAGAAAGTCTTAATAGCTTCTTCCTCGTGGTTTAAATTCAATTACAATCCTTCCCTAAAGTTTCACTCAGTTGTCAGGCACTCTTTTGACTGTTGCTTTTTTTTTCCAACTAGTAAACCTGGAAGATGTCACCATTT
The DNA here is from genome assembly GCA_963585895.1 of Sepioteuthis lessoniana. Lineage (NCBI taxonomy): Eukaryota > Metazoa > Mollusca > Cephalopoda > Myopsida > Loliginidae > Sepioteuthis > Sepioteuthis lessoniana. The sequence goes on along the minus strand of OY757913.1, from coordinate 20,065,662 downwards.
CTATTTGTAAGAAAAATAAGGGAATAAAGATAAATAAAATGAATAAATAAAATTGATAGTAACTAATCTTTTATTAAAATATAAACATTGGAAGATGATCTCCCCCATGAAATCTTTTTCCTGTGAATTTAATTTCTTTAATATTTATGATTTTTATTTTTTGCTTTTTTTAATTTTTATTGTTACTAGCATCACCACCACCATCAAATCTATTCAGTAGTGAATTTGTGTGTGTCCTTTTAGTTGGCACTGTTCTTATTTCTTGAAAAGGTCATCACAATCTACTTTCAATCCATTGACTTTTTGCTTCATTTGTAGACACAGTATTATAATGAAATCATTAACTTGCAGCTTTCAGGTTTTTGGTGATGGGTTTAGCTCGGTAATATCTGCTTACCGACATAAATACAGACCAATCCTTGTGAATTTGATTTGCTTCACTGTCTCTATCTGTGACGCAATAGATTAAACACCCATCTGCTTACGTAAATTGCTCTTAATTCGATTACATTTACTTTTCGTTTGTTTATTTGATTTAAATAATGGACATGCCAAAGTTGAGTAATAATTCTTAAATTACTTGAATTCTGAAAAGTTTTTATTATTAATTTTGGTTGGAAGTTTTAGAATAGTGGAGTGGTAAGATGACTGTAAATTTTTGCCTTATCTAACTAGAGGCTTCTATGGTTGAATTAGGTAAGGCATTGTCCATGCAAGACAAAGTCTTGTTGAAAATCACTTCATTCCAATTTCACAATGTCTAAGTTGTTGTAGGGTCTTTAACTTAAAAGTTATGACCCCCCCCCCAGTTGGTTGAAGAAAAAAGACTAGTGTGTGGGGGGGGATAAAATCCATTTTCTCTAAAAATGTGTTGAGAATTAACTTAAGGAGTAAAATTCAAAGTGTTTAAATCTTTTAAAGGTTCAACATAAATACAAATTATTACAAATTGTTAAATTTATTTTAAAGGAATTCATCATCATGTCGCGCCGCCAGCGCGGATATCCTTGACCCTCTCTCGCCATTTCTCCCTATCATTCATCGCCTCCGGCAGGTCTTCAGGGTTACATCCTGTGTCCTCACATAGTTGCTGTATGTATGTTCGTGCTTGTCGTCCCACTCTTGCACATCCATATGTGGGGGTCCACAGGAGTACATCGCTTATGAGCTCGTCCTTGCTTCTCCAGCAGTAACCTGCGTGTCTGGTTCGTCGAACTTGTATAGTTTTCGTGATGGGGGGCAGGTGTCCGTATAGTTGGAGTCTCGTGGGGTGTTGTCGCCAGGACTTGTTTAATAATGCTCTCAACATTCTTGTGTAATTTCCGTCCAGCCTCCTAAGCGTCCATGTGGTGCATCCATATAGCAGTATTGACACAACCGCTGCCTGGAAGAAACTGCGTTTCATTTTATCAGTTAGGTCTGACTTCCATATGATCGAGAGCCTATCGATAGCTGTCCATGCCTTCGTCAGTCATGTGTCGATGTCTTTTTCGGTTGATGAGACGCTAATGAATATAAAAATTGAACTAGAATTTTATAAGAAACTAATTTGTGAAAAGTATTTGTACAATCACTTTTATTTTTGCATATATAAGTGTATATATCATACATTAAGAGTTAATAACTTCAGCTGAATTGAAAAATTTATTACTTGGGATCATGGAATCACTGTTTACAGTCACAAATTTTTCTCAGGAAATCAGTAGTGATGAGTCCTGTCTTATCTTAGATGACTCGGTGTGACCTTCTTCATTGACAGCTGCACCCAGAACTTTTTCTTTACCAGAGAGTGTTTTTTCTTTCCATGTACTATCTTCATGACTTGGGCTCGTAGTGACAAACCCTCAAGAAGTAAAATATCAAACATTGCAAAGATTGCATTAATAATTTCGTTATATGTATTATTAAAAAAATATAATGAAGGATTTTTTGAGTGTAGATTCTTTAAAGTAATGTTTAATTTTCAATTTTAATATAGTGATTTTTTTTTAAAAAGAATTTTTCCTTCTATTTTGTGAGTTTCTCATTGAATCCCAAACAAAAATCTATCATTTTTAGACATGAAATGTTCCACACATTACTTGAGTGTTATATTACAGCTTTTGAATAAGCTTCAGTTTTTGAGGGCAACTTTGCTGAAATGTAAAATTTTGCTGAAATTGGGATGGGCACATATTTTCTTGTTAAAGAATGAGTATTTGTTGAGAAAGAGTGTGTGAGGAACTTGCCATTTAAAACTGGGACATTTGACTGGCTTGTAATAGCCAAGGCCGTCTTATTAAACCTCATTTCAAAAACATTGATGCTTCCTTATTCCTTTCTCTCACTCTTTCGGATATCAGCATCTTTTGGAAACAATAAAAAAGAAAGTGGTATTTGTCTAAAGAGGAATGTGGTGACGAATGTTCTGATATCACAGATGAAAAACAATTATTTTTTTCTAATTTAAAAAGAAAAGAAAAGAGACTTCAATTCAAATTAATGTAATTAATGTTATCAGAATTTTAAACAATAATTGTAGTTAGTGATGAATTGCGAGCAGTACTTAAGATATAAAGAAATGTGTAACAAAATTTTCTTAAAATTTCAAGGAATACACCCTCAGGTGCCCCTGACCATATCTATTTATTGCAACAAGTTTTCTATATGAATTTGTAATAATAACATTGAATTTTTCCCAAACACAAAAGTTGCTAGCTTAGCACATTCCTGCATACTGTCAACATAGACATCAAGATATGCCACTTGTGGACCATCTCTTCAAACAAGTACTGAATCAATTTTAAAATGGCTGTAAATCAAGTGAGGTTTAAAAAAAAAAAAAAAGCCCCCCCCCCCCGTAATTTTAAAGAGAGCCCCCTAAAAAGTAAACAAATTTCTACATTAATTTTTTTGATAGTATGTTTTCTGAATATAAATTTTTACTTAATTGTAGTTATGTAGATGTACTTTTTATAAAAATGTGACTCTTGATGAAAAGTTTATCAAAATCTTTGCAATAAGTTGAAAGAAAAATTAGAGAAAATTGATATATTTTTACCCTCAATAGAACTGTTGATATCTGCTTTTGAAATGTTGTTTACATTTTCAAAAATGGTGTGCCTTAAGAATTTGCTTAGAAAATCTTTAGATAAAAAAAAATTCTATTTAAAAAAAATCTCACCCTAAATCAACTATTTAGGGTTTAATGAAATTCTCCAAGACTTATTCGTTAATAAAGGGTTTATTTTTGCATGTGTAACTAATGTTTCAAGCTTGTTGACAAAAGAAAACCGTCTTCTGAAATTTTGTCATTTTGGATCTTCTGTACTTTATTCTCTCTTTGCTCCCTGTCACAAAATTGGTTTTGATAATTTTTTTGAGAAAATTTTTCATGAATTTTTGAAATTTTTCATTGAAAAATTGATTTAGCTGTTATATTCAATGTTTTCAAATCTCTTGTGGATTTTTATTTTCAGTAAGAAAGCAAAAATTAGATTGGTTTGTCATGCTAGGACATTAAATTAGTATTTTTAAAATCAAAAATGCAATATGTTTATCATTATCAATATTGTAATAATTACTGATGGTGTTTTGTGTGAATGTTGAAGATATTTTTCACTTAAAAAAAAAATTGTTTACTTCAGAAGAATCTTTAAAAATTCAAGCATTTTTTTGTTTTTGTTTGTCTTGGCTGTACATTCTTTTCACTATCTTCCACTTTGCCAAAGAGAAATACTTATTTTATTTTTATTTTATTTTAGTCATTATTTATTCATTTTTTTATTTTTTTTATTATAGTGAGAGTGGTGGGGAGTGAGTCTGGTCAAGTTTGTTGTTCATATGGATGGTTTTCATCTGAGAGTGTGAAGGGAAGGAAAGTTATTTGGTTGAGTGTCAGACTATCAGTGAGTGAGTGATAGAACTGGGAGGAAGACTAAGTGTGTGTGTGTGTGGAGGATAGAGAGAGGGAGGGTTCATTTCAGGCCTGGATTGGTGTAGCATCAGGACGTAGGAGGAGGTGCAACCCCACCTCCACCCTATTAGATTTCTTATTAGTTGGCTTCTGCTAGACACTGAAAAAGTGAATAGTTTTTCCCCAGACACTGCTGAATAACTTTTGTTGTTGTACATAGACAAACTTAAATTTTTTGTCTTTGTTTCTTTTCTTCAAAAGTTTGTAAAGAGAAAAACATCATTTTCTTTAGCAGCTTTTAATTTGTTGGAAGGACTTTAACAATTGATTTCTATCTAGTTTTGTTGTTGTTATTGGTGGTGGTGCTGCTGCTAAAATCAATGGTATGTACAACAACCACTTTTAATTTTGACATGTTGTTATTAATCACTGCTGGGTTTTAATAATACATATCTTTTTTGTTTTATCTTATTTTGACAATTTTCATTACATATTTCAATGTTATGCATGTTACTGATTATTACTTAAGTAATTTAACAATCCTTTTATTTGTAATTTAGATGATATGCTATAAAATATTGATATAAAATTTAGAATTTTTTACACTATAATTTGATAAAATTATTACAGCCTTTTTTTTTTTTATTAATGGAAGAATGGTCAATATCAATGTTGTATTTCTGGGATTATCTTTAAATTTAAAAATCTTTACTCATCAGATTTCAATTTGAAAAGAAACCTAAAAAGATAATCCGAGTTGATATTCCTCTAAAAGTTTTGAGATTAATTCTGTTTGTAATATCAAGAAGATAATTCTATCAACATCATTATATTAACCCTTTCAGGCAATTTATTGCATATTTGCAATAGCTATACACACACACACACACACACACACACACAGGCTGCACAGGGTTTATGATAATATAAAAGATTTTTCAAAGAATCTATATCCTCTTATGTTTGTGAGTATATTATTTGAACAACTCTTAACTCTTAGTGGGAATTTTGTTGTCTCTTTTGTTATTGCATTAAAAATCCACCAGTTGATTTGACACAGATGTTATTTTTATTTTGACTTTAATTTATCATCCTATTTTCAACTATTATCTTTTCTGTTTTATTTTATAAGGTTTCAATTTGGCTTCTCTCTACCCAAAATATTTTTTTAGTGTTTTACCTATCCTGTTCTATGTGACATAAATGTATATATCTGGCTTGTGCAGAGAATAAGAGAAAAAATGTGTTTTTTTTTTTTTTTGTTTTTTAGCCAAATTTCAGGATTATTCACATATTAAGTATTGATTTCATCTCATTTTTTGTATGTTGAATACTGTTTTTTCTCTTCCTAGAAGTAAAAAAAAAAAAAAAAAAGATTCCAAATAATACTGACATTGCTTTTGTTTTGACGATAGTTCCAATGCATTTGCAAATGTGTCATATGCAACAATAAATTATTGAATTCCATATGATTTCAGTGTTTAATTTGAATTCTTTCTTCATCTGAAAGGGTATGGATTTGTACGTTTCATGATGTGTGGAATGTCACTGTAGTGTTTAATATAAACATCTGTTTATTCTATGTAAATAAAGTCTTAAAATGAAAGTGATATTTTTTTGATGACATGTCTCAACTAACAAGTTTTGTGCACTGTTGTTTTTAGGCCAACACTGAAGCTCATATTTCATCACTCCTTTAAGGGGATGTCCTTGTGGTGTAATGGTTAAAACAATGAACTGCGGAATTGTAGTATGCAAGTTTAAACTCCAGTCGTACTATTACGTTCACTTTTGGACAAATACCCTTGGGAAAGGTATGAACCTTCTTATCCTCCCAGCTATAGGTTAAATAGTACCACTACAGTTCTTCTAGAAGGATGGCTTTGGCATTAAATAACCTACCCAGGTTGATATGCCATTAAAAACAAAGAAACCAAATCAAACCAAACTACTCCTTCAAAGTAAAATATCTTCAATTTCTTTCAATCCTTAAAAAGAAAATCAGCTACATCTGTAGACTACTTTGTTTACCAGATATATAATTGATTCAATAACAAATTTGTTTATTTTTGATTGTTAATGTAAGTATATTAATAAGTTTGTAGCCAAATGATGACCACCTCCATTTATTGTTCATCATAGTCTCCTTTGTTACTGCATTTAATCCAGAGGTAAATATCAATCATATTGAACAGTGAAGGTATTCATTCATTCATCTTTCCTTGTATAAATTATTTTCACTATTGAATTTGATTTGACTTTTTAACTTCAATTTTTTTCTACCTTTTGTATCAAAAATGCCTTTTTCTTTTTCTTTTCCAAAATATTTTTTTTACTGTTCATCTAATAGTTTTATAATAATTTTTATTTTTGGCAATAATTTTGCTAATATTTATATTTTAAATGGAAATTAAATAGTTTCAATGTATTTAAAATTTGCTCTGGAAAGACACAAGTATATTCTATATATGAAACATCTGAATAATCAACCTTATTTGTGAATAATTACAATTGTATTATGTACGCTTAGGTTTCATATTTTCTAGTAATTAAAATAACCATTTAAAATTTTCTTATGAATTCTAATTGTTTCTTTTTTGTTGTTGTTTATGCGCCGCCTTCAATTTAAGTTTTAGAATATTCAGTTGTTTATTCATTTTGTTTATGGCAGTCAGTCAAATTAAGACCTTGTTGTGAAAGGCTTTCTCTCTCTCTCTGTATGTGTGTGGTTTTAGGTGAGCTGAAAAGTAGCTGTTTGATATTATAGTATATGACTTGAATTTAAAAAAAAAATTGTATTGATGATGTATTGTTACTGCAGTAATTAATCTATTTTTGTGTATTTTAAAATAAAAGAGCATTTAGTAATGTTGCTCAGAGAAAAATATTGATTCCTCAAAACCAAACTTTGACATATATGAGGGAATCTTCATTTAAAAAAAAAAACAAAAAACAAACTAGTCTTATTATTAAAAAAAAAAAATGTAGGCATTTAAAGACTGTATTAGGGATGTTGACCATTTATTATTGCTATGATGGGACCAGAAATCTTGTATTTTAGAGCTTCAGTTAATTTTTTTTTTGGGGGGGGTCACTATTTTGTAATGACTTTACTATTTGTCAGGTTTTAGATAAATTCATTCAGAATAAAGATTTATATATGAAATTAAAAAAGAAAATAACAGATATTACACAGTGATCTCAAAATAAATTTCAATTTACTGTGATGATCATTTTTGTATGAAACATTCAGAAATTGATAACTTTTTTAGTTGTGTTAGGTAATTCATTTAAATTTAAGGAAAATGATTTTTTTTTTCCCCTGTTATCTGAAAACTTAACATTTAGAATTGAGAATAGAGCTCATATAAATACTTATGATTTAAATTAATATATTTTATTAAGTAATTTATTTGCATCTGTCTCCTGCTGTGTTAAATTTCCTTCTCTTATGTATAATTAGAGAAAAAGAATTTGCATTGTTCATATTTAGTCAATGTTTATGTATTTAGATCTTTTTAAAAAAATTCTTGAATCATTTGATATTTCATTGAGAATTTTATTCTCATGGGAATAATCTTGATTTTTGTGATGGAAATTATCAGAGTGAAAGTCAAATAGTTGTTGAATTTCCTTGCTGCATTCAACAGTCAGAAAGAATTTCAGCCATTGACAAACTGTGATTATATGTTATTAATTAGTTCTACTTTACAGTTGAAAACCAAAGAATTTGCCCACCCACACATACAATCAGTCTCTCCTTGGACATAGTTATTTATTTTCATCATCAAGACATGCTGATAGCATGGATTACCTTGACTCTTTTTTTGCCATCCATCCTTATCGGCAAGTTCTCTTGATGGTATCAAGTGTCCACATAGAGCTGATGGTTGTAATTCTTTGTTGGTCAGCCAACATTGGTATGTTTATGTGTCAGAAGTCCAGAGGAGAATATCGCTTATGAGTTTGTCCTTACTTTTCCAGTTGGGCGCAGTAAGTCTTATTTGGATGGCTTGAGAAATGGTAGGCAAATTAGTTCACATATCATATAGAATTGAAAATGTCTTCTTTTTTTTTTTGTTCTTTCTTTTTTGTCAAAGAAAAATTATAAAAATGGAATAAATGTTAATTGATTAGCAAAAAGATAAAAGTATCTTTGGATTCTTTTATCAAGGCATGATTTATGATGTGTGCTTTTTCTCTCACTTCATGTGTATGCGTGCATACACTCACACAGGGCAGGGATGTCCTCGTGGTGTAATTGTTAAAGTGATGGACTGTAGAATTGAAGGATGGCTTTGGCATTAAATAACCTACAAAGGTTGATATTCCATTAAACAACAAAACACACACTCACACACAACCTCATTTATCATGACCATGATGTTACACAGTTAATTTTTAAGAAAAGTATATCTTATTTGAATTCAGATTTCCTTCTCCTTGAATGATGAGCTTGACTAAAGAGCCCAGTCTGCCCTGCAATTTATCCAATGCTATGGGAGAACAGTTGGATTTATGCTTTTTCCAAGGGCATTAGCACAAAGTGAAATGCAACAGCCTTTGTCCAAAATTTGAACTCAGGTCACCAATTCCATTTCTACTGATAATAACCATTATGCCAAGTGCACTTTTAAATCCTAAAATATCATAAGAATATATATATGTGTGATTGTGTGTGTGTGTATATATATATATATATTTACTTAGGATTTCATAAGATTTATTACTTATCACTATATTTAATATTGAGTATTTTATAAACCCCCCACCTCTCATTAGCTTTATAAATGGCATAAAAACTTAAACTATCAATATTTTGTAGAAGAGCAAAAATACGTTAACCATTGTTTTCTTTTTGTTCTGATTGAATAAATTATAACCCCCACTCCACATGCACAATCATCATCATCATGTCGTGCTACCAGTATTGATCTCCCTGTCTCTATCGTCCATTGTCCCCGGGAGGTCTTCAAGGCTATATCCTGTATTGGCAACAGAGCTATTGTACATAGGTTCTAACTGGTTGTCCTGTCTTTGCTCGTTCATGTGAAGGGGCCCACAGGAGTATGTCGCTTATGAGTTCATTCTTCTTCAGCAGTGTCCCGCATGTCTGGTTTGTCTAACTTTACACAAGGTAACCCTTTAATAAAACTAATTAGCTACTATAGACAAAGGGTTACAAAATGACAAATGAAAAGAAGAATGTACCAAAAATGTCTTATAAATGGACAGGAAAGTAGAAATCCAAACTCAGACTAATGACAACCAATAAAATTTTTTTTTCAGAAAGTATCTTCTCTGCCATTTAAAGCAAAAAACACTACTTGTTGACTCTATATTAAAATTAGTTTTGACATTTATTTCCTCCAAAACATCTTTCTTTTCAGCATTTTTATTTAATTTGTTATTGATCAATTTACTGCTGTTGTTATTTTAGATTTTAAAAATAATGTCAATAATTTCTTGTACAATTTCAAATATAACATGTATAGAATAGAATTGCTTTTTGGGAATGTTTTTATACTACAAATATTTAAAAAAAAATTTTTTTTCTTGTGAAAAAGCAATACAAATAAATACCAATAAAAGTTTCTATTTTCTTCTTTTCATTCTGCAGACACGTGCTATGTGCTATCATTTGCTATTATTATGCTGAATACTAGTTTGCACAATCCCAGCGTCAAAGACAAACCTACAGTGGAAAGATTCATCCAAATGAACCGAGGAATTAATGATGGACATGACTTGCCAGCAGAACTTCTCACTGTAAGTTGAGTCTTGATGATAATTCTAATGAGCTTCTTTTCAACAAATTATCTTTGGTTTGATTTTTAGAAATAATTGTATCAATAAATTTTTTTTTAAAAAGTGCCCCCAACCCCACCCCCGTAAATAAAAGAATTTGATTCCATTTATTTGAAAATCACTTGAGACAAAAGGAGTTAAATTTCCATCCAAGAAATCTCAAAAGGCTGCAAATTTGATTGAATTCAAAAGTATTTTGAATATTGAAAAATTACTATTTGAAAAAAATATTTGTGGTTTACAGAATTTTCTGAGGGTAGTCCCCCCCCCCTTTAATAACTTTTTAAAATTAGTTAAAATTCTTTTTTTTTTTTTTCTTTTTTCCAAATTATTTTTCTGTCAAGATGGCTGTATTAGAATTACCGTAGAGCTAATAAACTAAATCAACCATGGCTTAGCTTTGTGAAATGAAGATCAAGAAGGGGCCAGTCCACACTGACTGCATGAATGTTTGTAGTGACTGCAGCTGAAGCTCTGGTCAGAGCTCAATGGTTTAGTATTGCAGTTCCTCCTCCTCCTCCTGTACCTATTATCTTTGAGTTTTAAAAGGAGACAATATTGTTGGTGAGACACCAGACATCATGGTTCTCAACTAGGATTAACCATCAGTGATGGTTGATGTGACAGGCACTAAAAGATTTTTTCAAGCAGTCCTTAAATAGCTTCTTTGGTGACCTTCTGTTGTGATGGCCAACAAAGAGCTCAGTATGATCATGGGCAGGTGATGATTCCCCATCTTGAAGATGTCCAGCCCAGTGTAGCTGGGACTTCTGTAGTATAGGCTCCACGTGTTGCATATCGGTGGGTGAAGCTGAGCACAGTGATAGCAACACTTTTGTATTAAAAATATAAACTCCTTTATCTATTATCATGAAAGGGTCGAAATGGTCATATGAGAGAGAGATAGAGGGCTGTCATGATTGACACCATGTGGAGACAGACATATTCAGAACCTTGCTTCTTTGACAGGAGGTTTGATACAGAGCTGGTTCTCAGCCAGGGAGACCCCTGCCCCATGTGCATGTCTACTCGCTAGCTGCTCTCTGAATGCCTGAGTGCCTAACATTCTGGGGTTGAAAAACTCATGCACTATATATTTTCTGGACGTCCACACATATTTCCTTCTTGCTCAATTCACTTGATTCTTTTCCATTGTCTCTTGTTTACACATGTGCATATCCTGTTTTGAAATCCCTAACTAATCAGTCTGTCAAAGGTCAATATATAACAGATGCTGGTGATCAACACTTTTCAAGGACTTCAGTGTTGGTAACAGTTACTTCGGTGTATGTTAAGGAAGATGCTGAGGAAGCGCAGGTAGAACCATTTGAGGAGTTGTAGGTGGTACCAATAAGTAACCCATGACTGAGCCATCCGTCAAAATGGCTGTTATTGAAATACCTCAGGGCTAATAAATTAAATGTTCTAAAACTACTAAGTAGGGATAGAGGAAAAAAACAGTCAACTTTTAGGAGTCTGCCAAAGATTCTTTTATTTAAATAATTTACTTAATATCATTTCTAGGTTAAAATTTGTACAGATCCCATTTGATTTCAATACATTTTTTAAAATTATTTACTGTGTGAAATATATAAATCTTATAAGATTTTTCTATGTTTCTATTCTAATGGATTGCTGAAATATGCCCTATATAACCTGAGCATTAAAGATATGATAATAATTCTTTTACTTGAATGTCCCATTTATTTGAAGGTTGGAGAATATAGGAAGTGGTTGTAAGTCTAAAGAAAAATCTTTGAACTACATCAGTTGATGTCAACATTTCTGACAAAACTTCAGTTTCTCAGCAAATGGTTGACTGAAACCAAAAATGCTATTACAAAAAAAAAAAATTATATGAAACATTTTCTTTTGTTATTTAATTCTTTCTTGTAAAATGTTAAAATTTTTAGTGTCTGATAATTTGGTAGTTGGGAATGTTGATTTTTCTTCTGAGGAATTTGCAGCAGCTGTTAGCACTTTGAAAAAAAGAATAATTGCAGGAAGCTCTTTTATAAAGAGAAACAGATCCATCATCATAGAAAAATCTCTTGATAATAAAACTGTGAGAAAAGTGATAATTTGTTTCCTTATTCAGACAAATGATGACTATTTGGTGAAGTTGGAGCAAAGCACAGGGTGTCCATACCTAAACCGAATTTTGGTAAATATTTCCCTGGGGATATTACTTGGAGAATTACTTAAAACAGAAAGGTGGATAATTGGATTTTATCCATTTTTGTTTGTTTATGTTTGTCTTGAGAATCTATTTCTGAAATGAAATTTTGTTTTAAATTCATTTGTATCTATTTGAAGTGAATATAAAATTATGTATTTTAGTTTCTGACTAATTTGTAATAGTTGGAATGTTTTTTAAATGAGTAGATGTTGCGTGTATTCAAGTTACCCCATCCCGATGTGAAGTTTTCTTTGATCTATTATTACTTTTTCACTTATATTATGCCGTTATTTGGCAAAGCCTTATTTATGGACCAGTCATATTATTGTATAACTGGTCCTCTATGGAGAGTTGGTATATATTTACCCAACCCCTCTGCCACAAGCAGAAAGTAACACAAGGTGAATTTGTTAAGCAGAATTCTGTGGGTTTGAATTCGTTTTCCTTCTTCTAGACTGGTTGCCCTACCAAAGCTTAAGAACTCAATCTACCCTACTATTGTCTGTGGCTTGGGAAAGAAGAGTTTGATTAATACGTTTCCCCAAGGGCATTAGCACAAAGGGAAATGCAAACAGCTTTGTTCATGGTTCAACAGGATGATGATGATGACCGTTATACCAAGTGTGCCTCATTGGTAATGCCCAGGTATCAGAGATGGGAGGCTAATATGTCATGAAAAATGAGTGATGGACTATAACACAGATTTGAATGACCAACAGAAGTTCTACACAGCAATTAAAACATTTTAGTTCTTTCTATAAAAATATGATTGCCTCACTCAAATCTGCAAATGACATAGCCATTATCAAAAACTAAGAAGACATTCTTAATTGCAGGGTTGTGAGGATCTTGTTGAACTTCTGAATACTATCAACTCAATTGTGATCTATAGATCATTGTTGATAGGCTGCTAACTCTTATTACAGATTTGAGGACCTTAACATTACCCTGGTCTTTGCAGAGAGCATGCTTGACTCTCAAGAACAACAAAGCTACTGGCCCTGATGGAACATTAAATATTGACTTATTTTCATAAAATAACATTCTGGGATGCTAGTTTTGTTCTCCATTATCATAATAATCTACAAATCTGTGGATAAAAACTTCTGTTTTAAACGGCTTTTTTGACCCCATAATCAGAGAGGGGACAGTTCCTCATTCAGATTAGGAAACCAAGAAATTAACAATGCAAACTTCTTTAAGCACCTTGGCATCATTAGCCACCCACTGTGTTGCATAAGACTTGCCTTGGGTAGATTTTCCAGGCTGGAAGACAAATTCTTTTTTGTTAAAGGGTGAGCTGAATGCAATATTCAAGCTGTGCATTGTGATGTCTGACTGACTAGAACTCCTGGCTGTTGACCAACAAACCTGGTACACAATAATTGTTCAAGATTCTGACATTTGAAGCTAGTCATGCTGCAACCAAAAATTGGTAACTTATTCATAGACATGAAAGAATGACTTGTAGCCCTCCAGGTCCTGGTGACCACATTCCATGTCCAACTTTCTGGGTGCATTGGGCTTTTGAGTCTTGCCTCTGAAATCATTGATGTATGGATTAACTCCTCTGCCTCAAGCAGGATGGAGCCCAGTTGACTGTAGAATACACTGACTGCATCTCAGCAGAGAGGTAAGACACCTCCCCCCTCTCTCTCTCTCTCTCTCTCTCTCATGAGTGTCTTGGATATGACACTAAACCATCTGATGGCAAGGCTCCAGTTATACTGGAGCTTTGGGGAATGCAGAGTACTCCTTCATTGCCATTGCTCCCAGGTCCATTCTGGTCCAGAGTGATAGCACATGATAGGGTCCTATCTATTGGTCAAATAGAACTGTTTCACATTTGAACTAAGTGCATAAAAATGACTTATGCTAAATTGAATTGTTAGAAATAGAACCGTTTGATTATTTGTGTGTAAACAAATGACTAATGTTTAATTGAATTGTTAGTGATACATAGCGATACTTGTAACCATTCAACTTTGTTGGTTTTTGTTTACAAATCCTGTATATCTACTATATATGTATAAACTGGATTTGGTATTAAATAACCTACAATGGTTGATCTGCCATAAAACCCAACCAAACCAAATCATATATATCTACTATATATGTATAAACTGGATTTGGTATTAAATAACCTACAATGGTTGATCTGCCATAAAATCAAACCAATCAAGCCGTACGTGACACAAGGTTGATTTTTTTTATTTTTTTAAGTGGAGTAAAGCTGGTTTGAAATCAGTTTTTCTTCTTCTAGATTGATTGCCTTACCACAGTTAAAAAGCCCGTTCTGCCCTACTATTTATTTGTAACTTGAGGAAGAACAAATTCGTATTTTTCCTAAGGACATTAGCGGGATGTGAAACATAATTTTGTCCAAGATTTGAACTCTAGTATCTAATTCCATTTTCAGCAATAATAACCATTAAACCTAAGGATGCTATACAGTAATTCAGCATTTAAGATTACGCAGCCCAAATCAGTAGTAAATGCCAAGGAAAATTTGTTAAAGAGGAAGTAAGAACATAGATATCAGCTAAGAATCTAATAGAATAGAATTTGTAGGTTTTGATTCAGACAAAATTTGAAAATCAGTCCACTTAGTGAAATTTTTGAGACTTGTTCCATATTTACTGAGATTGTCCTTTGCTGGAGCTTCAATTATCAATGTTTCATCTCATGATAAATTTAGTACTTGTAAAATCTCATTTAACCATATGACATAGTTATTTTAACTTTTGGCTTGAACAGCTTTCATAAAATTTTATTACAAGGTTTATAAATATGGTCAAGAATTTTGTCCCAACCATTAGATTGAAAAACTAATTTTAATATATATATATATATATATATATATATATATATATATATATATATATATATATATATATATATAATTTATTTATTTATTTATTTTAACTTCAGATTGTCAATTCTATTTTTTGTTTAACATCATTGCGTTCTTACAAAATTTTCTAGAAAAACGAATGAAGTTTGCAAACTCTCAACAACTGTTTTCATTTGTACACACACACACACACACACCTCCTGTGAACAACATATGTTTTACTGTAATCTAAAATCACCAAGAAAATCTCATTTATAAACACCATAATCTCCATAAAGTAAACATTATAAATTTATTTTAAACTCTCAAAATTTTATTCAAGTTGGTAACAGTTTGATAAGAAACCTAAAATCATTTCTTTTTTCCTTGTTTGGTTGCCTTTTTTTTTTTTCATGGGCCAGACACTTTTATTATGACAGTATTTTTGTGGCTTTTGCTGGTAATGTCCTCAGTTGCAATTTTAAGATATTTCTGAAGAATTATTGGAACCCCTGCCCCAAAGTCTTAAAATTCAAATGTGCTTATCAAAATGGATCTTGACTGTGGAAGACATGATATAAACATATATAATTATTTGAAATGTGGGTGTAGGTAGTTTTGTTGCATACATAAAATTTTAAAAATCCATTTTGTATACAACTAAACATATAAGACACTCAATACTATTATGTATGATCAGCTTGCTTTGAGGTGTTTATTCTTATTTGTAACTATTTTGTTATGTATGAAATGAAAACAATTTATTAGTTTGTGTTGAAGACATTAAGAATATCTATGTATGTAAAAGGATTCAAAATTAAAAGCAAAAATAATTGTACAAAGATTTTATTTATTGCTTTCATATTATCGATTGAATTATTCTAATCAATTTTTACAGTAGATTTCTTTGTTCCATTAAACAATGACGTATATACTTGTGAAATAATTTTTTAAGACCAATTTTTATTGAAGGCTAGCTAAAAGTTAGGCATAGTTCATTACACTCAATTTATGATAAAACACTTGTTTGTTGTGAAAAATTAGGGGACTTTCATTACAGGCAGTTGTTCTTTTTATATATATATTCTCTTTAACCAAATATTGTCTCTGATTTTATATTAGCTTTCTTTTCTTAAATTATTTATCAAAACTATTTCTGATATTTGACTTTTTCAAACAATCTGACTCCTTAACTAGCAGCCCATTAAAAAAAAAACAATCTATTACGACTTCATCTCATGAATTATTATAAGATGTCACCAATTAATCGTAAAAAGGTTAATGGTAATTTTTTTCCTACTGTTTTATTTCAGAGTTTGTATGAAAGTATAAAAAAAGAACCGTTCAAAATTCCGGAGGATGATGGAAATGATTTAATGCACACCTTCTTCAACCCAGTCAAAGAGGGTTGGTTATGGAAACAAGGTCAGATTTATTATCTTACTGTTTATAATTCATTTATTTTTCAAACATTTGGAAATGATATTCACCAGTCTGATATTGAGGAGAGAATCTTTCAATTTATATCTTCTCTCTTGATTAATAAACACATAATATTGTGTTTTGTGTGACTTATTTTATCTTATCACTAACACCGTTTAAAAAAAAAAAAAAAAAAAATCTATAGTATATACTTGTGCATCGTGACTTTCTGAGACGTAAATCTTAGTATAATTTTAGTGATGGTTGCACCACATGCATGATACAAACTTTGTGTGTAATCAGTTAACCAAGACTAGGCTTAGGCCAAGGTCAACTGGTATGCCTACAATTTCCAGTTGTGAAAGTCAAAAAATAGTCCCATTTCATGTAAAATAGAGGTAATGTTAATAAAAATAGTTTTACTTACTGTATCCCATTATACGATAGGTTATTTTATATTCTTGTTATCCAGTTATAAGATTAGTTATAATTTCAGAAGGCTATTGGTCTTATCCAACTTCCCCTGCTGATCAGTGACTACCATTTCAATATCATCATTGCCAGACTTGCATACATCATCAGCTCTGTGCGAACACTGGATACAGCTTAGAGGACTTATCAGGAGTGAGGGACGATAGGGACAGATGGCAATAGAGTTATGAACTCAGTGCTTTCAACTGAACTCTATGAAGATAAAGATGACATTAATATATAAAGTATATCAAAAACTGATATTCCAAAAAAAATAACATTTATTAAATTAAAAATCATCCAAATTACTTCAGAATACCAAAAATGGAATTCACATGATACACAGGATATAAGATGAAATAATCTTTTGGAGATCAAGTTTGAGGGTCATATGATAAGCAAGATCAAATGATATTTGGGATGAAAGTAAATGTTTGATTGCAAAAATGACTGAAGCTGATATCATAGAAAATTTTTCCTGCATCAAGTTTTTTTTTTTTTTTTAAATCTTAATTTTTCTTTATTTTCTGCAAAATTATTTCTATAGATATTTTCAGTTAAATTTCCTCTGAAATTTCTTAAGTTTTTTTTGGTTTTTTTTCCTTCTGTTTATTTGTTTAATGCCCAAAAAGGAAAATAAAATCTTTTTGTGTATTTGTATTCATGGACTCTTAGTTGATGAGAATGTTGGGTACTTTTTTGTTTTTTATACATTTCTACTAAATTTGATTGGCATATCCCTTTTTTGATTTCATGAAAAAACAAAATTCTTGAATTTTTATTTTTCCAGGTGGACGTTACAAAAGTTGGAAGAGAAGATGGTTTATTCTTAATGACAACTGTTTGTACTATTTTGAATATACAACAGTAAGTAGCGATTGAATTCTGTCTTTACTATTAAATCAAAACACTGACATCTATAAAAATGCTTCTGTTCATTTTTTTTTTTTTTTTTTTTTTTTTTTAAATACTGTGATTCTGTTATTGAAAAAGACAAACAAAATGTTATCAATGGCTTCATTTTTAAGGTTTTTCATTATTCATTTTTTTTCCACTCTCCTTACAATTAAGAAATGTTGTTGTTGATAACTTACATTGACTATTAAAATGAAATATATTTGTCTAATGAGACTTAAAGATATGAGATGACTGTGAAATCTTTAGGGAAAGTAAATTACTTTATCCAACACTTAGTTTGCACCATTTCCTTTGAAGTTTTTGTCTAACATTGTTTGCAGCTTAGTTGATAAAAGATCAAATTTCAGCATAGACAATTGGTTTATTGCCTTTGTTGATATAATGTAATTGAAAAAAAAAAAAAAAAAACATTTGAAAATTTATTTTATTTGTAAAAATGCTTGATCAAGTGTAGTTGTGAAAAAGAGAAAGGAAATTAAATTTTTTTTTTTTTTTTTTTTTTTTTAAATAGTTTGAGAAGTACTGCTCAATACAATTTGATTTAGTCTACTGGCAGAATATTTTCACAACGTGCTATAAACCAGTGCCATATTTATTTTATGATCAAGTTCCAATCATTTCTGTTGTATTATATATGGCCTACCGGCCATTAGCCTAATGAGTAGAGTGTTTGCCAATGGTCCGGGAGATCAGTGTTCAATCCCAGGTTGTCATACCAAAGACTCAAATAAATGGTACTTGATGCCGCCTTGCTTAGCACTCAGCATTATAAGGTATGGATCAAGGGTAAAGTGGAGCAATCCCAGGAATGGAGTGGTACCCTCCTTTACACCTCAGTGTAGTAGCTATTGAAAAGGGAGCCTTAGGGTCACCCTCGACTAAGGTCGCCAACTTTACTTTTTTACTTTATACATAGCCTAATGAGTAGAGTGTTCGGCAATGGTCCGGGAGACAGGGGTTCAGTCCCAGTTCGAGTCATACCAAAGACTCAAAAAAATGGTACTTGATGCTGCCTTGCTTTAACACTCAGTATTAAAAGGTAAGGATCAAGGGTAAAGTGGAGCAGTACAGGGAATAGAGTAGTGCCCTCCCCTACACCTCAGTGTGATAGGTATTGAAAAAGGAGCCTTGGGATCACCCTCGACTAAGGTCGTCAACTTACTATATCATAGCATATGACAAGAATAATATCAAACAATACAAAAAGATTTTATCCATTTTTATTTTTACATTACATGTTATGTTAATGTGAAACTGGAAATTCATCATGTACTGACAGTGACTTGTGTACCACCACTTTGAGTCGCACTTGTGTAGTGTAATTCATTAAAAAAAAAAAAAAAAAGTTATTTTTCTTTGAAGACTATTACTTGCACATCCAGAGTTGATTTTTGTAAACATTGAGAAACATAAATTTTGAATTGTATGTATCGGTGAGGGTTTTGTTGATGAGTTGAGTATATTTTAAAAAAATATCTTTATTTATTTTTCAGGACAAAGAACCTAAAGGAATTATCCCCCTTGAGAATATCCGGGTACGTGAAGTGAATGCTGATAAAACCAACAAACCTAATTGCTTTGAGATTCATTCAGGAAATCATGAAATTATCAAAGCTTGTAAATTAGATTCCGAAGGAAAAGTCGTTGAAGGTAATGTCTATACTTATTAGTCCCTTATTATAAAGATATGGGGTTATATTTTAATCGGTTTAAAGTATGTGTGCATATATAACTTCTCTTAGGATGTGTAATTTATAAAAGGATATTTTACTTTTGATTTCATTTATAAAAGCAAGTTTATAGATTGTAATAATTCACCTAAGATTAAACTTGAAAGGATTTTCATTTATTTTAAGTTTAATCTCTATACAGACTACATGGAATTTAATATTTAATCACCCAGAAAGAGTTGAACTATGATATATTGTATTTGACAGCTTATGAGAGACTTATTTTTCCAAGGAATGTCTCTGAAAATCATCCCGTATCTTATATGGTTATGGGTCAGTTTTGGCTTACTGAAGATCTAGTGCGGCAGTAGTCATTAAATTGCAAACATAAACAAATGTAATGATTGCTTCTACACCTCAACATGCCTATACAATTGCTTACAAGTTACAAGTAATACAAAAACTAATCCCATCCCTTGCCCAGTCGGCTGGGGCTGTAGAATACACCGACTGCTTCTCTGCAGAGAGGTAAGACCTCCCCAACGAGTGTCATGGATATGACACTAAACAATCTGATGGTGAGGTTCCAGTAGTGCTGGAGCTTTGGGGAATGCAGAGTACCCCTTCATTGCCATCGCTCCCAGGTCCACTCTGGCCCAGAGTGGTAGCACCTGATAGTGCCCTAACTATGGGTTAAATAGAACTAACAGCATACTTATGCTAAAATGAATTGAGAAAACTGAATAGCTTGAAATAGAAACGTTTTTGACAATTAAACCGTACTTACACTTAAACTGCGTGCTTATGCTTAACTGAATTATTTGAAATAGAACTGTTTTTCAACATTAAAACTGTATTTACACTTAACTGAATTATTACATATAACTGCTTGAATAGTTTGAAATGGAAATGTTTTTGACCATTAAACTGTGTACTTATGCTAAACTGAACTGTTTTCAATAGAACAGATTATTTACATAAAAATGGAGTTGGCGTTAAATAACCTACAAAGGTTGATATGCCATAAAACCAACCAAACCAAACCAAACCTAATACAAAAACCTATCACCTGACATTCATTTTTTAAACCTGTGAAATGTACATGGGACGCTCATTACATATATACATAACGTAGAACACATAAAGAACGTAGGAATCTCAAAATTCGAAAACATGTAACGACTTCTTGTTCAGGTATGAAACCTTTTTATTAACTTTGAGTTAAAGGTTTCAACATGAGGAGAGACACAATCTCGCTATGCCGTCTTATTTATTTGGCCCCTATCTCGTGCGGCACCCATGGCGCGCAAATTCGCCTCGCCTCAGCAAGCCCCAAAAGTCGAACCTCCTCGTTTGGTGTCTAGTTTTCAACAATCTAACTTTCTTTCAATTCTCCACAAACCTCTGCGCGCTTCCGGTTGTGCCATCACTTGCACTCCGTCACCCGTTTCATCTCAGACTATTGTGACATCTCTGAGTGACACCTTTGTCCGCCTACGGCACGCCCGCGTTAACACCTGCATCAATGTTTGCACCTAACTAACCTATGTGCTGAGCCGAAAGTTTCTCAGCCTAACTAAACCCAAAGGCATGAACTGAAATCCCTCGGCCATTACGTTACAACAGTTGTAATAGAAGTATTCGATAAAACCAAGTTGATTGTATTTTGAATTTATTTTCAAAACTTTATGACTATCCTTTTTGTCCCCTTCCAATGTAGTTCACACAATTCTGTATTTTTAAATCACTTTCTTGAAAGCCTGTGCCGTATTAGAAATTAAGAGTTAATGTATTTTTAAAACTTTTGTTGCATACTAAATGATTTGAATTTTGTTTCCTGTATTTGAGAGGATATTAAAGAAGACCCTTTGTCTTTAGCCAATTGTAACACACTCATAATAAATATTGAAAGATTTCATCTATGTAATGATTTAATAAATAGGCCCTAATAATTATTTCTTGACATTATTGGCTTTGTGTTTTGCAGGTAAACACACAGTTTACAGAATGTCAGCATCAAAAGCAGAAGATAAAGATGAATGGATATATGCAATCAAGTAAGTAGCTTTTTTTACTTTTCGTACAATTAAACAAAATGTTAACTCAAATTATTTGGTAATAAAAATTTTTTCTTAATGGAAACAGCCATTCAAAAAAAATTGTTTGTAGATACTTTATTTTTTATGTCAAAGATGTGTTACTGAAAGATTGAGAAATTTTTTAATTTGAAAAGACTTGAAAATGATAAAGAATGAATGTTTCAGTCTGTTAAAGGAATATTGGAACTCATAAATCCAAATTTGACTTACGAGTTTATATTATCAATAAGCAAAATAGGTTCGTTTGTGTTTTGATCGCATGCTAAAAAATACAAAAGTTGCCATTTGTTTTATTTAAAATTGTCTGTTCTGATTTTTTCCTTATTCATTTTATTTTTGACTCTCTGCTACTGCCACTCTTTACCCCCACCCCACCAACCCTCAATTCAGGGGTCTGAGTTATAAAAACTCAGAACGTAGAATTGTTAATCCAGTTTAAAAGCATGGTAAGGTTAACCTGAAGCCAATTTTTTTTTACCTTATTTTTCTAATGCAGGTATCATTGGGAACAAGAAAAGTTTTGTTAAAAGGGCCAGGAATTGGTTTGTTTACCAAAACCTTGACTATGAGGAGAACAGCCCCCCCCCCCAAAAAAAAAACAAACAAACAAGTGGCAGCAGTTGATCTGTGACTAAAATCAAAACTAAAAAAATATATTTCAAACCTTTGTCCTTTTTTTTTTTTTTTTTTATTGTTATTAAATCCCCTTTCCATTTTTTTATTTTTTCAGGGCCAGCATAAGTGAACATCCTTTCTATGAAATGTTGGCTCTCCGAAGAAAGAATGCTGTAACCCATCCTTCCAAGACCACATAGTTGGCTATGCAAAACTCATTTCCACTCTTGACCATTTTATTATTAAACAAAACCAATGATAATAATAAAAAGATTATTATCATTATTAAAACTACCACAACTGATAACAATTCCTACTTCTACTCCTATTTTGACCATGACCATTTGATTCCAATAAGCAAGCCTGTAAAAATGGTGTTCATTATTGTGACATTTGAAGAACTTTATTAAAAAAAAAAAAAAAGTAAAAAAGCATGGCTGCCAATGAGGAGTGGGTGTAATTATCTGGACAAATATTTTGTACTCTTTACTTGACATCAACTGGGAAATGAACCAGTTGATGTCCAAATCAGGAACTTTTGTTATCACTGAATATCTTCAAGTGATTATCTGGAACTTCTATACATTTTCACATTGATTAAGAGATGTCTAAGACATTTCTTAATTTCTCTATTCACTTTTATTGCCAAATCTAATTGGCCATTTTTTTCTTTTGAGGGAGAAAAAAAATTTTCATTTGCATCCATATTTTTGATAAGTACATCTTTGCCCAATTACTGAAATTTTTCATGCATGCACTTTTGGTCTGTCTGCTGTTGCTATATGTTGGGATTTATCACACACATATACACACACACAAACACTTTTCTCTTGTCTTCTTTGCAAATTTGTCTATTAGTATATCAAACATTTATAATTTGTTATTTATCTGTTAGTGTATCATAAACATTATCTTGGTTTTAATTAAACCTAGAAGTTTATGAAATAACAAAAAAAATTTGATGGCAAATTTTTTTTCTGTAGATTAGTAAAAAATAGATTTTTTTTATAAAATGCACAAATGACAAATGTGTGTTTTATCTTCTGCTTATAAAATCAACAAAAATTCTATGAAAAGATCATTTTTAAGTTTGTGTACATCTTTGGAATATTATCGCTTCCCAAAAGGTGGGCTTTTTGAAAACTAATTCATTTTCATTATTTTATTTTGAATGAAATAATCACTTGTCCCAAAATATTCATCTTTGTTCAAAATATAACAAAGAAATTCTTGTCGTTCTCCTTTTGCAACATTTTTTAATCAATTCATTTTAATTCAGTACTAGGTTACAAAAAGTGTAAAAAAAAAGATTGAAATATTTAAACCTGATTGTCTAAAATATATTGTGAATTTTGGATTGCTGCTAAAATGACTGCACAAAATCAGAATTGAATTTTTATTTTTCTCTTATTTTCATTTGCAGCTTCTTTCTAATATGTACAGATCTTTAAAAAAATTTCTTTTTATAATTAATCTGTAAATTAGAATATGAAGGAAATTCAATTATTGTTACTGAGTATTTTTTTTTTTTATCCATTGAAGGTTTTTTTTTCTCTTTTCATTAATACAACAGAGCTTTTTAAAATGTTAAAGATATATTTTAATTTTTGGAAGGTTTGAAATTTGAGTCATCAAATTGCTTACCACAGAAATAGTCTGTTGTTAGTTTAGGGTAGGTTATGAATGTTTTCATTTATTTCAGTCATCATGAATGTGTGCACACACACACACATATACTTTCCTACACTTACATTGTTTAAGAGTTTCACTTTATAATGCTGCTGCTGCTGCCACCTATGCTGCTTCTTTTATTGCTGCTGCTGCTGCTGTTTCATTCTTATCTGTGAGTGCTGGTTTTAGTGATTGGTAATCTTTTCATCATTATGTTATCAATATTTTGGGTTTTATTTTAGTTTCCCTCCTGTTTTTCTCTTGTTAATGTAGAATTACTCTTTCTTTTTTTTTTCTTTTTGATTATTAATAAGGAATCTTTATAGATTATATAGTAATCTTAGATATGTATATATATATATATATATATATATATATATATATATATATATATATATATATATATAAAAACTTATATTTTGGTTTTTGGGACCATTCTTAATAGTTTTTCTCTCACTGACCCTTCTTATTTCTGTGTTAATAAAATACTCAGAAGATTAAGCTTGGGATTTGTTTTTTGGGTTTTTTTTATTAATCCAAAACCTAAATTTGATTCAACTGAAATTTATTCCTAAAACTTTCTTTAAAAAATTCTAAATTCATAATCTAAATTATTTTTTCATGTTGAACATTCCATTAAAACTCTTTTGCTACAAGATTTTTTTTTTGTCTGGTAAATTCCTATTTCACTTTTATATTTTTTCCTTTTTAAAATATTTTATAAAATCAATATTTTATCTTATATCTCTCAGAAATCGGCTTCCTTACAGAATACACGTGTGTGTGTGTGTGTGTGTGTGTATGTGTACACACTGTAAGTGTATGCATGGCTCCCCACTTCCCCCCCCCACAGCTTAGTTAAGCAGCAGCCCTGAAAAATTTCATTGTGCACTCCTTTAAAATGATAAGAATTGCATGAGATGTCATCAATTGATTTTTAAGAGCAAAAATCAGTTAGTGCAGAGACCAAAAATGCCTCATGTTGAATAAGCAAAAATAAATCCGACATTATTTTTTTTTCCCTGTCCTCTTTACATGGACTGCAATTTTAGAATGTTCCAGTCAAATTTTTGAAGACCACTAGAAGTTTTTTCTCTCTACTCCCATAACTGAAAGAGACAAGCCACCTCCCTTCCTCCCATAAAATTAAAATTCTCATCATTGTCACTCACTATCATCTATAAAAATGTTAATCTTAATTTTTTGCATGCCTAACTGAAATTCCGGTTTGCTTTACACTTGGTGTAGGGAATAGGAGTGTGTGGGGGGAACCCTTAAATCAGCACCACTCATTCTATCTACAGGGTTTAAAAATTGTCCAAGAGAAGAAAAGAAGGGGGAGTGACAGTTTTTATTTTTCTCATTTCATTTTAACCAAACTTCTTGAAAATAAAAATTTGTTTGGATGAGAGACGCACATACTTATAAAAAATAATTTGAAAGGGAAAAGAATATCAACTGGATGCAAAAATCTTTTTATTGCCGTTTAATTCCCACATGTTAAATGACTTGAAAAATGAACCTTTTTTTTTTTTTTTTTTTTTTTTTTTTTTAAATCTTTTTGAAATTTTTTCATAAAAGTGATCTTTGAATCATTTTTGTTAGGTCAACTTTTAGAAAATTTCCTATGGGTGAAACTTTGATAATTTTATGCTTGTAGCTTTTTTTAGGATGTTTGAAGTACCAAAGTAAATAGCAACAAAATTTCTTATTTAAGGAGATTGTGCCAAGTATAGCACAAGTACTCTTTTTTTTTTCTTTTTTTTTTTTTCTTTTTTTGTTTGTTATTCGTGTCTGAGATGAATTAAAAAAATCCTTTTTTTTTTTTCTTTTCATTTTTGTTTAAACAAACAAAAATGAAAATTAAGTAAATCAGAGACATTCTCTTTGTTCACGGGAATCTCATTGTGAAAATGAGTTATAATAGGCATTAATCTTTTTGTTCTTTAAACAAATTAACTCCCATGGGAGAGAGAAAAAAAATGTGGGGAGTAGATACTTTTAGTTTCTTGGGTTAAAGAAACCTTGAGAAGAGAATTTGAACATCCAGTTTTGGTTTTGCATAAGTATTTAGTAGCCTGTTTTGTACATGTAAAATCCACACTTCCTAGTGGTAGGAGTATTGAAGTCATTTTGGAAGACTTGTATCTTAACTCATAAATTATTTGTTAGTATTAGAATCTTTTCATTTCTGGCCATGTTATTCTGCTGAAAATGGAATATTCTTTCTTCCTATAGTCAATGTAGAAAAAAGTGAGAGAAACTTTGACAGATTACGAATTCTTGGAGTCTGTTTTCTTTTCAGGCTTTCATTAAAACTAACTAACCCAATAAATTGTTCAAGAATTATTAGATGCTTTTAATTAAACTTTTATCACCATCACAACAACAATAATAATATTGTTTAAGTAATCTAAGCAAGTGGGTCTAATGATCTGAGAAAGCTATGAAAAAAAATTCTTTCCTACCAAAATGAAACTCCTCTCTTTTAATCTACAATTTAAAAAAAAAAAGAATCCAAACATTATTATTGATTTTAATCTTGGTAATTTGATATTGTTTTTAGATTTACATTCAATTAAAGTTGTGTAAAGAGACTTAAATGTTTGCTGTTATGTTTTAAAAATTGTTTAAAACTACTTGGTTTCTTAGTAATATATATTGACCTTGGAGATCTCTCTCTCTCTCTCTCTCTCTCTGATTTTGGAATCCTTTTTAGGCTAGAGTCTACTTAGTGGGGACCAACTGACCCCAAACTTCTCTCTTTTTTTTTCTTCCTCCCACTACCTTGGTGCTATCAGACACCCATTGTTGTTTTCTTTCTATTTTTTTTTTTTTTTAAATTGAGGTGACAATCAGACATGACCACCAAGCAGCAATTTTTCTGTCTTACTTGGAGATTTTTGATTTCTGGATTTGTTGAGAAATTTTCCTTTCATTTTAATAAATAAATAAATAAATAAAATACCTCCCTCCCAATTCATTACTGTGCATTTTCCAAGTTTTTAAAAATGTTGATATTTTTTAACACGAGTTGAAATTGAATGTTATTTTTCACTCTTTAGAATAAGAATGAAACTCTTTTTATGGGGGAGGGGGGAAACTTGCTGCAAAATTGGTAATTCCAATGTAAGTCTGGTTGTCGTGTTTGCTAACAAAGCCAGTGCCTTGAGCTGTTGCCAAACGTACAAAACCAAACTCTTTAAAAAAAACAAAAAACAAATAACAGCAAGATTCATCATATTCATTTTTTTTTATTTTTTTGTATCATTTTATCTTTCCTTTCTTTGCTTCCGTTGCTGGCCACAAAATGGGTACCCCCTCCTGTTTTATTTTTTCTCTTTTTGTGGCTTTTATTTAAGAATTTTTTTTTTTTTTTTACCCCTTCTCCAATTGTATCAAATTTAGATAATGAGATGGAGGAGAGACAATAATTGCCATTTGAGATGGACTCAAATGAAACCAACACACATATGCTAGATTTACTTGAAATAAATCTTTTTCTACTCCACACATGATGAGTAAATTCCTTAAATCCTTTGTAAAATAAAATTTTCAGTATTTCATTAGCAAACAAAACAAATTTTTTAGATTTAAAAAAAAAAATTTACCTAATTTTTTAAAACTACTTTTATGTGCAATATTGTAGGAATCTGTGATGGAGTAGAGAATAATAATAATAAACCTTAGTTTCTTGTGGAGTGGGAAGATAGCCTTCTTCTCTATTTGGTAATGGTGTCAATAAACAAGTAGGTAACCTTAAACTGGAAGAACTTGAGTCAAATTTTTATTTAATTTTGTCATACAATGTGTGAGAACATGTGCAATACCCTGTCCAGGGGTGATGCCATAGTTTTGGTGGATAAGGTGGTACTGCTACCCTTGGCGCCACCATACTTAATTATTACTTTGTTCTCTACCTCTTAAGCAATAAGTGTCTATTTGATGTGTCTATAAAATGAATCCATTGGTATTTTTGTGTTAATGAAGATATTAATCAAATAGAACTGGTTAATTTCTGTATCTATTACATCTAAATTGTTCACAGTTGGGATTAGGGTTTGAAAAATTTTTTCTTTCTTTAAGTAAACTGAAGTTTGATCAAAAAAAAAAAAAGACATTGGCAGACATAAGCAATATTCCAGAAGATTTAGAAAATATTCTTTATTCAAATATTTTAAAAATTGTTTTAAATTTTTATTTATTTATTTTTACTTGAGTATTTTTTACAATTTTATTTCATTTTCTCTCTCTCTCTCTATCTATCTATCTATCTATATATATATATATATATATATATATATATATATATATATATATATATATTTCTGTTCTTTTCTGTCTTTTTTTTTTTAAATGTTAGTTTATGATTATTACAAAAGAAAATCTTAAACTCTACCAACCAAATCTTTTTTTTTTTTTTTTTTCTGCTATCAACAGTTTACATATATTAAATTTTACCATAACTTGTATCTATTTTTCTTCCTTAATTTTCGATCTTGTTGACTTTGTTTTCTTCTCTCACATCATCCAGCCACAATTATACATTCACCCACAAAAAAAAAAAATGAAATAAATATTATGCATGCACTCTATTTGTCAGAATATAACAAAAAAAAAATGGTTTTAGTCCATTGGCAAAATAGTTCTTTTGTTTTTGTGACACATTTTAGAAGAATTCAGTCTGTTTTTATTAAGGGCAGATAACTCATCTTATTGAGACTAAATTTTGTTTTTGTTTTTACCTCTCCCCTCCCCCTCTGATCTGCCAGTCAACGATTGAGTAAAATTACATAATTCATTGTACAAAATCTGTTAATGGAAGGATCAAAATGTGTCTGCATTTCTTTCCCTTTTTCACTCACTGTAAATATCAACGCATTCTTTGATGTATTTCCTTTTAATTAAATATTTTCTTTTTGTAAATTATCTCAACTGATGAGTTTTAAGCTAACCTACTTTAAGATGTGTCATTTTTGTTAAAATGAACAATGGATTATTGTAGTTGGATTTGTAAAAAGATCTTGTTTCTAAAACCAGTTCTTTTTATATGGACACAGTTTTCAATTTGACTTGAGATCTTGACTATAGATATTTCTTGATTGCAACACTTAGTTTAAAATATTAAGATATTGATTATTAATCACTTCTTTTGATATATGGGGCCTTCCTCAAGAAATCAAGAATTGGTTTCAAAAATTTTATTCAAAAGAACTCATATTTATAATATATAAATTTTTTCCTTTACCAGAAGTTAAAGATTAGGAAAGTAAGAAAATAAGTTTTAAAAAGTGAAATATATATGTATATGTTAAATATTCTGTCTTTGATCCATTCAAGTTTCTGTATGAGCAGTTTGACTTATGCATGTAATGGATTTAGGAAGGAATGTATATTTTTCCCTCTCACTTGTTCTTCCTCCTACTTTTATATGAATATATATGACTTGTCATTTGATTATTCACTCTCCTGAAAATGGCTCCAATTGGGGCCTAAACTACTTGGGAAACATACAGTGCCTTCCTAAATTCATTCCATCCCAAAGTCAAATGAACAGATCAAAGATAGAATAGGTAAACACAAAGTGTCTGTCCTATTTAATCAAACATGCTTAAGAGAGAAAATGCTGCACATACATACATACATACATATATATATATATATATATATATATATATATATATATATATATATATAGTAATTATCTTTGCCACCCCCTCCCTTCCCAACGACATTAAATATTTTTCCTCTCTCTTTTTTTTTTTTTCTTCTTGCTGTTGTTGCTTTCTTTGTATTGTAGGAAAATTGTCTTGATTTTTAATTTGGTGGACATTATTACACACTCTTTTTTTTTTTTTTAATTATTATTATTCCTCCAGAATATTGCCTGCTTTCAACTCAAGGCTATCTTGATTGATTGAAACCATTCTTTTGGGCTTTTCTCATTTCTGGTGCTAAATAGATGGTACTTTATTTGCCAAAACGCAGTAGACCACCTTCAAGCCATCACAAGCCTTGCCCTAAATGACCCTTTCTTTCTGCCTTGCAATTCTCTTTTGGAAATATAAGAAAAATTTGAGACAATCTGTTTTTAAAAAAATATTAATTTTAAGTTTGTAAACAGATGTTAAATGAATTAGCCATTTGTGGGTCTCAAACCACAACTGTGATTTGCTGTAATATGAGTTGGTCTGAACTTGTGTTTCAACTCACTAATTCATTTATTATTTGTTTATATATCTAATTAGCAATTTACTGAACCAAGTTGTTATAAAATAATTGTATTTATGTGCTTATATTGTTGCTTTTTAATTTACAAGAAATGTAAAAAAAAAAAATTTTTTTTTCCATATCACCATTTCTGCTGCTGTATAGCTATGTCCCAAAAAATATTGCCTCCCTCAGCGCTGGTCGCTGGTTTTTAAAACACAAAAGAAGTGAAATTGGGGGCTGCAAAGAATTTTTTTTTTTTTTCCCAATCACATCTTTCGAATTGTGGTTTGTGTATTTTCTTGCAAGGTGCAACTTACCTGCGTTAATTAAGCACCTCCCCTTCCCCCTTTTCGCAAGTGTGACTCAATCATGTCCGTTTTTAAATTTTTTGTATGTGTGTTTCTTTCTTTCTTTCTTTTTTTTTTCTTCCACCCCCCCCCCCTTATTCCTGAATGTTAAGATAAAGTAATGAATGAACATCAAGTTGTTTCCAACTCTTCTTCTTCCCTAAAAGAAAAAGCAAAAAAGCAGGTGAGACTGAAAGGCTGAAGAGTCTCTGTCAAGTCTCCTGTGTAAATATGTACAGATTTCAGCCTCTGCAGAATATTGTATTTTCAATAATATGCTCTGTTGTAGATTGACCTAAATTCTCTGTACTTTCTGCAACAAAATAAAATGTATCTAAGGAATAAAGTTATGAAGAAGTAATCATCTTTTTTTTTTTTCTTTTTTTCTTTAATTTAACAGTTGACCTTTTTCTTTTTTAATCCACAAAATGTTTTGTACATAACTATCATTTTTGTTTTTACAGTAAATATGAAAAGCTCTGTAATGCGCTACAAGAGAATATCTTATAGAACAAAAATTTTTACACAATTTTGTATTTCATATAAATAGATCACATTTTACAGAAAGAAATTGTGTGATTAATTTATATAGTTCATATTTACAACTAATATAAATAAATGATTTTTTCTTCTCTTTTTTGAGGATTTTATCAATTTTTGTCTATAGTTTAGTCTTCATACATTGGGATTTTCTTTTTTTTTTTTTTTCTTTTCTGGTGGGATAAAATAATTTGATGCAGGAGATTCTTCTTAAACAAATGTTGAATTAGAAACTATACAATTAAATTAATTTGTAAAAATAATTCTTGTTTTATGTACAAATGAGTTAAATGGGATTAGTTGAAATTTGTTCATTTAATATTTTAATGATTTAAAACTTCTTAACACTTTAACTTTGTGGTAATTTGATTATCAAATGAAAAACTGAGAGAAAATTTTCAGCTTTTAAAGATAACTGAAAAATTTTAATTAATAAATGCTATGAGGTGCATACGATAAGTTTCCAAACTTTTTCGTACAGGCATTTAAAATTGTCATAAACTCTTGAAAATTCAGTATGTTATTGCTATACATCTTATGAGATGACTGGCCAATTTTTATGATTTCAGGTTAAAATGAACAGCTACAGCAGCAATTGGAATACACCCTACTAAAGCCTGATTGTCACAGCTGGTGAATTTTAAAATTGCAATCTGACACTTTAGAAGAACAATATACAATAAAATTCTGTTTTAAACTTGGCAAAAATACCACAGAAACATATGGAATGCTTCAGACTGCTTTTGGAGCATCTAGCATGAATCGAGCATCAGTTTTTGAGTGGCATAAGAGATTCAAGGAAGCCAGGGAGTCTGTGAGGGATGGTGAGAGGTGTGGGAGGAGTAAGGAACTCAATACACCAGAGTTGATTGGCCAAAGAGTTAGGGTTACTATGTTGAGGTTTTAAGGGAGTTCAGGAAGAGATTCCGTTGGAAGAGGCCAGCACTCTTCAAATCGGGTCAGTGACATTTACACAATGCACCAGTCCGCAACTCCATCCTTGTCACAGATTATTTGACCAAGATGAGCATCAAGACAGTTCCTCACACTTCCTATAGTCCAGACCTTGCTCTCTGTGACTTTTGAGTATTCCCTAAGCTCAGAGGCTGACGTTATGAGACAATTGGGGAGATGAAAGAGGCTGTGATGAAGGTCATTGACATGATCACACATGAGGCCTTCCAGAAGTTGTTGGAATGGTACAACAAGTGCATTGCAGCCAGAGGAGATTACTTTGAAGGGGACTAGAGTTTCATGTGTGTACTATCAATAAAAGTGCCCATACGAAAAAAGTCTGGAAACTTATCGTATGCACCTTGTAAGAAGGAATTCCTCATTGGGTTCAGATATCTGATAAGGACAATACAAGGTTTGCATGTGTCACTAAGAATTGAACAATAATTTTTCATTATCATTTATACAAGTTCTCTGATTTTTCTTTTTTTAATCATGGCATTTTGGCTGCTGTAATTCTGAGCTTCATATGTTCTGCTCTGACTATCATTGATTGATATATGATTCTTTTACTTGCCTTAAACCCAACATTTCAGTTACCCTTTCCTTCAGTTTCTCAAGTGGATGGTAGAAATAAATCAAGGAATAATTGTAACAACACTTGGCTGAAAGAAAATTAAGGTAAGAACTATATATATATATATATATATATATATATATATATATATATATATATATATATATATATATATATATATATATATATAACTTTATTCAAGTGATTTCTCTTCTCTTAATGGAAATGAGTAAACAAAAAAAAATGCAATTCTGATTAAAACAAAAAAACATTAACATATCTGAAATACTTGCTCAATTATAATACACACTAAACTGGGTTCTTCAGCCTTAGTGAGGCAACTAGCCGAAGAGAAGGAATACTCTGAATTCAAAACCTGTTAAACTCTGCTTAAAAATTGACCTTGTGTCATATCCTGCCCAAGCCGAGGGGTTGGTAAATATGATAATACACACTAAAATTTTGTCTTCACCCCCCCCCCATTAATCATATTATAAGGAAAACTCAAATTTTCGGTCAAATAATTGCGGATAAATCTTTCACCTTTTACTAAAGATTTCCGTGGCCGGGAATATAAAAAATGGAGGTGCCCGTGGTGTAATGGTTATCGTCACTGGATATGGACACGGCGACACGAGTTCAAATCCTGGACCTGACTAATTGCATTTCACATAGCACTAATACCCTTGGGAAAGGTATGAATCCAATTATTCTCCCTTCAGCTATGGGTAAATAGTAGGGCAGACTAGGTTCTTCAACCTTGGTGAGGCAACTAGTCTAGGAGAAGGAAAACTCTGAATTCAAACCTGTTAAACTCCGCTTAAAAATTGACCTTGTGTCATATCCTTCCCGAGCGGAGGGGTTGGTAAATAGGATAAAAGTAAAGTTGTCTCCCTTAGTCGAGGGTGACCCGAAGCCTCCCTTTTCTATAGCTACTACACCGAGGTGTAGGGGAGGACACTACTCCATTCCCTGGATTGCTCCACTTTAACCTTGATCCTTACCTTATAATGCTGAGTGTTAAGCAAGGTGGCATCAAGTACCATTTTTTTTTTTTTAGTTTTTGGTATGACTTGACCTGGGATTGAACCCTGGTCTCCCGGGCCATTGGCGAACACTCTACTCATTAGGCCAATGGCCTGGTATTTCGAGTTAGTCATAAACAATTAAAAATTTCACATTTGGGAACAAACATTATTATTGGTTGAGAATTTCCTTTAAAAATTTTTTAGATGTAATGATTACTTTTTATTTTGGTGATTTCATGTTTGTAAAATATCCTTTTAAGGAATTGGTGACCATTTTGAAGTTATAAAAACAAAACTATAGACTAAATTAACTAAACTTTGCCTTTGTAACTTTTGTAACAAATGTCTACAAAGCCAAACTAATTCCTTTTTCACATTTGCCAAAGAATTAAGTAACATAGAAAAAAAACTAATTAATAATAAACTCCTTAATCATATTGTCAAGATAACAATTCAGGAAAAAAATGAAGTTAACTTATTTTACTGCAACCAAATACATTCCAGTTATAAATAGAATAAAACTTAAAAATAAAAATCTGCAAATAATCTACGTTAGAAAATGTGAAACAATTCACCTCATCTGGGAATATCAGCAATGAAAAAAAAAACATCAAATGACCACCACTCATTCCTATAGACTAACATGCCACTTATCAAACCTTATCTATCTTTGTATACATTTCATAAAAGACAACATTCCTACTCATATTTAATAGCTATCAATTGATAACCTCAAAATTGTATATAGCGTTAATTACAAATAAGACTGATTAAAAGTTATTCTAATGAAGATAAAATGATTCAAATTAAACAGAATAACTTTCCCCTTGGGTGTGTGTTAAAGTGTATATGATACAAGTTCAAATACCCCTGATGAAATTAATCTTTAATGATTAAAAATGTGACTAAAAATGAGTATTGCTTAAATATACAGGTATTAAGAATATTCTCTTTCAAATTTGAGTTTGTTTTAAAGTACACCAAATGATTGTAGTTTTATCTCGTTCGACTCTTCATGAATCATATTTTTTTAAAAATTCATACATTCTTGAACAACTGTATGACAGAAATCCAGATTAAATTTTATATTTCAAGTGTAAAAAAAGTAAGATATGAAACAGGATTGAAAACAAGAAACTGAGTCCCAAGTTTTTATCCTGTTTTGTATTTTATTTTTGACACTTGAAATATATTAGAATTCTTGACATGATAGAAGTATTATTGGAATAACCAAAATATTGATTTGCAGGTCACCGAAACTGGGATATACTTTTCTTCTGAGTCCTTTTTTCCCTTTAAAAATGTCTTGGGCTAACTTACATTGAATGTTGAGATTTTTTTTTCTTTTTGAGTGATAAATTATCATTTAATTTTGGACAAAGTCCTTTGAAGACCCATTTGTTATTTCTATTGTTCTATATTTTTGTGCAGTGAATCCAACAGATTAAAATTCCTTTGCTGTTAAATCTTAATTTCATATTACAGCTATTTTTTTATGAGAAGAAATGAGAACAGAATGTTTTTTGGGTTTTTTTTATGAGAGGGAATGAGAACACAATTTTCTTAAAAGAAAATTCTTAATTTTTCCTGAGCATTTTTTAAATTTATCTGGTATGGAAATAACAGAAAAAATAACAATGATGACTAAACGTTTTTCTAAAAACATTTTACTTTCCTTTGTTCATTAAAAATCTTACATAATTTCAAGTTTCACAACAGATAAATTGAATTTGTTTTATTAATTATTTAAAAAATTGAAATAAATCCAGAATTACAAAACTTAATTACTTTAATGAAACAGCTCATGAAGGAGTGGAATAGAGAATAATGGATATAATTTTTCTCTAATGCATAACTTAGAACACAGCCAGAGTTACTTCCCTTGTACCAAGTTAAATTCCCTCACCATTATTGCTTCTTTTTAATTTAAATATTTCTTGTCATTTCACAATTTACGTTTAGATTCATGTTAACAAGAAACATTTAATACTCGGAGATAATTCTGAGTATAGAATTGAAATGAAATTTTGCTGCCTCATCAAACATTTTTAGATAAAATAAGAAATAGCTTCATTGATTTGTAAAGTCATATATATTCCAATATTTTCCTAATTTTTATAGTAACTTGATGCATACAAACAGAAAATAAATGATTAGTTATGGTATTACAATAGAAGTAGGTCTGTTAGAATTCTTGACATGATAGAAGTATTATTGGAATAACCAAAATATTGATTTGCAGGTCACCGAAACTGGGATATGCTTTTCTTCCAGGTCTTTTTTTCCCCTTAAAAATGTCTTGGGCTAACTTACATTGAATGTTGAGATTTTTTTTTCTTTTTGAGTGATAAATTATCATTTGATTTTGGACAAAGTCCTTTGAAGACCCATTTGTTATTTCTCCCATTGTTTTTAAAGTGGTAGAACTGTGAATCCTAACATTATATAGTTTTTAAAGTCTCCCCTAACCTACGTATTTTCCCCTCTTATAATTAAAATTGTTTCGTCAACAACAACCTGAACCTATAAGGTGTCTGAATTCTTGAAATGGTAGCAGCTATTCACTACAAAAATGAGTCTGTCCACATATTCAGTCTGTTTTTATAACCAAAC
This sequence comes from Sepioteuthis lessoniana, assembly GCA_963585895.1. NCBI lineage: Eukaryota > Metazoa > Mollusca > Cephalopoda > Myopsida > Loliginidae > Sepioteuthis > Sepioteuthis lessoniana. The sequence goes on along the minus strand of OY757913.1, from coordinate 20,029,809 downwards.
ATGTCCCAGAAGTTATCATTGCACACACACACACACACATATATATACACACAGACACACACACTCTATATGACACTGTGAACTTGAGGTGGCTAAAGACAGTAATTTAGATGTAGATGAAGAGAGAGTTGAAACAGAATTCTTAAAAGTAGATACGAAACCTAAAAGTACTGGTTGCCTTTCTTTTTAGGGTCAGAATAATGAGATTTAATTGTGAGTCAATTTGAACGCTGTGTTTTGAAAAGGAATATTATAAAGGCAAAGATAAAAATGGTGATGAAGTGTTAAACAAACAGTCTGTATTCTGAATCCCAGACGAGATAGAGCACCTGGTTAACATCAGCTGATAACAAAGGTGCTGTATTGAAAAGCCACCAATAGAAATCAAGTGTCCAATATATATATATATATATATCATCATGATGTGCCGCTAGCACGGATATCCCTAACCCTCTCTCGCCACTTAATCCCTATTGTTCATCACCTCTGGCAGGTCTTCAGGGCTACATCCTGTATCCTCACATAGCTGCTGTATGTATGTTCGAGCTGTTTGTTCTGCTTTTGCTCGGCCATATGTGGGGGTCCATAGGAGTACATCACTTATGAGCTCGAGATATATATATATTTAAATTTTTATTTTATTTTATTTTTTTTTAGACAACCTTTTTGCCCATACACTTTTAAAATTTGATATTTCCAGTCTTTATGACAAATCTAAGAGGAGGCTCAGGTAAGAAATAGAAATAGAAGTACAGGTATCCTGAGATATTACCCGGCTGAGTATGGGTGAAAGAAATAGAATAGGGTAAATTAGAGTTAAGAGGGTTGAACTAACCCTTTAACCACTAAAAAGGAGTTGACCAATTCCCCAAATATCGAAAGATGTTGACCTTTGCAGAAAATAAAATTAATGTTGATTATAGATAGAGAAGAAAATTAGAGAATGAAATATTCAAAGAAGCAGCCTATATGTTGGGCTACAGTGACCTGTTGAGTAGACCAAGTAGAGAAATGAATACGATATGGGAACCAATAATCAAAAAAGCTTGAGGAAGAAGGAACGTCCCTGTCAAAAAAAAAAAAACAACAAAAAGTAAAAAATTGTACATGACACTAGAGAGTAATTTCATGAAATCATTAGGTTTATAAATCCTAAAAATTCATTCTGAATTGTCCAGCAGGACACATAATGCAATATATATATATATATATATATATGGTTGAAAAGTCCTCAGTAAAATCATCTGAAGGTTGCAGGTTCAATCCCACCTACAGGTAAATAACTAAGAATTATTACTATAGCTTCACACTTGTACCTGGTCATGTTTAATGGAATAAGAACAATCTACTGGTGTGGATTGAATTGTGTTCGGTTTAAAGTTCTGTGTGGGCTCTCGAGTTTGACATGAAACACCAGAAGAAGGTCGAGGGACATATCAGCCAAAAGGTTGTGAATATAACTAATGAGGATGAAGACAATAGTCTGACTATTCTTAGTGATAAAAATGGTGTTTTAATTAGATTGATAATCTCAAATGCGGGGAGGGGATTAACTAACCTGATACTTAGTGGGCTCTCTGCCAGTTTGAAACTCTCCTGAAACTAAGCTGGATATTTTGGCAGCTTGAGAATTGCTTTCCAACTGGATTCCACATCATGAACCCAGATTGAGAAAATCACGAGCCCAGTGTCATGAAAGATTGAAGCATTGGGAAGGAATTTGCATAACTGGATTTTATTTTGCATGACTGGATTTAAACAAACTTTAGAGCTATTTTGTATATTGACTCGAATCAAGTTTTCTTTTCGAATATATATTTTTTAAAAGACTTATCTGAATGATCCTGCAGCTCCCAAGCAACAGTCATATGTCATCCAGCAATACCAATAACAACTGACTCACCTTCGTGTGATCAAAAACAACTTGGGTGGATGGTCATAAAAGCTATAGTTTGTTCAGACCAACTCGACACTCATCAACATCGTTGACCTTGTTCTAATAGCCAGTGTTTTATTAAAACTTTAAACAAGGCATGGGGCCCTTTTCATCTATAATTAGTGGACAGGATTGTTATATATTTATAAATAAATAAATATTTTGGCAAATGAAGGCAATCCCATTAACAGACAAGTGGGGGGGGGAAAGAATTTTTTGTTATAAAAATGCAATAAATATCAACTTTATGAATAAAATGTAACCAAAGTAGACACCAGCAAAGTGATGAACACTAAATTCTGAAATCATCCACAATGACTAAACATTTCTCTTCCTCGTAGAAGTCACTACTCTAATGTGCAGAATAAACAAGAACAACACTTACCAGTTCAACAGCCCCAGCTGGCAGACAAAAAGTAAAATGGTTGATAATCCAATACTGAACCTGTAACATAAGCAAGCCAGTGTATACACACACTAATATACCTATTCACTCGACCAATAACCAATCACCGTCCAGAGAATGGACTTTGCCACTTGAGAGCAATGGAATGCCCCAATGTCCATATAATCTCACCTCAAGTTGTAGCATTGCTCTTTTACACAAACGAGTATTTACTCACTGCTAACGAGCATTATGAACGAATTCCAACACTCCTTTTTTTTCTTTTCTTTGTGGCAAAAGGCGTTTTACTGTGTCAAGTTTTAAGGCATTGACTACTTTGTTAATAGCTGTTTCTTTTAAGGAGGATTCTCAATGCAACAAGTTTACTGACAATTTGAAAACTGTTAAAAATGTAACATCCTGTTCTAATAGCTTCTTTTGTGTGTGCCTGAGTTGGAATAGTAGAGACACAATAAAAAGGGACTCAGTGCCCGTGGTGTAATGGTTATCAGCATAGGAAATGAACACGGCGATACGAGTTCAAAACCTGGACGAGACTGTTTACATTTCACATAGCACTAATAACCTTGGGAAAGGTATGAATCCAATTATTCTCCCTTCAGCTATGGGTAAATAGTAGGGCAGACTAGGTTCTTCAACCTTGGTGAGGCAACTAGTCTAGGAGAAGGAAAACTCTGAATTCAAACCTGTTAAACTCCGCTTAAAAATTGACCTTGTGTCATATCCTGCCCGAGCGGAGGGGTTGGGTAAATATGATAAAAAGGGACTCAGTTTCTTGTCTTTGGTCTGATGATAGATGAAAAACTGGCTGTCTCTGACTACTATTGACAATGCTAATTAAACTTAAATCTATATATGCTCCATCATTGATAGTTAGCCCTATTTATAAATCTAGCACACAATATAATTAAAATATATATACATGTTTTGGTTTAAATGCCCTATAGGTTATTTAACATTAGTAGCTATTGAAAAGGGAGCCTTCAAGTCCCCCAACTTGATTATAGATGTAAGTTTTTATACTTTCAATGTTCCATTGCTATCATTTTTTTTATTGTACTTTTTTGCTTTGTTTATAATAATTTATTTGCACCATAAGTGTTTAACTATTCCAATTTGATAATTCATACACATTTATATGGTTTAAAGTAACTTATGTAATAATATTTTGTTTGCATAGAGTTTCAAGTATTCCTACACAATACTACTAACTTTTAAACAGACCTATTTGACCAATAGATGTGACCCTAATAATTACAACCAATCAAGGTCAGTGGGGAGGTGCCTGTGGTGTAATTGTTATCGTCGTAGGGAATGGACACGACGACACGAGTTCAAATCCTGGACGAGACTGATTGCATTTCACATAGCACTAATACCCTTGGGAAAGGTATGAATCCAATTATTCTCCCTCCAGCTATGGGTAAATAGTAGGACAGACTAGGTTCTTCAGCCTTGGTTAGGCAACTAGTCTAGGAGAAGGAAAACTCTGAATTCAAACCTGTTAAACTCCACTTAAAAATTGATCTTGTGTCATATCCTGCCCGAGCGGAGGGGTTGGTAAATAGGATCAAGGTCAGTGGACCAGTGTGTGATGGCAACAAAAGACTGACCACTGAATGCAGTTAGTATATTCTAAGCTCTAACAATAGAAGGGAACGTCATAAAATAATTATGTGAATAGAAGATTGTCTAGTAACTAAGTTTATTGGCTTAATTTCAGTGTTTTCTTTTTAGAAATTGATTGGAAAGCTGTCATTATCAGCTCGCAGAATAATTTTTTATGATTTGAATAGGAAAAACAATGAATCTCATAACTTTTTACTGGAGTCATTAATGATATTAAACTTAGTTTTTATTTTACTGTAAATTTGCCATCTATTTCCAATTTATTTTCATTCGTAAATTAACACCAACATGTGTGTGTGTGATAATTAACATCAGTGTCAACAATATTCAATTCCATCTTCCTAAGTGTCATGTTTGTATCTATTTTCCTCTACAATTTTTTGTTAAAACAAAGTAAGTTTTTTAACATTTTTCTCAAAAAAAAAAAAAAAAAAAAAAGAAATTGTAATGAGTACTAATTTTGATTCTGTTTTATTTTAGTATTTGTAAATAAACATGTTACTGATTTTTCTGTGACGTATGTCAAGATTATTTTTTAAAGCAATGATTAGATCTTTCAAATTTTTTATATTGTGCCGAATCTAAATCGGTTGTCTTTTTGACTAACAATATAATACCTGTTGAAAAAAAAAAAAAAAAATTTATGAGTGGATAAATTATTCAAATATTTTGCATATTTAGACATCTCCTGGAAAGTTGCTAGGCATTTCTGGATTTTTATTTTATTTCTTTTTTTTCACAAAACCAGAATGATATGGAAAGAACAAATATAACTTGATTTAAAAAAAAAAACAAAAAAACCCCATCTTTTTAATAATTGTTTTTTTTTTTTCTAAATGAACTCATTATCTCCGTGATTGTCATACCGGTTATTTATTGAAACTTTCAACATTCCTTCTAGATCATAAATATATCAGATATTTAAATGCTGTAAAGATTTGTATTAAACGTCCTCTATTTTAACATTCATCCAATTTTCACTCTTTTTAGATAGACTTGAAGATATATTTAACTGATTTGATAGAAACATTCATTTCTACATTGACAATTAAAAAGGAAATGTTTGTTTTATAGAACAATATATTTGTAATCAATGGTTTCTCATTTAAACAAAGCAAACTCAATGTTTCAGAAGAAACTTCAAGTATATTTATAATTCACTATGCAAAAAGAATTAGCTGTTAAATATTCAGATTATGAATCATGCAATTCTTAAACATTTTGTAAAGTTTCAGCTTCAGTTGAATGGAAGAATACAAATCTTAATTCGTCCACTTCAGGTAGAAAATAATGATTTATTTTTTTCTTAGACTAACCCCAGAGACCTTAAGTGTCTTCTTTGCTGGGCATATTTTGATCTTGGCCTATCAATATATTTACTTTTTTTGTGAATATGTTCAGCTTTAACCTTTCAATGTTCTTGAATTTTTTATTTTCTCTACTGTAAATTTAAAAAAACAAAACAAAGATGGTTACTTTCTTTCAAATTGTTTCGAGATTAACTCATTGTTGTTTTAGTGTATCATAAAGAATATTTGTAATGTAAAATACTATAAATGAAATATAAAATTGAACATGTCATCTAAAAGCAGACAATATTATATTTCATTGTTTTCAAGGTTAGGACTTTGGAAACAAATAGTCAGCATCTTTTCTTGGGTTTGGAGTAGTTCCTTGTTTCAGAATCTGATTATTTTCTGGTACACTGTTTCCAAAAACAAATAACAAAAAGTTATATTTGTATTTTTTTTTTTTTTTAATATACTGTTCATGTTTATTAAAGAAAAAAAAATTAAATACTATTAGCCATAAATAGAAACATACGATTCATATAACAAATGCATAAAAGTTAAACTTCACTTTCAGATCTTCTAAATGAAATTGGTTACCTGGCTGCCAAGCAAAATACTGATTAGTAGAGGACATTGTCATCTACACACTATTTGGAATTTTCTCCATTTATGTCATTATTTAATCTTTTTTTTTTTAAAATTAATTAATACCAATCCAATTCACAAGTGGAGGTTAGAAGGATAAGGAAAAAATATATGGGCATTAGGGGTAAGGAAATCTTTTTTTTTTTTTTTTTCAAAGGGTGGGTGAAGAGCAGTGTTTAGAAACAGCACACACACACATATATATATATATTGAAAGAACGTCCAATGTAATCTCTGCTTTTAGTTGATCTGGCATATATATATATATATGTATATATATATATATATATATATATATGTATGTATATATATATATATATATATATATATATATATTTCTTTTGAATACCCTGTGCGGAGGCAAAAGCTGCTTGGCAACACCACGAGCGGCAGTACTGTCTTGAGCTACCAAAACTGTGTTATCACCCTGGTTGCCGGCTGATGAGGGCAGGGTATCGCACGTGCTTTCACACGTATGATGGAAAATATATATATATATATATATATATATACACACACACACACACTTGCATAATGTATAACCTTAAGTCCAATTTTTCACCAAAAAAACAAAGAGGTTGTCATGTTTTTTAAATATCAAGCTTACTTAGTTTCTAGATCAAACCTACATGATAAAAATACCTTTTTGTGGTTGAAAATTAAGGGTCACTCATTACACAAGTGTGTGTATATGTGTGTGTGTGTGTATTTTTAACAAAGGGGGTAAGAAATATAGTGTACAGTTCAAATTTGGGATAGAGTGAATGCTATTAAAACCTCTTCTTTTTAAACATAAAGTTGTTTTTACAAAAAAATGAAATACCTAAAATTAAATAAGAGGTTAAGAAACATTCTATCTCTACCAATATGTGGTTAGATGTTTTATAAAAAGATTTTATAAATATTAGTCTGCTTGTTGAGAGAGAAAAAAAAATTATTTCTTTATGCCACTTTTTGTTGATGGTGATCCCTACCCTGGGCCTCTTCAAAGTAGGGTGTTGAATATATTTGACACAGCTGCCAAACTTAATTTTTATTATAAATCATTTTGGAATGAATCCTTAATCTGATGTTGAAATATTGATTTTCTATAACTTTTTTAAGTGAATATTGATCATAATGAAGATATTCTTTTCAAGTATTTCCATTATTTTACTCACCAATACAAATGAAGATTTTCCAAAATGGGAGATACTGATCTGTTTTATAAGCAAAGCATTTAGTAGACAAATAAAGATATAATAGTTTCATATGAAAATATTAATAATTTCAACATTCTATTTAGTAACAGTTAATTATGGTAAGTCTTTAAATCAATTTATACTGAACTTATGAGACACTGATCATCTTTATAACTAAAAAAATGTGTGTGTGTATGCTCAAGCTGAATTGTTTGATTTCTTTGATAATGGCATATCAACCTTTGGGGGTTGTTTAATGCCAATATCATCCTTATAAAACTGGAGGGGTAGATAAGAGGGTTCATACCTTTCTCAGGGGCATTAGTCTAAAAGTGAATGTAATAGTGTGACTGGAATTCAAACTCGTTATAATGTCACAGTCTGGCAGGGTTAGCCACGATATCAAATCTCTGCTGTACTTCCTGGAGCAAGAGGCATTCATCTTTATGTGAACTCAGATAAAACCAAGTTTGTGTGTTTTAATCAAAATGGTGCCATCTCCTCATTAAATGGCATAACATCAAATTATATTTCTGTCAACCAGTTCATGTACCGCGGTAGCAATATCTCATCTACTGAAAGTGATGTCAGCATATGCATAGGAAAGGCACGGACTGCTATTGATAGAATATCGTCCATATAGAAATCTAATCTCTCTGATAAAACAAATTCTTCCAAGCTGTGTCATTTCAGTACTACTGTTGGGTGGCACCACTTGGGCTTGAACAAAACAGCTGGAGAAAAAGCTAGATGGGAACTACAAAAGATTGCTCTGTTGAACAAATCCTGAAAGCAACAACCTACAAAACAGAAGCTATATAGCCACTTACCTCCCATCTTACAAACCATCCAAGATGAGCAAAACATGCTGGTTATTGTTGGAGGAGCAAACTCCTACCAGAGTTGGCCAACCAGCAAAAACTTACAGGCACTGGATGCCATCTCGAGGACTTACGGATAAGGAAGAAAAGACAAGGGAATCTCTGCTGTTGGCATGTAAGATGATAATATAATATTACAACATTTTTGTGTGTGGTATAATGGTTAGTAAGCTGGTTTAGCAGATCATTGCTTACTGGATATTGCATACTTGTGGTTTTATATCAAAATTAAGTTAAGCAATATTGAAATAGAGTGTGTTCTACTTACCATTTAACAACTTTCATTAACACAATTAAATTATAGTTGTGTGGTAAGTCAATATTAGAATTTGAAAAAATGTTTTTAAAATTGTTACTACTCCTGCCATTTTTAAATATTGTACAAAAATTTCAGTCAAGAAAAAGTTTGAAGTTTACAAACTGTTTTTTGTTCTGTATGCTTTAGAAAAAATGACTTTTCTTTTTTTGACATTGAATAAAGCTGATTTAAAAAAAATTTTTTTTTTTTTAATAATAAATATGGACTTTTGTACAAAACATGGCAACTTTTCATCCTGGGTTTTCAGTTTTGGTTAGAATTGTTGTTTGCAATTTTAAAAAAATTAAACATAAAAAAAAAAATCCATGATTACAAGAGAAAATATTAAAAAGGCAAATGTGCTTTTGAATGTTAAAGCTGAGTGTAGAATGCTTCAATTTTTGAGAAAGAAAAAACAAAACAAAACAAACAAACAAAAAAAAAAAAAAGATCCATTTTCATTTGAAATAAAAAGTTTATAAGAAGTTTATATAGATGAATATTTACAAATTAAAACACACCATTTTGTTGTTTAGGAAAAAAAATTGACAGGAATCATTTTAGTATATTGGACAATTGTATTTGTATACTGACATTTTCTAGAAATTGTAATATGGAATATTTTCCAAGTTCCTCTAGAATACCCAGAGAACTACAGGTTTTTCTTTTATAGAAGGAATTAGCTGGGGAAGGGGAAAGAGGAGCTCATTTCAGTGGCATACAAAAACATTTTCTTTGGATGGTAATTCATACAAAAACCATTAAAAAATTTAAAAAAAAACAAAAACAACCCATCTCTGTAAAGCCTCCAATTGATTTATTGAAAGAGGAAAGCAATTTGTGAAAAGTTACTTTCTAGTTTGGCTGACACTAAGATGGAGTATGAGGAGTATGCATTAGATTTTTCTGGAACAGAAACAAGTGGCCCAGATGGAACCCATTTTTTCCTGACTTATTTTAAATTATGATAGGGGTGGAGGATTAAGTTATTAAAACATTGACAAAATATGTTGGTGATAAAAGAGATTATTATTAAACATTATTACATTAATGCCAATATCTTTTATATTACATCTCCAACATAAATGACAGTAATAACGCTTTTCAATTATTACTATACTATTACCATTATAACGAAGGACTGAAAGGAGTCATTCAATGAATACATATAGTTAAATATATGGTAATGATTGGTACACAAGTTTTTCTCTGAGACTCATTTATTATTAATTAAAGAAAAAAAAAAAAAAAGATTAGTAAACATGCAGTCTTAAGACTACTTTATAATAAAAAAAAAAAAATATACTATCATTTCCGAATGTCTGATCCAAAGGATTTTGTGTACCTGTAACAAAGTTTCAAGAAAAAAATAAGTTGACAAATGAGATAAGGAACCAAAAATACAAGGGAAGTAACTCAAGTGAAAATGTGTATTGAACGTTCGTATATGTTCGTATAAGAACAAAATAGAATTGAATTTTGCCATGATTAAATGAAACAGCAGATGAATTACCTAAAAGAAAAAATTGTTTACAAATAACAATTGCATATTTGTATCATTGATAACTAAATGAAGGAGTTGTCTTTCAATTTCAAACATTTATACTACTTTATTATATATATATATATATATATATAAGCAGGAAGGAACAGGAAATGAATGTGTATGAGAGAAAGGGAAAGGTTTAATGAATTATAAATAATTATTTTTATAATATCATAAAATATTTGTATGAACAGAAGAAAGATTGTCTAGAGTCAAAATGTATTTTATATGCCACAAAAATATTAGTCAAGTTTACAAAGTGTACCCGATATAGTAATGGAAGTACTATTAAAATTGAATTTGAGGGAGAGTGATAAAGAAAAAGATTTAATTATGATCCACTATAATTAAAATAATGCACCCTTTTTTTTTTTTCTTTCTTTAATGAATTTAAAAGCTAAAGTTCTGTTTCAGTGTTGGAGAGAAATAAATCTGAAAAAGAACAAAGCCAACATAATTTGCGACTTCAGTGAATATTTTTCTCTAGTTTCTGAGATAAATAAAACTAGAAAAAACAAATCACAACTGGAAAAAAAAAAAAAAATTGTCAGTAAAAATCAATTGTAATAAAACTGAATTGAATATTTTTTTTTTCATTTAAATCAATGCTGGTTGCTTTTTCTTTATTTAAATAAAAAAAAGTAATAGACATAAACTTAGATTTAACCCCCTGCCTTATAGGATGTCAAAAATTGGCTAATTTGATTATAAACTCATTGTGATGATTTTAATGGTCAAATTTTCAACATCTCAGGTGATAACAAAAAAGTTAGAGAAATGGAAATCATTTTCTTTTTTTCTTTCTGTCTTTTGAATGTCTGTATAAAACCAAACAGGGATTTTTTTTTTTTTAAATATGTCTGGAAAAAGATTCAATATTCATCAAGGACTCATCAATTCACTGAGAAAATTTATGTACATAAATATGATAACTTTTCTTTCAGATGACAACCTTATACAAGGAAAAAAAAAAAAAAAAAAAAAAAAAAAGTAAGAGTAGGACAGTGAAAATAATAATGGGATGAAAATGTTTTACAAATATTAAAAAAAAAATTAATTTTATGTTCAACAGTTGCTATATTTGCTTTTAGTAATTTTTATAAGAAAAGTCTGGATGAATTATATCGAAAAAAAAAAAAAAAAGACAATATAAATAGTTGCTCATTTTCGTTTATATCACTAACGTTTCTCTTGTTACAGAAATATAATTTCATGTTATGATTTATATATAAGTACATATCTCCACCAATAATAGAATAATCTCTCAAGAAATCCTTCTTTGAAGAAAAACAAATCATTTATTACTGATAACTACATATTTGGTTTTCTTTGGGTAAGAAAAAAAAAATCATCTTAATAAATTATGAAATGATTGATTCCCACCCTGGAGAAGGAACAGGATAGGGTCAGTTGGAGATAACATCTATAGAACTGGACCAAAGTCTAAATGACTTCCTTAGAATGAACTGAACTGATTAAAAAGTAGGCTGGTATCTTCAAAGATTTTTCCATATTTAGAGGCTAGATCAAAGACAAGACCCGTATACAAGGGTGATGGCCCTTAAAGAGGCAGTTATTTGACAAAAACAACAATTAAAATAAAAATAAAATCTGCTTCCTCTCAACACAAGGTAAAAAAAAAAAACCAAACAAAAATGAAACCACACACATACTGAAAAAGAAACTGCTAGAAGGATTTTTTTTTTTTTAAGTAATGCAACAAAACTCCTGATTTTTAATCAGATTTGCCCACCGATATGCAATGTTTGACTCAAAATATTCTTGGTATTGGAGAAAATGCTTTATCTGTGAATATCAGACATTCAAACAAGTTTCAAACTTTTAAGAGGAAAAAAAAAAAAACGTAAGAAATAGTTCAAACTGGAGTTGAATTTAGTCAGATCTTTTAAATTATTTTAATAGAAATTATTACGCTGTTCTAGTTCAATGGAAAATTTAAAAAATTACATATCATACAGATACTGTATTTTTCTTTCATTTCTATATTGAATACCATAATTCTGTGTATAAGATGCACAATTTTTCCAGATTTTTCAGCCCAATACTTAGGAGTGTATATTATATACATGAACTATATAATCAACTTTTTCCCTGGTAACAAACATGCCTCACCATATTTAAGAGAGGATGACTAAAAGTTATATCTTTAGTCCAAAACTAATGTCATTGTGTGAATATAGCCATGTGCTTGCTTTAAATACTGAGTAAATTTTGTGTTTCAAGACAATGTAAACAATATGAATTCTTATTTTTAGTCTGTATGATCAGATAAAAAAAAAAAATTGAACAAACGCTACATTTAGGAGCTACAAATCCTAAATTATACAAGGGGATTTTTTTCTCTCCGGGATTTCATAGTCTAAAGTTAGGGGGGGTGTTATACATAACTGCATGTTGTACACATAGTAAGTTTAATTTACAATCTCTACTCAAGAGAACCATTGGTAGATACTGAAGGAATCTGAAATTATTTTTAAAGATTCCAGGCTAAATAATAGATAAAAGCAGCTATGGAATCTCTTGGAGTAGACGGCATGAATTATAAATAAAATAATGAAGCGGACACCACGATATTACAGCACATCATTATATTTTGTATAATACATTAACAACGTACTTGTAATCCATCAAAATTTGTAGACTATGGTAATTGTAGCTTGTTTTTCCAATCATTCCCAAGGTTAAAAAAAAAAAAAAAAATTATAAAGGAAACTTTGGACTTAATTTTTAAACTATATTTCTTATTATAGATAACAGAAAAAACTAACCTTTCCCAAGGGTATTTGCTTGAAAGTGAACGTAATAGCGCGACTGAAATACGAACTCGCTTATTACGATTCTGCAGTCCATCACTTTAACCATTACACCACGAGGACACCCCCGAAAAAAACTAACAAATACAAATTTATCTAAAATCCTCAAAAGTAATTGTAAATGCAGATCCTTTGGATATTTATAACTCTAAAGTGGAAATTAATGTCCTTGTAAAAAAACATGAATCCATTCGTTCTCTCTCTGGCGATGGGTAAATAACAGGGTAAACTGGGTTTTTTACATTTGACTAAAAAAAAAAAAAAAAAAAAAAAAAAATGCTATGTGCTATTCTAAACAAATCCTAGAAGTAGCACCTTACAAAACAGTAGCTGTACGGCCACTTACCTCCCATCTTGCAAACCATCCAAGTAAGATGAGCAAAACATGCTGGGCACTGCTGGTGAAATAAGGACACACCAGTGTTGACTGACCCACAAAAATTTACATTCATCAGCTCTATGCGGACATGGGATGTCGTCTTGAGGATTTACCAAGTTTGATGGTTGATAGGGACGGACAGCAAGAGAGAGTCAAGAGAATCTGTGCTGAGGCAACCAGTCAAGATAAAGGAAAACTGAATTTAAACCGGTTTTACTCAGCTTAAAAATTGACAGAGGGGTTGGGAAATAATTGTACTCCTAATCTGTATTGGCAAAGAATTAGTTTTATCAAAATACACAGTCAATGAGTCAGACATTCTTTTTCAGAATCAAATGTCTGAAATTAAAAGTAAAAACATATTTAGGAATTTTATGATACGGATAACAAATATTGGAATTCTGCAATGTCTTAACATCTGATAAAAAATAATTCAAAGAAAAAGAGAAGATTCTAGAATAAAAGAGATGATTCTAATTTATTTTGATCCCAACAAAACTATGCATTTGTTTTAAGGTTTAACAATAATTTGCAATAAGTCCAGTGCTTTTTTTAAAAACAATTTAGAACCAAAAAACGTAAAAACATTTGACCAATAATTACTTTTATAAATGATTTACAAAATTCTGACAGATTTTAATTTTGATGCAAAACATTTAAACATTTCGAAAATGACAAACCTTGATTATGAAATAAACAAACTGATTTATTAAATGATGGAGATTACAAAAGAAGTGTAAAACGGAATTGGTGAATACTGGAGGAGGAGGAATGTAGCATTCAGCAAATAGGTTATTTTCAAATGATTTCTTGAAGTAAAATTTAGATTCTTTTGTTTTCGGAAAAAAGAGAGAAAAACTCAACAGATGATGTCAGATGAGTAACAAAGAGGTAAATTGATATAAAGAGTTGAAGAGAGAATTTGTTGTATAGAAATCAAAGTGTGGGTTATTAACAGAAAGTAGTAGTAAGTGTCTAAGAGAGAATGAGGAAGAGTTAACCCTCTTCACTTAGATAAATGTGACACAAGAAAGCAATAGAGAAATTATAATCAACTTAAAAATAAAATCAAACAAATTGAAAGGAATTATTAATACTTTATATATTTGCATATCATGTGACTTCTTGAGATTGAAGTTTTAGCCTAAGGGGTCGCATCATATTCTAGATACAAACTATGTGTATGTATATAAATAGCCAAAGCTAAACTTAGTATCTTACTTATGGTGCGACTTCCTAATACCAAGCTAAAATTTAGATCTCAAATAAGTTGCCTGATATGCAAGTATATATCATACATTAATATTTTTACTTTCAAACAAATTGAAAATATCCTTACATTAACAGGATAAGGTAAATGAAAATATTATTATGGGTAGGAAGTTATGGATGTTATTAAATAGTAACAGTGGAGAAAAAAAAAATTTCTTTTACATGAAAATTTTTGTTTTTTTAACACTTACATGAAAAATTTACTGAGAACTAAGAGAGGGTTTTATATTTTAAGGTTACTGAAAAAAAAAAAAAAAAAAGTTTGAGTTTTAGTAGTTGATAAAAAACCTGGTTTACTTTGCATGTTGTTTTGAATCTTAAAAAGAACCAATGCAAATCTAAATCAAAACATTGCATCAAGAGGCAAATCTGGGTGCGTATGCATGAGAATAGACTTTATATACATTCGATGCTTTGGGCAATAAAATTTGAGTTGATCTGCTGGCAAGAATTTCTTTTTTGTTAATGAAATTAAAAGAAATATTTTTTTAATCAATCAGAGTGCAAATTAAATTCTTTTTTATATAAATTTATGGAAGGGAGAAAAAAAAAAAAAAAATCCAGTTCCAATGGAAAACGCCCATTTATATTTCAAAAATTTTTCCCATTGTACGAAATGTAATAAGTGGCCACTTTTAAAACTTGACAGTAAAGCTAAATAAACTACTTTTTTTTTACCCAGATAAAATTCAAAGTTAATTCTTACTTTCATTAGTTCATGATTTTTTATAATTATTTTAAGACTGTACATTAATATAGAAAATAAACCCCAAAGAAAATGTGCCATTTGTAGATTTTCTTGGTTTGTTTTTGTTTTTATACAGAGGCACATCACTAACACAATTAAGTTATATTAAAATAATTCTAGAGAGAGAGAGAGAGAGAGAGAGAGAAACTTTTTTATTTTATTTTTTAAGTTAAAGTGAAGTTAAAAAAATATTTATAAAAAATCTTAATATTAAATCATGTTCAATGTTTCCATTTACAGATAAAAATTTTATGGAACTGGAATGGTGACTTGATATTTATACGTAAGTAAATTCTATGATTGTTTGTAATATACAACCCCCCACCAATGGGGGGTCAATTCTTTTCTCTTTACATAAAGAATCGGGGGAAAAAAAACAAACAATTTATTTACCTGATTTTGTTACTGACGCTGACAGTCTAAAGAGTTTTTCTTTTTACAATGATTTTTTTAAAATATACATGTGTATAACCAGTTATAAAATTAAGTTTAAAAGGAATTTAAAAAAGAAAGAGGACCCCCCCACCCCCTGCTTTAAATCCAAACTTTACATTAAAGTGTTATTTCCCTTGTGGATGGGTCTATAATTCAAGAAAGGGTAAGCAGTTTAGCCAAAGTGGATGTACTATATATACAATTTACATTTTATTGTTTTATATTCAATATATTTTCATGAAGTAAAAAAAATAAACAAAGAAAAAACCCAAAAACTTCAAAGTCCACATGATGACCAATGTTACGCAGAAACTTTGAATGGCAAGGAATGAAAAGTGACACATTTTGGTCAAATAATCTATGAGTATAGATGCTTTTTATTTTATTTTTCAACAACTGAAATGCCCAATGTAAAAAGTTATATCTAAATTCCATACAAAATTTCATCTTTGTAAACCCAACAATGATGTTGAGAAAATGGACATACTGACTTAAGGATTTTCTTAGATAAGGAAATCTCAAAATAAATTTTGTTACTTTTTGCACACGGCTACTCTGGTTTTTTTCCCTACCATATGCTATGAGAAAGGAAAGGGGGGAAAAAAACAAAAAAGCCCTCCCCACAAACACCTACAGTTGACATGTACACCAAAATATTAGCTATCTACAGCAGCAATGGCCAATGATCTACAAGTCAAGGGATATATCTGGGTTGAAAGAGAGAAGCTTTCTTTGTATTTTAAATTCAATATTCTTTCTTGTTATAAAGAAATATTCAAATCTCAGATTTGTCTACTAGTTGATTTAAAAAAAAAAAAAAGTTTCAAAGAGAGAAACATTTTCCAAAATAAATTTAATGATAATAAGCAAAATTTTGTATTGTTAATTAAATATAAATAAAAAGCTTCTTCAGATAAAATTGATCAGTAATTTTGCTGTATTCAACAACGACAATGTTTGAATAGTGAAAGGCCAATGCAGAAATAGATCGATTTTAATTTCTTATACATGACTTATAAGTTAATAAATCAAAATATTTAAAAAAAACCAAAAAAAAACAAAACAAACTATATTAAAAAAATCTAACTTGCAGTCCAGATTAAAAAAGTGGTTAGGGTAACCTTATACATTTTTAGACCACTTTTAACCTGAACAAATATAGATTCTCTTGGTTCTATGAAATTTTAGCCTTAAATCTTAAAGAAAGATTCAGAGAGAAATAGAAAGAAAATAGTTTAAATGTAATCATTTTGTGATGAAGCCACAAGGAAATTTTTGTTTCTTAATAACAACTATTTTAATCAACTAATTTCTTATAAATTTTTCATCAAAGTTGACTGGATGAATTTATACGGTTTGATCAAGCACTCCTAGATCAAAATGTCTTTTTCTGTTTTAAAATAGGAGGCAAAAAACAAGTCAACATGTGAAACAGTCAAAATATTGAACAGAAACCCTTAGTGAAAACTTTATTTTCATCCCCATTTTTTTTTTCTTTTTCTTTTTTTTTTTTTAAGAGAGGGTCAAATTTGTTTGCATGAAACAATTCTTTTTTTTTTTTAAAGAGAAAACTATGCACAAAAACATAACAGAAAGGAAAATATTACAAATAACTGGTTTAACAGGAATTTCTTATGAAAAGAATATGCTCACACTTTAGTCATATCAATAGCGTCTATCAATCCAAGTTTCAGTGTTAATATAAATTATTTCAAATTAAATTTCACTGCAAAATTTTATAGAAAAATGCAGCAAACCCACAGTACCCAGCCAAGATTTCATCAGAATGAATTTGACAAAATTTTTTAATACCTGGTTGCATAACTTAGCAGTTCTGAGACCATTACATTTGAAGAGAGAGTTTGATACTGGGTACCACACATTTGTAGTCTTAGGACATACTAAACTTAGTAAAATGTCAATACCAAAATAATTTTCAGAACTTTCCAAACAGTAAATTAAATTTAAGAAGCAGTTTGTATAAAGTTATACAATTATTCTAATCCTATCTTAATACTTAAAATCAAATACCTGTGTTATTTCTGTCTTATTACCAAATCTTTTCTTTTCTTTTTATCTTGTAAAACTAAATTTGATATTTTGGGGAAAAATTCAAAACATACATATATATTATTCAAAAGATTAAATGAATATATTTTCTAATTTTTGTTAAAATGAAATTAAATATAAACTGAATTTTAAGATGAAAATCCTTAAGAATAATTGATAAATTTTTGGGGAAAAATAAAAGATTCTAAGTGCATGTATGAAGGAATCCAAGAAAAATGGTGTTGCCTATAATCTAACAGAGACTTCTTGGATCTGAAAAGTGTATAGACTATTTTTGATAGACTCATTCTTTTGTTTTTGCTTTTCTTTTGTTTTCAGAAGAAAATCATTTTAAAATTTGGCAAGAATAGCCATGATGATGATGATGATGATGATGATAATAATAATAATAATAATAATGTGTAAAAACGAGTGACAAAATCCCAACACACATAGATCTAACATGATCAAGTGGTATGATTAGAAAACATGGCAAGCAAATATTCAAGAGCAAATGCTTGGGTAAAAATTAAAATAACTACAATCTAAACTCATTAACAGGAGTTGAAATAAAAGATTTTATAATGAAAAAATTTGAAAAGGCAAAAATAAGAAAAAATAGGTTGGAACAGATAAGAAAACAATTTCAAAAGTTTGTATTGTTTTTTTTATGTCTAGGTACAAAAAGGTTTATTGTAAAATCTGAGATATGATTTTACAAATAATTAATGGGATGCTAATAAAAAAATGAAATAATTGAAATTAAAATGTTTAGAGAAAAAAGGCTGGGAAGGGAAATGAAAAAAAAAAAAAAAAAGGTCCTGAAAAGAACATGAAATACAACAAGTTTTACACGATTTGAATTTCAATTTCCTCCAATCAAAAATGGTGTTTTGGGATGGAACATCAGAAAATGGTTTCAGCAGACAATCTGAGATATTAGCAAAGAGTTCACAAGAAGCTGGTGAAAATGTTAAAAAGGAGTCAAACTGACCAGCTATTGTATTCGCAAAAAGTGTCTCCAACTTTGTTTTATCTCATTTTTTTCTCTTTCTTCTTTCTTTCTCATAACATTTCTTTAAAAATGAGGAGGAGGAGGAGAGGAGGAGGAGGAGGAGAAGGAGGAGGATCTTAAACACTGCAGCACAGCCACCCCTGCCCGAATTTAAATTACAAAAGAACTCCCTGAGACAAAAATCGAACAGGGACAGCGTGAGGTAGTCTTTCCAGTAATATAAAACATCAGTTAACAGAAAAGGAAAAGAAAAGAAAAAATGAGGGGAAAAAATACACAAAGCACCGACATATTACATGACTATGAAATGGTTTAAATACTGCCGCAATAACTCAGAATATATGGCTACTAACATTTACTATCCATATTTAAGGGCCACAGAAAATGGGTTGAGTCTAGACAATATCAATAAAAAGGATTTTTTTCTTTTTTAAATTTTGTTAAACTAAAAGTGTGTTAAAGATTCAAACCCAATTACTTTATCTCCATAAAATATTCATTTTTCTAACCTAAGAAAGATTTTTTTTTAAAAATTAACTTCGAAATGATATTCTGAAAGCAGGTGAGACCATGAGGTGGTGCCTGTTAGCATGGAGAAAAGGATTTGATAAAAATTAAAAAAAAAAAAAAAGCTGCCAAATGAACTTTCCTCTTGATTTCCTGTAGAATTATGGAGTCATTTTAGTAAATAAATAGGCCAAGTAAATGATGACTGATGACGAGGAAAAATCATTAGGATTTGGGTGTATGTAGATATATATATATATATATATATATATATATATATATATATATAATATGCAGATGCTCAGAGACAACATGAAGCAAGAATTATACAGTCATTGCATAACATAGGCCCAGGAATGGCAACAGTAACTCTTAAGTTTGTAAAAAGAATACCTGAGAATTAAGTAACATTTGTACAAAACATGGAATTATATTCATATGAATTCATATATGTTTATAAAAGAGAGAAAGTTCAGTTTGTATGAAGCAAATTAACTTCCTTTTATTCCAGATTTTGAAGTTTTCATATGTGATTGAGACAAACAATCGTATTGATAATAAATGATTTTAATACTGAAAATTATCAATTAAAATTTTACAGATGGTATCATTCACCATGTCAATTTTTTCTTTTTTACAGAAGGTTTTGTGCTTAACCAAAAAATTGGTCGAGCAGCAAAAGAATTGTTTCACTCTGCATGGGAATTAACTTGGTTACTAGCCAACTTCCAAAATTTTAAAGGCTTTAACTTTTTTGTATTTTTGAATTACTGTGATTTGCAGTAAATTTAGTAAGAACAATTAGATGTGGACAAAAGTCTCTAGCAATCTTTTTGAAAATGAGGGACTGAGTACTTGGTTAAAAACTGTTTTACACACACACACACACACACAAAATGTGTTGGAAAAATAAATCCTTCATGCATATTCATTCTAAAGTTGCTTAGAACATTAAACTAGGGTGATTCATAGACCCTTAAGTTTAAAGAGGATAGAGTAATAGGGATGGAGGGGTATGTTGTAAAATAGAGAAACTTTTACATATATCAATATAATTTAAGAATTAGTTCCTTTGATATTTTACAACATCAAAGGATTAAAAAAAAAATTGCTTTTGGTACTAAAGAAAATTTCCCATAACAAAGAAAAGTGGTAAACCAAATTAGTTATTACAAAATCCATGAAATTTTGTATAATAAAAAAGTATTTTTTCCATGTTTAAACGATATATATATATATATATATATATATATATATATATATATATATATATATATATATATATATATATATTCAATCTGATTTTAAAACAAATCCCAAGTAAAATTTTATATTAATAACAATTTCAGAATGCATAACAAAGTTTGTAATCTTAATAAAGTTTTGGTAAAATGTCCTTTGTGTATGAGTGATGTATTAAATCAATTGTTAATTCAAAGTGGAAGGTATTTTAAGTAGAAAAGAGAAATCAAAAGGCTATATAACATACATACATGCACCCACACACACACACACACACATACATACATACATATATATATATATTAGTTGCTGCTGCTATGCTATAATGAGAAGGGAAATGTTTTATTTCATGTTAGCAAATCTTTAAAGAATGTGTCGTCATGAAACCAAACATAAACAAGAATTACAGAAAATAATACATTTTTGAAATATCTGAACTAAAGGAATGCAAGCTGTGGTCCAAATTGAGATTAATATTAATAATAGCTGTTTATTATTAGAGCCAATCAAGGCTTTAAAACCTGCCTTTGAAGATAGGAATGAAAAAATTCTAACAAATATGAATTTTTAATTGAAATAAAATATTTTTAGGCGTAAACTGAAAATCAGTTTGGAGACATTAATGGTGAAAAATGTCAAACATAAAACAAATATGAAATGTATCTCATTTTGGTTTGGTTACCGAAGAAGAAAATAATAAAAAATAATAGATTCTTTTTTGCTTGCTTCTTTCAGATAAAAAAAAAACTGGATTTTAGCAAAATATGTGATGAGTAGACTAGGAGTATCCAACACTCACCTCTGAAAGTTGTCAAATGATATTTTGAAGTTAATTCTTTTCTCTTTGAAAAGTGTTTTATACAATTAAAAAACCCTTAAACCCTTCCCAAAAAAACTGAGAACTTCTAAAAAAGACTGAATAGAAACTCACTTGCCACTTTAAAACTTTAATAAAAATTTTAAATTTAAAAATTCAACATTTTTACCCCTTTGTAACAAAATTATTCTTTCTACATAATTAACTACAACTGCATAAAAATAGGGTTTTTTTTTTCATCTGTAGATTATTACTTTAAAAAATTCTAATAAGATAGTTGTTTTTTTTTACCATGCTTTGTACAAATGCAGAATAGGCTGACTCCAAAATAGAAACAAAATAACCAAAAATTGAATATAAAAAAAGGGTTATATATATATATATATATATATATATATATATATATATATATATATATATATATATATATATATAATTAAGTAAACAATTTATTTGAATTGGGAGTGATGAAAAATCTAATTTTTGAATTGTGTGAAAAACTTAAAAATTGTTTGTTCATTTTTTCGTTTGCGTTCTTAAATAAAGGGAGATAATCAGGGAACTGACGCTTCTGCTGTGGCCCTGTAAAATGATTTTTTCCGTTACTGATTAAAAAAACAAAAAAAACAAACAAAAAACAAAAACGGATAAACAAGGACAAAATGTTATATACACTCAAGCTATAATAATAATTTACAGCTAAGGTAAAAAAAAAAAAAGAAAAAAAAAAAGAGCCATGTTTGCCCAGACAAAATATTAATAAAAAAAAGTTTAACACTACAATGTATTTTTTTCTTTCTTTTAGAACTGAATAACTAGGAATAAATCTGGTAGGTTTGGCTGTAAATACTTTGTCTCCTACAGTAGCAACTTTTTCTTCTTTTCCTTGCTCTGTTTTATGTACCAGCAAAAAAAAGAAAAAGAAAAAAAAAAGAAAAAAAAAAGAGGTTCAGCCCATCTATTCTCTTATTAAGCTAAATTCCTTTTCTTATAAAAACATTTTTCTTGTTTTGTCAAGCTATTTTCTTTCTTTCTTTCCTTTATATATATATTTTTTGTCTCAGCATTCCATACCAGCGAGGGGTGAGTTGTGATTGAATAATTATATACATATAGAAAAAACAGATTCTTGAAAAATACCCGCATCTGTTGGAGAGGTTTAGTCTGTTTACCCTTAGAGTAAAGGCAATGACCATCTCCTTTCTCACTTTTTTTTCTCTTGGAGGAGGAGTAAGGTGGGAGGCTGGGGTTTGGAGGGGTGAGGGGAGGGTAGGGATTAAACCAACCAACTCCAAATTAATTTTTTTTTTCTTTCTTTTTTTTCTCTTTACACCACACCCTGATCCACACTGACTGCAGAGTCCTGATTTTTTTGTGGTAAGCATGTTACATCTGGTATTAATGATTCACTGTTTCCACTACTGCTAAGATCATTATCCTCAGCAGGGGTGGTAGGCCAAGGAGCTCCATCCATTCCATTGGTAGCTGTCCGGTTTTCTTTGGTTTGGACAATATCAGAAGCAATATTGTTGCCATGGTTGTCACTTGTCAAGCCATAGCTCTGATGAAACTCAATTGGCCCTGGTTTTGGTGAGGTATTTTTAGGATCTGAATCAATATCAGAACTGCCTAATGGGCAGTTGGTTGAAATGACATTTGAAGAAGACTTATTAGTGGTCATACTTGTAGAAGATGGGGTCAGTGTTGCTGACAGAGGAGGTACTGTGGCAGTGCTTGAGGTGATAATGCTGTCACCATTTATATGAGGACCTGAGGTAGTAGTAGTACTAGTAGTAGTAGAAGCAGGATATTGATTGGTACTGTTCAGATAAAGTGTTCGTATGGAAGAGTGCTGCTTTTGGTCACCATGTGGACTACTGCTGATGGCTAAATGATTGCTTGGGGTGACATCTTGAGGAGGGAGAGATGATGATGAAGACATAGAAAAAGATTGTGCACTTGTTTCAGGAAAAGGTGAACAGGTTGACGAGAATGATAATAACTGATTTTCCCCGTTTCTGGGGTGAGAACAAGAACTATTTGCCCTGCCACGATGAGATCCTTCCACGACAGGATTGGGAAGGAGGCTTGAGGTAACAAGTTGTACATTACAGGAGCCAGGTCCATTTCCCATGGGAAGGCCCCCTGCACTGTTACTGTTCAGTGTTGTTGAATTTGAGATATTTTGACCAGATGTCTGGGGAATAACTGATGAGCTGCTACACGAATTGGAATCAGTCATATCAGTTGTATCAATGTTAGTGTCACCCAAATTTGGATTGAGCTCATTAAGTTCTAATTTGGTCTCAACTGTGTTGTCTTTACTGTTATTGTGGGAGGTAGACTCTTTCAACTGAGGTTGGTTTTCATGCTTTTTACTTCCAGACAATAGAGGCTCCATTTGTTCTGAACCCTGGTTTAAAAAAAAAAAAATTAAAATATGAGTTGGTAACAAAACAATTATTTACAAATATACAAACTAATAAAACAATATTGGCTTATAAAAGTTTTGGCAAGAAAACTGGAAATTTTTTTCCATCATCATAATAATCATAATCATAATAATAATAATCTTTGGTGCTTTTTAAGTCCACGAAGGCGCTTGCAATGTAATGGTTATCATCATAAGTGGGCTTGGCTATCAGGGTTCAAATCCTGGATGAAGCTGTTTATATTTCACATAGAGATAATACACTTGGAAAAGGTAGGAATCGAACTATTCTCTCTCCAGCTATGAGTAAATAGTGGGGCACACTGGGTTCTTTAATTTTGGTATGGAAACCAGTTGAGGAAAAAGAAGACTGAATTCAAACCAGTTGTGGACCTGAAGAGGGATGGGCTCCATCAGGCTAACCCTGCCCAAGACATTTTTACTCTCACAACCAAACTAGCTTATGGGATAAGCCTCTCAAAGTTCAAAGGATGCATAAAAAATGTATAAATGAAATTACAAATTTATAACAAAAAATAAAAACAATTTATACCTACAAGACTTGAATATTAACAATAATTCTAAAAATTTATTCATAAATTTTACTGATCTTTAATTTGTTAAGCAAGAATGCTTTTAACATTGTCACTTGGAAAGAAAAAACAATTTTTAATGGCAGTTGAAAGATTTTTTGGTTTAGGGAAATTATATCTAAGTTAGAATTTTCAAAATTTAATAAAAACAGTTTTAAAATAAACCAAATAGTGGAATAATATTCATTATCTCAAAGAAATTATATGTGGACCCCCCACTCAAACCTTCAGACTATATAATATTGCAATAAGAGCAGTATCATTATCATTACTATTCTTTTGCAATGATAAAAACACATTTAAAATGAGATAAAATCTAATAAAATATCAAATCTTAACCAGAATATTAACAGTGTTACTATATGATATTAGCGGTAGCTGACATCAAAACAGTCAGTGATAGAAGCTTACAAGATTTGTTGATTGTGAATATTGATCATTAAGCTAATTGATTACATGCTTGGTTTTAAAATATTCAAACTTGTTTGCCAACAGATTTGAATTTGGGTTTAATGTTATCATAAAATACAATAATTTTATAAATGTATACACACAAGTTTAAACACAATTTAGGTAGAACTATCTCACCCTCTATATACAGTGACAATTGACTAATCTGATTTTACTAAGAAGGAAAAAAAAACAAAAAAAAAAACAACTGCTATGGAATTTTGGCTTTCAGGTTTTTTTTATCATTAAGGGTTTTCGGACTATTGTCTTTATCTTTATAGTTATTTCCACAACACTTTGGACGATATGTCCTTCAGCCTTCTTCAGGTGTTTGTCGAACTTAGGAACTTACACAGAACTTTGAACGACGTCCTTTATTGAATCCACGGGGTCGCCTGTTCTGATTCTGTTAACCATAACCGGGTACAAGTGTTAACAATTCCTGTATTGTTACTCGCCTTACTTTTGGGACTTATAAATTCAATGTTCTTACTTGACTAGGATTATTATGTATGATTTTTTACCTGTGTTTATATTCAGGTTTTTTAAAAATTTGTTTTATCTAACCTTATTAATTATCTGTTCCCATATTGTATCTATCTGTATACTTGGTCTACTCAACAGGTCATTGTAGCCCAACATATGTGCTGATTCCTTAAGGCATCTAATCCTCCAATGTTCTTCTTTATCAATTATTTCAACTTCATCTTATAAGAGCAGATGGTTTCCCTTTTCCTTCCATATATGGTTCACCATACCCAACTTTTCGATCTCACCTTGTACAACTGCCTTCCGATGTTCTTCTAGCCTTACTGGCTAGAAGAACAGTGGAAGGCAGTTGTACAAGGAGGTGACCTGTCTCGCCTCTGTATATTTTACAACAACGGCAAGAGATGGAGTAAACACAGTTTTTGATCATGTTGAATTCCATTGGTGGCTTGACCCGGAAGAGATATCTCCGGAGAGTTGAACCACTTGTGAATACTGTCTTGATGTCATATGGACTACATATCTTTTGGATCCTGTGCTGAGTTTTTGGGTATTGTCCTCTATCCTCCTATCCTGATTTCTTGGAGCCGACGTTATGGAAATATCAATAAAGATGAAGACAATAGTCTGAAAACCCTTAATGATAAAAATCATCAAGCTTCGTCTCAGAAATTCAGACAACTAATTTTCAGGGTTTTGTCCCCCCACCCCCACCAGTTTAATATTTTGAAGTATATGAAAACCATTTTGAAATAAAGGGCTATCTAAAGATCACCCCCTTTTTTTAAAGAGTAAAGAACAGAATTCCTGGTGAGATTGGCAAATTATTCTGCAAGACAAGCTTATTAACAATTGTGCTACAATAAATTTTCTGACGTTAATAGAAAGTGAAGAGAAATTGGTAAGAAAATGGCCTGATATTTTGAAAAATTGAATCTTGGATGAAAAAAAATCTAATGATTCATAAAACACAACATCAGAGGAACTAAATAAAAATTATTTGTGCTACTCAAGATATTTTAAAATTGAAGAGCTCCAATTTAAAATTGTTTCAATTAATATTTCTTTTAGTAATTATGAAATAATTCTATCAAGTTCATAAAAATATTCATAAAATATTGAAATTTATCAAGGAAATGATTTTCCCAGTTGATGATGATGATGATCATCATCATCATCATCAATAGTAAGTTTAACATAACTACTACCACTGCTTTTAATAATGACTATGATGAAAAACTATGAAATAACAGATTATGCGAACTATAACAATGGAGATAGTTATTGTTGTTTGTATAAATATTCAAAAAACCTTTCAAGATGGGTGAATAGAAGATCAGCAGGATTGAAATGGCTGAAGTTTAAGTGAATGCTAAAGACCCAAGAAAAATGTTGGTTCCTCAACCAGCCAGCAATGACTATCAGCAGTTAATTCTAATTAATAATGCAAGGAAAATATAAGACACATTAATCTACAGTACTTTTAAACGTGTATATCTATACATATTTATTAGATCTCAAATATTTACAGAATACCTTTTAATGAAGAAAAAAGTAGGTAGATTAATTATAAAAATTGCTATAAAACAACTTTATGGTTGTTTCAAGTTGACAATATTTTAATTTTCTACATTTACACAAGTATTTTTATTTCTTGAATAGCAAAACAAAATCTCATGATATAAAAATGCTTCATAAAAATAGTAAACCTTATTTTATACACAATCACTGGACCATTCAGATTTATTGAATGGTCCAGTGATTTTAATCACTTACATCTTGTGTTGATGTTTGATTAGCCCAATGTCTCAAACTGAAAGGCAAATTATTCTTGCACAAATTCAGGTGAGTTCACTTAGTGTTCAATCAATTTATAATAGAAAAATTCATTTGGAAGTGCTGGACACATGGCATAATGGTTATAGGCGTTGGTTCCCTAAGATTCTAAGGAGACAATCATCTGAAGGTGGCAGGTTCAATCCTTACTACAGGCGAGTAACAATACAGGAATACTTAACACTTGTACCTCGTTATGGCTAACGAAATCAGAACAGGCAACCCCCGTGGATTCAATAAAGGACATCGTTCGAAGTTCTGTGAAGGTTCCCGAGTTCGACAAATACCTGAAGAAGGCCGGAGGACATATCTGCCGAAACGTTGTGGAAATATCAATAAAGATGAAAACAATAGTCCGAAAACCCTTAATGATAAAAATCATCAAGCTTCGTCTCAGAAATTTAGACAACTAAAACAGATCACTTTTATGGATACAACAAAGTTTCATTTCGTTTTTTTTTTTTTTAGTTTGTGCTACGAAATGAGAGTCATTTTCTCAAAATGATGTGACAAATAAAAATGCATGCTTAAAAGGTTAGATTTTAATATTAGAATGATGGCTGCAAAAGTTCAAAATCACAAGATAAAAAAAAAAAGTAAAGAAAAAGACCCCATCAAGTGCCATGCAAAGTAAAAGCAAAAAAATAATAAAAAATAAACCTCCCCCCACAACAACAACAACAACAAACAAAACCAAAAAGAGACTTTCAAAGATTTTTTGAGAGCCACATTGAGCCTTTGATCTTAGAAGAGACAGAAAAAAAAATGTCTGAAAGTAACTTCTGTATAAGAAGATGCAACCTTTTGAGAGAAAAAATGAATGAATGATTAGGTTCTTGCTTTGAGATGGAGAAATTACCATTCACTGAGAATGAAGGTGTATATAACTAATAGATAATCAAGTAAATATGTGTACATAAGTTTTGATGCTTTGAGTTGAGACAGACATCTGGAAAAGTTTTACTCTACCAAATAACAGTTAGTATTTGTTTTAGTGGACTGTAGTTAACATCTATATTTGATTATTGAGTAAATTTACTAAAACTATAAACATAGAACTTGTTTCATAGCGTTACAATAGAATAAAAAGATTTTGATTAGTCATTCAATAAAATAGGTATTAGCAGGGCATTTGTATTTCAATAAAAAATAAGTTTGATAGTCTTGTAAAATAATAAGTTTGATAGTCTTGTAATCTGAATTGGAACTAAAAGTAGTTACCTGTACGTCTCCACCTCTTTCTTCATTTCCTTTACCTCTGTCGCCTCCACCGTTTCCCACCATACCTTCGTCAAGGCAGGTAGATATAAAGCTGGTTGCATGTCCATTGGGTACGTGGCCATTTAAGCCACTGGTCATCTGGAAACCATTGATAAGTGTACCACTGGAAGTAAAGATCAAACTCCCTCCACCCTAGGAAAATAACACAAACAGTGAATTAGTTGAATGTTTGTCTTGTCAGCTGTTGGCTCTTATATACAAGTAATGAGACATTTAATAGAATTTATGAATAGTGGTAGATAAGAAATTTCCAGGCAATGACGGATCTTAATTGGCTTATGTACACTTGCAGAGCTTTTATCACTGGATGAAACTGAAGGTTTAAAACTCACTTTAAGGTGAATGTATTAGTCAGAATAATCAATATAATAGAATACCAGAAATATCAATATCCTAGCTCGACAATTTTAGTTTGACATTGAAATTTCAGGATTTGAAAAGTAACACATTTGTATAAAAAAAAATTCAAAAAGATCTTTATAAAGAAAAGCTATATTCAAATTATAAAATCACATCTTCTCATCACACCTATCATTAAAATTCAAAAAGAGCTTTAAAAGTAGAAAAGTAATTTTTAAATAATTGGAGAACTCTCTTGAAGGAAAGAAGTTTTCATATATCTTTTTTTTTATTTTAAATTTTCTTTATGCCTTAAAAAAAATAAAAAGAGCTTATTTGTGATTGAATTGAGTAAAAAAAAAAAAAAAATGTCATAAGTTTGTTTGATAAAACTATTTCAGGTGTAATGACTTAAATTTAGAATCAAGACATTAGAATCAAATTTATGCAGGTCGATTGTTAACAGAATCATAGATAAAAATTATGGACCTCCAGAAAAATCTAATTTAAAAATCATTTTCATATTTTAAAAAGAGAATAAATATAATCTTAAGCATTAAAGAAAAAAGATAAAAGGAAAGAAAACCATGAAATATTAAGATTATTATCAGCCCAAGAATGTAATTCATATTACAATGATTGTAAATGTCTTTCAAGTTAGATGATAACAAGAAATTCTTAATAAAATAATATAAATAGATTAAAAGGGAAGAAAACAGATTTATTTTCTATTAAATTAAATATAATTTTACTTGTACAACCCAATTTGGTTTATGAAACAATGTGTATATTGCCATAAGTTGTCCTCAATTCTGAATTTCACTGAACGGTTTCAAAGACGTTTAATATTTCAATAAATATAATTCAAGATAATTTTTTAAAAAATCTATAAAGATTTAAAGAGGATGAGATATTTTGGAACATTATAAAATCCTTAATAGTTTTAACTTTCAAATAGTTATAATTTTCATCAACTACTGTAAATATCATATTGACTTAAGCATCAGGGTAAAAATGTTTAATTTTGATAGTTATGTTGGCTCAAGTAGGCATAAAAAAGAGGGCAGTAGAAGAATCAAAAGATCAGCATCATACAAAAAAAAAAAAAAAAAAAAAAAAGCATCTGGGATTGCTCACAGCAAAAAACATACCCCTCCCCCAAATGGTGACAAGTGGAACTTCAAAACTGGCTCATGCAGTTTGTGTGGTGAAAAAGTTTATCTTGTGAGGAAGACAATAAAATCATTCTTGCACAAAAGCATTTTGTATATTTCTCTAAAATTATAAATTTTCAAGCTCAATGATAAAATCTTACATGCATGATTGAGTCGGAATATTTTCAAGTAATAAATGTAGCCTTACCCTTTAATAACACAAAGAATTTGAGCTTCTAAACATTTACATTTCCTTTTGATACAACTTTGATTTGAAGGCTTATTAACTACCACACTGGACTCTCAGCTTTCAATCAACTAATTACTGTTTAACCAGGTTCACTTGTATCTTGTTTCTGTTACTTGAATATATATGTTTTTCAATCAAACCTTTTGTGTTCTCTGTGTCTTTCTTTGGTCAGCATCACAACAGTTACATTGCAGCGGATAAAGATATCAAGTATTACCAAAGACTGTTTTGTTTTTTCTTTTTGCAGTCAGCACAATCATAGTTTTTATAATGGTATAATATAATCATAAGAACAATTATTGTTATGTAAATGAAAGCTGCTGTTATATCAATATTAGGGCGAGTCAAAAGTTTTGCATTATTTCAAACTATTTCATATTTCACATATTTCAACATATCTCCAAAAGACCAAACTTATGGAGGTGTTGATTGATGCTTCTTTGTGAAAGAAAAAATTCTAATGACAACGTACAAGTGCTTGGTTGTTGTTCAACCATTTCAAGCAAGGTCTCATCTTCCACAACAGAACATCTCTCTGACCCTGGTTTGGGTTCAAAGCTGGTATCACTTTCCTTGAAATGTTCAAATCAGTTTTGTGCCTTCCTCGTTATTAATTTCTTTAGCTTTTTTTCTATAGGTAGTATAAAATGGTTCTAATTGCAATTCTTTCACCACTCATTATCAAAGGTGTAAAATAAAGAATAAATAATGTCTATATGTTATAGATAAAAATAAAGAATAAATATGTACATTTTTCTTTTTTAAGTAGAGGAATTATATTGTGAATTGAATTACCAAGACCAGAAAATCCAGCGAACACTTACGCACAACATACGGAAACACAGGACAGCTGTTTCGACCATATTAGGTCTCATCAGTAGTGTATACCGTGATCTCCACCACTGGAGATCAAACCAGCGGCCACAGATTGCAAAGCCGAAACTCTACAACTGAGCCACCAGCCTATATCACACACAAGTGACACCAAATTAACTAGTTATGGTAACTGCTGATGAGACCTAATAAGGTCGAAATAGCTGTCCAGTGTTTCCATATGTCGTGCATAAGTGTTCGCCGGATTTTCTGGTCATTTTAATTCAATTCACAAAGAATAAACAATTCAGCAATGATTGGACAAGTTGTATCAAATTAATGATATAACATGGAGATACAAGTTGCCAAAAATCATCAGCAAAAATCTGAAAAAAGTTCTGACTTAACTTGATAGTTTGAAATTGTGCAAAACTTGGACTCACCTAAATATGATTACTATCAATAAATTAACAATTAGACTGTCAAATGTTTTACTAAATGACTTTAAAAAAAAAAAAAAAAAACTTAGAGAAAAGACAAATGAATTTACACTAGTTTATATTGTTTAATAGGAATATATACTAAAAAGGAAAAACTAGAAATGTCTTAGCTTATTTTAAACTAAGAGAAAGGAATTTATGGATTGTAAACATGAAAATGTCATTCATTTAAGAAGAATGTAATTATTTTAGCAATAATAAAATAATTACTACTTTATTAATTGTCATATGTAATTAATTTATAGGCAAATTGTCAAAGATTACTAATTTTAAGTTCGTACACTTGTAATTAAGAAGATACTTGTTCAGTAAATGTTTATAGGACAAAAAAAGACTTGAAACAAAACAGAAAAATATATTTTAAGTACAAAGAGTAAGGCCACAAAAAGAATGTATCTAATACAGATAGTGGGAAGATTTTTTTTCAAGCATTAACAATATTTTTGTTACAAGAAGAAACCTTACACACGCATAAATGGCCTGGGTTCAATTCCAGGTCGAGTCATACCAAAGACTCAAAAAATGGTACTTGATGCTACCTTGCTTAATACTCAGCATTAGAAGGTAAGGATCAAGGGTAAAGTGAAGCAATCCAGGGAAAGGAGTAGTGCCCTCCCCTACACCTTGGTGTAGTGATTATCGAAAAGGGAGCCTTCGGGTCACTCTCGACTAAGGTCGCCAACTTTACTGTACTTAACTTACTAAACAAGCCTTCCCAACCTCATTTATTTTATATTTGATTTTGTAGAAAAACCAGGATGAACTTTTCCACCTTTGTTTTGAAAACACTTGAAATTCAAAAAAAGATTCATTTTACATTATAACAGCAAACAATGTTTATCGGATTAATGTAAAATAACAAGGAAATAATTGCTTCAATATGATTTTGTCTGATGAAAAAGCTTGAAAAAGATACAAGCAAACTGGAAGAATCATGCTAATCCAGTGCAAAAAGCAAATGTTAGTAAAAGGACAGTTTGAAAAACATAAAATAGACAATGTTTATCCACTGCATTAATATACCAAATAAAATGTCTTACCTTTGCATCTGAATTTTCATTTTCTGAAAGACGAGTAAGCATTGGTGTGTGTGACTCAATCTCATGGACTCCAGTTAATTCTGTACTGTCAAGATTATGCACATGACCATTGCTACTGATGTGGCTTGTAAGGGAGAGGCTTTGTGCTGTACAACACCTAAACAGACAGAACACAAAAGAAATATTATTTTGTCATTACTACATACAAAGTAAAACTTAATTAGATAAAAATTTTATTATCCAACCCTTATTAAAAATAAATGTTCAAATGACATTATGGATTTTTCCTTTAATAAGATTTTATGCTTTTTCTGCCATTTTATCACAGGATGCAAATTTGAAATTGAATAATTTGATTTATAATTATCAAATACAAACATAACTTTATAAGCTGATGCTTTTTTTTCACAAAAATACCAACACACACTATTTCAAGAACTGTGTGTGCACAGGATATTGATAACTGGGATGATATTTTTCCCTTTAGAAAATTTTGCCTTTAAAAATCAGCTCATGTAATCAGAGGAAGAATGAAATGAGGTTTTGAATCAAATGTACAGTAGCATCCAAAACTAAGGGACAAAATTTTAAAACCTAATATTTGTTAGAAATAACAACTGTGAAAAGCTGAAATTTTGACAACTGGTAGTCGTTATCATCCATAATAACATACTAAAATTTGAATCATTTGCAAAGGATAGAAAAAGAATTATAACAATCATTTATTTATTTTCAAAATAGGATTATTTCTAACAAATATTAGGTTTTAAAATTTTATCCCTTAGTTTTGGATGCTACTGTATACAATAAGTATAAGAATTATTTGAATATTTGTCTATTTTCAAAGAAATGTGAATATTTTCAAATTACAGAAGCTGATATAGATAATTTATTCCATATTTAGCATGGAATAATTTGTGGATTTTTTTAGAAGTTTTCATCCATTATATTCTTTGCTTGCCTTATGAAAATTATGAAATGATATTGATTTATAGCAATTCTAATTTTTTTAATTTGACATTTAATACAAATGCCCTTTGAAAATTAATAGAATTGACCTTATTCTATAAGATTCCTTAAAGTTCTAAAGAAGACAATATGTGAGTGTCATGTACCATGATAACTCATTTGGTCGGTAACCATCAAGACTGCTGAACTTGATCAAAAGCTCCGCATCAAGATAGTTGATATGTACAAGCAAGTTGAGGGATATACAGCACTTTACAATCATTTTAATGTCTCTAGATTGAGAATTTGGAGCTTTATCAAAAAATAAAAGACCCATTGTGTTGAGAGTAAGTTAAGAACTGGCGGAAAACATTTATTTTCTGAGAGAATGGAAGAGAAATTTATTAGAAATGTTTCAAAGAAACCTCGCTTAACTGCAAAGAACATTGTCAATAATGTAAAAACAGCAGGGCTGAAGATATTGACAGTCACTAGATGACTTCATCTAGCAAAGTCTTTGAGCTTGTTTGTCATCCAAGGAAAATTTCCTTGCTAAGGCTAAATACCTAAAAAGCAGATTAATTTACGCTAGAAGCCATCTAGAACATGGAATGAGTATTGGAACTCTGCTTTATGGTCAGATAAAACTAAACTAGACTTATTTGGTTACATGAACTTCCAGTATGTATGAAAGAAATTGAATGAAGCTTACAAATTGAAATATACCCCCCTACTATTAAGCATGGTGGTATGAGTATTATGTTTTGGAGATGTTTTGCTGTTTTTGGATCAGGAGAACTTGTGAGAGTACAGGGTATCATAGATAAAGAGTAGTATTTGGGTATTTTTAGAAATAACAAAGCCTAGTGCACAAAAAGTGTCTATGGAGTGTCATTGGAGATTTCAACATGCCAACAACCTGAAACACAGGACACAAACAGGAAATAGATAACAGCAAAATTGAGGAGGAAAGAGGGTTGGCAAATAATTCTAACGCCAATGGAACATGGCAAGAAACACAAAATAGTTGACATTTTAATAAAATGTAAAAGTAAAGGGTCTCATTGGCCTAGTGTGTAGAATGTTCACCAATGGTCCAAGAGACCTGGGTTCAGTCCCCAGTTGCGTCATACCAAAGACTTTAAAAATGGTACTTGATACCTCCTTGCTTAACACTCAGCAATATGAGGTACATATCGAGGGTGAAGTGGAGCAATCCAGGGAAAGGAGTAGCGCCCTCCCTTACACCTCATTGTAATAGCTATTGAAAAGGGAGCCTTTTGGTCGCCCTCGACTACGGTCGCCAACTTTACTTACTCTTACATTAAATTTATACAAGCTCAAAGAGTGTTATATTTGATAGTAAGCCACAAAATTTGAACAGTTACTGCTTCTATATAAAGCAATTGATTTGAAATAGAAGAATGAGATGATAGCTGTCAAATGGTTGTCTATTCAAGACTCGTTTGGGTGTCAAACTGTCAACTGTGACTGAACAGTAGTCTCTAACTGGCATGATGGCTGCATAGTAAAGGTCATTTGTGCAGCTTTTTTTCTGACCATAATTTAGTTCTTTTCACCTTTGACATGCAGCTGCAGCTGTTTGTGCATACGATCAGCGTTCATCTTTTCTGATATCAGTTAACCTCTGGTCAAGTTAGAACATGTTACAGAATGAAAGAAAATCAACAATCCAAAAAGGGTTATATGATATGAAAAGGCTTCTTTTTGATTAAGCAAAAGTTTTTTAATCCCTGATTGGAGAAATAAAAAAAGGGGGGGACTCCTGCCCCCCCCAAAAAAAAACACTCATTTTTCTCATTTGTTACTAAGATAGTGAACATTTTTGTTAAATTTTGATGAGAGTTAACCTAATTGAAAATTAGCAACAAAATTAATGATCCATGTGATACCTTATATTGATTTGGAAAGAGACCTCTATTCACAATTGTAAATCATAGACTAAGAAGCCATCTCAATTTTTAATGGCGTGGGAGGTGCAGGCCCTATCTAGAATGTTTTTGGGGGACAACCACATAAAACAATGTGTAGCTTTAAAACAAAAATTAGGAATTAAATTTTCATGATAAGAATGACATGATAAAGTTTGAGTGACAAGGATTTAGTTCCATTCCTTTGTGCAAATTATCAAGAAAAAAAATATCCTTACCTTCTACATACAAAAAGAAAAATAACAGTTACAATGATGGATAGAACTCCAACAATGATTCCAATGATTATTCCTGTCCGAGAAGAAGCAGCTTTGCTTTGGTTGGGGGCTGAAAGAAAAAAAAAAAAAAATTTCTTTCTTTTTTTTAATTTCACTTTAGAAAGCTAGTCAATCTTTTTTTTTTCTCAAATAAAAACAAAATTATTGAGCCTGCAGATAGGAAATTTTTTTTAAATGAATGGTTATTTTTTTTAAAGAAAAGAATTATCTAATCTTTGGAATTTATTAAATATAAATACAAAAAAACAAAAGTGTTTTTTCCATTATTCTTTAATGTAAAAATATTTCTAATAGTTAATATTTTATTAACAAACAAGAAACATCCTGATGATTATGTTAACCCTTTCAATGTGTAATCAAATTTCATTGTCATTCTTGTAATGTTTATCATCCACAAAAAAAAATGAACTTGATAAGATTGATCAGTGAGAAGTGGCATGATGTTTGAGAGCATCTCTACTTCTTGCTGCATAAAGGTTAAGTAAATCCACTAAGCGAGCTTAAAGGTGATAAAATTTTGAGTGGATATATCCATTTTCTGCGGTAAAAGAGTTAATAACCATGGAAATATTAACAAAATCAAGCAAAATTTATTGCTTATTAATCAAATACTTATCTACCATTATACTTTTTGAAGTGACTTTAATAACTATTACTACTACTACTAATGATGATAATGATAATAATAATAAATAAATAGATAAATAAATAAATTTTTTAAAAAAGGGAAAAAAGAAAAAAGGTTACTGTTTATGTAAAAATTATAAATTCTTTAAAACAAAAAAAAAAAAAAAAAAAATTAATTTGATTTTTGAAATTGTAAGTCTACTTAGGAGAGAAACAAATAAAACTTACAACTAATACTGGATGGAAGTGTTGTAGAAGCAGTCTGAAAAGGGCCATTGGTGATGTCAATAACTAAAAGTTTTGAACTGGGACCTTTACCAGCAGTTGTATTGGCCCAAAGCTTCACATAGTAAATTTTGTTTTTCAAGTTTTCAATAGTGAAGGAAGTTGAAGAACCTGCAATATATACACATATAAGATCACATGTTTAAACCAAACAAAAACCAAGTTATCAATAAAAATTAACAGAATCGTAAAATAAGGTAATGTTTTATTTTTTACAATGAAGATATTCTTTTATGAAGCACATTTTCTTAAAGAAATTATTTGTAGCATAATCAATTAATTTTTCCTCTAGTCTTTAATTACCATAGATATACCATTCCTTTTCTTTTGTTCTAGCAGATATCTGTAGATTAACTTTGGAAATGCACTTCAATTTTTGCAATACATCTCCTGCAATTTTTGATGTAAAAAAAAACAAACAAGGATCCATAAATTTTCTTCCTCTAAATTTTATCATTTCTAGTTTGAGATGACAGATTTAATTAACAAAGTAACAATACTGAACACATGTGGGTCACAAAATCTAAAAATGAAAATGACTGTGTATCATAGTTTCCAGAAAGAACTTTCCCCTATTTTGCCACCAATGGATACGATACGTTTTGGCCAACCATGGTTGGGTGTGTTGCGTCTCTGGCAGTGGTAGTCAGTCAAAGAAGAAGAAAAAAATGTCTATTTCAATTCAATCTACTGTTATATTGTTTTGCTGCTTGTTCATTCTACAAGGATTTATTTTGCTGCTTGTTTATTTTACATGGATTTG
The DNA here is from genome assembly GCA_963585895.1 of Sepioteuthis lessoniana. Lineage (NCBI taxonomy): Eukaryota > Metazoa > Mollusca > Cephalopoda > Myopsida > Loliginidae > Sepioteuthis > Sepioteuthis lessoniana. The sequence continues at coordinate 19,992,668 of OY757913.1, read as the reverse complement.
TTTTGCTGCTTGTTCATTCTACAAGGATTTATTTTGCTGCTTGTTCATTCTACAAGGATTTATTTTGCTGCTTGTTCATTTTACATGGATTTATTTTACTGCTTGTTTATTTTACATGGATTTATTTTGCTGCTTGTTCATTTTACATGGATTTATTTTGCTGCTTGTTCATTTTACATGGATTTATTTTACTGCTTGTTTATTTTACATGGATTTATTTTGCTGCTTGTTCATTTTACATGGATTTATTTTGCTGCTTGTTCATTTTACATGGATTTATTTTACTGCTTGTTCATTCTACAAGGATTTATTTTGCTGCTTGTTTATTTTACATGGATTTATTTTGCTGCTTGTTCATTTTACATGGATTTATTTTGCTGCTTGTTCATTCTACAAGGATTTATTTTGCTGCTTGTTCATTTTACATGGATTTATTTTACTGCTTGTTTATTTTACATGGATTTATTTTGCTGCTTGTTTATTTTACATGGATTTATTTTACTGCTTGTTTATTTTACATGGATTTATTTTGCTGCTTGTTCATTTTACATGGATTTATTTTGCTGCTTGTTCATTTTACATGGATTTATTTTACTGCTTGTTTATTTTACATGGATTTATTTTGCTGCTTGTTCATTTTACATGGATTTATTTGGCTGCTTGTTCATTTTACATGGATTTATTTTACTGCTTGTTCATTCTACAAGGATTTATTTTGCTGCTTGTTTATTTTACATGGATTTATTTTGCTGCTTGTTTATTTTACATATATTTATTTTCAATATTAACCTTTTCATCACAGTAAACAGAAAACTCCTTTACAACAATATTAAGCTACATTTCATTACAAACTTGTTAAACAAAGTTTGCTATAACATTTACGTTACCTTTGTAACAAACTTATTTTATTCAGTACATCAACAAGTATAGTCTTGAAAAATTCAAAATGAAATTAAGAGTGAATGCAGTATTTATAATAAAGAAAAAATATGCTACCATTATAATACAATGAAAGTTTCCTGATTGATTACAAAAACTAAAATATCTTTTATATGATACAATTCATTCATTGAATTTTAACACAATTTACACATATTTCAAGAATTGGTAGAAATATATTGCAAAATACAATTTGGACATAAACACAGAACATACAACCATTAGATTAATGCTCTTATAAAAAAAGAATTTTCATTTTTCATTTTCTTTTTACTTGTACGTACTATTCTTAGATTATATATATATATATATATATATATACACACACATATATATATATATATATATATATATATATATCTCACTTTAACTTTAGTTGTCATTATACTGAAAAAAGTTTTGATCACATATAAAAGTTTGACTATTAAACAGTGCAACACTTCTTCATATACAGACAACTGATACAAAACCTTTTAAATTCACTTTCTTCTCATTTAATCTTGCATCAAACTAAGCTAAGTTTCTTTTTTTTTTTTTTAATCCATGTTCTAGTCCTTACAATTTTGACTTGTCAATATTCTTTGTTTTTAAATCTATTATTTTTTCAGATTGTTAATAGATTTGAAATGAAAAACTAAAAAGACATCAGAAATATAATTATTAGATAATATGTCTTCAATCGAACTTTCTTATTTCCAATTTATCACTTTATTTATATTTGTTTTTCTTCAAATTCATCATCATCATCATCATATCGTGCTGGTAGCACGGATATCCCTGACCCTCTCTCGCCACTCCTCCCTATCGTTCATCGCCCTAGGTAGGTCTTCAGGACAACATCCTGTATCCTCACATAGCTGCTGAATGTACGTTCGAGCTGGTCGCCCTGCTTTTGCGCGGCCATGTGTGGGGATCCATAAGAGTACATCTCTTATGAGTTCATCTCTGCTTCTCCAGCAGTGTCCTGCATGTCTGGTTCGTCTAACTTGAATAGTTTTCGTGATAGGGGGCAGGTGGCCGTACAGTTGGTGTCTTGTGGGGTGTTGCTGCCAGGACTTGTTCAGGATTGCACGCAGCATTCTTGTGTGATTGCCATCTAGTTTCTTCTCCAGCCGTTTTGTTAGCGTCCATGTAGTGCATCCATATAGCAGTATCGATGTGACCGTTGCCTGGAAGAAACTGCGTTTCATTTTATCGGTTAGGTCTGTTTTCCATATAATCGATAGCCTATTGATAGCTGTCCATGCTTTCGTTAGCCTCGTTTCGATGTCCTTTTCGGTTGATTCGACGCTGCTTCCTAGGTACGTGAATTTGTCTACTAGTTTAAGTGGGGTTCCTTCTAGAGTGGAGATGTCCCCCGTTTGGTTATAGCACATATATTCCGTTTTGAAAGAAAATTTACAAAATAATATAAACATGATCTAAAAATTAGAATATTAAATCTTAATAATTTAAAAAATGAATTCTTTTTTTTGTCTGTAATTCTGAAAGGGTACAATAGCTGTAATATATATAACTGTTATAATAACTAAAATAAGGATATTAGTCCAAGTAAATCAGTAGGTAATAAATTTTATTTTATATTCAATAATATATACATATCTCAGTATTTTACTGTAGTGTGCTGATGGTAAATGACATGAAATAAAAATGTTTTGAGGTTAAAAAAAAAAAATCACTTAAAGACTTTCTGTTAGTATACTAAAACTACTGTATATGAAAGTAGGTTATTCTTTTTTGTTATTTTAAGAGATAAGAAGAAAGCAGCTTACCATTTTGGACAAGCTGGATCCATTCAGAATCAGGAGATTCCTTATCAGAACTGTACAAGATGGTGTATGATTGGATGATACCATTTGACTGAACTGGAGATGACCAGATCAGTTCTACTTTTCCACTACCAATCAGTGACCAGTTTATAGCAGTAGGGGTAGAAGGAACTGAAAGAAAAATACAAAACATTTCATTAAATAGCTGAGATCTAATAGAAATTATTTTATAATAATAATGAAAATTAGCTAACATCAATAATTTTTTGGAATCTGTAAAAAAAAAAAAAAAAAAAGAGTAAAAGACAAAAATATAAGCTGATAAGATAAATCTCTGGAGAAATTAAATCAGTAGAAATTTTACTTGGAACTTCAACTGGACATGTAGAAAATATGCTCTGAATGTGAAAATAAAATAAAATCTGAAAATAAAATTATTTTAATACTTTACTATAATTATTAAGATGGTGGTGAGCATCAATAGTTCAGGTTGAAATATATTAAGGGTAACTAGAAACTAAACTTTTTAAAGACCTTATTTTTCTAATGCAGGTATCAAAGTCTGGCCAGTTTACCAAAACGTCTCATTCTCCAATGATATTTGCATTGGAAAAATAAGGTATAAAAAGAAGTTTGGCTTCAGATTACTGCACTTTTAACCTGGAATACTTTGGACACTTCTGAAATGTTATTAAATAATAACTGATTTAATAACAAACAAATGTAAAATTGAAAAAAATTCAGCAAAGATTTTTAATAAAAATTTGCATTTTTATCAAGCAAGTATGGAAATTCATAAGAAATAAAATCATTTTGGTTTATTCACAACACTTTTTAACTTACAAGGATAACAGTTTTTTGTTATTTTGATCACTCATATTTCTATTGTCCAATGAAATGCTCATGGATAATTAAAGTCATTTTTTAAAAATTAAAAAAAGTTTAAAACTTGCAAGTAAATTCAAAAATATTTTCATCTAGTTGTCTTTGTGATAATTTCTAGTATTTAAAATCAAAATCAAAATTTCAAAGATATTTGAATTATTGTAATAAATTTTCAAATTTCCTTACTCCACTTTAAAAAAAGAAAAAAAAACAACAATAAATCCTGTAAAATTCCAATTAAAAAAAATAAATAAATAAAATAAAGCAAATAGTGTAAGTATGCATTTATTTTTAACCAGATTAATTATTGCAAAAATGAGTAATAAAAATCAGAAGGAAACAATCTCATTTGGGAAAAGTAGAGGTAGAAAAAGAGGACAGAATGAAGAGAAGAAAGCAAGGAAGGAATTTGATTGTCTTTAACAACAAATGAAATAATTGAAAACAACACAATAAATCAAGGATGTTTTATTGATATCTTTAAAAAATACAAGAATTGAAAAAAAAATAAATAAAAATCTTAGCATTTTCAGTTTTGAGTTGGTGAGGGAAGAGTAACAATAACCTAAATAGTCAAATATCTATAAATATACGTTTTAAATCTTTAAAAATATACACTTCAAATACATATGTAAGTAGAATAGAAGTAATATTGCAATGAAAAAGGGTTTCAAACTGATTACTTTTTAAAGATAAAAAATACTACAGTTAAAAGTTCTGCAATATTTTGGTACATGTACAATATTTGGTTTGGTTTGGTTTCTTTGTTTTTAATGGCATATCAACCTTTGTAGGTTATTTAATGCCAAAGCCATTCTCCTAGAAGAACAGTAGTGGTACTATTTAACCCATAGCTGGGAGGATAAGGGGGTTCATACCTTTGCCAAGGGTATTTGTCCGAAAGTGAACATAATAGCGCGACTGGAGTACGAACTCACGTACTACGATTCTGCAGTCCATCGCTTTAACCATTACACTACGAGGACACCCCACCCCATGTACAATACTGATAAATCATCTACAACAGCCAAATTGTGCCTGATGTCACCAAAATATTGTAAAATTTTTTTAATTTGCTCGACCTAGTATAAACAAACCAAGCTGAGTAAATCCAAATTGCAGAAGAAAAAAAAAAATTTTAAGAGATATTAGTTTTAAAATATCAAACTTTCATTTACTGGAGGCTTTACAATTTAATTTCTAACCCTGAATGCTCAAAATCTTTTGTAGGGGAAACAATTTTCCTGAGCTGATAAAAATATAAAATAATCTACTTCTTTAGTTTAACTGTCAATTTAGTTTTCCGATACGCCAATAAATCATTGTTGACAGAAAATAAAGATGATCATAAAAAGATACTTTCACAATATGAAAGAATTTAAATACTAAGTTCACAATATTTAAGTTGAAAAAGTTTTCATTTATAATAAAAAAAAATATGAATAGTAAAATATGTCACCTAATCAACACTATGAAAACTGTTTTATAACTCAATTTCAAGATAAAATATCAATTAATGTTAAATTTGAATTATATAGCAACTTCAAAACAATATCTTAATATTTGGAGGCTCTAAAATTCCATGTTCAGGTACTGAGAGAAAATTATATTTAGTAATATTAAGAAAAAGTAACTGGATAATAATAAAAAGCCTTTGTTTAAGATTTAACAGCTAAGGTAATTTCATCATGTGATACAGTTATGCTGGGGGCTTGAGTTTTTTAAAAGCATTTTCCAAATGACACTTAATGCTAAATATAGGTATCCTCCTGCTAATATCAGCACAGTAATTTTGAATCCAGGCACAATAATAGCCACAGGTATGTTCACTTCTTTTTTCTGAAAAAGAAAAAAAAGTTTAAATTACTATAAAAAAAACAAAAAAAACAAAAATAAACATTCACAGACACATTGTATGTATATATATATATATATATATATATATACACACACACACACACACACACACACTCCACGAAATATTCATTTATAGATTAATAAATTCTATTTATTAGTTTACACAAATTTGGTTTAAGTCCACAAAGGTTTTTTTTTTAAATTTTCTACATTGGTTTGTAAAAGCTCATATCAAATCTATTAACCTATCTCTAATTCTGTTTCTTGGTCATTTGCAGCTATATTTGTAGTTATTGTTTTGTTTAACACTAGTAGTATTAATAGCATTTTTTATTGATTATATTTTTAGATGAAGCATTGTCAGTCATTATTATTAATAGTATTATTGTTGTTATTAATTTTTACTAGTATTTTCTTTCACCATTTAATATTTTTGGTGCTTAAAAAAAAAAAAAATCAAATCAAATTAAAACTTGTGTTGTCATTCAGCATGATAGCAAAATGCAGCACAGATTAAAAATAAAAATGGATAAATTCTTTGTGAGAATTGAATTTATGTCTTCCTTTGTCTTTGGTAAACCTGGCTAAATGCATCAACAACAAAAAAAACCATTGTTTACAATTTTATCTTCCTTATAAGTCTAATAATAAAGTAAAGTTGGTGACCTTAGTTGAGGGTGATCCGAAGGCTCCCTTTTCAATAGCTACTACACTGAGGTATAGAGAGGGCGCTACTCCATTCTCTGGATTGCTCCACTTTACCCTTGATCCTTACCTTATAATGCTAGTGTTAAGCAAGGTGGTATCAGGTAGCATTTTTTTTTTTTTAGTCTTTGGTATGACTTGACCTGGGGTTGAACTCCGGTCTCCCAGACCATTGGTGAACACTCTACTCATTAGGCCAATGGCCCAGTTAATATTATGTTCTTATCAACAATACAGTTAGGGAAGACATTTTATCTATATCCCTTTCGTTCTTTAAAAATTTTTGAGTTCTTTATAAAATTATTATTGAGAAAAAGAGATAAAGTAAGCCTGATGGATGATATTTACCCAACCCCTCCGCTCGGGCAGGATATGACACAAGGTCAATTTTTAAGCGGAATTTAACAGGTTTTGAATTCAGAGTTTTCCTTCTCCTAGACTAGTTGCCTCACCAAGGCTGAAGAACCTAGTCTGCTCTACTATTTACCCATAACTGGAGGGAGAATAATTTATTCATACTTTTTCCCAAGGGTATTAGTGCTATGTGAAGTAAGCCTGATGGATAGGATTTTTCTAACAACTATTTTATACCAGTGTTAATATTCATTATTATAGCAAAAGTAGCAGGAATGTAAACTTGAATTTCTAGCAATGATACTACACACAAAATTATGGCAAAGTAATGACAGTTAAAAAAAATTCTGCATTTTGATTCGATAATAATCAACATGTGACATACCAGAGTCTTTGTAAATATGTTAGAAAATGATATTAAATAAAAGTTGTTTTTTTTTTTTTTTTTTTTTTAAATGATCCTAATTTTTATATATTTCAAAGGAAATGTGAAATATTTATTTGGGGTTGTCATTTTTTTTTAACATACTTGAGGTTTTGTAATGTAGTAAAAGAAAAATACTTATAGGCAATTTTCCTTATTTTGGATGACAATACCAAAGAATACAGATTAATATCTTTTGAAGAAAAGCTTGTGGCATATGGTAATTGTCATAGGTAATAGACAGCTACCAGAGTTCTAATCCTGAAAGAGGCTGTATTTCCCATAGCACTCTTGGGAAGGTATGAATCCAACCATTCTTTCTCCATCAATGGGTAAATAGTAGGGCAGACTTGACTCTTTAATCTTGGAATAGCTACCAGCCTGGGAGAAAGAAAACTGAATCCAAACAAGACTAGGAGAGATATGGGCTCTGCCAAGCTATTTGTGCCCAAGAAATGCTAGATGAGTCGTGCCTCCATAACCAAATCAGATTATGGGATAAGTCTATATAGTGGGAAATACAATATAGACTAGTAATTAGATATTTTCAGCAGTTGTTTAGTTTTGGGATCTTTCAGGGAGTTTCAAAGTTTGTGACAATGACAATCCTTATACATAATTCATTAATGATAATATTGGTACAATAAACTTAAACAACAGGCAAATTAAATGATGAATTCCTACCATAGTAAACTTGAATAAAACTGCTACAAAGATGGCAGAGAATATCACTGGTATTATCTGAATCAGTGAAACTATCCCAGCATTGATCTGAAATAAGATGGGGGGAAAAAAAATAGGTTACAACAAAATGTTGGCTTAATAACAAATTATTTTTAAGTCACTATATTTTTAGTCAATATCATGTTGAAATTAAATAAAGCAGAGACGATAATATAAAGTTAGATAAGTTGAAATAAAATCAATGACTGACATTAAAGTATAGAATGGGCTTCTAAAGGAAACTAAAGAAACAATTATTCATGCATTTTGTGTATTAGATAAAAAGATTTCAGCAGTAAACATTTATGTCTTGTCCATCAAAAATATCAATATATCTACATCTTTTTTTTCTTCTTTAGAACACTTCAAGTTATTCTAATCAAATGGTATAAAATATATAATCCCAGTTGATATAATTAGGATAGCTTTTCATAATGGAGATTATGAGTGTAACTGGAACTGTCATCAACAATCTCCTTTAATTATTTACTTTAGATTCTTCATGATTTTAAATTTCAATTATCAATAAAATTCTTTTATATTATCTATACAATTAGATATTTATTCATGCCTACCAGCAGGCAGGATTTGACATGAGGTCTTTTTAGGGGCGGGGAAGGGGGAGGTCACACATGAGCCGAGATTTGTGCACTGCTGGTCAGAGATTCATTTGACATGAAAGCCAGGGGCAATGTGAACTATGCTAGTTACTGCTAAGTCTCCCTGCATGTATGCCAAGTGATCTTGCTGGTTATTGGTGGCCAATTGCCAGATATTTATCCATGCCTCCCACTAGGATTTGACACAAGATCTTTTTTTATAGTGGGGATTTAGAGGAGTGGGAGGTCATGTACTAGCTGAGATTTGTGCGCTGATGGTCAATGCTAGTCATAGGATCACTAAGTGTAATGTGAACGATGCTAGTCTCTTGGTACAAAGCCAGGTGACTTTGCAGGTCATAGATTACTTCAACCTGGAGGTCTAGTGCAATGTGAATCTATGTCGGTCATTTTTGGGCCTTCCAGCAGGTGGCCCAATGCTAGCCTGCAAATTAACTCTGCCAACTTTTGATATATACAAATAAAAGTAAGTTAAGTTGGCGACCTTAGTTGAGGGCGATCAAAAGGCTCCCTTTTCAATAGCTACTACACCGAGGTGTAAGGAAGGGCGCTTCTCCTTTCCCTGGATTGCTTCACTTTACCCTTGATACATACCTTATATTGCTGAGTGTTAAGCAAGGACGTATCAAGTACCATTTTTAAATTCTTTGGTATGATGTGACCTGGGATTGAACTCAGATCTCCTGGACAATTAGCGAACACTCTACCCACTAGGCCAATGAGCCGGTTAATATATATACAAATAAGATGCAATTACATTTACATATGCAACCAAATAATTTACAGGGTAAACAGGAAGACTAATTTGCACATTGATTTCAATAAATATTTGCTTGGTATCATTGATTTCTAATGGTTTGGTTTAATTTCAATAAATACCACAAAAAATGTTGATAAATCTTAAGAAATCCATTAAGAAAAAGAAATGACATTAATTCTATTCTTTACAGTCTAAATTAGTTAAATAGCTAAATTAGAAAAATCTATCATTGAAAGCCAGGAGTGAATGAAAAAGCTAGTATCTAAATTGTTCTATTCAATTATACCCACTCTGTTTCAAGTAAATTTCATTTTACATACTATTATTATTGGTTATGCAATATTTTTTAATAATTTATACACATAAAACAATACTATAGAAAATAAAATTAGAATAAATGTAATCTTTTTATATGCATTCTTATTTAGTTACGTTTGTCTTTCTAATCCAATACATCTTATTACATTAGAACTTAAATACTTTCACTTGGTAAGAGTGAATATTTTTGCTAGTGACTTTAGTAGAGTTTATATATATATATATATATATATATATATATATATATATATATATTAGCCTCCTGAAGATGACTATGAAGTCTGAAACATGTGTAGAGCAAAGTAAAACAAATAAAAATCTAAATACCACATTCACTTATGGACCTATTCATTTTATAACATTTACTTTTCTCTCAATGGACCAACAAAAAGAAAAAAAAATTGTGTGTGTGTGCTTTATATATATATATATATATATATACCAACTCCTCCACTCGGGCAGGATATGACACAAGGTCAATTTTTTAAGCGGAGTTTAACAGGTTTGAATTCAGAGTTTCCTTCTCCTAGACTAGTTGCCAAGGCTGAAGAACCTAGTCTGCCCAACTATTTACCCATAGCTGGAGGGAGAATAATTGAATTCATACCTTTCCCAAGGATATTAGTGCAATGTGAAATGCAATCAGTCTTGTCCAGGATTTGAACTTGTGTCATGTGTCCATTTCCTACGACGATAACCATTACACCTCCGTTTGAATATTCAAATATTAAGTTTTTAATTTTGCAACGTTTAACTTGAGAAATTTTCATTCAGAACCAGTCATGATAATCAATAAAGATATCAATACTTTACATTTGCTATTTGAAACAATCCAATTATTATTGAAGTTTGAATATAGTCATGTATTAGTGAAACATTTTTTTTTCAACTTGTTAAAAAAAAAAAAAAAAAAAAAAAATTTCAAAAGTTGAACAGATATTAAACAGCAAATAAATTTTGTAAGTTGTTTATTTTAACTTCTGAAAATAAATAGGAAAATTAAAAAGTTGAATTTGGGAATTTTGCAAACTGATTTACTAAATTCCTGATATGAAATAAAGTTATACACTAAAACCAAAATAAATCTTTTAACACATCACTCAATAAGTCCTTGGCCTAACTAATAAAAAAACTTTTAGGCAAAATTTGACTTTATTCATCAATATGATCTCCTTCTAGGGTGATACACTGATTCCAATACTTCTCTAACAAATCAATGCTTTTTTTGTAGAACGATTTGACTTTGGCCTCAAAATACGCCTCAGTTTCTGATATTACTTCTTCATTGGAGCCAAATCTTTTTTCTTTTGAGGTCTGCAAACAGCCAGTAGTTGCTGGGGAATAGGATGGATGTGGAAGCAATTCGAAGTGCAATTCATGTAGTTTTGCCATTGTTACAATTGGCTTGTGACACAGTGCAATGTCTTGGTGAAAGAGCACTTTTTCTTCTTCATTTGTGGCTATTTTTTGATGATTTCTTCCTTCAAACGCTATATTTGCTGTTGATGGTTCTTTCTTTCTCAAGGTAATTGATGAACAATATGGAGGTCAAAACCTTGCTTGCTGATGTTTGCATTTGGTCACTTTGGACAGCTTTCACTTGGTGCTGTCTACTCAACTGACTGCCAATTTGACTCTGGAGTGAAGTGGTGCATCCATGTTTCATCCATTGTTACATATTTATGCAAAAACACCTTTTTTGTTGCATTGAGACAGTTGCAAACAATGCTCTGAATCGTCGACGTGTTGTTGTTTTTGATGGACTGTGGGCAAACACTGCACCCCCTTTGAACACAGCTTTCTCATTGACAAATGATCACACAAAATAGTGAATACACTGCCTTCTGATATCTTCAACTCCGCTGCTATCACATGCAACTTCACTTTATAATAGGCCAAAACGAGTTCGTGGAGTCTTTTGGCGTTTTCTAGGACAACTGCTGAATTTGTGCAATCTGAGCGTTTAGCATCATTTGTGTTTGTATGACCACGTTTAAAGTCCGTATACCACCTCTTAAATGTTGTTTCCGACGGGACAGAGTCCCAATAACACTTATCAAGCCATTGGTTTGTTTGAACCATACTTTTCCCATCAGAAAACAATGCTTTATCAACACGAAATTCAGATTTTCCCATTGTTTTGAAAATTTGCAACAGTCATCATCATCATGTCGCGCCGCCTGCGCGGATATCCCTGACCGTCTCTCGCCATTTCTCCCTATCATTCATCGCCTCCGGCAGGTCTTCAGGATTACAACCCGTGTCCTCACATAGCTGCTGTATGTAAGTTCGTGCTGGTCGTCCCACTCTTGCACATCCATGAGTGGGGGTCCACAGGAGTACATCGCTTATGAGCTCGTCCTTGCTTCTCCAGCAGTGTCCTGCGTGTCTGGTTCGTCGAACTTGTATAGTTTTTGTGATGGGGGGCAAGTGTCCGTATAGTTGGAGTCTCGTGGGGTGTTGTCGCCAGGACTTGTTTAATACTGCTCTCAACATTCTTGTGTAATTTCCGTCCAGCCTCCTCTCCAGCCGCTTCGTAAGCGTCCATGTGGTGCATCCATATAGCAGTATCGACACAACCGCTGCCTGGAAGAAACTGCGTTTCATTTTATCTGTTAGGTCCGACTTCCATATGATCGAGAGCCTATCGATAGCTGTCCATGCCTTCGTCAGTCGTGTGTCGATGTCCTTCTCGGTTGATGAGACGCTGCTTCCTAGGTAGGTGAATTTGTCGACTAGTTTCAGAGAGGCTCCGTCTAGTGTGGCAATGTTGCCTGTTTGGTTGTAACACATATATTCGGTTTTGTTTGCATTGACATGTAGGCCAATGCCAGCTGCAGCTCGTTCCAGACTATGTAGTAGTGTCTCTGCTTGATTAGGCGTATTCGCTAGTAACGCCAAGTCATCAGCGTAAACTGTAATTTGTAAACTAATAATCCGATTGGGCTCAAATTTTGACACATGTCATTTGAAGGTTAGTACTTTATAAAAATCATATGGATTTCTTTTATCAGTGGTACCATCTATATGTCAGGCCCGGGACTTATTGAGAGATGTGTTAATCTATACAGGGTGGTATACTAAATAAAATTTCAATATTAATAAAAAGTTATTTTTATGTAATGCACTTCTTCAATAACACGATCAGCTTAAAATTAACTTCTGTTAACAATCCTGAATTTCCGTTATCGCATAAACACAATGAATTTAATTTCCTTAATTCTGTTTGTTGTCATAAAAAATAATATCTAAATGTTTAGATAAGGATTAAAGAGGATAAAATTAGATTTTATTACCTAGTAAATAAAAGTAAAGTTGGCGACCAGAAGGCTCCCTTTTCAATAGCTACTACATCGAGGTGTAGGGGAGGGTGCTACTCGATTCCTTGGATTGCTCCACTTTACCCTCAATACATACCTTATATTGCTGAGTGTTAAGCAAGGAGGTATCAAGTACCATTTTTAAAGTCTTTAGTAAGACATGACCATTGGCGAACACTCTATCCACTAGGCCAATGAGCCGGACATTACCTAGTAAACTAATCTATAAATAAACCAATAAATAAATAAATCCTTGCTTGGACATATTACTCCATGATAGGTATTGTAGGTTAATTTTGAATTTAACTCAATTTGAAAGGTGGGGGGTCAAAATTTAATATAATCTTTTAATATAATCCAGATAATAACTATTTTCTTGCTGTTAATTTTATTTCATAGAGTGAAAGCTGCTAATATATTTTCTTATAGAAAATATTTCCCCAGGAATTAAAACCTTTCATCTTTTCAAAATAAAGAGAGTAAGAATCAACAATATTAAAAGATATACAAGAAACAGGTTGTTTTAAAACAAAAGATTGATATAATTTTCTTGTCACTAGAATGGATCTATACATTTCTTTAAAATTAAATTTGCTTTGTCTATTTTAGATAAAATATTCAAGTAAACCAATTTGTGCTTGTAGTTAAAAAAACAATTTATATATTTTTAAAGAATTTGTATCTAAAATTTTTAATACAGCCATTTAATTAGTTGATTAAGAAAATCACCAAATAAAAACATAGACAATCCATCTGAATTATTTTTCTGATGGATGGACAAGGCTTTTTGAAATACACAGGCAGGATAAAATAAATACATATCTAAAAAAAAAAAAAAAAAAAAAGGTTATGTTAAAGAGAGAGAGAGAGAGAGAATATAAATGATCTCTTCCTAAGAGAACAAGGAAAGATATCAAAAGTATAGCAAAAAACAAAACAAAACAAAAAAACACACACATACATGAATGGTTGCACTGATAATTAAGTTAAAGAAAAGGGTTGAAAGAAGAAAGGTAGAGGGTATACACAGAAAAGAGTGAGTGGGTAAGAAAGAATATAAGAGTCATTCAATAAATAAGGGGAACAAAACAGCTTGCCACCCATCCATAAATATAAACTTAGCATTTTGGGGAATTGGTTCATAGCAAAAATTATTCTAATCATGCAAAAAAGATGCTTTGAGGTTATTCAAGATAGCAGCAAATCAAACAGTGCTCTGGTCTAGAAAAGAGGTCTCTCATCAAAGTTTTGGCGGTTGAGAAGAGCAAACCTTATGAAATTTACAGAAGAACATATGATGTGTATGGAGAAGCTTGTTTTAGTCAATAAAATGTTTACAAATGGGCTAAACACGTGTATACCAAAACAAGCCTGAGTTGAAAAGAAAGTCCATGGAGTGGAAACACATTGATTCTCCAGTAAAGGAAAGGTTTTATGTGCAGCAGCCAGTAAATAAGGTCATGCTGACAGTGTTCTGTGACATGAAAGAAACCATCACTATTGATTTCCTTGAAAAAAGGTGCAATTATTAACAGTGCTTCGTATTGCCAACTCCTTAGGTTTTTTTTGTTAAATGGCATGTCTATTTAATGCCAAATCTTTCTTTGTTGTATGTATATGATTTGTGAGTAGTTTAAAGATTGATATTTTGGTTTTTAAACAAACTGCTAGAGTACAAGATGGAAGTTACCAGACAATTTTGTTTTACAAGTTTTTTTTTTTTTAAAAGATGTCTTGTTTCATAGATGTATCTTATATATGTACAGTTTAGATATAAATTTTTGCTACAATTTTTTCTCTCAAAAAGTATAAAATGCTATACTGACATTTTCAAATAGATCTTTCATGTTTTTATGTTGAAAAATTGCCCCCAATGAAAAAGAAATCTCTACATTTTATGAGGAAGTATTTAAAAGTGCAGGTTGTTTGACATATACACTTTAGTAGTTCCTCTTTTTTGAGTATAAAAGCATGTTGAAGTCTTGTTTGACCAATGGTCAACTCCTTAAGCAAAATTCCCTTTATTTTTTTCAATGACCCTTATATTATTATTTTAAAAAAAATGACATTGTCAATTGAGATGAGGATTTTAAAGAAGATCCACAAGACAATAAATTTTAGTTATGGTGTGTTTTAAGCAGTTTGGCACAAGGTGATTAAAAAAAAATGTCATGCAACAAAAACTGATTAAAAGACAAGAATGAAGTCAAAATGTAGAAGAAACAAACAGTATAAAATTATCATCATCTTTATCATTATAGACATAAATGAGAGTGCATTAGAAAGCAGAAAAAAAAAAAAAAAAAAAAAAAAGTAAATAAGACAAAATCTTCTATGAGGATTTTATAGGAGATTCAAATTTCAGCATGATGATCATAGAGACAAGTTTCAATTTTTATTGAACTTGTTTGAATTATTAATTTTGCTGAAATCAAAATTTTATTGAGAACATGATTTGTAAAAATTAGTATTTTTCAATAATCACTCATGTTTACAATTCTAAGTCAAAATATTTTGCCAAAGTTGGAATTCTTGAAATATTTCAAAATGGAAAAGGGGAGAAATAAGTTTGGTTGTAAGAAGCAAAGGAATTGGAGAGCCAAAGAAGCATCACTAGAATTCTTCTTTTTAAACATTTTGTATATATATATATATATATATATATATATATATATATATATATATATTTACCAGCCCCTCCGCTTGGGTGGGATATGACACAAGGTCAATTTTTAAGCGGAGTTTAACAAAGTTTGAATTCAGAGTTTCCTTCTCCTAGACTAGTTGCCTCACCAAGGCTGAAGAACCTAGTCTGTCCTACTATTTACCCATAGCTGGAGGGAGAATAATTGGATGTATACCTTTCCCAAGGGTATTAGTGCTATGTGAAATGCAATTAGTCTCGTCCAGGATTTGAACTTGTGTCGCCATGTCCATTTCCTATGACGATAACCACGGGCACCTCCAAATTTTGTATATAAAGGTCATTTAAATTCCTGTCTTCATATTCTGGTTGTGTTTAAGCATCAACTAGTCAACAAGGCTTACATGAAAATTCCCAACATTTGTAGCAAAAAATAAAAATGTGTAACTATTTATATATTTATGTTGGCAAAAAAGCCATAAAATTAGGGCACTTTATAATAAGTGAACTTACTACACTGGCAGATGGTCTACAAAATCACCTTGCAAACTACTACATCATGATAGGTTCCCATAATACATATGTTTACCCAACCCCTCCACCACATGCAGGATATAACACAAGGTTCATTTTTCAGCAAAGTCCAATAGGTTTAAATTCAAAGTTTTCTTTTTCCTACAAGGCTAAAAAGTCCAGTTTGTTCCAACTATTTACCCATAGATCAAAGAGAGGAACATGAGTTCATGCCTTTTCCAAGGGAATTAGTGCAAAGTGAAATGCAAGCAGTCTTGTCTTGGATTTGAACTTTGGTTGTTGATTTCACTTCCTACGCTAATAACCATTAAACCCCTCTCCCCAATTATATGTGCAGCACCATATTATCAATTATGTGCAATTATTTGTAGGCCTTGGAATCATGTAAATTTTATGGCAATTCAAAATTTTGGTTGATTAAAAAGTGTTCTAAATATGAGAAAGTTAAAAGCAAGGAAAAATTAAATGCTATGAATATTAAAATTGCTTCAGCAAAAAAAAAAAAAAAAACCCATAAAAAGCATGGAAAGGAAGAGTAAGAACATAAAGAATTAGTTGCAAACAGAGAAATAAGAAACAACAAACGTACCATTGGTTGATCTGGCAAAGTCCTTAAAGTCAGCATTCAACGATATGAAGATGATTCGGCTTGTGGAAAATTGCACTTTTTTGATTGATTCAAGATGGTGATACAAATACTTAAATCTTTACAAGGTCAATTTTACAAGGTCAATGATTGTGAAGAGAGGTAAAAAAAAAATGAAACAGAAAAGAGAAAGAAAAGAGAGAGAGAGAGAGAGAGAGAGAGAGAGAGAGAGTAATAAATGTGAGAAAAATGGAAGGAAAATAAAATGGAAAGAAAAAGGAGAAAGAATGGATATTACAATGAAATAAAGATTAAAATATAAAGAATCAGGTTGAAGATCAATCAGTTCTGGGTTCTAGAATTGGAAAATGAAGGCTTGAAAAAATTGTTTTGATTGTTTTATGCTCTTTGCATGTTCTTTCAGTTGTAATTCTGCAGGTTGTGATTAGAAGATTGGAGTTAATTACAGGAAGTTCCAAAATTTTCAAAAAAAGCAAAGCAGAAGAGAAAAAATATTAATATGGCAAGGATGGGTCGGGGAAATATCTAGGGGAAGGTTGGGGAAAAAGAGAGAAAAAAAAACCCCACTATCAAAGCAGTCACTATAACTAGGGAAGAAAAAGGAAAAAGTTTTGTTGAAATATAAACATCAAAGTGGCAAAATTCAAACACAAACACCAAAAGAAACAAATCAGTTTTATAGAAACGGTTTTCTTAGCAAGCAGAGTTTTTTTTAAATTTGTGAATTTTATAGAAATACTTGGGAGAGAGCAATAAATCCATAGCTAAATTTTGATTTGAAAATTTCATTGTTTAATGTTCTATCAATATTCATAACTAAATTCAGTACATTGACAAAGGAAAAGATTATGTTAAAAATGAAATATTGGTGGTGTTAAATAGATGCTTTTTATCATTATGCTATAGACTTATTGATGCATGGTTTAATTGTTTGGATTTTATGGCATATCAACCTTTTTTGGTTATTTAATGCCAAATACATTTTTATAAAAATAATCAATTCTATTTCAAACAATTCAGTTTAGCATGAGTACACAGTTTAATTGTCAAAAACATTTCTATTTCAAGCTATTCAGTTTAGTGAAACAGTTCTAATTCAAACAATTCAGTTTAATATAAATATAGTTTTAGTTTTACACACAGTTAAATGTCAAACAGTTTTATTTCAAACAGTTCCCTTTAGCATGAGTACAATTTCACTGACAAAGCAGTTCTATTTCAAACAATTCAGTTTAGCATGAGTACGCAGTTTTATTGTCAAAACATTTCTATTTCAAGCTATTCAGTTGAGTCAAATAGTTCCAATTCAATGAATTTAGTTTAGTATAAGTATAGATTTTTTTTACACGCAGTTAAATTTAAAATAGTTCTATTTCAAACAATTCAGTTTAGCATAAGTATGCAGCTTAGTTCTATTTGACCCATAGATAGGACCTCATCAGGTGTTACCACTCCAGGCCAGAGTGAACCTGGGAGCAATGGCAATGAAGGGGTGCTCTGCATTCCCCAAAATTCACTATCAAATTGTTTTGTGTCATATCCAGGTCACTCACAGGGAGGAGGTGTCTTACTCCTCTGCAGTGATGCAGTCAGTGTATTCTACAGCCCACCACCCGACCCCACCTGACTGGGTAAACTTATTGATGCAAAGAGAAAACCCAACACAGAGTTACTCAAAAGTTTAGTTTCTGTGTGGCAAACAAGTTCACTTAAAATTGTGTGTGTGTGTGTGTGAGAGAAAGAGAGAATAATAAGAGGTAGTGGCTGTAATGGATTTATTAAACATTTAAAAAGCAAATCACTGCAAAACTTGCTGTCATCTGTTTTCAGAAAAAAAAGGCTAACCTAAAGTTTTATTAATCAACTCTTAACCCTTTCACTATGAAATGAGATTGAAAATATTAAGCAATAATTGAAAAAATAAATCTTTGTGTGGTTATCCTTTTACAGATAACTCTTAATATTAAATTTTTTTTTTTTTCTTTTTCTGTTTTAAAAATTTTGGATATACAAAATTATGCACTGAGTACATAAAAAGGGTTAAGATAAAAATTGACAGGGAAATTGGTGTCCCAGTTAAAGTGAAAGGATTAAAAACAGTAAAGGTTTGTTAATGATATATAACATCATAAAAAACAACAACTGATTATCAATCATGAAAAATAGGGTTTTAAATTGGCTGAGATTAATTAATAATATAAATGCATTAGTTATACAAATTTTTTATTGGGTGGAAAATATTGACGATAGAATTCCAAATTTATTTGGCTTTTTGATACGCTTTCATTGTTCATTCATTGACTTGGAATAAAAATTACAAATATTCTTAAAGTGCAGAAAATGTAAATTCAAATTTTGGCTAATTTTTTAACAACAACAAAAAAAAGTTTCAATAATATTGTTTGTTTCAACCATCCATACTTCAGCTGTTTCATGAAGTTAGTAAATTGAAGCTAACTTTCATCATATATAGGCAAGGAAAGCAGATTCAGATCTTCTTGACCTTTAAACTAAATTGACAGGTAACAGTTACCAATTGGATATTTTGTGGATTTAAAATAAAATCTCTACTTGCACAGATTTTCACTGGTTTACCTTCAGCAGAACTTGATAAATTGATTCCATTCAGTCATACTTTATGAGTCATCAAAGATTTGTATTAATACAATTATTTTTATTGTCACAATCTAAAATTCCATTTAGTACCAAGAAAGTCAAATTTTACTCTTCATTACAACTTTTGGGGAAAATGACAAAGAATTCTGCTTTTAAAAAACACAAAAAATAAAAGTAAAATAATGGTCACAGAATTAAAAAAAAAAAAAAAAAAAAAAGCTGTAATATCATTAAAAACATCAATGTTTAGTTATCGAACAAAAATATTAATAATAATAAAAACAATTACTTATTAGTAATTTGGCTTCTTTGTTTAATGGCATATCAACCTTTGTGGGTTATTTAATGCCAAAGCCAACCTTGTAGAAGAACAAAAGTCATACTATTTAACTTATAGCTGGTGGTGGTGGTGGTGGGGAAATAAGGGAGTTCATACCTTTCCTGAGGGTATTAGTCCAAAAGTGAATGCAATAGTATGACCAGAGTGTGAACTCACAACACAGTCAAGCATTTCAGCCACTACACCATGAGCAATCTGCCAGAATTACTTATGACAATAATAACAGTAAACAAAGTAGTTATATCAAAAGTTGTCATAGTACCATTAATGATTAAGTGATAACAGTATTAGTGGTAACTAGTAAAGATATATGGTAGCAGTAATAATACCAGTTTTAAAATATAATCATAGTAATAGAAAAAGGAATGGTGATAGAGCAATAAGAAAAAGTAATAGTAAATAGTTAGATGCTTTTAAGTGTTATCTTCATGCACAATTAACTACCATGCTTAATATAACAGACCAAATGGCCATTTGCATCATTTTGTACAGTGAACCACAAATCTATATATTCTCTTTGACTAAGATTTTACTGAAAACTTACAAGCCACACAACATGTTTGTTGAGTGGCAACAGACTTATCATTTTCACATGTTTAGGCAAATGGTAGATGTAAAATTATTATGATGAGTAGCAGAAACTGTAGGCCTTTTAGACACTAAAAAGCAAAAATCTAACCAATTAATTGTGTTTTTATATGTAGAATGCAAAAAAAAAAATTGTATTGGAAGCAAAAGCTAAAAATATTTGCATTATACATAATCATATTTTAGAAATTTTAATTTGTATCAACAAAGTTACCAGCAAGTACAGTGGTCCTGTTTTAACAGTCTATAAGACTGCATTTTCTTAACTAAAATGGCTTGCAATGTATACTTATGAAGTGTAATACATTTTTATTTTTTCCAAAATAGAATTTATACAAGGTTCTAAAAACATCTTGTCAAAACTGCCTCACACCTTCCAAATATAGTTAAGTGGAGGTATTACATTATACATGAAAATAAAATATTTATACTTTTTACATACACAAATTAGAGGATCACACTGTACACAAATAAATATGATATATATGTTGAGAGTGATGACAAGGCTGTTTTTATTTCATTTTCATTATATTTCAAACAATTTTACTGTTATTTTTATGTCATATATCATAAAAGCATTTTGATGATGCTGAATCTTGAAGGTTACACAAAATAAATATATGCACACCTATAAACTTATAAAATGATATTTTCACATTTGTCTAGCAGTTCAATATGTGAGTTCTGTCTTAACTAAACATCTTGTGCCAGACTAAGTCACTAAGCATCTGCCTTGTGGCTGAGTGAGTTGCACATTTCACACTGGTAACAAAAAGCAAGTATTCTAGCCCCCCCACACACACCATAGCACTGGTTTACTGGTGCAGGGATCATGCTTAAACAGCCTAGGGCTCAAAGGATTAAGAGCTAAGATGTTGAATACTGAATTTAAGGAAGGCAGGCTCACTTGAAAGATAGGTGCAACATAATCTTTCTCTCCATCTATTTCCTTTAATTTAACCATGCATTGCCCTTTTATCTATATATATATATATATATATATATATATATATATATATATATATTTAATAACTGTATTAATGCACTTGAAATTTCTTTTCTTCAATTTTTGATAATGGTTGAGAAGAAAAGATTTAAACCAGTGGTTCCTAACCGATTTTGGGTCATGCCCCACTGTGGTATTTCTAAAATTCTGATGCTCCCCCTGTAATATTTAATTCTTATATATTCAAAATTTTACTGCAATTCACATGAAGGAAGCTTAAAAGGTCATTTACTTGGTCTCTAAAGAAGCCCCACTAGCGGAGCATGCATCCCACATTGGGAATAACTGATTTAAACCATTATCATTGAGGTGTAAATACTTATAAGCCTCAATATTTTATTAAGTGTCCATGTCCCGATTTGACTTTGGAACTAACTGAATCAATTTTAATATTTGATAAAGGTTCATTGCAATTTTATGTTTACTTTTAAACAAATGTAACTTTTTTTTTTTTAAGAATGAATCTGTTAAATAAAATGTTGCATTTGCTAATGACATGTAAAGCATAAAAGAAAGACAATTTCAGTTCAATCAAAATTATAACTTTTAAAATTTTTTCTGAATACTCTAATATTCAAGTATAAAGATGTTACACATATTACAGAAATAAAAAAAAAAGTGTGTGTGGGAGGGAGAGAGAGAGAGCAAATGTTCATCTTTTTTTATTTTGTCATTGTTTTATACAAAATAAAATTTCCAAACAACAATTAAAGATAACATTCAAACATGGACAAAAATAATTCCTAATGTATTAAAAAATATTGTTAGAACATAATCACATTAACAATTATGAGAACTTGTAATGTAGATCATTTTGGTTGTTATGGCCAGTTAGAATTAAAAAAAAAAAGATAGAAGAAATTCCATTGAAAATAACAGAAAAAGCATTTATTTTTGTATGAACATAAAATATTCAATAATTTGATAAGTATTTCTCAAAGTCAAATTTCTGCTTGAAGAAAAAAAAGGATAATATCTGATTAAAAAAAGAAAGAATAACAATTATTGGGAATGTAAAAACAGAAGGTTCATTTTATGTTATAAAGTAAAAAAAAAAAAAATGTACTGAAAGATAAATGTAAAAATTTACAACCAGAGGGTATTTTCTAAACAGGAATGGAATGGTGGGGAGGAAAAAAAAAGTTTATCATTCTAAAAAACACAAGACGTTGTTTATCTTCTTTAGCATTTGCTTCTAAGTTCTTTTACCAAAATGAAAATGTTTTCTTAAATAAGAAGAAGCATTTTCAACTTACCACCTTCATTTGTCCTGACAATAACAAGTTTTCCATAAGGTCCTTTTTCATCTTCAGAGTGGGAACGTACAGAAAACTGGTATTCTGTATAAGGTTTTAGGTTTTTGATTGATACACTTGTCAAATCTCTGTAAGTTAGAAGTAGAATATATACATACATAAAAACATGCTTATATAAAATATCTATTAAACTAAACAAATTGTTTACTTCAAAAAGAAAGGCATTTATAGAAAAATTGTCAATAACAAAACTTACTTTATCTTATCACAAAAGATACACAAACACAAAAAAAAAAAAAAAAAAAAAAAAAATGAATCATTGAGTCTGTTCAGAAAACATCAAAAATATTCAACCAAAGCAATAAAATGAAAAGGATCTTATAATTTTGATAACTGCTTTATAATACAGGTGACTAAATTTCAAATATTATGCCCCAAAATGGGGTAATCTCATTACAAAGCAGGCAATGTGTGTTTGCTGTTGAAATGTTTTTAAAGACTGGTGAATCTGTAATTCGTGCTCATTTTGTGGTATATCAGAATGATGCTGTTCTGGGTTGAAAATTCAATTCTGAACAGCATCAGTCTGACATAACATGAAACAAGCATGAAAAACTGTGTTGCGATTACAGATTACCCAATAAAAAAAAAACGTTTTAGCAGCAAAAGCACAATGTACACCAGTCCAAGCCATGAGTGTAACTAGGGGGGAAAAATCATTGTCAGCTTTATAATTATATTAACTTTAATCTTTTTATTATTAGATGATGCATAGTCAATCATTCATTTTTAACCACTACCTACTTTATTTTCATTTCAATTGCTAAAAAGTTTGGAATAAAGAGCATATATAGAAGATTTAAAAAAACAAAACAACATTCAGCTTGTATTTTCAATGAATTTTAAACCATTCTAGAATTTATAAAAAAGGAATGAAATAAATGTTCTAATTATAGAATATTCTAGAAACATGTAAAATGGAACAAATATAAAATTCTTTTCTTAAATTTAAATCATCCATATACAGATGCTAAATGAAACTAAATGACAGCTGACATCTAGGCTTTTAAAGAGAATTGTTTTAGATCATTTGCCGACCAACTTAATCTCCTTTGAATCAAAGAGTTGAAAAGATGTACTTAAATGTATTTTTGCACAGGCTTTCTGGATACAAAAATGTCAACAAAACTAAATGTTTGATGCAGTTTTCAACCAAGCTATCTTCTTTGTGTCAAGGAGTCGGTAAGGTGCTATTTCAAATTATTTCTTTTGATTTACTGATTGAATTGAAATATTATTTGTTCAATGATCTGTGGATTTTGATCTCTAAAAATATATAAAATATTATAATCTAGTTTTTCTCAAGCTTCTTAAATGAATTTCCCCTAGACAAATTAACTCATTGTTTTTATGTTGATATACTTTAGAAATAACTAATTCTTATTTTGTTATTATAAAACTTTAGTTTGTTTTCTCAGTCTTTTCATTTCATGTTTATTTTTGTTGCACACATGGCAATTCAAGGTTTGGTTTGGTTTGGTTTCTTTGTTTAATGGCATATCAACCTTTGTAGGTTATTTAATGCCAAAGCTATTCTCCTAGAAGAACAGTAGTGGTACTATTTAACCCATAGCTGGGAGGATAAGGGAGTTCATACCTTTCCCACGGGTATTTGCCCGAAAGTGAACGTAATAGCGCGACTGGAGTACGAACTTGCATACTACGATCCCGCAGTCCATCGCTTTAACCATTACACCATGAGGACACCCCCGTGGCAATTCTAGTAAGTTATACTTGTCAACTCTTGTCTGATTAACAATTCTTAAAAATCAATCAAAATCAATAATGTATTATGCTATGTCTTTAGGGACAAAATTGTTTCAGCAAACCTTTTGCCAGAGATATTAACCTAATGATTATTCTTTTGCATCATTAAGGGCACTTACATCTTACTGTAAAGCTAAACAAAGTTAAAAACTAAGAGGTTGAGAAAAGCAGCATTTAAAATGAGAAATTTCAAATTCTCTCTTCTCTTTCTTATGATCCTGAATTAAAAAAAGAAAAGAAAAAAAGAAGAAGAAAAAAAGAAAAAAAAAGAAAGAAAAAAAAAGAAAAAAGAAAGAAAAAAGAGAAAGAAAGAAAAAAGAAAAGAAAAAAGAAAAGAAAAAAAGGAAAAAAGAAAACAGAAAAGAAAAAGAAGAAAAAAAGAAGAAAGAAAAAAGAAAAAGGTGCCAGACTGTCAGATAGCAAAACTAAACTTTAAGCCTTTTCCTAGTAGTAATGAAATTTAATAAAAAATGATCTCCGAAAATGCTTCTTACGTTCTGATATATTTTTCCTTTTCTCCAGGTTTCGGAGTAGTTGGATTATACTGTATTGTATAACTGATAATATCACTGGAAAAATCTGGCCTTTCCCAAGTCAAATTCACAGTAGATGAAGAAACAGGTATTGCTGAGATGATAGATGGGGCAGGAGGTACAGTGGCTTCTGAACTAGTTTGAAATACTTTGGTCACTTGAATGGAGGCATCATCTCCACTGAAAGCATTCACTGACACTTGGTAAAATGTGTTATTGTCTGAAAAATAAACAAATCATTAAAAATAGATGAGGTGATAAAAAACTGATGAATCAAACTGGTTGTTTTATAAATGCAACAACAGACAAACAAATGTCCAACATTAAGCAGCAAAAGACTTAAGACAATAGAAATAAAATAGAATGACCTTGTGTGAAAGGTGAGCAAACGAGAGAGAAAAACTAAGAAAAGGAGAGTGTAAAAGGTAACATATCAAAATAAAATCATTCTTTTTATCATTTTACATATTCTAGACCTTTTGGTTTGGTTTGGTTTGATTTGGTTTTATGGCATATCAACCAATATAGGTTATTTAACGCCAAATCCATTTTTATGTAAATAATCTGTTCTATTGAAAACAGTTCAGTACACAGTTTGTCAAAAACATTTCCATTTCAAACTATTCAAGCAGTTATATGTAATAATTCGGTTAAGTGTAAATACAGTTTTAATGTTGAAAAACAGTTCTATTTGAAATAATTCAGTTAAGCATAAGCATGCAGTTTAAATGTAAGTACGGTTTAATTGTCAAAAACGTTTCTATTTCAAGCTATTCAGTTTACTCAATTCATTTTAGCATAAGTATGCTGTTAGTTCTATTTAACCCATAGATCGGGCCTATCAGGTGCTACCACTCCGGGCCAGAGTGGACCTGGGAGCGATGGCAATGAAGGGGTACTCTGCATTCCCCAAAGCTCCAGCATTGCTGGAACTTCACCATCAGATTGTTTACTGTCATATCCAGGACACTCGTAGGGGGGGGGTCAGTGTATTCTACAGCCCCAGCCGACTGGGCAATCTAGACCTTTTGATATAGTAACAGTAGATTGGCATATACATAAAAATGAGAAAATGTATCAAGGTGAATGTGAATTTCAGCTAATTCTTATCATTAAGGGTTTTCGGACTGTTGTCTTCATCTTTATCGTTATTTCCCCAACGTTTTGGCCAATATGTCCTCCGGAGGATATATTGGCTGAAACATTGAAGAAATAACAATAAAGATGAAGACAACAGTCCGAAAACCTTTAACGATAAAAATCAAGCTTCGTCTCAGAAATTCAGACAACTGATATTCAGCTAATTCTATTTACCAACCCCTCCGCTCAGGCAGGATATGACACAAGGTCAATTTTTAAGCGGAGTTTAACAGGTTTGAATTCAGAGTTTTCCTTCTCCTTGACTAGTTGCCTCACCAAGGCTGAAGAATCCAGTCTGTCCTACTATTTTACCCATAGTTGGAGGGAGAAGAATTGGATTCATACCTTTCCCAAGGGTATTAGTGCTATGTGAAATGCAATCAGTCTCGTCCAGGATTTGAACTCATGTCGCCGTGTCCATTTCCTATGACGATAACCATTACTCCACGGGCACCTCCTGATATTCAGCTAATTCTTTCAATTATTAACTAGTGTTCATATTTTTATTGGTTACAGGAAACAAACACAAAAATGGCTGTATTATTTTAAGATATGTAATCTTTTAAGTATGAGAGCAATTCAATAAGGACAAATATTGCCTAAGGAGTGGGCAAAAGGAAGCACTGTTTATAGCTGCATCTTTTTCAAGGAAATCAATAATGATGAGTCCTTTCATGTCACGGAACACAGTCAGCATGACCTTTAACTGCTGACCCTAAAACTTTTTGTTTATCGAGAGTTGGTGTGTTTCTACACTATAGACTGTCTTTGCAACTCAGACTTGTGTTGGCAAATCCATGTTTAGAGCCCATTTGTTAACACTTTATTGACCAAACCATGCTTCTCTGTACACATCACACACTCTTCTGAAAATTTCACATGGTTTGCTCTTCTCAACCACCAAAAATTTGATGACAGACCTCTGTTCAAACCTGGAACACACTGTGTGATTTACCACTATGTTGAATAACCTCAAATCAAATATTTTTGCAAGATTAAAATAATTTTTGCCATAAACCAATTCCAAACAATGCAGAGTTTACATTTCTGAAAAAAAAAAAAATCCTTTTACTTTTTCCCAAAAAATCCCTTTATCCTCTCATAATATTGTATTGATGCAACTAAAATCTTTCATCCTATGCATGAGTGAAATGAAACCATTTAACTATTTAACTGTGTGCAAACAAATGACTGATCTTAAATTAAATAGTTAGTGTTAGATAGCAATTGTGACATGGTATGCTACCGAGAGAAGGAAAGGGAGGTCAATTCCCCTACCCTTTATGTGTTTGAATCAACAGTCACTAAGACTGACCGCTAAAATGGACGGAGGATGAAGGTCAAAGCTACTCATACTCCATGACCTGTTGGACAAAGAAAAAAATCCAGGTCACTCTAGTATCATAATTGGATGGTGGAGAAGGAAAAAGTCAAATGATTGGCCATAGACCCTTTAGTGCCAAAATGACATTTTTTTCGTTAGAGAAATTTGGAAAAGAATCTTCAGTTTGAGGACAGAAGTCGGTGGATAAAGACGCTGGCTTACAGCCAAACTTCGGGAGGTCCCTCGCCCACAAAAAGAATCTTTAGTTCTGGACAGACATTGGCGAAAGAGAGACGCCAATTCCGCCAACTCCAAGGATGTCACTCATCCATAAAAGAAAGGAACCTGAAATGAAGCCTTGGCAAAGATAAGTACAACTTAAACTGTTTTTCCTTCCTAAATATTGGAATTATATGTATTCAAAAAAGAAAGAGAGAAACTGAAAGGATTCTGTTTCATCAACAGTAAATTTGTGAATGAACTTTGTTATATGCTTCAGCCCGGCGACTTAGGCGACTTAATTTCTCAAGTAAAAGAAAAAAGAAAGAAAGAAAGGAGAAAGAAGAAAAGAACTGTTGAGAGACATTTATGTTTGATACTGCTTGCTGGCTTAATATAGCCAGTATTTTAAAAAGAAAAGAGAAAAGAAAAAGGAACTGTTTCTTAAATTTTATTATTATTTGTTTGGTCGTCGCCTATTAAAACTTTGTAATATTTTAAATGCACCCTTATGTTGAAATCTTTTGGTTGTGTTATTTATTTACTGAGTCGCCTTCTTTCGTACATATCTGTTTCAGCTTCGTATCACTTTCATTTATTCTCGCTAAACGTCTTATTCATCTTAAAACATTACAAGGGAATTTGGGAAATTTGACTACAGTTAATATTTTCTAACCTTGTAGTCCATGTTTTCCGTTATCTGAGGGGGTATGAAAACGAGGGACTTGGTGGGGTATGTGAAAGTGAATTGGAAACCCCCTCGGCCAGTGTCGGAGATCAGTCTAGCCCCAAATTAACCCCCACATTATTTGCCAGTTTACCATATGCCCGAAATAGGAGTCTTGACTAGGACTTATTTTGCGGAGGGTCAAGTGACAGATTGCTCTCGACGTCACATGCACATAAAAATGAACTCTTATCCTGAGATAATTATTTATGCAGCGTCACACAATACTTGAAAACACTGTTTAAAATGTTACCCACAGAATATTCATCTATACATATAAACAGGATTAGGCATTAATTAACCTACAAGGGTTAATATGCCATAAAAACCCATTCAACCAAGCAATCTAAACTCTTTTCGACAGCATAAAGTGTGCATAGTAAATTATGTAACCAATTAGACATTAATTTTAGAAATAATTCAATTTTTAATATAAGTAGAATTTAAAAATAAGTAACAGAAAAGAAATAGCTTTAAGAGATCAACAAATAGTACATTTGTTGTTTTTGTAACATCAGTCATAATCAAAGATAGTCACTTCATCATAGGAAATATAAGGTGCCCGTGGTGTAATGGTTATTGTCGTAGGAATTGGACACAGCCACGTAAGTTCAAATCCTGGACGAGACTGATTGCATTTCATATAGCACTAATACCCTTGGGAAAGGTATGAATCCAATTATTCTCCCTCCAGCGATGGGTAAATAGTAGGACAGACTAGGTTCTTCAGCCTTGGTGAGGCAACTAGTCTAGAAGGAAAACTCTAAATTCAAACCTGTTAAACTCCGCTTAAAAATTGACCTTGTGTCATATCCTGCCCAAGCGGAGGGGTTGGGTAAATACGTCATCATAGGAAATATCAATGGAAAATAGAGACTTGTCACCATCCTCTATACAGTAGTTGCTATAAGTTAAGGAACGGAACAATAACAAATATTTAAATAATTTTTTTTTTACTTGAAAAAAATTTGCATGTATGTATATGAAATTTTCCCAAAATATACTTGGAACATATATGTATTTATTACAAGTTTTCTAAATTTTGTTTTACAGTAAATTAATAGTCAACTGAAAAAACAAAAATATACATTTGGATCTGGTCAAAAGTTAAGGAACACATCATAAATCCTTGTTAGATCAATATATAAACTGAAGAAAAATTGAATATTTGGTGAATTTTCCTTTGCACCGGATTACCTTATTGCATCTTTGACCACATGAGTCAATTAACTTCTTACAAAAGGTGATAGTGATACTTTCCCATTCTTCTTCTAGAAAACTTATAAATCATCAATATTTTGAGGATTTCTGTTCTGAACTTTCTTTCCTATGATTTTCCATACATTTTCTATAGGACTCATATCTGGGCTTTGTGGTAGCCACTTCATAACAGCTATTCCTTCCTCTTCAAAAAACTTAACAGAGTTTTAGCTTTGTGGCAAGGCACATTGTCTTGCATAAATATTGGAGTTTCAAGTGTCCCTTTGAGGAAGAGCATGCTGGTGAAGAAGTCTTTAATAAACACTGGCATTAATATTACCATGAAAACAAACAATGGCTCCTACTCCTGCTGAAAAAAATCATCCCCACACCATTATACTCCCCACTCCAAATTTCACAGTTTTCTTAACACATTTTTATGTCTTACAAACCTCTTACCATCAGATCCAAAGAAGTTGAATTTAGATTCATCACTAAAGTGAACCGTATTCCATTGTTCCTCTATCCACATGATATCCTCTGTGGCGAAGTCAAGACGAACCCTTTGACTTTTATGATAATGCTTTTTGACCATCATACAATACCAGCAATTTCAGAATATGCTTTGGCTTCTTCATGATTTGCTAAAATTAGCTTTTTTTTTCGAGTTAAACAATTATGTGCTTTCACCTCCATCTTGCTAAAAAAAAGTTCCAAGGATGTATGACTGTTGACTATAAATTAAAATTAGTAAACAAGTTGTTTAAAAATTACCTAAATTATTATAATTCAACAGTGTTCCTTAACTTTTGACCATGGCAAAATGTGTGTATATATATATATAAATATACATACACACACACAATATATATATATATATATATATATATAAAAACACACACACACACATATATATATTTAAAGTTCACTATTATTTACTGTAAAATAAATTTTAGAAATCTTCATATATAATAAATACTTATTTGTTCCAAGTATATTTTGTGAAAATTTCATAAACATACATGCAAATTTTTTCAAGTAAAAATCATTTAAATATTTGTGGTTGTTTCTTTTCCTTAACCTTTGGCCACTACTGAATAATGGAATTATGATTCTAAAGTTTTGATTAAAAGATTTATGAAATAGACTGTTGTATATAAACTAAAACAGCTGAGGTGGGAGAGTGATAGAACCGATTTGATATAGAATCATATTTCCTATGAATGATATCTTAGTAGGTATTATACTCCCAACAAAATGGACTCACCCTTCTCCATAAATACAGATCAACAGAGCGTCAGGGAGAGTTTACCAGACCCGCGTGACACAGTCACATGTAATACCACTTGTGTAGTGGAAGGATAGTGACTACCCCACTGGACTCTCAGCTTCCGATTAACTAACTACTGTCTAACCAGGTTCACTTGTATCTTGTTTCTGTTACTTGAATATATATGTTTTTCTATCAACCTTTTTGTGTTCCCTGTGCCTTTCTTTTGTCAGCATCACAACAGTAAGTGAGTGCATTGATCTCTTTAAAAAATTATGCGGTGTTTTTCATCAACCAAAACAGGTCACAAGGGAGAAGATCAATTTGAAAATAAACAAATCCTCAAGTTAGCATTATCTTTGGCATTGATATCATTTACTGTAGATTGTGGTATATAAGTCATTGTAGGTTATTTAATGCCAAATCCTCTTTACATATATATTAAATATATTATTTGTAACATTTTTAAATGAGCCTGAGCTCATTTTTTGGCACACAGTTAAATGGTTTCTTGTATTTCTATCTAATACTATTTACTATTAATCCTTTGCTTGCACACAGTTAAATGTTTTCAAGCATTGCTATTTAACACTAACAATTCAATTAAACATCAGTCATTTGTTTACATACAGTTAAATGATCAAACAGTTCTATTTCTAACAAGTCATTTTAACACAAGTCATTTATTTGCACACAGATTAAATATCAAACAGAGGGGTGTCCTTGTGGTGTAATAGTTAAAGCGATGGACTGTGAAATCGTAGTAAGTGAGTTTGTACTCCAGTTGCACTATTATGTTCACTTTCGGACAAATACCCTTGGGAAAGATATGAACCCCCTTATCTTCCAAGCTATGGGTTAAATAGTACCACTAGTGTTCTAGAAGAATGGCTTTGGTATTAAATAACCAACACAGGTTGATATGCCATGAAACAAAGAAACCAAACCAAACCAAATATCAAATAATTCTACTTGACCCATAGACAGGACCCTATCAAGTACTACTACATCAGGTCAGAGTAGACCTGGGAGCAATGGCAATGAAGGGGTGCTCCAAATTCCCCAAAGATTCAGCATTACTGGAACCTCACCATCAGGACACATATGAGGGGAAGGGGATCTTATTCCTCTGCAGAGATGCAGTTGGTGTATTCTACTGCCCCATCTGACTAGACTGTACACTGTAGTAAAGGTTTGGATTTTAATCCTGCTATATAACTCAATCTCTAGTTTTTGACAGAGAGGAGATAAATTTTGCTTGCAGAAGTTTTTTTATTTATAAATTAAAAAACTACCATGAAATGATTAAATCTAAGAAGTCAACTTTTTTTAAAGTTTATCTGGTGAAGTAGAGGTTTCCCTAAATAGAAAATGTAACTGTTGATCAAATCAGATTAATTTTCACCTTGGTCATGTTACGGGAATTTATCTATAAAAAAATTTTTTTTTTATTTTTTAATTCTGCTTTGTTTGGAATTGGTTTATGGCAAAAATTATCTTAATCTTGCAAATATATTTGTTTTGAGGCTATTCAAAATGTCAGCAAATCAAACAGAGTGCTCTTGTCTTAAACAGAGGTCCGTCATCGAAGTGCAAACCATGTGAAATTTACAGAAAAGTGTGAGAGAGAAAGTTTATAAATGGGCTAAACATAGGTTTGTCACTATGACTCTGGGTTGCAAAGACAGTCCATGTGGAAACACTGACTCTCTGGTAAAGAAAAAGTTCTGGGTGCAGCAGTTAGTAAAGAAGGTCATGCTGAAAACCTTCTGAGACATGAAAGGACCATCATTATTGATGTCCTAGAAAAAAGTGCAATTGTAAACTGTGCTTCCTACTGACAACTCCTGAGGTAAAATTCCCCTTATTCATTGAATGTTCCTGGAATAAATGATGTAATTTAAAATATTACAATAAGAGTTGAACTTAAAATGCCAAAATTAAAAACTATGATATGATTCCTCTTTTAAAATTGGGTTTGTAAACTTGTGAGTAAAATTGTAGAATAGTGAAGTTTTCATCTTTTATCTGCAAAATATCCATAACTGTACGAAAAGTATGGACCCCCATATGCCCGCACTTGCCATGGGTTACGTAGTACCACTACTGTTTTTCTACAAAGCTGACTTTGGCATCAAATGACCCACAAAGGTTGATATGCCATTAAACAAACTATAACTGTACAAAAAAATGAATATCATCTACTATAAGCATTTGATGTGAGCAAATATTTTCTATGGTAGATATAAATAACATCACTTAGATTCTTCTCTCATTTCTTTTGAACCCTTTTTTATATTTGTCTATTTTCCCCTCTACCACACCATATTTTTTTCTTCCTCCACAAACTCTTACTGAAATATAAATTCAGCACTCTTGATAAGAATTTTGATTTACTTAATATTATATCAGCTAAGTAACTATTGAACAATATAGTCAGTTCTGAGGTTCAATCCCTCTAAGATTATGTTCATTAAAGAATAAGTGTTGTGGCCTCGGAAAGGGTCACTAATGAAAATGCAAACACGGATATTAGATAACAGATTATCATATTTACCCAACCCCTCCGCTCGGGCAGGGTATGACACAAGGTCAATTTTTTAAGTGGAGTTTAACAGGTTTGAATTCAAAGTTTTCCTTCTCCTAGACTAGTTGCCTCACCAAGGCTGAAGAACCATTACACCATGGGCACCTCCAAGATAACAGATTATATTACACAAGAAAGATAGAGTTACATAGAAAAGGTAAGAAGTCTCATACTGTTTGGATAACACTGATATTGATCTACCTCTCTGGCAATGAAATCTCTCAGAACTAATAACGGTGAGAAGAGTCCATTATGGTGAGATGGGTAAGGCTCCCACAGCAATAAGTAAGATCAAGTTTGTTCCCCAAACAATACTTCTAGTCCATTGAACTATGACATCCCAACTTAAAACTGGCTTATATCAAACTTACTAGTCAAATATTCAAAGTGAAAAATAAGAAATTTTTAGAATTCAAGTTTTTAATTTGAGTGAAAGCAAATCCACTCAGGATATACATAATATATACAGGTGACTGTAAATCTATTTGATTTTCATATGAAAATCAGAATAAGAAATTTCTTGGTTAATAAGAATGTTTATTTACGCTTAAAAAAATTAGCAAACTGGATGCTTAGAAATTTACATAAGAATGTATGATGTGTATAATGAAAAAACTGTTTACAATGGGCTAAATATAAGTTTGCGACTATAAGCCTAAGTGAAAAAGACAGTTCATCAACTGGAAATACATTGATTCTCTACAAAAGAAAAAAATTCCAGAAAGTAAATGTCATGTTGACAATCTTTTGGAGTATGAAAGGACTCATCACTATTGATTCCCTTGAAAATGGGTTTAACTGTAAACAATGCTTCATATTGCCAACTCTTTAGGCAATATTCACCTTAGTTATTGAATGACCCTGGTGGATTAAGTCGAAGGTAGTTTTATGAAATTATTTCTTTGGAAAAGTTAACAGGTGCAAAGGTTCTGTCTTTAGGAACAGAAATATTCTTCATAATAAAAAAAAAGAAAAAAGTACCAGATGATATCCCATGGAAACTATAACTGATACAGACGGTATGGATGATGAAGTGGTTCTTACAAATACGTTTACTCAAACTAAATCTCTGTTACATTGTCTGGAGCAAGAAGTGAAAGGCATTGGCCTCTATGTGAACTCAGATGAAACAGAATTCATGTGGCACCATCTCCTCATTAAATGTCAAACCTCTAAATTTAATAGATAAGTTCATATACCTTGGTAACAATATCTCATCTACTGAAAGCAATATCAACATATACATTAGCTAAGTGTGGACAGCTATTGACAGGTTAACCATCATATGGAAATCTGATCACTTTGATAAAATAAAATGGAAATTCTTCCAAGCTGTAGCCACGCCAGTACTACTGTATGGCTGCACCACTAATGAAACACCTGGAGAAAAAGCTAGATGAGAACTACACAAAGATGCTGCAAGCTGTTTTGAACAAATTCTAGAAGCAGCACCCTACAAAAGAGCAGCTGTACGGCCACTTACCTCCCATCTTACAAACCATCCAAGTAAGACAAGCAAGACATGCTGGATACTGCTGGTGAAGTAGGGACAAACTCATAAGCAATGTTCTCCAATGGACTCCTACACATAGACACACTCTTAAACATGGCCGACCAGCAAAAACTTACATTCATCAGATCCATGCAAATACTAAATGCCATTTAGATGAATTGCCAAGAGCAATGACTGATAGGGGTTGACAGAGAGAGAGAGAGTCAAGAGAATCCATGCTGTCAGCAGCCTTGATGATGTTGATTATATAAATATTCTTGTTGACAGTGGATAATTCATTATCTCAGGTTGGTTTGTTGGGTTTGTAAAGATTACTTAATCTTGTACACAAATAATAAAAGAATTTGATAAATTAATTCTGTTGTAAAAGTGAAGAAGTAATAAGAGCAAATGAATAGGGAGAAGACAAGTGTGACAATTCTTTTAGGAAGGCTTCTTGTTTTTTTTAAACTTAAACAAAGGGTTAAATAAAAAAAAAAAGGAATATAAGAAAATACAATGAGATTTACAAAAGATTTCAGCCTTCTCCTCCTCCTCCTCCTCCTTCTCCTCAGTATAAGGAGTGTTGTAAGATTTGCAAAGAAAAATAAGAGAAAGTAATCAAATAAAATCAACAAATATTTTTTGATGTGTATAAACACAACCAAGTAGATAACTCAATTCTTAGTTTACACTGAAAAGTTATCACAGCCTTTTGGCCAAAAAATGCAGGGGGGGAGAGAGAGAGAGAGAGAGAGAAAAATCAAGCTATATACAACAAATACTTTTTTCAAACAGATAATAGTACGATAATTGGTTGTGTGTGTGTGTGTGTGTGTGTGTGTGTGTGTGTGTGAATAAAAAAAGATTGAAAACAGTAATTTTACTTTGACTAAGAATTATTTCTTTTTTGTTTATTCTTTTCATTTTCATATTTTCTGTAGAAGTATATTTCATACAGGATGATAAATTGGTTTGATTTCTTTGTTTAATGGCATATCAACTTTTGTGGGTTATTTAATGTGAAAGCCATTCCTGCTGAACAGCAATGATACTATCTAACCCATAGCAAAAGATATAAGGGGGCGGTTCCATACCTTTCCCAAGGGTATTAGTCGAAAAGTGACGATAATAGTGCAACTGTAGATTGAACTCATGACTACGATGTTGCAGTCCAGCACATTAGCCACTACACCACAGAGATTCCCTCATAATTATTTGGAATATTACCCTATTTTTATCACATTTCAGCAGTTATATCCACTAGTTTTAAGAATACTGATTGAAAATGGGATTAACCCCCATAAAAAAAATAAAAAAAATAAAAAACCAAAACTAAATATACTAGTCTATATGATTTAGGGAATCTTAAATGAAACTTCAAATATTGAGCAGATATTCTAGTCAACATAACTGTGATTTTTTTTTTTTTAATCGTTGAATTTTTACTTCTTGGTGCATGACATTTCCAGTAACCAAATGTCAAATTAAGAAAAGATTTTAAATTTTAAAAATCTGAAATTAAAATCCTGAAACAAAAGAAGATAATTAAGCAAAGGTAATCAACACAACAGTTCCTTGGGTGGCAAAAAAAAAAAAAAAAAAGTTTTTTTTTTTTCTCTCCCTTCAATTAAAAATTGTATCAAGATTTCTGTGTAAAAGCTTAAAAATTATTTTGATAAATAATAGTGGCTAAGTCAGTCCTTTTCTTTATCATTATATTTATGATTATTATTAAGTTTATAGTTTATGTAAAACCTGTGGTTATAGAGAAATTTTAATAAATTTAGCATTTAGGCGAGATTTCTTTTAAAAATCACATAATTTTAAGCTTTACTGAAGTTATTAAAATTAGCCCTTTTTTTCTCAACATTATTTTCTAGAAATGTAAAAAAAAGTAAATAAAAAACCTGTGGTCGCATTAGTTTATTAAGCTTAAATTTTTTTTCTTAAATAACTAGGGGTATATAATAAGAGACTTTTGGTAATTTTCCAGTTTATGCCATATTATATATAAATTTTTTTTTTTCTGATTACATTTCCCTAGGGTTTTGTAAAATTACGATCACAATGACTGAACCAATTCAAATATCTTATTTTAGAAAACTGGTATTGTCTTTTACTAGCTTGCCATAAACCGGAAAAAAAAAAAAAAAAGAAAAAATTTCAAGGGCAGGATAATTGGAAATTAAGTCACTTCACAAAATTATTAAGTATAAGATGTGTCTTTTCATGTAAGCTTTAGAGAAAGCTGCTTTGTGCCTTTCATTTCTACAATCCACTTCTTTGTCCTGTACACCAATATTACTTGTATTTTAGTAACTGATATTTGAAACATGCTGAATTGATTTGAGCGAGAGAGAGAATATGTGTGTATGAGAGAAAGATATTTTTTTTAATTTTTACTTCTACATGGTAGAAAAATAAACTGTCAAATTTTTAATAAATTGCAACAAAAAATACAAAGTAAAATTCAAATTATCTTATGATAAAAGCAAACTATTAAAAAACTTGATTTGTGAATGTAATGGTGTAAAGAAAAAAAATAACAATATATCTATATTTTTTCATTTTGTTTTGTTGTTTAATGGCATATCAACCTTCTTGGGTTATTTAATGCCAAATCCATCCTTCATAGCTGAGATATATCTGTATCAATAAATGACAGTTGTCGGTGTGTTCATGGATGATAAATAAAAATGACATGGCCTGATATAATTTTTTTGCATGAAAACTTACTAGTTGTCAACTTAACAGACAGGCTATATAAAAGGGTCATTTGAAGTCGCTAAAGGAAGAAAAAATAGCAAAAGCAACAATCTAGTATTCTAAATAATGCAAACCAATTTAAACAGATATACTGTCCAGCTAGCATCACATGTCATAAATTCAAGTCATAAGCTTTACTTTCAATTAAGTTGGAAATGGAAAACATTTCCAAGCTTCTATGCACTTTCATTTTATTGACAAATTCTGTGTTTGTGAAAAGAAGATTGGAGAAAATTCTGATAAAGTTTCTTTGAAGAAACAATAAAGAATCCAAAATATTTTCTTTGAAATATTTGGTAAAGTTTTGGAACAAAATCCACCCTTCTAATTTTGTAACAGATACCCCTCTCCCAGAAACTTATTTGGATCATGAAATAATAAAACAGAGGTTCAGACTATTAAAAAAATCAATTTTAAAAATTGAAAAAGAAATTGTCCAAAAAGTATTTTATTGATTTTTAAGAGTATATTTTTACTCTTTGTAATGTATGTTCTTTTTAAAATAAAACCTGACCTTTCAAAATCTACAGAATTATTTATTTTTAATTAATGTATATTTTTCGCCAGTAATGTTCTTTTCAAATCAGAAATATTTACTTTCAATCAAGTTTGAAATGGCTGTTCTTAAAAACTTTCTTGAAAAGATATTAAATGTATTAAAATGTACACTTATCCTAACTGAATTTAGGATTGGATTTGAAAGATGATTTTTGACAAATGATGTAGGTACAAACACAAACTTTTGATATTTCTTTAACACCTCAAACTTGTATGAATTTTGTCAAAAAATCTTTTGGAAAATCTAGTAAAGAGATTAGGAAAAAAAACTTGATATAAAGTTTCTTTAAAGAATTTCAGATATTTTAATTCAAAAATTCTTTATATAGTGTAGGAAGATTTTTTTCAAGTAAAACTTAATTTAAAAAAAATTTAAAATGAACTTATAATTGAACTGTAATGAAATTTTTGGTAATTATTAAATAAAGACAGAACTTTTTTTTTATAAAGTTGTTTCCATTTTAAATTGCAGATAAAACTGTTTTTAATCATGATTATAGTCCTCTATTAATTTGATTGTTTTATTTATGAATTTGTGCATGAAAAGAGACATTTAAAATTTATTTCATACATGAGAAAACACATCGTCTAACTACTGATAACCCTTTATATCATTATTATTGTCATTTTCCCTAGGCAATGCCAGTATCTGTTAATGCAAGCCATAGTAAAATTTTTAAAAAATTTCATATCAAATCTAATTTAGCAACTGTAATTATGTAGCATTTGTTTCTCAACTCTTAGAACTATATTAAAAATATTAGATGACATTTTTGCAAAATGGTTTAAACTGGAAAATCCCAATTTAAAAACACTCATTCTTTCTTCTTTCTCCAGTAGATAGATTTATTTTTGAAATTTATTTCTTTCCTTTTTTTAGTCTGTTTAGAATAAAAACTAAAAATAATAAAGACAGATGACTACTAAGAAGTAACAAATGACCCCCTTGGAAAGCTTACCAAGATTGTTTAACGTATAGTCGGTCAAATTGCTTGGAAGCCTGAATTCAAGTTTCTTTTCAGGAGCATCAACTTTATAGAGTTGCAGTACAAAGAAATCAATGGAAACGGTTTTGTCAAAGTCCCAGGACACAACCACAGAGCTAGTGTTCTGTATAGCCACATTCAGGTTTTTGGGGGTTTCAACTAAAGTGGAAAGAAAAAAGACAAAAATCTTTGATTAGTCAGAAGTGAAATGAGATTATAATTGTCGTTTTCTTTTTGATTTGTTCTTAAACATGAATTTACAAAAGATATTTGTAAAACAGAGCAGAAGTGAAAAAATTTAAAACTAATTTTTCTTCTTTCTAACATGAATGATGAGATCGAATGAATGAATGAATGAATGGATGAAGGAGCCAGGGAGTGGTATTTATGAAAATTGATGATGTGCTCTTTGGGTGGGTCAGTGGTTGTTTAGGCTCAGTGCCAAAAAATGGTCTAAGTGTTGAAAATGGCAACTGGACAAAGAGAGCAAATAGCTACATGCTTTACAAATATTCTCCAGTCTAAATAAGAAGTGGAGACACACAAGAACTTTCGGAGGGGTGGAGAGAAAAAAAGAAAGAAAGAAAGAGAAAGCTATTCAATCAGATCTTTGCAAAAAACAGCAATCACGAGAAGGTTTTGAGGAAGATTCTTGAAGAACTATATATATATATATATATATATATATATATATATATATATATATATATATATATATATATATATATATACACCAATCTCTCTGCATGAGCAGAATTCAGCACAAGGTCATTTTGAGTGGAGTTTAACAGGCTTTCCTTCTCATAGACTAGTTACCAATCCAAGGTTAAAAGAACTCTGTCCGCCTTACATTTATCCATTGCTGGAGGGAGAACAGTTGGATGAATATTTTTCCAAGGGTATTAGTGCTGTTAGAATGCATCCAGGATTTGAACTCGGGTTGCCATGTCCATTTCCTATGACATTAACCATTATGCTATGAGCGCCACCTTGTTGAAAAAATCTTAATAGAAGTTGTGATGGTGGCAATTAATATTTTAAAAAAGGCTCTTCATTGTTAGGATGTGGCACATTATGATTAAAATTTTCCAGAAAAAGAGTCTTTATGTGACAACTGTAATATTTTGACAATTTCTGAAGATTTTTTTTCCAGATTTCCAAAGAAAAGTTACAATTTAGGTTTTATTGACTGAATCACTGAAAGCACCTGGTTATTATCAGGTCTCTACTCCAACTTTCTGGACTTAATTTACTAACTTCACTTTTTTCTTTTAAAACCAATTTCAAGTATTTCCTTTTCCAACTCATTTATTGTAGAGTTAAGTAAGACTGTTGCTGCTTCTGCTGGTTACTGTACAGGGTTCATTAGTAGAATGCCTCAAGGAGCTAAATGTCTGAATAATTCAGTTGTTCCTTGTGAATCTTGAAGGTGGATATGAGCATATTTGGGGTTAGCTTTAAATAGTTTGCCTTTGTTAATAGACAATTCAAACTTATTGCAAATGTATATTTGATTACATTTAATTAATAATAAATTAAAAGATGAAGATAAAACTGTAGGTATTAAACAGCTATTCAGAAGATCACATCAAGTGGAAAAACATTTCTTGGAAAGCATACTGTTCATGATGGAATATATATTGGGGAGCATTTTCAATGCATTGTCATCTTTAAACATCGAGTTTTGAGAATCGATATTTTTTTCCAGATTATATCTCTCTACTTGACCGTTTCCTTGTGACAATCAAATAACTGTTTGCTATGACCTGTTAATGTAAAAAGACATTAGTTTCTTTATATATATATAATATATATATATATATATATATATATATATATAATTATAACAGTGTTGGTTGTCACTAAATCACTTTGTGGGTTTGTGTCCAACCAAGTGCAATATAATATGGAGAATGTTCAATATCTAGGATAGAGCTATTAATTCCATGGAATTATATATATATATATATATATATATATATATATATATATATATATATATATATATATAGCCTCTGTCTAAGTGAATATATGGGTAGAAGAAGTTTTTGTAAACATGATGACTAAAGTGTTGGGACTGCACCCTTAAAGTAAGTGAGTTCAAATTCCAGTTGCACTATTACATTCACTTTCAGACTAATGCTCTTTGGGAAAAGCATTGAACCCCTTAATCCACACCTCCACCAGCTATGGGTTAAATAGTATCACTGCAGTTGCTATACAAGGATGACTTTGGCTTTAAATAACCTATGAAATTTGATTTGCCATTAGACAAAGAAACTATGAGTGAATATATACAAACACCCCCAAAACATAAAACAACTGACAAGGACTAGCAATGACTGTTTTTTGGTTTGGTTTGATTTTATGGCATATCAACCATTGTAGGTTATTTAATGCCAAATCCTCTTTATACATATATATTAAATATATATGATTTGGTTTGGTTGGGTTTTATGGCATATCAACCATTGTAGGTTATTTAATGCCAAATCCTCTTTATACATATATATTAGATATATATGATTCGTAAATACATTTTGTAGATAACATTTTTAAATGAGCCAAGCTCATTTTTTTTTCAGTTTCACATATTTCTATCAAATACAAATAATTCTATTTAATTCAATCATTTGTTTACACACAGTTTAATGTTTTCAAGTATTGCTATGTATCACTAACAATTCAATTAAACAGTCATTTGTTTACATACCATTAAATGATCAAAGAGTACCTTTTCAAACAATTCAGTTTAGGACAAATACAATTTTTTGTTTACACACAGTTAAATATGAAAACAATTCTATTTCAAACAATTCAGTTGAACATAAGTACAAAGTTTACATGTCAAATAGTTCTATTTGACACATAGATAGGCCACTATCAGGTGCTACCGCTCCAGGCCAGAGTGGACCCGAAAGCAATGGCAGAGAAGGGGTACTCCACATTCCCCAAAGCTCTAGCACTACTGAAGCCTCACCATCAGATAGTTGAGTGTCATATCTAGGACACTCATTGGGGGAGTGTTACCCCTCTGCAGAGATGCAGTCAGTGTATACTGCAGCCCCCGCCAAGCGGGCCAAATGATGATGCAATGTCATATCATTACATGAAAACTTTAAGGATAACAATGTATTTTTCAATTAAGGTTAACATATTCAGATTCAAACTAGATGTTAGCAAGTGACCCTTGAATATACAATCTTTCAAAATGTTGTGTTGCTTTGACTACACGGCATATATTTGGAGTAAAATTTTGTTTTCATTTCAGTACACAGAGGGCAATTTGAGATTAATTTTATTTATTGCGGACTTTTCCCCCTCATCTTGGTAGTTTTGTGTTGTTTCTTCTTTCACTACGTTTCGGCCACATTTCACCTCTGGCCTTCTTCAGGTGATTTTACTGTGACCTCGGATAGGAATGCTGAGTCTTGTAACCGTATCCCCAGTAAT
Source organism: Sepioteuthis lessoniana (assembly GCA_963585895.1). Lineage (NCBI taxonomy): Eukaryota > Metazoa > Mollusca > Cephalopoda > Myopsida > Loliginidae > Sepioteuthis > Sepioteuthis lessoniana. The sequence goes on along the minus strand of OY757913.1, from coordinate 19,950,318 downwards.
TACTGCCTTCCATAGTTGTTGTCTATCGCACTATGGAAGGCAGTAATTACTGGGGATACGGTTACAAGACTCCTATCCGAGGTCGCGGTAAAATCACCTGAAGAAGGCCAGAGGTGAAATGTGGCCGAAATGTAGTGAAAGAAGAAACAACACAAAAACTACCAAGATGAGGGGGAAAAGTCCGCAATAAATAAAAATTAATTCTCAGATTAAAAGCCTCATCTCAAAATGATTCCAATTAAAGACAAGTACAGAGGGCAATTTGTTATTATTTTTGATCTTTGTACATAAGCCATACTATATGCTGGGATATTTAGGAAGCATAATAGATATTGTCATAAGAAACGGACTTGGTGACACAAATTTAAATCCTGAACAAGGCCCTTTAATCTTAGTATAGCAACTAGTCTAAGATCTAAGAGAAAGAAAACTGAATTCAAACCAGTTGTATTCTGTATAAAAATTGACCTTGTGTCACATCCTGCTAGTGGCAGAGTGGTGGGGTAAATACGATGGCATGGTATCAACAGCATAGTTTTCTTTTCCTGGGTGATAAAATATATGATAAGAATAGCAGGCCAGTTCAAGTTGTCATCTTGCGATATCATTCTCAGTTTTCCTGCTTCCTTCTTATCAAATATGAATTAGATAAATTTTTGGTCAGTAATCAATTGGAAATGCTTACCTACAAGGTAATAATGTCTCCACTAATAGAAGGTTTAGACAATGTGTGAATGCTTCCTTTTTGATAGTGGAATGTCTACAATTAATGTAGCTGGCCTACCATTTTGATTGAGTCTAGCAGCAGCAGCAGAACTTATAAGTGAAGAATTGTCAAACACAGAGACTCAAGTTTTAGCAATATCTTGCTTAGAACTCTTCAAAGTCTTTTTTTTTTTTTGATCTTGGATGTCCCAAGAAGAAAATTTTTAAGATACCACTAATCAATTAATAGGAGGACTGCAGTATTCATCAGGAATAACCCAGAAGATTCAATGACTACATATGAAGACTAATCTGTTAGGCTTGCAATGTCAGAAATGACAAAATTCTCAATTACCCCACCCCCCACAATGTTTATAGCACAGAAAATTGATGTAGGTTTCACTAAAAGTCAATTTATTTTTGCTGTCAAATTAATTTCTACACTTTGAAAAAGTATAAACCCCCTTATTCCCCATCCCAGCAATGGGTTAAATAGTATCACTACTGTTCTTCTACAAGGATGGCTTTGGTATTAAATAACCCATGAAGGTCGATATGCCATTAAAACAAAGAAAGCATACCAAACATTAATTTTCATGATTTTTACAAATTTTCATCATGTTGTTCTTGTGGTCATCCACATATGATAAGATTTATTAAAAATATTCTTTGTCTTTAGATAATTTAATCAAATAACCTTTTGGCAATCTATGTCAATTGTAACAATAAATGAGACATGATATAATGTATATAGTTTCAAAAGGTGACTGTATATGATTTTTATCTTATTAGAATTTAGTGGAAAGCATTTTCCAAGGTCCTTGTACTTTGATTATCTTTTCCATTAAGTAATTGATGCCTGGTAATATATATTGCATCTAATATGGTAAAGCGTTTTATTGTTTGTGAATTGTCAATAAGCAATTGTTTCTTATGGTTTTCACCAACTGTAATTAAACGCCTAAGCTTTACCAAAGGTGATAAGCTTAGCTAAATAAGACTTTCTCTGGCAATTGTTTTACTAGTGGATCTATGAAATGAGCAACAGGTGGAACAACATCTTTGACTTTACAATTATTGATTAAAAGTCAGAAGAAAGATTTTAAATAGTGCAGAATAAGGGACTTTAAGGTGGTTAAACTACACACACACACACACACACATAGACACACACACACACACACACACACATAAACACACACACACACACACACACACATGCAGAGTAAGAGAGAATCACATCCCAATAAACTGAATATTATATCAGAATGCTGGTACCGAATATCCACATTACGACATTGATATATTCATGTGAATGTAGTATGACATTTACAATACTATAACCAATAAATGGAAACTGTATAATAGAAAAAGTCATCAAGATAATTTCCCTCAATAGTAAAGATTTTCTATTTATTTTTCTTTACCAATGAGTGTCCAACAAAACTGAATTTCTTTAAGTCTAATAAAACATTAACTAATACTTTCTTTATTTACTTTATCAGAAAAAAACAAACAGTTTTTAGCAAGAATTGTAGCAGTTATAAACTTGATCATATTGCTCCATTTGGTTATAAAAGTTACACCCAGCTTCTTGGGTGGGGCATCTACTTCAAAGTGCTCGTAGCGTAATGGTTATCTTTGTAAGAAATAAACACGACAACCAGAGTTCAAATCCTAAATGAGGCTGTTTGCATTTAATATTGCACTAATAATTTCAGGAAAGATATGAATCAACTGTAAGGCAGACTGGGCTCTTTAACTTTGGTGTTGCAACCAATCTAGGAGAAGGAAAACTCAGAATTTAAACCAGTTGTACTTCACTTAAAAAATTGACCGTCATATTCTGTTTGTGGTGGAGGGGTTGGGTAAATACATACTTTTAGGGTGTCTTGTGAGACCACAAAAGAAAAACATTTGAGCCTTAAAAGGAATTTGTAACTGCTTGACCAGTATTTGGCTTTTTTTTGGTAGTTTATCAGCTTAGGCAGGAGTTACTGATGATTCTAAGAATCATATAATTCCCAGTGCTTCCAAGCTATTTCTTAAGACTGAATCAATTGAAAAGCAGCTTCTAATTCCAACAGCTGCGGATGTAACTAGAATACCATGATTAAAGGAGTCTCTAAGGTGATCATTTCCACATTCTTTGACAGAAAGTTATAATCTTAACAAAGTTATCTCAAGCTTTGTAAATCTTGTTTTGCTTACAAGAAATGTGCTAGGCACATATTTCATTTTAGGTTTTATATATCTTTCAATGTTTTCTATCACTGTCACATAATTATATCTACCAAGTACTAATATACTGCTAGTAAAAGAAAATTTATCCTGCTTGTCTATGTCATAGATTTGGATGCCTGATAATAATCCTGTGAAGATTCCATTATATGCATTAGGATCCACATTGAAATAAGCTGTTTTTAAGAACATGTCCATCAGAAATTAAATATTCTACTGATCAGCTTAGATAGTCCAACTACAATAATGCTTCGACCCTCACCGAAGGAAATCTAACTTTTCATATCAGTGGGAGGATTAGTATTGGTAGCACAAATTTGCATAACATAAATAAAAAATATATTTGAGTAAACTTCAATAATGTTATTACTCAGTTAATATTATTACATAATATAAGTAAGTTGGTTGACCATAGTCGAGGGCGACTTGAAGGCACCCTTTTCAATAGCTACTACACCAAGGTGTTGGGGAGGGCACTATTCCTTTTCCTGGATTGCTCTACTTACCCTTGATCCATACCTTATAAAGCAGAGGGTTAAGCAAGGAGGCATTAAGTACCATTTATTGAGTCTTAGGTATGACTCTACCTGGGATTGAACTCCAGTCTACTGGACCATTGGTGAACACTCTAACCATTATGCCAATAGGCTAGTATAAAAACGTAATATAATTATATGTTATATAATATAAAGTAAAGTTGGTGACCTTAGTTGAGGGTGACTGAAAGGCTCCTTTTTTAATAGCTAACACACCGAAGTGTAGAGGAGGCTGCTACTCCTTTCTCTGGATTACTCCACTTTACCTTTGATCCTTACTTTATAATGCTGAGTGTTAAGCAAGACAACATCAAGTACCATTTTTTGAGTCTTTGGTATGACTCGACCAGGGATTGAACCCTGATCTCCCGGACCATTGGCAAACACTCTACTCATTAGGCCAAAGGCCTAATGAGTAGAGTTTATATAATATAATCAGCCATAATGTTAAGTCTGCTTGTCATGAAACAGATTGATTTATGTTGCATTCTGGTTAGTGAACACTTGTAATATTAAATAAAGGACAAACCACGATATGAGAGGAAATAGAGATATATTCTCAGAAAAAAGTATATACAATAGAGAGACTATTAGTAGACAAGAACATAGGATCAGTGAATACAGAATAAAGATATAGTCCAACAATAGTATTGGCTTTCCGTTATTACGGTAGCAAGTAAGGTGATCTAGTGTGATCTCCAGTCTCCAATGCTCTAATACTATTCCTATAAGAAGCTGCTCTTCGCCTTCTAGTCTGCCCTGGTATTAGTAGCTACTGCTATATATGGCAGATGGACTAGTTCATTGTGTGGAAAAAGGTGGTTGATACCCAACAATTTATAAAATAAATAAATAAATAAATAAATGTCTTTGTTTTATTATAAATTTGTTCTTGAATACTCATGCAGAAGTTTACTTTTAACATAGAAATTAAGTAACAAAATTTTTATTCAGGGATCTATTGTAACTAATTTTATTTTCCTCTACCAATAGTAGACAATAAGAATTGATTTACTTGAATTAAACTTAGTTAATGAATTCAAAGTATCAAATTCACAATCGATATTTAACTGTATTAACAATAATATGACCAAGTGTAATCATGATTGTCTAAAACTTAAAACTATATTTTACATATAGAACTAACCAATTGATAAAAACATTTTAAAAAATAAATATTAAAGCAAAAGTAAAAAAAGAAAAAAAAAAAAAGAGGCTAAAGTTTATTTATAATAGAATAAAAATGTGTTGACAATGATTTCAGGTTTTCAAAGAGTAAAAACTTACATGTATTCATAATAAACTTAGTATTTTTATGCGATGAAATTAGAAAGAGTGAAATAATTTATATTTGCTTAAAGTTTTTGGGCACTTCCCCTATTTTTCTAGTGTAAATAATCACTTGAAAGTACGACAAAAAAAATTTTTTTGTATGAGAGCGATTCATTTTAACAGCATGTCAACTTGTTTGGGATTATTCTATAACTAAAGGTTAGAGAATCATCTTTTTAAAATAGTTGTTTCTTAAGTTTGCACATAGTCTTACAGAATACAAATAATTTTAAACAGATCTATTTGACCCATAGATGGGACCCTAGTAAGTACTACCACTCCAAGTTAGTGTTGAGCTGGGAGTAATGGCAATGAAGGGGTACTCCACATTTTTCCAAATCTCCAGAACTTGAGCCTTGCCATCAGATTGCAGTGTCATACCAAGACTTTCCCTTTGTTGGCGGGGAAAGAGATCTTATTCATATGCAGGGGATACAGTCGACAAATTTTAAGCTCCAGTAAAAGGGTGATTCTTTATTAGAGGAAAATTTTTTAATGTAAGAAAAATTAAATCGAGTAAATATGAATATTTAAAAAAAGTTGGCGACCGTAGTCGAGGGTGACCCAAAGGCTCCCTTTTCGACAGCTTACTACACCAAGGTGTAGGGGAGGGCACTACTTCTTTCCCTGGATTGCTCCACTTTACCCTTGATCCGTACCTTATAATGCTGAGTGTTAAGCAAGGAGGCATCAAGTAACATTTTTTGAGTCTTTGGTATGACTCGACCTGGAGATTGAACCCAGGTCTCCTGGGCCATTGGCGAACACTCTAACCGCTAGGCCAGTGTCCGGTGTTAACATGAATATACAGGGCATTTTTTTCAGTAAAAAAATTTTTTCGAAAAATTAGAAAAGTAACATTACAAGGACTGAAATTTCCAACTTGTGAAATGATTTTAGAGATATAAAATTCTGGTATAGACCAACTGAATCTAAGCGATTTTGTATTTTCTCATAATTCAAAATTTACCCATATATGAGTAAACTTTGAATTATGAGAAAATATTTCAAATTCTTTCAAATGCATAAAGATAAATTCTGTTGATATCAAAGAATGATCAGTTGTTTTAATGAAAACATTGACTCAATCAATTGTCAGTCAATTTGGAGATAGAAAAAAAGACTTGTTCTCATCTCTCTCTCTCTCTCTCTCTCTCTCTCTCTCTCTCTCTCCTCATGTCATACAAAAAATATGGGACCAAGCACAAGGAAACTCAGTTCCCAGTAGTGATATAAAAGAATATCAAATTCTAGAAAGTAATAATATCTGAAAGCATTTTGTTGCTTCATTTAGATCACTTTCTATTGACTACAAAATAACCTTCAGTATTGAGGAATTGTTCTGTACAAATTAGCCAGTCTGAAATGTTTCAAATATACCCATGTTTATCAAGCTATTAAAAAAAGGATTTCAGAGAAGTTTTCATGATTACCATTAATTTAATAACAACTGCCTTTCTACTTGCATGCAAAAATAATGCAATTTTAACTTAAAAATCAAAGAATGATAGTATAATCTGTTTAAATATTTCTTCTTAAAATCAGATTAAAAAAAAATCAAAAAGAAAAGAAAAAAAAATCCAGCAACTGTTGTTGATAGTTTAAAGGAGTTTTTAAAAATCTACTTTTAATGAAAGCATTAGGGAAATGTTAATAATTTTCAGAATTATTTTTGAGCCATGAATTCAAACTTTTATGATGATAAGGATGATTGTGGTTGTGATGGTGATGATTATGACATTCTTAATTTTGCAATTCTACATGAATTTATTAAATGAAAATGAATAGCTAAAAAAAACAACAAAAAACAAACAAAAAAACAAAAACAAAAAAACAACAAAAAACAAAAAAGAAAAAAAAACAAACAACAAAACAAAACATTCTTATAAGGCACAAAAAAACTCTTTCGACTTACTTCATAAACAAAAAAAATCTTATTTCAACTCTTGTACAGACAGACAGACATACACACACACACAAAGAGAAGGGAATATATACATACAAATACATGCGTGCGTGTGTGTGTGTATGTGTATACATATATACAGATGTGGATATACTCAGACATAGACATGTATATATATATACATATATACACGTATATGAACATATATATATATATATATAATCTCACACACACACACAAACATACACACATGCAGATATATAATACATTCTTTCATATATATATATATATATATATATATATATATATATATATATATGTGTGTGTGTGTGTGTGTGTGTGTGTGCACATACACACACACACACACACTTATAGATACACACATGCACATTTCCACACACATAACGATACATGTATATATTCAACTTGATATGCACTGATACATTTATAAATAAATATACACGTGTTAGAGTGTGTGTGTGTTAGCAGCAATGACTGAAATACCATGAGTTTTTAAGTTGTTTCAGTAGTACCACTTGGAAGCACATAGAAAGTATAGCCCCATAGCAGATGATGCTAAGTGTGAAACTAAGTCAATATTCATCCAGTTTTGGCATTTCTAAGAAAACCCTGTTAATTCCAAGGAGTTTTTTGTGGACATATAACTCAATTTGGAAATTCTCTAAGTCAAACAAATTCCAAATAGGAATCAATTGTGTCGTGTATTTTACCTCTATTAATTAACAACTAAGAGATCAATAATTAGTGCCAAAAGTAATTGATCGAGTATAGCAGAGAAAATAAATATCAAAGACTTAAGAGGGAAATTAGTTTTGTTGTATGAATTTGAAAAGTTAAAAAATTACAAAGGAAACAAACAAAAATAGAATAAAATCTTAATTGTTTTAAATATAAATTAGAAAATGTTTAACGATTATAATAATAATGATATTCTTTGGAAGATACTAGGGTGAGAAAAAGTTTCCAGAATAAACTTCAGGAACTTGACAGAATCAAACTGATGCCACATTCAAAATACACTTTGAACTGAGCTTTTTTTGATCATTACTCGTTTTGATCAACGCTTCAACAACCAAGACACAATAGAAGCTTTAGTGAAGGAGTTCTTCACCTCAAAGGACAAAAACTTCTATCAGCTTGGGATCAAAGAACTGATAGAAAAGTGACTTCAGACAGTATAACATGATGGCTTCTACTTTGGATGCTAGGCTGCTTTTGTTCTAACTTAAAGAAGAAAGCAAATAAGTTTTACCAAAACATTGCAAAACTTTTGACTCACCCTAGTATTCTTTTTGCTTACATGTTTAACAGTTTCATATTTAAGAAACCTTAAATATGGAAATAATATTGATTACTTATTCTTTACTTACTAATATTAAACTTATCTAATCATGATCAGGTAAAGATTTAAATCCAGTAAAATTCTTTATTTTCTGTAGAATCAATGAAAAAGTAGTAAAAGTTAGCCAAACATGTTTAGACCAAAACTGATATAAGAATGCTTAAAAATTAATAAAGAAAATATCATATATATATATATATATATATATATATATATATATATATATATATATATATATATAAGTTTTAATTAGAAAATTATCTTAAATATTTTATACGGTAAATAAAACAAGTTTATTTTTAGATACTCATTCCATTCTTTGTCGTAAAAAGGATTAAGCAACAAGTCACTTTAATTCTTATTCTATCCTTCTTATTAAAAATAGAAATTATCACCAAAAAGTTAATATATCTGTTATTTGATAATAATGTTTAAGTCATTTGATTTGATTCTATTCAAAATATTCCCGATAACAAACAACTCATCAATTACAAAATGAATTTCTTGAAAAAATATAACTTACCTGGTTTTAAGCTTTGGGTTCTTGTTACTGTCCATGGCCAACTAGAATCATCCAAGTGTGGGTATCCAGCCTCGGTACCAGCCAGCATTCGGATACGATAGACTGTGTCTGGCATCAAGTCTGCAAAAAGAATGAAAAAACATATTCATTCAAAATCAAAAAAAAAAAAAATGTATAAGCAGAGAAAGAAAATAAGTAAGTACAACCAACTTAGGAGAATACAAAGTACTATTGATTTCATCCAGAAAGAAATGGTTGAAAGTAAAACAATACACAGCTTATTCTGTATATATTGAAATGACTGCTATATTTTTTTTCTTATAACCATAGTTATTTGTGTGTAACACTCATTTATAACATTCACCCTTTACTTTAGACAATGAAATTTTGGAAAATAAATTCTCATTGACTTTTTCAAATTAGTTGCAGCAAAGTTTTACCATTTCTTCAACTTTTTATCAATTCATATTAACTCTAAGTAAGGATTCATATAGTTTGCATTATGTTTTAAAACACAAAATTTACACAGTAAAAGTTTGTGGTGAAAATAAGTTCACATGAAGAGAAAGAAAATTATAAACAAGCATACACTCCAGTGGATATTTCTCAATAAAAGCATAAAACATAACAGTTTGGACAAGAGATGCAACTTACTTTTATTCATCTCATACCAAATATAGTGAGACATATATCCAGAACGAAATTCATTATACAGTTCTCAAGTATATGTACCCCTAACTTTTGAGGTGAAAAATCTGGAAAAATAGTGCATCTTATACTAAAATAATTACAGAACTTTGTTGGGTAAGGTAAATGTTTTTAAAAATGTTAATAAATCAATGATAACACTCATTCTAAGAGATCCTTAAAGTAATCTTATTTACTGCTGGAAAGTTTGGTTGTGTAAATGAAGTATTTCAATAAATTTAATAATCGTGAAGGAGGAGAAATAATATTCCCGCTCCCCAGTAATTAGTTTGAGGTATGGATGTTTAAGGGAGATCAATAATAATACTGTAATTATTCATGTATAATATGCAATTTTCCAACATTTTTAAGTTTAAAAGTTGGGGCGGGGTACATAAAAGAACTAAATATCAAACTTTTATCTGGCAATGTACATCACTATATTCAGGAGAGTATGACCAAATATAAGTTATATCTATGATACAAACTAACTAATGTGTAAAAAAAAAACTTCTGTTTTATACTGATACAGAGAAATAGCAATTGGAATGTGGGTTTGTTAATAATTGTTTCTCTGAATGAAAGCATATTTTAGCTACAAGCTTGTTGCATTTTTTGCATGAACATGTCTGTGTGTTTGCTCTAAATATTGCATAAATGTTTTGTTTGACAACATGAATAAACTGTATAAATCTTTATTTCTAGCTTACACAAATTGAATAAAAAACTAAAATATTGAATTTAACTGCTAAAAATACTAAAAATTCAAGGCTTATTATATGCAAGAAATCTTTTTTTTCAGAATTTGGTAGTCTCAATTTAGGAATGCAGGTTATACTAAAGTGTGTATAATACATAAATAAAAGAGTTAAGAAAATCCATAGTTCTTTAAATCTATAAACACAATGCATTTTTATTTTAAATTTTAACCTTAAATTATTTCCTATTTAACAAATTTGGTTTGTGCATACATGTTAATACCAAATATACAATATATTTGTGTGTGTGTGTGCATTCACCTAAATGCCAGAGGAGTTAATTAGAACTGATGAAAGAGAAAAGACAAAAGCGAGAGGAATCAATGAAAAGATGAAGAAATTAAATAATAATACAGACAGAATTTTTCCAAAATTAATTTTGATGTCAATTTTGTCTTGAAAAATAATGACGGTAAATTAGATCATAATACAGACACAAAAATTCTATTTTGAACTTGAATTCCTATTTATTTTAACATTAGTTCAAGTGAATAAATACATTGGAAACACACACATCTGGTTGATTATCAAGAAAAGTATAAATAAATCCCCATCTCAAAATTATCAGAATATATTCAATTCTGCTTGTTCATTTGTATGCATGTTACACTCATCCATATAACCTCCCCATAGCCAAGTGGTATATTCTTCCACTCACTCCCTTGATCAAGTGAGACTTTCTTTAAGATCTCCTCCCGACAGCCAACCCTAAAGCAACCGAGATATTCTTCTACATAGATGTTACTTTTTCAAATCAAATACTGTGTTCAACTCTGATGGAATTGCCCCGTGCAAACCTTGTCTGTCCTCACTAAGTAGCATAGTAACATAAATTATTGTATATTGGTTTGCTGAAGTTCATATGAGCTCTGAAGTTCTGATAATCTCAAAACAACATGCTGTCGAAAGCTGTAAAGGAAATGGAGCTTTGAAGATTCCTTGGTATCAGCAATACTGTTATCCACAAAATAGAACATGCAACTATATATATATATATATATATATATATATATATAAAAATCTTAAAGTTTAAGTAGAATCAAATACTAACAAATGATGTATATATTAAGCATCACAGAGATTATTATTGTACATTTTTGTATAATTTATTGCAAAGGTAACAATAGGATTTATATGATATAAAATTGCAAATCATCTTTTCTTGCTTAAAAACCACCTCTTGATTTTTTTTTTCATTTCTTGTGCTAATTTGTGGTGCATATAACAAGGTGTGGAAAGTAACAGCTGCTGTTGATAGTATTAGTGGTAGTTGGTGTGTTGACATGTTTTGCCTTGTTCTACTGTGTGTGACATGATAGCTGCACAGATGAATGTGCAACTTAGTCTAAATCAGGAACTTATGCGTTATGAGTTTGAACTAGGCCTTAATGTGGTGGAAGCAACCAAAAACATTTGTCAAGTGAAAGTGCAGTTGATCACAGTGCAATAACCAGATGAGAAAAAAAAAACAAAAAAAAAAACAAAAAAAAAAACAAAAAAAAAAAAACACTCAGGTTGCAAGAACACTGACAATCAAGCAAGGTCAGGTAGACCTACAAATGCGGATTCTGGAGGAGTGCGTGAAGCTATTGAGGCAAATCTAGCGAGTAGCACTTGGAGAGTATTATGTAAACTTGGCATCGCACAGCCCAGTGAGGTTCATTATCTTCATAATCGCAGCAAAAGCATCAGGAATAGTGAAATTATGTCTTATGTTATCAAAATATTGTAAAGCTTTTAATGTAAATAAATCATTCTCATCAAGTGATATTAAAAAGAAGAATTAACTGTATAAATAATATCAACAATATTAATACAAACTAATTACAAGTAATAAATTTTGGGGCTATTGAGATTTGTAGCCAATATTGTACAAGTAGCCGGGCCATAGGACTAATGAGTAGAGTGTTTGCTAATGGTCCAGGAGACCAGGGTTCAATTCCAGATCCAGACATACCAAAGAGTAAAAAAATTGGTACTTGATGCCGCCTTGCTTACCACTCAGCATTATAAGGTAAGGATCAAGAGTAAAGTGGAGCAATCCAGGGAATGGAGTAGCACCCTCCCCTACACCATAGTGTAGTAGCTATTGAAAAGGGAGCCTTCAAGTCACCCTTGACTAATGTAGGCAACTTTACTTCACTTATATCTAATATATCTACTGAAATAATCATGAAATAAAGTCATTTTCAAATGTTTAAATGGAAGTATGAACTTACCTGTGATAAGAAATTCCCTCAGTGCTGGTTCCTTGAATTTTTCCATGTTAATTCCTTTGTCTGTACTGTAATACATTCTGTACTCAGTTATAATACCTCGACTCTTTTCAATAGGGATTTTTTCCCATTTGATTTTTATTGAATTTTGAGTGCTACTGATGACTTCCACTTTGGGAGCAACCAATGGTGCTACAAAGAAAATAACATTATTCAGAATAAAAAATTTCATTTTACTCCATTAAATTTCATAGCATTTTCTTAAGGGCTTCACAAAATCATGAAAACTGAAAGGGTTGCAAAATCAACAAAATGAAAAAATGTTAGACATAAATTTCAACTTAATAAAGGGAGGTAACTTCAGATTAACTGCTAAAATTTGATGCCTATTAATATTACTGTAATAAATAAATTCAAGTAAACTTTATTAATGATGAGAACAAAATCACTGAAATCATTTGAGTATAAGATGCACAATTTTTCCAGATTTTTCAGCCAACAATTTAAGGGAACATATTATACATGAGAACTATACAATTAACTTTTTACTTCTGGCCACATAATCACCATATTTGGTATAGAATAACCCAAAGTAGGTTATATTCATTAGTCCTAAATATCTAATGTAGTTTAGGATGTTACAGAGAAATATCCACTGTAATGTGGGATTGTTTATAATTTTGTTTCGCCTAATGTGAGTTTATTTTTGCCAGAAGATAGTTGCATCTTTGTGTTAAGATGTCCATGCATTTGATCTAAATACTGTGTAAATTTTGGGTTTCCAAAAAAAAAAGTTAATATTTAATTCTCATGTATAATACACACCTTTAAGTTTTGAGCAGAAAACTCTGGAAAAATAGTACATCTTATGCAGAAATAATTATGGTATACTATTTTAATTACATATGTAAGTATTATTCCACTGCCCATTCAATACATCAGTTAATTTTTCCTATTTAATTTATATTTGAGATATCACTTTCTCTGAATTAGAATATATAACAAACAAGATGAAGACCTCAGTGAATGATATAGATAAAAATATTTATTAAAATCTAGCATATTTAGTCAATATTCTATTTAGAAAAAAAACTAAAAAAACAAAGACAAAAAAAAAAAACTATTACCAGGTTTTACCATCCTTTTTATATGTAGATATATACAGTGCATTTAAAGAGATTAAATATAAAGTTTTTTCAAAAATTCTTGAGGTGCAAAAACTTACTGGCAGCAGGAGTGACATAAGACACCTTATTGGAGTGTTTGCTGGCACCATATTCACTATAGGCTGCTGCATAACATGTGTAGTTTGTGAATGGCTTCAACTGCTGCAACACTAGATAAGTAACTTTCACAAGTTTGGCCATTTCGGTTCCTATAGAATCAAGAAAAAAAAAAGAAAAAAAAAAAAAGAAAAAGACACACCATTGAACAAGAAAAATATAAAAGTAATACAATTGGTTATTTTTCAGTGCATCAAAAATGTATTAAATTGAAAGAAAAAATGTTTATTATTCTTTACTAATATATCTCATCATCATCACCACGTCGTGCCGCTAGCACGGATATTCCTGACCCTCTCTCGCCACTTCTCCCTATCATTCATCACCTCTGGCAGGTCTTCAGGGCTACATCCCGCACCCTCACAGAGCTGCTGTATGTATGTTCGAGCTGGTCATCCTGCTTTTGCTCGGCCATATGTGGGAGTCCATCCCTTATGAGCTCGTCCCTGCTTCTCCAACAGTGTCCATTATGTCTGGTTCATCTAACTTGGATAGTTTTCGTGATGGGAGGTAGGTGGCCGTATAGTTGGTGCTTTGTGGGGTGTTGCCTCCAGGACTTGTTCAATATTGCTAGCAGCATTCTTGTGTAACTGCTGTCTAGCTTTTTCTCCAGCTGTTTTGTTAGCGTCCAAGTAGTGCATCCATACAACAGTATTGACACGACTGGTGCTTGGAAGAAACTGCGTTTCATTTTATCGGTCAGGTCTGACTTTGATATGATCGATAGCTTATCAATAGCTGTCCATGCCTTCGTTAGCCATGTGTCGACGTCTTTTTCGGTTGATGAGACAGTGCCTCATAGGTAGGTGAACTTGTTTACCAGTTTTCATTAATATATAATAATATATGAATACCTGTAAATGCTTTTCCGATGAGGTTCACTTTGTAAAATATCTTTGCATGAGAATAACAAATGTGATTATTAACTTTTGAAGAATGTGTAAGCTGAATTTTCAAGATGGATTTATTATAAGTAAACATTCCCATATAGTTTAGGTTAAAAGTGTGGTAAGGCTACCCCTAAGAATCAAACTTTCTTTTTAGACTTTATTTTTCTAAAGCAGATATCATGGAACAAAGAAAACCTTAATAAATGGTTTATTTACCCAAAAAACTTTTCTTATTGCTCAATGATATCTTCATTGGAAAAACAAGGTCTAAAAAAGTTTAACATCAGGTTACTCTTACCAGACTTTTAACTTGGACTAATAACTAAATATACTATATTATAAATAAAGTTACTTTCATTTTGTCTTGTATCTTTATACAAATTTTAGGTAATCTAATCATACACATTTTTATGAAAAAAAAAAAATTCTCTGGAAGAAAGCAATATGAAAGGAAAAAAAAAATCTCTCTTTGTCTTAATCACAACTATCCAGAAGGAATAAGCAGATAATAAATACAATAGAGTTTAGATTATTTAACACATTTTTGAAGAACCCCCCCGCCGAATTGACATAAAAAAAGGATTAGGTTTAGATGAACAACCATTGAGAAAAAATGATTTCCTATTTTCATAAGGAATATACCAAAATAAAACTGAAGACTCATTTTGGTACATTTGAAATACAGTTGGGATATTCAGTGTTTATTTTAATTGTAGATATTCGTTTTTTATTTTACAAGGAAGAGTCAAAAGTTTTGCAATATTTTGGTTGCATGTAAAGCACAATTCGTCAGCTTTGGATACTTTTGCTGAGGTTGTGAAGTTGACGATCCATACTGGACTGTGAGGTGCAGTACTTGCCTAATACTCTCCGAGAGCTACTCGTGGGATCTGCCTCTATGGCTAGGAAAATAGCCTCAGAATCGATGATTTTAGGCCTACCTGACCTTGCGGTTCATTGTGGTTCTTGAAACCTGGGTAAAATTTCTTCAACCATCTGGTTACTGAACTGTAATCAGATGTGCCTTCACCTTTTGCATGACACACATTTTTGACAGCGTTATCACCATGTTTGAACTTGTTAGACAATGTTGCACATTCATCTGTGAGGCTTTCAAATCACACATGGAATAAACCAATGCTTGTGTCAGCACACCAACTAACATCACACTACCAACCACAGTGGGTACCTTTCATGGCTTGAATGAAGTGCTTCAGTCATGTGATATATATCCTACAAACTAGCATGTATAAAAAATACTGCAAAACTTCTGGCTCACCTGAATATTTTGTGTCAAGAAATTTAAAAAAAAAAACAACAAAAAATAAAAATCCATAACAGGTAGAGAGAACTCACCAGATTTTTCAGAGCAATGTACAGAATAAGCTGTTATAGAACAACAACTTTTAGGAACAGGTGGGGACCAAGTAATCTTCAAATCTTTTGTACCTGACCTATGCACACTGATATTCTGTGGTGGATTAGGAGCTTTGTCTGCAAAGTTAAAAAAAAAAAAAAAATCATTAATCAATGGTAAAAAATGTATTCATCAAAAATAGATCAGAAAATAAACTCTTGATTCCGTAATTAATTTCTATTATAATCAATCTTTGATAGAAGAAATTCAAAGTAAAAGATGCCTGACTTGAATTAATAATTTCCTAAACTGACTTGTCAAATTTCAAAGCAACTATCATCAACTCAGAATAGAAAGGACAAATAAATATCAGCAAATAATACAGTTCAAAACAGACATGGCCAACCTTTTTCAAGAAGTGGACTACATAAAACATGGCTCATCATCAGTTGGACTGCATTAAAAAAAAAATTAAGGTCGTTTTATGTTCAAAGTTCTTTAACCATTTTCACTATGGAAGACCATAAATATAGAGAATGGTTAGATTCATACTGTTCTCAATGGCATTAGCACGATTTGGTTTGGTTTAGTTTTATGGCATACCAACCATTGTAGGCTATTTAATACCAAATTCATTTTTATACATATAAACAGTTTTATTTCAAACAATTTAGTTTAACATAAGTACACAGTTTAAAATGTCAAAAACAGTTCTATTTCAAACAATTCAGTTTAGTATAAGTATAGCTTTTTTTTATACACAGTTAAATGTAAAACAATTTCAAACAATTCACTTTAGCATTGTTACATTTAAGCTCTATTTGACCCATAGATAGGACCCTATCAGATGCTACCACTCTGGGTCAGAGTGGACATGGGAGCAATGGCAAATGAAGGGGTATTCTTAAAGCTACAACATTACTGGAACCTCACCATCAAATGGTTTTGTGTCATAATCAGGACACGCGAGGTCGGGGGGAACCTCTGCAGAGGGGTAGTAGGAAAAAAAAAAAAAAAAAAAAAAAAGAAAAAGAAAATTTTAAACAATGCTAAAGAAAAGGTTGAACTATCATGAAGGTAGAGTTGATTCCATCATAATTGGTGTACTGGTTGTTATACTCGAGAGATTCAAAAGTGTAGTAGAAAGCTATGGTATCAATCACTTAAAGATTGTTTTTGTACGCTTGTCAAATTTAAGTACAATGACTTACCACTAAAATTAGTTGAGAGAGGGTTTGGTTTGGTTTGGTTTCTTTGTTTAATAGCACATCAACCTTTGTACATTATTTAATGCCAAAGCCATTCTCCTCGGAGAACAGTAGTGGGAGGATAAGGAGGTCCATACCTTTCCCAAGGGTATTTGCTCGAAAGTGAACGTAATAGCGTGACTGGAGTATGAACTTGCTTACTACGATTCCGCAGTCCATCGCTTTAACCATTACACCACGAGGACACCCCCACTTGAGAGAGGGATAACAACTTGGACACATGAAGCTGAGTAAATACATCACACTTCAATATTTCCTCATGCAAGAACAATTCATGATGTGTTAACTACAACAACATATTTATAATTGCATGAGCAAACTTACTAGAATAAATACAAGAATGACATGAGATACAAAAAGAGCTTATAAAGACTTGTATGAAAGATTGTCCGAATGTGGTTGAAAAAGTCTAGTGTATGTATGTATAAGAGAAATAGAAGTTATGTGAAGATTTAGATCAAAGCATGGTGCACATGGTTGGAGGAAATCGACATCACTTGTGCTTGGCCAAGAAATCAAGCAAATACTTGTGTGTGAGTTCTCTGATCGAAAGACAGGTTGACTTCAAAGCGCTTTTCTTTTATATACTTCTATAGCCAAGCCACCTATTGGCCATTAGTTGTACTATTTGACAGGCAAAGGAAGTAATGACTTTTCATGTCCCCTTGCACCAAACAAAGCTTGTTGAGAGGCAAGGGATGTAATCCTTACAAGTGATTCGGAAGTCAACTAGGTATATGTTGTTGGCACGATCCAATAAGCCAGCAGTCCTTGAAAGTGCAGATATTTTGAGTAAAATACTCAATATCTAAAGTCATTGAACTGATGTCGTGTTAGATACAACAAGATTAGTAGTTGAGATCAACTGTGTGTGAAACAGATGATGATGATGATGAACCTTTACTTACCATTCACATCAACTTTAAATCTGACAACAGATGTAGCATAACCAACATCATTTTCAGCAACACATTGATAATAGCCAGAATCACTTTCCTGGCTTTGGACAATCCGTAGAACAGAAACACCTTTTTCTTTTGACTGAAAAAAATAAATACAATATATATATATATATATATATATATATATATAAAGGAGAGAGAGAGAGAGAGAGAATCTTTGCACAGAATATATACAATATTAATACAATATCTCTATATACATATGAAATTCAGTTAAATAATTCATCAGATAGTTCCCAAAAATGACCTCTTAAATTTTTTTTCTTAGCATTATCTCTGAAAACATCTAATTCAATCTTAAAATTTTCCCATTTCTGTTTTTGATCTGATTAGGTAGTTTCTTCCAAAAATGAATATCTTTATTAGTAAAAAAATCCAATTGGTTAATAGACTTTTTGAATTCTGTCTTAACAGTAAATTTCCAGTTCAAGGAGAAATAATAAAAAATGTCAACCTAAATTAGAAATTCCATTAATTATTTTGAACTTTTCAATTAGATCACCTCTCATTCTTCTTTCGAGTAAAGTAGTTAATCCCAATTTCTTTAATCTCTCCTTGTAACTCTCTTTTTATTAGTTTTGTCACTCTTCTTTATATACCCAGGGATGACTTAAAAAAGTAGGTTACTCACAAAAATCGTAATTCTGCTACTTTTCTCAACTTTCTTTCCATTAAAGAGCCAATATAATGCAGGGAATGGTAAACCTATGTATTTGCATTCAAAGTCAACCACATAGGCTCGTGGATAGGATCTGTGCTCAAATGTATTGAAAATTTCAGGCTCCGCTGAAAGACAGAAAAATCAGTCAGTTAATAAACAATAAATAAAACAATAACTTCAGATTTATATATTAGTAGAAATACTAAGCTGAGTCTAAAGTTTTGCAATAATTTTTTAAGAAAATTTCATTCAGCTTGCAAGAATCTCAACAATCGGGCAAAATTGTTGAGATGCTTGCAACCTGAGGGAAAATTCAAAAACCTATAATGCTCCTGAAGTTGTCCTTCAAACAATAGAAATAAACTCATAGAATATCAGGTGAGCTTGGTATGTCACAGTGCAGTATAGTTTGTCACTTTCACAACCTCTGCAAAAGCATCGAGAGGTGCCGGATTGTACCTCGTAACAAAATATTGCAAAACGTTTAGCTCAAGAAATCTAAAAAATCTTTTTAAAGACACACATGCAACCATACACACACACATTTTCAAAAGAGTGTGAACTCTACAGCAGGATTCTGATACTGGACTAACTATTATTACTCTATCTAGATATCTCATCTGCCATTTATCAGACCAAAGTGCCATCAGAAATCACCATGACAAACATTATCATTTGAAATTTCAAATTCTCATAAAAACACAGATATTATACAAAACCAACAGTAAAAAAAAAAAGATTTTAAAATACTCATAGCCTTAACTATAAAAATCAAAAAACTTAACCCTCAACAAGATATTTGGATATGAAGTTCTAAATGTATTTAAAAATTAGAACCCCATCCCTTCTTAAACTGCCCTGTGACATCAACTGGTGCCACACAGACATACTATTTTCATTTGAACCAAAGACTCAAAATATGGTAATTGATGCTGCCTTGCTTAACACTCAGCACAATAAGGTAAGGATCAAGGGTAAAGTGAAGCAATCCAGGGAAAGGAGTAGCACCCTTTCCTATATCTTGGAGTAGTAGCGATCGAAAAGAGAACCTTCGGGTCACCCTCGACTAAGGGAGATAACTTTACTTTACTTATTATTACTACTACTAATTATTATTATGATGATGAAAAGAAAAATCTTAGTAAATGGTCATAGCTTTAAGTAACCATTTTTAATACAAATAATTTACTGTTATATTTTGGTTTCTTTATTTAATGGCATATTAACTTTCTAAGGTTATTTAAT
Source organism: Sepioteuthis lessoniana (assembly GCA_963585895.1). Classification (NCBI taxonomy): domain Eukaryota; kingdom Metazoa; phylum Mollusca; class Cephalopoda; order Myopsida; family Loliginidae; genus Sepioteuthis; species Sepioteuthis lessoniana. The sequence goes on along the minus strand of OY757913.1, from coordinate 19,930,385 downwards.
GCCAAAGCCATTTTTCTTTTTTTGAAGAACAGTAATACTATTTATCCTATAGCTGGGGGTGAGGTGGGGAATAAGAGGGTTCATGCCTTTCCAAAGGGTATTAATCTAAAAGTGAACATAATAGTGTGGCTGGAGTTTGAACTCACTTATTTTGAGGCCAGCACTTCAGCAATTATATCATGGGACCCTCCACCACCACCACCACCACCATTATATGGTATTATGTGTTCTAAATATATCTAAAAATAATCTTCAGACATCAATTTGACCCATAAATGAGATCCTAGTAGGTACTATCATTCTATGTTAGAGTGGACCTGGGAGTAATGGCAATGAAGGAGTAGCTGTACTCCCTCCAGAGCTCCAGAAGTGAAGCCTCACCACCAGATGTACTTCAGTGTAATACCCAAGACTCCCTCTTTTTTGTGGGGAGGGGGTCTTTCCATTGTAAAAAATTGTACTTTTAAGTAACTATTCTTAATACAAATAATTTACATACAGTTAAATGGTTTCAAGCATTCCAAGCATGAATAATTCTATTCAATAATAATCATTTGTTTGTACACTGTCCCATCGTTTAATATATTATTAAATTAATAATAATAATAATAATAATAATAATAATTATAATAATAATAATATAAACTCCTATGGGACTTTAACATACAAACGGATCACCTAATCCCGGCCAGAAGACCAGACCTCATAATAATCAACAAAAAAAAGAGAATCTGCAAAATTGTCGACTTTGCTGTCCCGGCGAACCACAGAATAAATCGGAAGGAAAGTGAAAAGAAGGATAAGTACCTCGACCTTGCTAGAGAATTGAAAAAGCTGTGGAACATGAAAGTAACGATTGTGCCAATTGTGATTGGTGCTTTTGGCACAATAACTAAAGGATTATTAAAAGACTTGGAAGTTGGCGGACGAGTAGAGACTATCCAAACAACAGCATTGCTAAGAATGGCTAGAATACTGAGACGAGTCCTGGAGACTTGAGGGGACTTGCTGTCACTCAAACTTCAGTGAAAAACCATCAGCTAACACTGATGTGAAAAACTCTAAAGGAGTGAATCATCATTATCATATAGATCAATTTGATGCATAGGTGGGACTCTAACAGGCACTACCCATCCAGATTAGAGTGGACCTTGGAGTAATGGCAATGAAAAGGTGACTGCACATTTCAAAGAACTCCAGAAATTGAGCTTCATCATCAAATGCAAGATTGTATTATATCCAGGAAACCCACTGGACAGTTTGGTTTGATTTCTTTGTTTAATGGCATATCAACCAAGCTTTATGGGTTATTTAATGCCAAAGTCATCCTTCTAGAAGAACAGCAGTGATGTTATTTAACTCATACCTGGGAGGATAAGGGGGTTCATACCTTTTCTAACGGTATTTGTCTGAAAGTGAACATAATTGTGCAACTGGAGTTCAAACTTGCTTATTATGATTCCGCAGTCCATCGCTTTAACCATTACACCATGAGGACACCTTCCCCAATCCATTTTTATACATATAAACGGTTCTATTTCAAACAATTCAGTTTAGTTTAAGTGCAGTTTAGTTCTATTTGATCCATAGATAGGACTCAGAGACAGAGTGGTAGCAATGAAGGGGATACTCTGCATTTCCCAAAGCTCCATATTTACTGGAGCTTCACCATCAGATGGTTTAGTGTCATACCAGGACACTCATTGGGGGTGTCTTACCCCTCTGCAGAGATGTAGTTGGTGTATTCTACAGCCCAAGCTAACTGGGCCCAACACCTGTTAGAGGTAGTCCTACCCCACAGTAAAGAAAGCAGTAGGTGTATTCTAAGCCTTACTAACAGAGTTGATGTTGTATAAGGGTCATAATAATTCTCATTGTTAAACATTTACAATTCTGTCCTGCTTTGAATAGGATCTTATAGAGGTTGCCCCCATCACCATTTTATATTTAAGGGCCTGAGTATATCAAGTCCTTTTTTACAGTTGGTCTTGCATAATATCCAGGCGCTTTTGACAAGAATTAGTGCATTAGTTTCAAGTGGTATGCGTTTATTAAGATGATTTCTAATCACACTCTGATTGGAAAAGTTATAGGTGAGATGCCTAGATAGAGCAGTAATTTGTCCATGAGAGGAATTTAATTGCTTGAGATGGAAAAACACTTCTCCTTAGGGGCAAGTGAATTTGTATATCTTAATAGGTGTAGTTATGGCCCAAGAGACTGTGGTTCAATCCCAGGTTGAATGATACCAAAGACTCAAAATATGGTACATGATGCCTCCTTAACACTCAGCATCATAATGTATGTATCAAGGGTAAGTGGAGCAATTTAGGGAAAGGAGTAGTGCCCTCCCCTACATCTTGGTGCAGTAGGTATTGAAAAGGGAGTCTTTGGGTCACCCTCAACAACGGTCGGCCAATTTACATATATATATACATACACACGCATACATATATAAAGATACACATCATATGTGTGTGTGTGTATGAACACTTTACAACTATGAGAATTAAAAAACAGCAATTTAGAGACCCAAATATTCCAAATACATCAGGGCATCTTGCATAATGTGAACAAGAAAACTTCTTTAAAGTTTCCATTTTTTTTAATTTAATGAAAGAAAGCACTATATATTGTGAAAATTAAAGAAAATATTTTTTCTAAAATTCCTGAAATCTAAATTGAAAAAAAAAAAAAAAAAACCCCCAAAAAAAAACACACACACACACACTCAGAAAGAAAGAACTTACTATAAACAGTAAGTGTTGCAAAAGCTGAAATGGATTGGCCATTTGGGCTTATAGCTGTACAGATGTAAGTTCCATTGTCAGATGGACGGACATTGGCCAAGCGCAGATTGCCACCAGCAATAATCTCAACATTATCGGTGCGAATTTTTAGCCCATCTGGAAAAAAGAAGTAAAATGCATTCAATTCATAATTACATTTAGAACAGAATAATTAGAAATAATTTACATAATTAGATTGACTTAATGAATTTTTTTTATATAATGATTAACTAAATGATGCCATGTTCATTATATAAAGCTCATTTGCATATTAGTATAAAAAGCAACTTATTAAACATAGATATTTAAAGAAAACTTTTACAGTAACCAGAAATATAGTAAGTGGCTTGCAAAATTCAAACATTAAACTTTAAACCTAGTTATTTCATAATCATAAAGAATAAAATTAAGTCATAAAAGTTAAAAACAAACAAAAAATACTTATGAAAATGAAAATTTAGATTTTAGTAGTGTTAAACATGCAACCAGTTTTGTATAAAATAATTAATAAAATATTTAATGATTTCATTTAGCCTGGTTAAATATTAATAGGAAAAAATAAAACATTTTCATTTAGTCTAGTCAATAATAAAAAAAAACAAAAAAAAAAAAAACGTTTTCATTTATTCAGTCAAATAATAAAAACATTACATGTAAATCATCTAAGATTCATCAAAGTTGAATAATTTTGATTTGAATAATGGGCTTTGAAGGTTTCTAAAGTTATCTCCCCTAGATCTATAAGGAAAATTAGGCTTAACACAAACAATACAACCCCATATCTTTTTAATATAAAAAAATACAATTACTGTGAATTTGTAATATAAAACAAGCATTTTTTTTATTTCAAAATAGATATGGTCATAAAAACTACAAAATAAAATTAATTAATTTCGAGTAGAAGGAAAGGAAAAAAAAAAAAACTACTATTTTTTTGTTTTGTTTCGAAGTGAAAAGAATTAATCTTGAAGTATATTTTAGTGTGAAATAATCTTAGAACTGATCTTTTGTGAGAAACATAATGACAAGTCATATACATTTACATAAAGAGTACAAGGAAGAACAAGTGTGAGGTTTCTTTGTTTAATGCCATATCAACCTTCTTGGGTTATTTAATGCCAAACCCATCCTTCTAGAAGAATAGTAGTGTTACTTTTTAACCCATAGTTGGGGGGGGGGGTCATACCTTTCCCAAAGGCATTTGTCCAAAAGTGAACGTAATAGCGCGAATGGATTTCAAACTCACTTACTACGATTCTCTAGTCCATTGCTTTAACCATTACACCATGAGGACAACCCCCACAAGTATGGGGGAAATTTAAGAAAGAAAAGAATTTTATCAAAAGACATTGACCTTCTACTCTTTCTCTTTCATTTCAATTGTTCAACAATATTTGACAACTCATATGTCCTGATATGTTTTCATATTACCCCCTCCCTACTTGGAAAAAAAAAAAAAAAAACCAACAAAAAAACCAAAAAAAAACCAACAAACAAAAAATGATGAAACATTTAATATTGGAGTATAATTCAAACTATTGATAAAATCACCCTCTAAATAAACTTGTGGTTTTTTTCCCTATTTCTAGATTTTCATACAGTTGGATTTACTGCCAGTTTACCACACACACTCGCACATACCAATATAAATACACACACAGACATACATTACATGTGCACAGATACACATACACAAACATATACACAGATATACATATATGCACACACAAACACACATCCATGCATATAGACATTATATAGATATAGATATACACACACACACACACATTTTTATATCCACATACATGAATATACATGTATGCATACATACAAGTATACAAAAAAAATACATATATATTTATACACACACACACATACTTATAAACACACATACATGCATAAACATATATTTATAAACACACACACACACACATATATATTTATAAACACACACACACACACACACATACACATATATATTTATAAACACACACACACACACATATATTTATAAACACACACACACACACACACATATATATATATTTATAAACACACACACACACATATATATATATATATATGCACATACACACACATATACATAAAAGCTGGTGAATGTAGTTGAGGATGACCAGAAGGCTCTCTTTTGAATAGCTACTACACCGAGGTGTAGGGGAAGGCGCTACTCCTTTCCCTGGATTGCTCCACTTTACTCTTGATACGTATCTTATTTTGCTGAGTGTTAAGCAAGGAGGTATCAAGTACCATTTTAAAAGTCTTTGGTATGACGCAACCTAGGATTAAACTCAGGTCTCCTGAGCCAATGAACCAGTTACAACATATATATATATATATATATATATATATATACACACACACTGACACCCATTTTTAAGCAGATATAGATGGTTTGAATTCTTTGTTCTAGATTGGTAGCCTAACCAAGACTAAAGAACATAGTTTTCTCTAATATTTGCCCCTAGCTGGAGTGAGAACAGACAGATTCATGCCTTTCTAAGGACATTAGTACAAACTAAAACACAAACAATTTCATCTAAGACTTAAACTTGAGTTGTAATGATTTTCTATGATAATAAACTTTATACTGTGTGTTTTCTCTACACAGTACAGGGTGGAACGATAAAATTAACGCCATAGAAAAGACGACATGATTCCATTTCCGTTTAATGAAAACCTTTATTCTTTTTTTGTTGCAGACCATCTACTAGTTGGCCAGTTGTGTACAAATCCCAAGAGTGATAGGAGCCTTCTATCATGTCTGAAAGTGACACAATGTTCAACGAGCGAGATCGGAGATGCGCTGCTGTACAACTCATGCTCTCTACCGATCCAAGTTATGACAACAGGACTATTGCTAGTACCCTTGAAATGCAAATCTGGATTGCCACGAATAACAGGGCTGTGCCCAGGGTGATGAAAACAAAGTTTCCGGCTATGGTTATGGTCTTTGGTGTGGTTTCAATTGAGGGGCACATCATGCCACCTCAGGGCTTGAAAGTCAACACCAAAGTGTACCTGGATGTGCTGAAGAGAATGGTGATCCCCTGGTGCAATCAGATGGCCGGTGGCAGACCCTGGGTGTAGCAGCAGGACTCGGCGCCGACCCACAAGTCCAAAGAGACCCAGGCTTGGCTTCAGAATGAATGCTACGACTTTGTACCCTTCTCTCACTGGCCCCCCTCCTCCCTCGACCTGAACTGCTGGACTACTTCATTTGGTCATATGTTGAGAACATCACCAACATGACCTCCCACAACACCAAAGCCAGCCTGATCGCTGCCATCCGCCAAGTATTCGCCGAGCTCCCGCTGGCGCTTCTGGAAAAGGCATGCTCCCAGTTCCAGATCCGGATCGAGGCAGTGATTGAGGCTGAAGGCGGCTAGAATAGATGTCAGCTCTACTACATAATCAAGATACCTGAATTGATTTTTTAAATAAAAGTTTTAAAATAAAGCTGTAGTGTTGTTTTCTTTAGGATGACAATTTTATAGCTCCACCCTGTATAGAGCCTATGAGGTTCTTGTTTCTATAGAGGAAGCTAGTTTTCTAAATCATTTTTTTTTATAGTGAACTGTGTATCAGTAAAAAGAATCCATCAAAGTTTGAACTCAGGTACAGAGACAGCTTCAAGTTATATCAGGGCAAATGTAAAACTGGTGTGGAAGATTCAAATGTTCAGTTTGCAATGTCCTAGTTTTCAGGTCTGCAATCTATGCCAAAAATTGACACTTGCTGAACTTAAAAGTCATATATGCAAGCATTCTTAGCCAATTAATAGTCTTAACATTCTTTTGGGGGAAAATCATCAGCAATATCTGATCTGTGGAAGGGGTTGCTGCTCTCTTGAGGAGTTATCTTAGGGTACACCAGTGATAGGTAATTGTTAACACAAAGCACAGGTGGCAGCCATGCTTGAAATACACACACACACACACACACGTTCACAGGTTCCAAGATGCAGTAGAAACTGTATCTACATGGACCTTGGATTTTGGCACTGACATAGAAATAACAGAATATTTTCCGATGGTGCCAGAGGTCCGTGTTCAACTTGTCAATGATCAGCAATTAAAAGTAAGATTTTTAAAGGTAGAAGTCTGTATTAAGCTAAGCATAGGGGGTGCTCATGGTGTAGCAGTTATCATTGTAGGAGTTGAATTTGGCTAACAGAGTTCAAATCCTGAACAAGGCAGTTTGCATTTCAAGTAACGCTAATAGACTTGAAAAAGGAAATAAATTCAACTATTCTCTCACCAGCTAATGGTAAATAGTAGGGCAGATTTGGCTCTTTAATTTTGGCATGCCAACCAAACTAGGAGAAAGAAAATTCTGAATTCGAACCAATCATAGACCTGAAGAGGGATAGGCTATGTTAGATTATTCTTGCCTAAGACACGCAACATGAAAAGCACTTTCAAGACTAAACCAGGTTACAGGGTTAGTTGTCTTTGTTAGGATTGTTAAAATAAAATGAGTGATTAATCTTAGTTTTGCTTTCCTTATCGGTCACAAGAACAATTTAGAATTAATTTAAAATAAAATTGAATAAAAATAAAGAAATTTTAAAATTTAAGCAAGTGAAAGAAAAAAAAGTTTTTTTTAATGAAGAACATTAAGTCTTCAAGTCTCAAGGGCAATTTTTTTAATATTTAGGCTTAATGTACTTTTAAGGGTGGTTGAATGGGCTGTTTTTATAAATGTATAAAAATGTTTGTATTAAGAAGAAGGCTTGATAAAGAAGGAGTTTGTAAGGTTGTAGGTGTGGATAGGTGGTGAGGAATGTCTTTTTATAGGCTTGACAAACAAGAGAGAAATAGAAAGAGAGAGAGAGAGAGAGAGAGAGAGGTAGACAGTAAAAAGAAAATATTGAACAGAGACATGGGGATTAGAAAAATGGAAATTTTTAGTATAAAAAAGAGGCATGTAAATTTGAGAGAGAGAGAGAGGATAATGAAAAAAAAAAAGAAAGGTGGTAAGAAAAAGGATGTGATAAGAAAAGGAAAATGTTTAGAAGAAAATTTAAAGTGAAGCGAAAATGAGAACTAAGTTACAAGGAAAATGAATGCAATAAGAAGGATATGAGAGTGAAAAAGAAATAAAGGAAAAAAGAAGCAAGCTAGTAGTGGTATCAGGAGCAGACAAGTAGAGGACAATGAACTAAAATGACCCACAGCCTACATATTTGGACTGCAAGCAATATTTGAAAGGAGGGAAGGCAAGGAGGAGTGAACAGAAATACCTGGGAAAAGTAACAGAGATTTTTAACTTATAATTAAGCCCATTAGATTACAATTTGCAGAATATTTAGCTGACAATCCTTAATTTGAATAGAAAACAGATTTTTAGCCAGCTATTTTTGTAATGTGCATGTGTAGGCGTATAAGGTGGACAATGGGCAGGACGAGGTAATAAATAAGTAAATAAATGTATATATGGAAGAAAAGACTTTTGTTAGAGGTATTGGAGTTCTTAATAGAAAATTGATATTATAGGACCAAGCTTATTATTGCAGAACACTTGTGGCTAAATGATCATGACATAAGCTTTGTTCCACAACAACAGCTTTTCATTGAGTAAGGCTGACTAAGAAGATTAACTGCTAATAGAAATCAGGCTTTGTTTTCTTCACAATATAAACATGCCCTATTTTGCATCTTTAAAAGACTCCACACTGAATCAAGCTATATAAAAACAGAATTTTCTATTAAAAATAAAACAAAAAACATTCAGCTTAGAATCATGTTTCATTATAACATTTTCTATTTATATAAATACCATAAATAGAGAGAGAGAGAGAGAGAGAAGAAAAAAAAAAAGAATCTTAATTTTATACCATTAATGAGTGATTTATTTTTTTCTTTCATATAGTTTAATAAAAAGCTATGTCGCTAAAGTATCTTTAAAGCTGTTGCTAGTGAGTATGCTCCTCACTGAGTGCTTTCATTAAGCACCCTTTTGCTAAGATTGGCTTTGTTCAGCCAATTCATCAGTCTCTCTCTCTCACACACACACACACAATATATGTACATATAATCCACACACATATATAATAAAATATTATATACGCATATTATACACAAACATACACACACTATAAATATACATAACACACACATTATATATACATATAACACTCACACATTATACATACATAAAATATACACACATATAGTGCGTGCACACACACACACACACACACACACACACACACAAAATCATTTCTTAATATTTACTGTAATTATTTAGGTATAAGTCACATTATTCTTACAAATTTTCCAACCAAAATGTTAAGGTTATGTATTAAACACAAGAACTAAATAATTTCTTTTTTTTCTTCTGACATCATTATATTTAGGATGACTGAAAGTAAGTTATATTTATAGTCCAAACAAACTTGTTTTATAACACTACAGAGAAAAAACCCACTGAAATGTGTGTTTGTTTATAATTTGTTTCTTCTATTGTGAAATTATTTTCACTGCAAATTTGTTACATTTTTGTGTGAACATATCCTTACCTTTGATCTAAATACTGTGTAAAGTTTGTGTTTTGAAACATTATATAAACTAAATGAATTCTTATTTTTAGTTGATACAAAAAAGATAGAAAAAATGTATAAACTTAGTTACTACAAATTCCAAAAATCAATGCATATTATATATAAGATGCACACCACCTCCAAATTTCATAGCCAAAAGCAAGAGCTGCTGGTTAGACACAACAAATTACAGTTATAAAATTCACAAAGCCACAATAATTAGAATCAAACTCAAGAGTTAAGAGAATTTGAACCTCAAGGAATGGTACTACACACTGGTGAAGGATATATGTCTTTAACTAAGCAAAATAAAGTAATAAATAATATTCAAGACCCCCCCCCCAAAGTTTAATTGATAAAACAAAACAAAATATGACTGAAAAAAAAAAAAAAAAAAAAAAAAAAAATATATATATATATATATATATATATAAAATCGAGAAAAAAATATATACATATATATATTTATAATTGGAAAATATATATATATATATAATTGGAATATAGATATATATATAATTGGAATATATATATATATATATATATATATATATATATATATTATTGAAATGAATTTTATATATATATAAATTTGATTTCAATGATAATCTTTTACTGTGTAAGTTGTAGAGCGATATATCACAAACAAGATAGTTCATTTATTGGTTCTATAATTTGAAGAAAATGTAGTGGAATGCTTTTACCTAGAACCATAGAGAAGTGTGTGTGTGTGTGTAATAAGATAGTGTAGACTCAGAATCAACAATGTTGTTTATTTCGATGATAGCATAGATGAGAAACTGACAGTCACCAAACACCATCGATTGTGTGTGCTAGGCTAACACAGATATATATATACTATCACTGATAATGATAAATCTTTATCTATAAATATACCAAACTAAATTATAAATATCAAATCATATATACCCAACTATTGGTTAAATACTATTACTATTGTTTCCTTGAAGGATGGTTTTGGCACTTAATAACCCATGAAGATTGATATGGCATTAAAAAAAGAAACAAAACCATAACGATGCGATCTCGATTGGTCTAACTACCCTGAAGTCTCTCATAGAACCTTTCACTTTCTCTTGCAGATGATAAAGCCTCTGATAGGGTTGTCAGGTAAAATCTTGCCACATCTTCTTTAATAAAGGGATTGTTTAAGGCATCAATGAAGAATTCAGCAAGTTGTGCTTGTACAATTGAACCTTCTTAGTTCCAAGTCCCAATACACTCACTTAGCAAGTTTAGTCATTCTATTAGTTAGTTCAGTGAGAGCTTCATCTCTGTCTTGCTTTATTTTAATTAAAGCTCAAGCAGCATCTGCAGAGCTCGCTAATTTTTTGTACTGCACTGGTACCTGCTCGAATAACTCCTTACTGGAAATATCTGGTCATCGAGATAATCATCAATCCATTCTGATACAATACCATCTGAAAAATCCTGTCATTTGCCTATGAGGTAAATGACTGGATAGGTATGGGAGGGATATGACATTATGAGCTTTTCACTGATGCTAAAAACTTAGAGATTTTTTTTATTTAGGAAAATGCAATTTTTCTTTTATAACAACATAAAAAGACTAATTGACTTTGAAAGAAATTTAAAAGTCAATTTAAACGGTTATTACTATCTAAACTTACAAATTATCAAAAAGAAAAAAAAAAGTTAGCAGACTTGGGATTTTGTTGGTGCATTGATCCATTTTTATCATGACCTCTCTTGCCCACCTGTTGGGGTTAAAAGGTCAAATCTTTGAACAGATTAATTAGATCTTTGATTTTTGTTTAGGTTAATTTGAAAAGAGATACTCCCCCACAAGGCATAAGCTGGGATATTTAATTAACCAAGACTCTTTTTTGTGGTTTGATAAGATGACCAATTAAAATCTAATACATGGAAGGGATACTTTTCCCAAAGACAGATTAGTGCATTTGATTAGTTGACCAGTCAAAAAGTAGAAGAACAATACGAAATGATCAGTGATTGGTTATATCAATCAGAAATGTCTGTTCCCAGAGGAATACTCTATAAAAATAGATGTTTTTAGGGTTAAGAGATAAGAGATCTGATGTCTATATCAAAGACAAGAGAACAAGAAAAGAAAGCTCTCCAAGAACTACAGTCTTTCCAGAAAAAGCCTCACTACCGGAAAAAAATTGACTTCAAGCCAGATACCTCAGTTGATTGTCTCTCAAATACAACAAAAAGTGACTATATATATATATATATATTGTTACACCATTGTGTTTCGATAAATAGTTGTTAATTGTTAACGAAGAGTTTTTCTTGTCTGAGTTGTCAACACTCAGGCAACTTGTTCCAATGAACCACCCAGTCCCAGATAGATTGTGTCATTCCCAATCAGTGGATTTTTCACTTCTTTTTACTATGATTTCCTTACTCAAACAGTAATGTGCTTTGGTACTCTTGTATCTCCACCAATCTTATTTCTTGTCATGGAATGCATTTTCCCATTAAAAATTCTTAAAAAATATCTTGATTTAAGATAGGCCTACAGGTCTTTGTGACTGATACCTATACAACCCTGAAAGAAACACTGGTTGAAAAACAGTAAAAATTTAGGTAAATTTTATCCTTTAACTTATCAGATTTTAATAAAGACTAAAAGTCAGATACTAATCTAATACCGGTTAGTAAATTAAGTGGTGTTGTGCCAAAGGAAATTCTAGTTCACATTGTACCGCTTGCAATTTAACCAGTGTAGATTTTGTTCAATGATTCTCTACCTACAAGCAAATATAATCTACTTGAAATTAAAATCAGAGAATTATACGAGGTATACTTTTCTAGATATTTTCTGTTGCATGGTAATTTTACTGATATTTGTTCGTTGTCAAAAAAACACCAAAATACATCAACCTGTAAATAGCAAACTGGGTGAATTTTTACCGTTTTGCTGCATGAATAAAATAAGATGTTATCAAAGAGAAGGAAGAATTTAGATTAAAAAACACACACACAACAAAACATGCTTGTAGGTAGAAAATCATTGAACAAAATCTTCACCAGTTAAATTGTAAAAGGTACAATGAGAACTAGAATTTCCTTTGGCATGACACTGCTTAATTTAGTATCCAGTGTTAAATTAGAATCTGACTAAGTTTTCACTAAAATCCGATGAGTTAAAGGGTAACAATTTACCGAAATTTATTAAGTATTACCTAGTTTGGTACAAGTTCATAACTGAAATTCATAGTAATGATCTAAGTTACTGGCAATAGCTTGCAAGACAAGCTTGTTTGATGCTGTCAGGGACACCAAACAACAATGATATATTTACTGATTTCCCAAAGGTATAGACTTGATATGATTTTTCTTGATACTTTAGAGTTTCATTCTGTTTAATATCCATGGATATTTTTTTTAGCATACAAGTTCTTCTTGACAATGTTACAACAGTACTTTGCCACTGCCAGCAATTAAAAAATAGAATTTATTTGTCATAAGTCAAATCAGATGATTTATAGTTCAACAACAATTTGTTAAATAATTAATTTGAAGTCTTACTGCTTGGGTTGACAGTTTAATGGTAAGGACATTAAATTTGGCATCATTTGTTGAATAGTGCAACCTTTAATGTTAATTAAGTTTTAAAAAACATTAAGAGAAATGCTATCATAAAGCCAAGACTAAAAATATCCATTTAATTACAGGACATTAATAGTGTGTGTGTGTGTGTGTGTGTGTGTGTAAATAATGTTTCAGTGATTTTAATCTTTTTTCTGAAATAATAAATAGACAAAACAAAATTGTCATTTGTCTTAATAACCTAATAATAGAATGATTGGTACAATCATTCAGTATATATTAATAATAATATTTCTCTACATCTATTTATATATAAATATACCGGACATTGGTTAGAGTGTTGGCTACTGGCCCAGAAGATCTGGGTTCAATCCCAGGTCACAGTCATACCAAAGACTCAAAAAAAAAAAAAAAAGGTACTTGATGCTACCTTGCTTAAAACTCAGCATTATAAGGTAAGGATCAACGTAAAGTGGAGCAATCCAGGGAAAGGAGTAGCACCCTCCCCTACACCTTGGTGTAATAGCTATCGAAAAGGGAGCCTTTGGGTCACTCTTGACAACAACTATGACTACTATTTATATATCAGCCCAATCGGCTGGAGCTGTAAAATACACCAACTGCATCTCTGCAGAGGGGTAAGACCACTTCCCAACCAACAAGTGTCCTGAATATGACATTAAACCATCTGATGGCAAGGCTCCAGCTTTGGAGATCAGGGAAATGTGAGGTACCCATTCATTGCCATTGCTCTCAGGTTCATTCTGACTCAGAGTGGTAGCACTTGATAAGGTCTTATCTATGGGTCAAATAGAACAAACTGTGTACAAACAAATGACTGATGTTAAATTATGACAATATAGCAATACTAGAAACCATTTAACTGTATTGATAAAAAGCTTGAAGCAAACTAAACAAGAATGCAAGCTATTTTGAACAAATCCTGGAAACAACACCCCATGAAACAGCTGTATGGCCACTTACTTCCCATCTGAAAAAACATCCAAATAAGACAAACAAGATATATAGGACACTGTTGGAGAATTAAGGATGAACTCATAAGCAACGTTTTTCTATGGAACGCTACACAGTTTTGGCCAACCAGCAAGAATTTATTTACATCAGTTCTTTGTGGACACAGGATGTAGTTTGAAAGATCTGCCAGGAGCAATGAATGATAGGGATGGATGGAGAGAGAGTCAGGTAAATCCGTGCAGTTAGTATGACTTGATGATGATTATATTAGATGTATAACTCACTTGAAATTGTCTTTTGGGGATTATAAAAACTAATCATGATCTTTATTGATTTTAATGGCATATCAACCCATTTAGGTTTATTTTATGTCTAGAGGTTAGGGAATCACATTCATAGTCCATTCATATTTACATTTTTTGTGTCATTATTTCTGAGAGTTTTTTTTAAACAAGATTCTGTGGAAAAAGAAATAATTTTTAGATAGATCTATTTAATCCATAGATGGGACCCTAACAGGTATTATCACTTCAGATAAGGGGGAACATGGGAGTAATAGCAATAAAGAAGCACATCACACTTTCCAGATCTTCAGAACTGCAGCCTCACCATCAGATACAGTTTTGTGTCATACCCAAGACATTCCTTTTTGTGGGGTAGGGATCTTACCCTCTGTGGGGAGGTTTACAGCATATTCAAAGCTTCACCAACAAGGCAGTTAACATTAAGTTAAAAATTGATACATTGACATAGCACCAGCATTTTTAATGTTATTTTAGATTTCAGTCTTTTTTATCATTGATTTTTGCTAACAATAAATTAACAAGATTTTATATACAATAATTGTGTGTTGGACTTAAGAAAAAAAAAAATCAAGAAAATTCAAATGCATGCATGGTCCACTGGGACAGTAGAATACACAGACTACAAGTCAGCAAAGGAGTAAGATCCCAACCAATAAAGCCACCATGGGTGGTGACCCATAATGCTTAAGGATGAGATCTAAGTGGCTAAGCAGTCCTTGAACTGGTAATTGAAGAAGTCACATGACCTGCAACACTCCACTTTGGCCCTCACTGGGCTACATGGCCAGTTGGAGAAGTTTGATCCAATAAATTGGCATTATAGTGTGTATGCATTATGATAATGTAACTTATAAGCTGACATCTGCCCTGTTGGTTGGGGCTGTAGAATATGCCAACTGCACCTTCACAGTCCTTACTACTGTGTACAACCCCCCCAAAAAAAACATCATTTATAAATACAATGATAATGGGGTGGGGGAAGTCTCTGTAGTGCAGTAACTAACATATTGGACTGTGTCATTTTAGTAAGCAAGTTCTAATTCCAGTTAAGCTTTTGTGTTCACTTTTGGGCTAATACTTGTAGGAGAAGGTATGAATCTCCTCATACTCCCAGTTATGAGTTGAATCTGTTCTTCTTCGAGGATAACTTCAGCATTAAAAAATTCACCAAGTTTGATATGCTATTAAACAAAGAAACCAAACCAAACAATAATAATAATTAAAAGAGAACCAGTCTTAATTCTATTCATGATAATAAATTTCAATCATAATCTTTGAAAAAAATTTACTGTGGGTTATAACTTACAAAAGGAGTTGCATAAAAAGAATACAATGGTTTTCATATAAACCATTCAAGTAAAATCAAGTGTAACAGAAGATGAGAAATGACTATTAAATTTTGGTTGGCATTAGAGTATAAAAGCCATCTGTAAAATTGTCCATATGACAATTTTAGTTCAAAAGCTTTATAGTCATGTCCATGTCAAAGAATATAGACATTTACACAAGTGGAAACTTATTTTGAAATATATTAGTGAAAATGGTAGTCTGTTGAATTGTTCATATTGAATAATACTGTAAGTATTTGTGTATAAGATGCACCATTTTTTCCCCTAGATTTTTCAGCACAAAAGTTAGGAGTACATATGACACATCAGAACTCAATATCCCACCACCCCCCGCCCACATTTTTGCCACATGCAGCACTATATTCAGAACAGTATGACCAAAAGTTATATCTATGATCCAAACTAACTAATGTCTTATAAACACATTTGTTTTATACTGCTGTGAAGAAATAGCCACAGAAATGTGTTTGTTCATAGTTTGTTTCTTCTCTTGTGAGCTTTTTTTTTCCCCTGAAAGTTTGTTACATTTTTATGTGAATCTGTCCTTGGCTTTTACTCTCAATACTGTGGATACTTTGAAATATATAAGCTATATAAATTCTAATTTTCAGTTGATACAAACCAGATAAAAAGATGAACAAATATTAAATTGAGTTTAGATTTAGGTGCTACAAATTCCAAAAAGTCAATGCCTATGATGCACAAGATGTTTTTTTTCCAGAATTTCACAGCCAAAAGTTTAAAGTGCAAGTTATACCCAACTAATTAGTGTGTGTGTGTATATATATATATATATATATATATATATATATATATATATATATATATAACCGCTTAAATTTCCTTTGTTTGTGCTAGTTTCCTCGTGGCTGAGTGGTAGAATCTTGGATTGGCGTTTGAGTCAACCGGGTTTTGATCCCAGCTTTGGGAATCTAGCCTGTCTAGCCACACTGAAGAGTTCTGATAGAAGGAAACAGATCTGTCTGTGGATGACTATATATATATATATATATATATATATATAGAGAGAGAGAGAGAGAGAGAGAGAGAGGGGGAGATGTTTACTCCTGGCATCAGTGACTGCTATTTGAGCCTAGGTAAATGGTCAGAAGTTTGAATGTTGATTTTCCTGATGATCTTTCCACTTGAAAAATTGGCACAGTACAATCTGCGCCCCCCTCTCACAATCCCTCCTATTTGGTCTTGTAGGAGGAAAGTTAACTTCTAAATAACTATATAAATCCATAGAGACATTCATTCATTTGCTGGAAAGTAATTGAATAATTAATCCACTGTGTGTGGTTGAGTGTGTACACATGTATATATTAGTCAGGTAGTACAAAGACATATATGTCATTCATAGAGTTATAAAACTATGTGTATACAGTAGAAAGATCAGACTTTTAAAGAAAAAGAGTTGCTTAGTTTCTGCTTCTTCTTTCTCTCTCTATTTGGTATCTGCTTAACTCCAATACAAGCTAGTCAAGCATACTAAGAAGTGCCATATGCTCTGACTGGCTGGTTTCCTTTGAATCTTTTTGGGCTTACATTACATTTTGAAACATTGACGAAGCTGTGTCACTCATGACTTTTCACTCCATAGCTTCCACTTACTTTGAGGAGGTTGAACTAATCCAGTTCCATTTGAAATAAACTTTTCATTCACATAACCCATCCAATTTTTGTTGTTCTTATTGTAAAAGAGTTGAGCAATCAAGGCAAAGAGACCATGTAAATCTAATTTTTTTTTCTTAGCGGTTTCATTAGTCAGTTCATTATAGTTACTTACCCCATGCTCTATCTAATTGCTTCAAAGTGTTAGAAAAAAAAAATGTTTGGAAAGATCTTACAAGGGTGAGTCAAAAGTTTTGCAATATTTTTGTAATGTGAGGTACAATTTGGCAGCTGTGGATGCTTTTTCTGAGGTTATGGCAACAAACTACACTGGACAGTGAGATGCGCCATTTAATTGTGTGCAAACAAATTACAAATGTTGAATTACATAGTAAGTCTTGGAATCCTTCAACTGTAACCCAGTTAGCTGGGGCTGTAGAATACACCAACTGCATTCCTGCAGAGGGGTAAGACCACCTCCAATGAGTGTCCAGGATATGATATTACACAATTTCATGGTGAGGTTCTAGTAATGCTGGAGCTTTGGGGAATGTGGGGTACATCTTTATTACCATTGCTTGCAGGTCCACTCTGACCCAGAGTGGTAGCACCTGATAGGGCCCTATCTATGGGTTAACTGTTCGACATTTAAACTGTGAAAATGAATGACATAAATAGAATTGTTTGATCAATTAACTGTGTGTATCTACAAAATGTGCTTTACAAATTATATCTAATATATATATGTAAAAACAGGATTTGGTAATAAATAACCAACAATGGTTGATGTGCCATGAAACTAAACCAAACCATTTAACTGTGTGCAAACAATGAGCTATGGCTTATTTAAAAATGTAACCTACTAACTATTCATTTACAAATCATATATTCAATATATATGTATAGAGAGGATTTGGCATTAAATAACCTACAAGGGCTGATATGCCATAAAATCCAACCAAACCAAATCATATATATCTAATATATATGTATGAAGAGGATTTGGCATTAAATAACCAACAAGGGCTGATATGCCATAAAATCCAACCAAACCAAATCATATATATTTAATATATATGTATGAAGAGGATTTGGCATTAAATAACCTACAAGGGTTGATATGCCATAAACACATTCAACCAACCAATGTAGATCAATTTAAAAAGGAAAGAAATCAGTGAATACAATTCTGCTGTGACATTATTGAAAACTTTACTACAGAAAATGTATGGATGAACACACATTGGTTATAATACTGAGCTGTTGGTGAGGCTTAGAGTATGCTGACAGGATTCCCTGATTTTAATAGTATGTTAATTTGTCTAGGCTTATTTCATGCCAAGAGGTTAGGGAATTGCATTTATCGTATGATCATATTTACATTTTTTTTGCAGTTGTTTCTTAAGGTTTTTTTTCTTTTTGCACCGTCTTATCAAATATGAATAACTTTTAAACAGATCTATTGAACCCATAGATGAGACCCTAACACATACTATCACTCTGGGTAAGAGTGGACCAAGGAGTAATTAAACAGATCTATTGGATCCATAGATGGGACTGTAACAGGTACTATCACTTCAGATAAGAGTGGACCAGATAGTAATGCCAATGAAGAGGTACTCCATACATCTCTAGAACTGGCGCCTCATTATTATCAGATGTAGTTTATTGCCATACCCAGGACACCCCTTTTTTGTTTTAGGAGGGGGTCTTGCGCCTCTGCAGGAGGATACAATCAGTGCTTTCTAAGCCTTGTCGATGTGGCTAAAATGTGCCAGAAATAATCACTAATAATAAAATTACTTCAGTAATGAAAGCCAAATGATTTTTATAGCAGAGGCCTAATCAAAGATAAATTATGCTTGGCAAAAAATTATTTAAAAGTCTAAAGCTGCTGGATTTGAGAGGAAGAAGTGAAAAAGTGTGAGATAGGATGAACTAAAGTTTGCCACAGTAAAGAAAGAAAAAAAAAAAAAAAATCTCATGACTAAATTTTAAAAGAAATTTTTTCTAGCAAGAAACTAAATGGATATGGAATGATGGAAATTTCAAAAAAATAATGCAAACATTCAATTTATTTTTTCTTAGTAGATAAAAACTTATAAAGGATGTTTGTAAAGAAAAAACAAAAATAACTTTTTCAATTATTTCTTCTCTATGTCAGAAAAGAGTTTTGATTGATTGTCCCTAAAGTCTTTTCAGTTTTAATCCTTTCTTTTGATGTTGTTATTTCATTAAGGAATCTTATTTTAAGAAACTTTAGAAAAGTGTTTCTTTTGTGATGTTTTCAAACAAACCCCTTTGAATTGTCATTTAGTTATGTAAGCATAAAACCAAATTAGCCTTTACAAATTAGGATGTTAGTTACTTTTATCCTTTATACCAGGTTTCCTTATTGTATTTTACTTCCTCTTTTTCATCCAACTGTTCTGTTAATCCGACAATGTTTTCATAGCTGAAGTAGGTCATCTGGACAAGTGTTTCTTTGGTAAGAAGTCCCTCTTTTCACAATTCAAGCTATTTGTCCTAATTGATTTATATATTCTATACAGTGTTAAGTCAGAAGAATGAATTTTTTAAATGTTTGAAATAATGTATTATTTAAAAGTTCATAACTACAATTGCGTAAATAACAATAGAGTAGGCCTCCATGTCAATGCACACAAAATGGAATACATGTGCTATAATCAAACAGGCAACATTTCCACACTAAACGGTAGCTCTCTGAAACTAGTAGACAAGTTCACCTACCTAGGAAACAGTGTCTCATCAACCGAAAAAGACATTGACACGCGACTAACAAAGGCATGGACAGCTATCGATAGGTTATCGGTCATATAGAAGTCAGACCTGACCGATAAAATGAAATGCAGTTTCTTCCAAGCAGCAGTTGAGTCAATACTGCTATATGGATGCACTACATGGACGCTGACTAAAAGGATGGAGAAGAAGCTTGATGGCAACTACACAAGAATACTGCAAGCAATTCTGAATAAGTCCTGGAGGCAACACCCCACAAGCAGCAGCTGTACGGCCACCTACCTCCCATCACAAAAACTATCAAGGTTAGACAAACCAGATATGCAGGACATTGCTGGAGAAGCAGGGATGAGCTCATAAGTGATGTTCTCCTATGGACCCCCTCACATGACCAGCTCGAACATACATACAGCAGCTCTGTGAGGATTCGGGATGTAGCCCCGAGGACCTGCCAGAAGCGATGAACAATAGAGAGGGTCATGGATATCCGTGCTGGTGGCACAACAAGATGATGACGACGATGAGTCCCTGAATGAATGATTTACTAATTCTATTATCATAATTATTTGTTTATAAAATGCAAAATTTTTCGGGGGGGGGATGTCCTCATGGTGTAATGGTTAAAGCGATGGACTGCAGGATCGTAGTAAGCGAGTTCGTACTCCAGTCGCGCTATTACGTTCACTTTCGGGCAAATACCCTTGGGAAAGGTATGAAACCCCTTTATCCTTCCAGCTATGGGTTAAATAGTACCACTACTGTTCTTCTAGTAGAATAGATTTAGCATTAAATAACCTACAAAGGTTGATATGCCATTAAACAAACAAACCAAACCAACTATTTTTCAGGCCCAAAAATTAGGGGTGCGTATTATACACAAGAACTATATAATTAACTTTTTTCTAACCACCATATTCAGGACAGGAGGACCAAAGTAAATTGTATCTTTAGTCCAAACTAATGTCATTAAAGAGAAATATCTACTGGAATGTGTATTTGTTTATAATTTTCATTCTTACAAGAAGTTCATTGTATTTTTGTGTGAACATGTCAATGTGTTTGCTTTAAATTTTCTGTTTTTAAGACATAAAGTATATAAATTCTTATTGTTAGTCCGAACAATTTGATCAAAAGTTGAGCAGATTTTAAATCTTGGATAAATTCAGCCGCTATAAATTCTAAAAATCAGTGCGTACCATACATACAAATTTATTTTTCAAGAATTTCATATTATAAAATTAGGGGTGCTCATTATACATGAATGTGTGTTACACAAATAATTAGGGTATTTTCTGATTTGTTTGGTACTTATAAAATTATTCTCCCTCCAGCTATGGGTAAATAGTAGGGCAGACTGGGTTCTTCAGCCTTGGTGAGGCAACTCGTCTAGGAGAAGGAAAACTCTGAATTCAAACCTGTTAAACTCCGCTTGAAAAATTGACCTTGTGTCATATCCTGCTCGAGCGGAGGGTTTGGTAAATATGATATGATAAAATCAACTAGTTACAAAATGCATTGATGTATTATTTAGCAGTATTTGATAAAAGAATGCAGTAATTTATCCTAAGATCATCTTTATAACTTGTGTGGTATGATTTGATCAAAAAGCAACAAGATATTTAGGACTTTCTACCTTTAAATTAAATATCTCTGTATACTTAGAATAAATCCTTTCATATATATACATATTACAAACAGATACATAAACTGGATAATTTGTGTCTGAATCAATAATCCTAGCATAGATGTGAACACCACAATTCTGTTTGAAGTTCATGGAAGGTTACCGAATGAAACAGAAACCAGCAGAATGCTACAAAGTACAGTGGCTGCTATGAGCATAATGGTTATAATCATAGGACATGAAATTGGTGACCTGTGTTCAAATCCTGAACAAAGCTGTTTCACTTCATGCTAATGCCTTTGGGAAAGGCATGAACCCATCTTTTCTCTCCTCAACTATGAGTAAATACTATAGCAGATTGGATTCTTTAGTCTTGGTTAGGCGAACCTGTCAAAAAGGAGAATTGAATTTAAACCAGTTGTATTCTGCTTAAAAAATTGACCTTGTGTCACATCATATTTGTGGTGGAAGGGTTGGGTAAATAAATATTTTGTTCAAAAGAATTGTTGGCACTGGAGCTTGTATGTGCATGCGTGAATACAAGTTTCTTACTAATTATTCAAGTAAACCCATTGTAACAATTGCCCAGTCGGCTGGGGCTGTAGAATACACTGACTGCACCTCTGCAGAGGGGTAAGACCCCCCCCCATACGAGTGTCCTGGATATGACAGTAAACAATCTGATGGTGAAGTTCCAGCAGTGCTGGAGCTTTGGGGAATGCAGAGTACCCCTTCATTGCCATCGCTCCCAGGTCCTCTCTGGTCCGGAGTGGTAGCACCTGATAGGGCCCGATCTATGGGTTAAATAGAACTAACAGCATACTTATGCTAAACTGAATTGTTTGAGTAAACTGAATAGCTTGAAATAGAAATGCTTTTGACAATTAAACCGTACTTACATTTAAACAGTGTGCTTATGCTTAACTGAATTATTTGAAATAGAACTGTTTTTTGACATTAAAACTGTATTTACACTTAACTGAATTGTTACATATAACTTCTTGAATAGTTTGAAATAGAAATGTTTTTGACAATTAAACTGTGTACTTATGCTAAACTGAATTGTTTGTAATTTTACATAAAAATGGATTTGGCATTAAATAACCTATAAAGGTTGATATGCCATAAAACCCAACCAACCATTGTAACAAATGTAAAAAATATTCTATTTACAAACCACCTGAAGATGCTTCTATAGTAAAGTTAAGTAATATTCTATTTGTTCATGATAGACCGATGTAATATAGAGAACTCCACCCTCTGGCCTCAGCACCCAGCTATGTTGGAAGTAAGTGATTGACAAGAAGAGGCCAAAAGATCAATTGCATGAAGTCTCATTCAGAGGCTACAGGCAGCCATGTGAAACATAAGAGATTTGAAAAATGACAGTTGGTACTGACACAGCAAAGATTCAAGCGAGCTGATTTGGGGCTTAAGTGTCTCAGCCCTCTCATGTGTAACCACCTGTTTTTCAATAATTTTTTTCCCCATGATTTTTTTTAGAAATGTTTTTCTGCATAATTTTAAGGTCTTATTATTGTGCTGTTCGGTATCATTGAAATCGTTCACATAAAAAAGTTTGCTTTCTTATTTCTTTCTTCTTCTTGTCACACCTTCTCCAACTACACTTTTCCGTTTGTTGTTTCTAACAAGAAAAAAAAACTTTAAAAAATGATTAAAATAATAAGAAACAGAACAGCCTTTTAAAATATTTTTTAATTCTCTAGTACATAAATTGATTGTTGGAGTTTCACGGCACATCAACCACTATGGGTTATTCAATGCCAAATCCGGTTTACATATATGAATTATATATGATTTGTAACCATTTTTTTTTAGATGAACTCACTTTTTCTTCATAAATTCACTTTTCTTTTAAATTCATGTTTTGATCCATTTGACCCACAAGTAGGACATAACAAATTGTTCCAATTTTGTAAACAAAATAATCAAAAGGGAAATGAGAAGAGAAAAAAAAGACAAAGAAAAAGAAAACTGCTCCTTTTAGATGTATTATAAACTCTTTTTCCATCCATTCACCCCAGCTCTCTACAAAACTTGAACTGACGATTTTGACTATGAGGAATTATTAGTCACAGAAACAATATTTCAAGTGCATCCACCTGGTCAACATAAATTGGATAAATAGACCTAAAATTATAACTTTTCACTACAATTAAAGGAACTCTGATAACAATAATCAAGAAAAATAATCACGTTCTATGTGTTGGAGCCTTTAAAGTTTCATTAAAATTTGTAGGAAGAAAAAAAAAAAAAAAAAAAAAAAAAGGTTCAGTTTTTCCACTGTTTGTTTTTGTCCACTACTTTATGTGAGATAGCATCCTTACCAACAAGTAAGTAATGGGAAAATCCTATTAATGATTTGAGATGGTTTGGGGGTAAACTGAGTTAAAGCGATAATAAAATTGGAGGTACACAGACAAGGTAAGGTATACAAGGGCCATTAAATAAATGGGGAGCAAAAAAAAAAAAAAAAAAAAAAAAAAAAAAAATTTCATCAATATAAACTCTATATCATTTGGAATTTGTCTATAGCAAAAATTAAAAAAAAAAAATTATTTTGAGGCTATTCAAAATGGCAGCAAATAAAACAGTGCTCCAGGCTTGAACAGAGTCTGCCATCAAATCTTTGGTAGCTGAAAAGTGCAAACCATATGAAATTTACAGAAGGATGTGTGATATGTACAGAGAAGCAGGATTGACAGATGGTAAGATATTATATATACTAAATATATCAATATCTTTGGTTTGGTTTGATGGTACATCAACCATTGTAGGTTATCTAAGGCCAAATTTTGTTTATATATATATATATATGATTTGTAAACACATTTTGTACATAACATTATTAAACAAGCCTGAGGTCTTTTTTGCACACAGTTAAATGGTTTCAAGTATTGCTATATAACAGTCACAATTTAACATCCACATTTACCAACCCCTCCGCTCGGGCAGGATATGACACAAGGTCAATTTTTAAAGTGGAGTTTAACAGGTTTGAATTCAGAGTTTTCCTTCTAGACTAGTTGCCTCACCAAGGCTGAAGAACTCAGTCTGTCCTACTATTTACCCACAGCTGGGAGAATAATAGGATTCATACCTTTCCCGAGGGTATTAGTGCTATGTGAAATGCAATTAGCCTGGTCCAGGATTTGAACTCATGTTGCTGTGTCCATTTCCTATGACGATAACCATTACACCACGGGCACCTCCAATTTAACATCAGTCATTTATTTGTACACAGTTTGTTCTATTTGACCCATAGATAACCCCCTATCAGGTGCTACCACTCCAAGTCAGATTGGACCTGGGAGAATTGGCAATGAGGTAGTACTCCACGTTCCCCAAATCTCAAAGGCTAGACCCTCGCCATCTGATGGTTTATTGTCATATCCAGGACACTCGTTGGGGGAGGGGGGAGGTCTTACCCCTCTACAGAGATGCAGTCGGTGTATTCTACAGCTCCAGCTGACCAATATCTTTGGGAACACACAAGAGAATAGAAGAGTTGTGACCAAATAACCTATGTTCAATTTGCCTTTATCACTCTCTCTATCTCTCTCAACATTTGTCAAACACACACACACACATACACACACAAAAAAAAGTAAAAGTAAAAGAAAAATAGATGGTTTGGTTTGGTTTCTTTGTTTAATGGCATATCAACTCTTTTAAGGTTATTTAATGCCAAAGCCATTCTCCTAGAAGAACAGTAGTGGTACTATTTAACCCATAGCTGGGAGGATAAGGGGGTTCATACCTTTCCCAAGGGTATTTGCCCGAAAGTGAACGTAATAGCACGACTGGAGTACAAACTCGCATACTACGATTCCGCAGTCAATCGCTTTAACCATTACACCATGAGGACACCCCCCAAGAAAAATAGAGAACTCATGAATCTGCTAAATTATTAGACAAAGTAATATTTTATCTAAATACTAAATATTTCCCAAACACTGAATTAGAAGAGACTAAGAGAGATTTGTATGCTTACCGGCATATGATAAATATCAAAATAGTTTATATCAAATCATTGAAAGCAATGTTATTGGCTAAATTTACTTTTGGGCTTTATTAGCTTTTCAGAAAATAAATCCATTTCTTTTTTCGATCAGATACATATATGCACTCAGATGTGCAATCAATTCTTTTTCTTACAATTTTAAATTTATAACAAAAATCAAATTAAGTATCAATTCTGTTTTATAGAAGCTAAAATGAAATTAATTCATATGAAAAATTTATTTACCCAACCCATCCACCACAAGCAGAATATGACACAAGGTCAGTTTTTAAGCTGAGTAAAGCTAGTTTGAATTTAGATTGGTTGTCTTAGCAAGGTTAAAGAAATCAGTCTGCCCTACTACTTATGCATAGCTAAAGAGAGAACAGATGGATTAATGACTATCTCAAAGGCATTTAGCACAAAGTGAAACACAACTACTTTATCCAGGATTTGAACTTAAGTTGCTGATTTCCTAGGATACCTCGAATTTATACAGAGTATACTAACCCTTAATTCAAAAATATGGATGAATGTGTTCCTTTCTCAAGTCAAAATGTTAAAAATGTATCCTTAGTTACTTGATATCTTTTCTGTCTTCAAAGCACACATACATAATAATCTAACCAATTGGCAACAAAGGGGAAAATTATTTGAAAAAAAAAAAAAAAAAAAAAAAAAAAAAAATTACCTTTTCTACGCCAGGTTATTTTGGGCATAGGCTTTCCATCCACAATACATGTCAGAGCCACAGTGGTGCCAGTAATGGCTGTTACATTTTCTGGTTTCTTGATAAAAATGGGTGGACGCGCAGAAGTTGCTGAAATTAGAAAAACAATAATATTGAAATGACACACTGAATAAAAAAAAAGGGAGTTAAAACAATCCATATTATATAGTTCCAGTTATTCATGGCAAACTTCTGTTTTCTCAAAAACTAAATGGACATCTAGACAAATCCACCCCAAAAAGAGAACATCAAGACAAATCCACCCCAAAAAGAGGACATCTAGACAAATCCACCCCAAGAAGAGGACATCAAGACAAATCCACCCCCAAAAAGGACATCAAGACAAATCCACCCCAAAAAGAGGACATCTAGACAAATCCACCCCAAAAAAAGGACATCAAGACAAATCCACCCCAAAAAGAGGACATCAAGACAAATACACCTATAATTCTTGGCATCTAAAAAATTATGGTAGAGAGATTAAAAAAGAAAAGAAAACAAAAAAAATTGATTTGTGTTATAGGTTATCAGGTAAACAAATTACTTCTTTACCAATCAAAATGGATTTGATTATAAAAGGTAGCATCTATTTAGTTTTCACAACTAGTCTGTTGATTATATATAATTATAAAATCTATAAAATCCAAGTGGTTTAAACACCTTTAAAACCACTCATGTAAATGTTGAAGTAACAACTTAGACTCTCTTACAAGTGCTATCATATATTTTCCATAGAGTAAAGAAGGATTAGATATTAAATGATTAGGTCAATAAATCCTAAGATTTGAAGAGATGACAAGCATTGCTACAACAATGATTTGTAGAGGAAATTAAAAAAAAAATACAATTTCAGACCTATTTATGGTAAAAGAGCTAAGTTGAAAAAGGCCCATAAGTTAAATCACACAAATTGAAATGAACACATCAATTTTCTTATAGATAACTTAAAGCTGGGGGATTAATTTCAGCATTAACCTACGATAGAAACAAGTTACAGGGCTTCAGTATCTTTACACACTCTTTCAATCAAACTAAGGTCAATACCTGCTATCTTAATCAGACGGTATGATAAGCAAAAAAGAAAACCATCTTGGTTATCTATACATAAAGGGAAGTTGTGCGTATGTATATATGTATGTCCGGAGCAAACTACGAAAATAAAACAATCAATGACAAAGTAAATATATATATATATATATATATATATATATATATATATATATATATACACATTCATTATCACCAGATCTACCTTTTTTGTATTGAAAATTATGAAGATTTGATCTATATTTTAGAAAAGTTAAAATCAAATTTATGATAAAATAACATTAGGATCCTGCATTGACCATTGTTAGGCATTTCTAGCTAAATTCACAAATAAAATAGATCCAGTTATTTTTACTTACATTTTAAACAAATTAAAAATTCTCTTTAATAAAATAAGTCTTGATATATTTTTGCCTTTAATAATCTATAAATAACATTACCAGTACATTTGGAAAACAAGATAAGTACTATAATTCTTTATGGTTATATAAAAATATATGTGAAATAAAATCAACGAAAGAAATTAGCAGTGATATTAAAGAGACATTTAATTAACATGATTATTTGTGTATAACATGCACCCCTAACTTTGGACTACAAAATTCTGGTGGTGGTGGGATTCTCATGCATATTATACACTGACTTTTTAGAATTTGTAGCATCTAAATTTAACATTTATTTAAGCTTTTACTGGTCTGTACTCACTAAAAGTAAGAAGTTATATAATTTTAATTATGTCTTAAAACACAAAATTTACACAGTATTTAGAGCAAATGCACAGACATGTTCATACAAGCTTGCAGCAAAAGTAAAACTGTTATAAACACATTTCAGTGGATATTTCTCAATAATGGTGCAAAATACATAAGTTTGGACAATAGGTATAACTTACTTTTAGTCATCCCCTCCCGAGTACCGTGAGATATGTGACCAGAAAAAAGTTAATTATATAGTTCCTGATTATGATATGCATGACTAACCTTTAAGCTGAAAAAATAATGAACTATGGTAAAAAATAAATGTTTCATAATTGACAAAAAGTCCATTTCAAGAAACTATCATGGCTATTTAAGAAGTTAATTGCTTTTATGATATTTGACTTTCTCTAAAGTACCATTTATTTGACTTTTTTAAAGTACCATTTATTTGACTTTCTCTAAAGTACTATTTTGTTGTATCGTGGTAAGGAAGAGATATACACTGAAATAAAGAGTTAATTATTTATTAACTGAAGTGGCACAGTCCAACAAATATTGTAAGTCTCGCACTGTGGGTGTTACATCCAAAGTTGGTCTTACTACTGACCGAGATCTTGCAGTACCCTTGTGCTTAAGAAACACAAGGTATTTTATACCTCCATGATACCGGACGTCACATGGTATAAGCCACTATACAGCACATTTAACTTTTTTAAAGTACCATTTATTTAACTTTCTCTAAAGTACCATTTCCTTAACTAAACAAGAAGTACATTGCTGTTAATTATGAGAAAGTACTTTTAAGTGAAGAAACAAAATGTAGGTATTTTGATGATTGATAAAAATTAAATCACTGCTTTTTTTAATGGGAAACAGAAAAAATACAAAGACAATTAGAAAAAAGAATAATGCAAATTAGCTTAATGTATACCACAAAACTTTAAATTCAAGTAAAAATTCTCAAGTATTTGTCTGGAACGAGTGCATAAGCATTCATGAACCTTTAACTTTCAGCCCTGTGCAGACAGTGGATGCTGTCAAGAGGACTTGCCAACAGTGATGACTGATAGGGGCAGATGGAAAGTGAGGGTCAAAGGAATCCATGCTGTTGGCATGCCTTGCAGATGAAGAGTTTGGTTATTCTATAAATAGAGACCAATAGTAAAAAATGATCACAAGTTGAGAAGTTTTAATGGATTTTGAATCCTTGAATATTTTACATAGTCTTATAAAATAGTTTACAACTGTATTACGGGCATGATCTACAATTGTATTACGGGCATGATCTATAATTGTATTATGGATATGATCTATAATTGTATTACTGGAATGATCTGTAATTGTATTACTGGAATGATCTGTAATTGTATTACTGGCATGATCTATAAATGTATTACTGGAATGATCTGTAATTGTATTACTGGAATGATCTATAATTGTATTACTGGCATGATCGATAATTAAAAAAAAAAACCTTTTTAAACAAGGTTTTTTTTTTGTGGTGGTGGTGGTGGTGGTGGTGGTGTAGGACATCATAGGAAGATGATACTCTAGTTTATTGACCGGCATCTAAATATGGCAGGATATAGATATAGGGTAAGAAATGTGAATTTAGAAGCTTAATGCTTTGTGGCTCACTGTTCTGGTTTCAGTAGAATAATGCTCTTATTTCTCGAAGAAGATTTACACAATGATTTTGTTTTGTACAAGAACAAAAGCATTTTTAGTCTGAATGGCCAATAATCAGGATTTCAAAATTATCTAAAAGGCATCAGAAAGAAGACCTTTAAAAGGTAGAGTGTAATTCAATATGGTAAAGGAACTCCCAATGCAGGACTGGGAGCCCTAAGATCTGGCAAGTGGATAAGGGAGCTAAGGACCCTTACAAAGGAAAGACCAAAGTGGCTCCAAATGAAGAACTGAATGCTGCTGTAGGATATTCCAAACTACTTTAGTGGCAGAATGTGGTAAAGCAAACAAAAAAACAAACAAAGGGACTCAAAACTGCTAACTGAGCAGCTTGGAATGAAGTGCCTGATAAATTCCTCTATCATTTGGTTCAAATTGTGCCAAATTGGATTTTCCAAGCAATTAACAGTAACAGTGGTGCCACAAAATATGAACAATAAAATTAAAAAAAAATAAATAAATAAAATGGTTAAATTAGCAATGAGTTTAAAGTTTTGTGTAACTTGTTAATAATTAAATAATTGATAACGTTTATCTAAATAATCAATTTTAACCTTTTTCTAAACAATTTTGTAAAAATAATTATGTGCATAACTTATGATCAGGCCAATTGCATGAATGATTCATTAAAAGATTACTTTGCTTTCTTAGTTCTGGTTTCTTTGTTCAATGGCATATCAACCTTCATGGGTTATTTAATGCTAACACCACTATTGTAGAAGAACAGCAGTAATATTATTTAACCCATACTTGGGCAAAAAAAAGATTAGAATAATAAATTAATCTGAATTCTTTTTTTTTTTCAGAGTTTATAGTTGTGGCACACTATTTATTATTAAAAATTTGGAGAGAGAGAGAGAGAGAGTGAGTGAGAGTGAGTGAAAGAGAGAGAGAGTGAGAGTGTGAGAGAGAGAGAGAGAAGATGCTTATAATTTAGAAAAAGAAAGGTGGTGTGATTAATATTCAAAAGAGGTGGTAGCAGTAAAAAGGAATTGATTGAATAGAATCTGAAAAGAGGAGAAAGATATGAGAAAAAGAAATATAGATGAATAGGAAATTAGTGAAAGATGACAGAAGCAGAAAAGGAGAAAAAAAAAGCATATAAAGAGTATATATGCATATATATGTGTGTGTGTGTGTGTATGCATGCAAAGAATACTCTCTCTCTCCCTCTCTCCCTCCCCCACTCTCTTTCATATATATATATATATATATATATATATATATATATATATATATATATATAAGAGAGAGAGAGAAATAGGTGAGCACTTGTGATTTGCAGATGAATTTTCACAAAGCCACAATATATATTTTCTATCATTGCTGCCCCACTTGTATCTTTACAAAATGTTTAAAAAAAACAACAAAAAACAAACAAACTTATGATAGCAATCCTATTTGAAATAAATTCTTGAAGAGTGTTGGTAGTTGTCAGAGTTGAACACATTCCTGACAAGACTTTATGGTGAGATACAATGTAACCAAAATCCTTTAGAACTCCTGTGACAACAATGAAGTGTAGGATTC
This sequence comes from Sepioteuthis lessoniana, assembly GCA_963585895.1. Lineage (NCBI taxonomy): Eukaryota > Metazoa > Mollusca > Cephalopoda > Myopsida > Loliginidae > Sepioteuthis > Sepioteuthis lessoniana. The sequence continues at coordinate 19,899,128 of OY757913.1, read as the reverse complement.
TTGGAAGCAGTTGTCAATAACAACCACACGTCAATGTTACACAGTAGCAGCAGCAGCTTAATAATAACAGAGTTAGAAGACAGACTATTGGAATCAGTTTTTATTTCTCCAATCAAACTAATAATCTGTATATGACTTGATTGTGCTGTGTTCCCCACAGTAATGAGTAACATTTAAACTTTTAACAGTTTGATAAGATATTAAATATTTTTGTAAGGTGAAAAAAAAAAAAAAACAGAAAAAAAGAAAAGAAAGAAAATGAGAAATGAAGGATATTTTTACTAATACTTTTCTTGAAGTTTTTGACCTTGAGGATACGGTGCAACAGAAAGTTGATGAAAATCAACTATAATCCCATTCCTCAGCTGTTTTTTTTTTTTTTTTTAATTACAAATTTGTGTTATGTTAATGTGTCCACCAATCATCTAGAACAAAATCTATATTTTTTAATGTCTAATAATACAATTATACAATTTATTAACTTTTCAACGTGTATTCTATTTACTAACAGTGTTTATCAAAGTAAACGTGATAAGTTGTAAAGTAAAGTTGGCGACCGTAGTCGAGGGCGATCAGAAGGCTCCTTTTTCAATATCTACTACACTGAGGTGTAGGGGAGGGTGTTACTCATTTCCCTGGATTCCTCCATTTTACCCTTATATTGCTGAGTGTTAAGCAAGGAGGCATCAAGTACCATTTTTAAAGTCTTTGGTGTGATGCGACCTGGGATTGAACCCCAGTCTCCTGGACCATTGGCAAACACTCTACCCACTGGTTATTGTAACATAAGCATTAGGAAATAATTCCAATTTCTTAACTCTGCCTATTTATTTGTTCCTTTAGCTGTAACTTAGCAATGAGATGAAACTCTTGTTGTGTTTACGTTTATCTTAACATTATCAGAACAAAAAAGGAAATTCAATTTTTTCTCTTCCTACTGATTCATTTTTGTTTTTATCATAAAATATCAAGTAATTTTACTGATTTAAAAACATTCAATTTCATTTTTGATATGTAGTTTTTTTTTTTTTTTTGTTGATGTTGTTTCTTTTACTGAAAAATCAAATATATTGCCTCCTTTTAAGAAATGTTAGATTTAACACTATGAATATTAATATAGGCTAAATTTGAAAGTTCATTTTAAAGTCAGATAAATAAACAGATATCTTTAAAAGTCTAAAGAACAATTCCTTTCTCATAGTTAGCTCAATGAAGTTATGTCCAAAGTTGTATGTACTCTTCTCTGATACAATTCACAAACTGATAAGAAAGTTGTAATTTGACACTTAAAAACCAATAATCTTACTACAGTGTATAAAAAAAAATGCATTGATCAGAATTTAAAGAGATATGTACAAATCTGCATGGAACAATATAACCATTATTTATATAATCATATTTACCTCTTGTTTATCATATATATTTTTACAATAAGAAAGCCAAAATTTTCATTCCAATCAAAGAATTGAATATAAACTCATATGCATGCAAAGATTTTATATTTGTTAAGCTAAATGAATCAATATGAAAAAAAAAAACAACCAAATAACTTAAACATCCATAAACAGCTCATGCTTCTGCATCAAAAAGTTTTCAAAAAGATTATAGATAAGTAAAATATCTTTTATCAGAAATATCTACAATTATCTACACTTTGAATCAGGGGAAAAAGAAAAGAAAAAAAAAGAAAGAAAAGAAATACATTTCTTGATTGGTTGAGTTCTCTAATGATAGTAAACAAAATAAACCTTTATAAGTAGTTGATCGTCAGCCAGAGCTTACTAAATTCAAACTTGTATTTTATGGTTGGTCTTTAGTTTCTGTCAACAAATACCCTAAATACTCAGGTATAACACTCGTAGATGTTGGTGCTGAAATTCTTTAAAAAATCCATTTTGTATATAACATACAATGACTTTTTAGAATTTGTAGCAGTTAAATTTAACATTCCTTCAACTTCTTATCCAGTTCGTAGAGACTAAAATTAAAAATTTATACAGTTTGCTTATGTTTTGAAAGAAAAAATTTACACAGTATTTAGAGCAAATACACTGTTATATATATATATATATATATATATATATAAAAAAAAAAAAGCAACAGGTTTGTGTTAAAAATAAACTCACACTAGAAAAACAAAAATCATAAACAAATACATATTCCAGTGGTTATTTCTTTGTAAAGATATAAAACAAAAGTGTTTGTCATATTAGTTTAGATCATAGATATTTATATTTGGTCATACTGTCTATCCCTACTTTATAAGTAATGATTCTATTATATACCAAATACTACTGAGAAATGTTCTCAGCAATCATCTTAAAAACATTTAGATTTTGGCTTTACAAGAACATTATTTTGAAACGTAGAAAGTTACTTCAACTCTATGAATAAAAGAAAAAGATAAGAATAAAACAATGGCAAAAAAGTTGAAACTGATATTATTTATGAGATTGTTTACTGTCAAAGATTTTACTAATATATAAGGTATCTGTCTCAAAAAAAACCCTAAAAAAAAACACATTTATAAGTACAATGATGATGGGGTGGGGGAAGTCTCTGTGGCGTAGTGACTAACATGTTGGACTGTGTCATTTTAATAAGGGAGTTCCAACTCCAAGTATGCTTTTGTGTTCACTTTTAAACTTATACTCGTAGGAGAAGGTATGACCCTCCTTATATTCCCAGCTAGGGGTTGAATAGTACCACAACTGTTCTTTTATGAGGATAACTTTGGCATTAAAGAATCCACCAAGGTTGATATGCCATTAAACAAAGAAACCAAACTAAATTAGACAAGTTGACATAGCATGATAAAGAAATACAGAAGATGGATATTTTACTGAAAATCTTGCAGAGTAAAAAGAACTCTTATTACAACATAATTTTCCCTCTCTATTGGATGCCTATTCAGTAGGTATTTAAAATACATGAATTTGTAACAGGTAGTAGTACTACTACTATTACTACTACTACTACAATAATAATAATAATAAAAAAATCAAAAAAAATAAAAAAATATATGAATTGTAATATAAACAATTGTTGTTAATAGATTTTAGTTTAGATTAAAGAATAAGAAATCTTCAAAATTCAAAAGAAATATTTGTTAAAGTCACCCCCCACCCCCCAAAAAAGAAAGTTTGTTGTAGCCTCTTCCCATGTAAAATAAATAATGTATGTAAACTGTTTATGAATTGGAAAAGAAATATATTCCAAATACAAATTTGTTATAGGAAAAAGTTTAAAACCATTTTAAACTGAAAATGAAAAGCATATGATTGATGGAATGATCAAGTATTTAAAGTATTACTAATTTTAATACGTTAGTCATAGGCTCAAGAAAATAATTAGTATGTCATGGTGGGTATTTTGTGACATCTCCGGGGAAGGTGGAATTATTTGGCTGTCCACATCTCCTTTCAAAGTATAACATGTGTTACAAGGTACTAAAAGCAGAAAAGAATCCTTGACCTGATTATATTTTAATAGGGAAGGAAACTAAGATATTAACTTAAGATTAAATAGATATTGAATAAATTTATTATCAACATAATTTCAATTCACAGATTGATAAGTATCTTTAAATTGAGTTTTAGAACATCAGAAAATCCTCAACAATGATAACAAGGAAATCAAACTGCTATAAAGTAATCATCTTCAATCTTTTCTTTTACTAGACATCTTAAATTTTTCAATTACTTCTTTTTAATTTATCAGGTTTTGCATCTTGCTTTTAGCAAAATGCAAACAGAAATGTCATTAAAAATATTAAGATTAAAATATTCAAAATTTCTCTTTAATTTGTATTTAAGCTTGAGTGGAGTTTTCAAATCAAATCTTTTTTATGCATAAAATCTTGAGATTTCCTTGAAAATTATTTAAAAAAAAGGTTAAAAGTAACTGCTTTTCTTATCCTTCTCTTCCTAGTTGATGCACACATGGAAATATGAGTGTATAAATGGGCACATATTTATAAAAAAAAAAAACAAGCATCAACATACACAAATATATATTCACACACACACACACACACACACACACAGTGATATTTTCTAAGTCCAGTAATTTTCTGAAACTGAGAGCTATACTCTATGTCAAAAGTATGCCTAGAGTAACCTAGAGCAAAACTTTTTTAGAATTTATTTTTCCAATATTGGTATTGTAATATAATTAGGGACTCTGGTTGATTGTTTTAATAGCAAGTTGTTTCCCAGTTCAATTTAGATGTAGACCACAGGACAGTGGAAAAGGAGGGACATATATGATAAAAAGGTTTGAGGCAGTCACAAAGACGAGAGAAAGGCTGTAAGGGAGAAGCATATAGGAAGGTGAATAGGAGGAGGGGTCCCCCAGCAGCAAATTGGCGATGGGTTCTAATAGGCTAGAAGAAACTCAAATGGAAGAGTTGTTAAGGGGGATGCGGAATAGAAAACAGGAAAGGTAGGAGTTGGAATGAGCCAGAGATGTGATGACAGGCTAAAAATTACAGCACCCATTTTGCGGGGAGCTCCACAAAGGGGTCCCACACCCGATGCAATGATGTAAAGATAGAATCCAAGCAAGCACATGTGAGAACTACAACAGACAACGAGAAGGATAATACCAAGGTCTATGTCTACTCACTCTTCTCATGTGTAAGTAAGGAACAGCGGAAGTGAATCATGTGAATTGGGAACCGTTAGGAAAATGTGTGGGCATTAAGAATATTATATAATAACAAGAGATTTGCCGTTGGATCAGAGACTCAGAGAGCAACTAGCGAGTAGATGCTTGCCATAGGGTGACCCTTCTCTTGGCAGAGAAGCAGAAGTAAGGCTCTGAATGTCTGTCCCCAATGCGGTTTAAATGATAGTAGTCCTCCATCCGTTTTTTAGTCTCTCTAATTTGCAGCCATTTCGACCCTTTCATAGCAATAAAGAAGACAGATATTGTTATGAAAAAGTATTGTCATTCCTTCATTCTGACAATACGACACCATAGTGTTACAGCATCAGTGGAGAAGGAGAAAAGCTTTGGTAAATGAACCATTTACCAAAGATTTTTGTTCCTCAATTATAGCTGCATCAGAAAATAAGGTTTAAAAAAGTTTGGTCTCAGATTACTCAAGGTGTGTTTTTAACATGGACAAAGTACAAGTATTACTAATTTCAATACGTATGTCATTTATGATATTGAGAAATATCTTTTTGAAGAGAATCTCTTGACTCTAGTGTACATCATTTTTGATTAGAGGAGAAATTTGAAAAAAAATTTATGTTCAATTGCTTAAAAAAATATAGATATTTAATAAGAACAAACGTCCATATGATTTTTTCCAAATTTCAAAATATTCATTTGTTACTTGTCTTTAATTGGAATCATTTTGAGATGAAGCTTTTAATCTGAGAATTTATTTTTATTTATTGTGGACTTTTTCCACTCATCTTGGTAGTTTTTGTGTTGTTTCTTCTTTCACTATGTTTCGGCCAAATTTCACCTCTGGCCTTATAGACTGGGGATACGGTTACAAGACTCAGCATTCCTATCCGAGGTCGCGGTAAATCACCTGAAGAAGGCCAGAGGTGAAATTTGGCTGAAACGTAGTGAAAGAAGAAACAACACAAAAACTACCAAGATGAGGGGGAAAAGTCCGCAATAAATAAAAATAAATTCATTTGTTAGTCAAAACAGAAATGCCACTAAATTACTAAATCTCTAATTGGTGGTAATACTTTAACTTAAATGTTTACCATGATTTTTTTTAAAAAACCTTATGGAATCGATTAAAAATACAAATATCTAATGTTAAACATAAAGTTTACATCACTGTGAAACATCATTGTTACTCATCATTGATTTTTTTTAAAAAACCTTATGGAATCGATTAAAAATACAAATATCTAATGTTAAACATAAAGTTTACATCACTGTGAAACATCATTGTTACTCATGTTACAAACAGACATTAAATGAAGATATAGAAATTTACTACCAAATAATTAATGTGTTAAAAAAACCAAAACATTTTAGCTTCTAATGTTAGTAATAGACTACTAATACTCATTAATAGTAAAAAGGCTATTAGCGAGGAGGATATTTTCTTAAAAATAGTCAGTCTAGTTTTAATAAATTGTCATATTCACTGGATAAGAATATTAAATGAAAAACTAAGAAAATCTAGTAAATAAGATTCAATATTATGTACATACCATTGCTGACAAATGTTTGAAAATACCATTCCTATCAAATGTACATACGTACCATTCCTATCAAAAGTAAGTATATACCATTCCTATCAAAAATATGTACATACCATTCCCATCAAAAGTACATTCATACCATTCCTATTTCTCTTCTCAGTATCATAAAAGTCATGTAAAATATTTCTTTCGTATTTTATGGCTCAGGAAAAAAATTACACACAAAGAAATCAATTACTATAATCATTTGAGTATAAGGTACAATTTTCTCCAGATTTTTCAGCTTCAAAATTAGGGGTGCGTATACACAAGAATTAAACATTGACTTTTTTCCCTCTGTCCATGTGAGTTGCCATATTTAAGATAGCATGATTGAAAATAAGTTATATCTAAAGTCCAAATTAATTAATGTGTAACAAATTGTTTTATGCCACTGGAATGCATGACATGATTATTTATAGTAACGTAAAGTTGGCGACCAGAAGGCTCCCTTTTATATAGCTACTACACCAAGGTGTTGGGGAAGGCGCTACTCCTTTCCCCGGATTGCTCCACTTTACCCTTGATACATACCTTATATTGCTGAGTGTTAAGCAAGGAGGTATCAAGTACCATTTTTAAAGTCTTTGGTATGACGTGACCTGGGATTGAACCCAGGTTTCCCGGACCATTGGGGAACACTCTACCCACTAGGCCAATAAGACGGTCAATTATTTATAATTTGCTTCAACTAGTGTGAACTTATTTTCACCAAAAGTTTGTTACATTTTCATGTGAATGTTTTTGCCTTTATTATAAATACAGAATAAATTTTTTTGAAACATTATATGAACTATATAAATTCTTATTTTGAGTTGATACAAACTGAATCAAAAGTTAAATAAATGTTAAATTTAGTTTGAATTTAGCTGCTACAAATTCCAAGAAGTGAATGTCTATCATATATAAGATATATTCTTTTTTTTTTTTTAACCAAAATTTTATAGCCAAGAGTTGAGAGTGTATATTATACATAACTAATTAGGTTGAGTCAAAAGTTTAGCAATATTTTGGTATGTGTTTGTTAGACATTTCGGTGTTAGACGTTGATTTGACAGGATGCTTTAATGGGGCCTCATGTCAGGGGGGGGGGGGGCGATGTGCAAATAAAACCGTTGAGAGGAAGGCCCCGAAATGGAGCACATTCCCTCCTGATGACCCCATGGAGTTAAAACTGCTCGGTGGAAATAAGAATGGCTAAAGGAGCGTTTTCCATCCGCTCACTTTTTGGTGAGTTTCTGTTACTTGGTAAGTAACTTTCTTCTTGTTTGTGGTGTGTATTTCATGTGATTGAAGCAGTTTAAGCCATGGAAAATAACTACTGTGGTTGGTAGTGTTGTGATAGTTGGTGCACAGACATGTTGTGCATTGCTTCACCTCAAGTGTGATTTGAAAGCTGCAAAGATGAATGTGCCATGTAGTCTAATTTGGGAACTTATGCTTTACAAGTTTTAACAGAGAAATAATGCCGTGGAAGCAACCAAAAAGATTTGTTGTATGAAAGATGAAGATGTAGTTGATCTCAGTACAATAATCAGATGGTTCAAGAAATTTCACTCAGGTTGCAAGAACCTGTTTAGGTCAGGTAAGCCTAAAAGAGCGGATTCCAAAGCTGTGCTTCAAAGCAAATTAAGGCAAATCTGGCAAGTAGCACTCAGAGAGTATCAGGCGAGTCCAGCATCTGACAATCCAGTGTGGTTTGTCACCTTTATGACCTTGGCAAAAGTATCCAGAGCTGTTGAATTGAGGCTCATGTTACCAAAATATTGCAAAACTTTTGACGTGAATTGATATAGTTAGGATATCTTAATATTGTAATAAGGACCCGAAGATTTGTTGATTTTTGAAAATACTATCAATATTATGAGGATTGTTTTTAAACTACTTTTGGTTTAAGCAAATATATATATATATATATATATATATATATATATATAGTCATCCACAGACAGACTGTTTCTATGTAACACAACTCTTCAGTGTGGCTATATATATATATATATATATATATATAAAAATAAGCAAATATATTTTGCAATAGCCTTCAGTAGCAAATAAATGAATAAATAAATAAAAATAAATTCTTTTTAGCTTACCACCAAGTTAAATACACACAAGGTCAATTTAATGTGGGATGCCATGAAGGAAAGAAGCCTCCTAAGGTTTTTTAAAAAATTGCTAAGATTTCATCGGCATTCTCCTTGGGAGTGGGTGCCTAAGGCACCAGGCAATAAACTCAGCTCTTACCCCTTTTAGGCTAGGGGGCAGGTACTGCCTGTAGAGAAAGTCCCTTGGAATCCAGCCATTAGCTTTCCTCACCTACCCAGCACAGCTGTGCCAGGAGTATGCAAAGAATTTTCATCCTTTCTAATTCACATACAATTATCACTTATGAAACCTAATGATGAAAATCTATTTTCAATGATATGAGCCAATTTAGCAATAAAATAGTTAAATATCACTTAATCTTTACTCTATTACTTAGCTAAGCATATAGATAGAGGAAGTAAGTAAATGCCAAAATTTCAATAGTGCATTGAGGATTTGAACAGATGCAAGAAATATAATATGAATTAAAAAAATTTGCTAATTCAACATATTCAGATGAAAAACTTGAGATGTGTGCGAGAATAGAGAATATATATTGCCTCTACCTCCAATCTTGAATTTGCAATAACCCACATATTTCTTAGTTGAAAAAAAAAAAGTAAAGATGAATGTTGTTCACAGGGTTTATGAATAAAAGTAACAATTGTACAATTAGCACCTAATTGATATGTTAATGAGTTTTGTAATTTTTAACCTAAATTTGTTTAAGCCCTTTTCGACATTCAATTTCTATGTTGCATGTTGAATAAATATGAAAAAAGTGATTTTCAGTGATCAAAAAGCATTCCTGACAAAATAGGGCTAATTACACACTTTTAAAAGGTAATTCAAAAGAACTTTTTAAATTTTGATTTTCATTTTTTGGGGTGGGTGGCAAATTATTCACCAATAAAAAAATTCTTTATGACCACTTAGCATTAGATATAAAATACAAAAAACAAATATAACTACTTATTTAACCCCCTCACCTACTAGGTGTTCAGGTGTCAAAATGTACCTCTACAACACAGCACGCAGGTTGAAAACTATACTCTGCATCCTTTGCATGCAAGAATATTGCAAACAAGATATTTCAAATTATGAATAGTAGTCTCATTGATAATAGATACAGCAGCAATCTCTTTAACAGGGATTTTTCATCAATGTGTGAAAGTGAGTTTACTTGAGATTGGTAGGAGGTTAAATAAAATTCCCATTTATAGTTGGTTGGTTGTTTGGGTTTTATGGCATATCAACCTTTGTAGGTTATTTAACACCAAATCCATTTTTATGAAAATAGATCTATTTCAGACAATTCAGTTTAGCATAATTATGCAGTTTAAATGTAAGTACAGTTTAATTGTGAAAAAAAAAAAATTCAATTTCAAGGTATTCAGTTTAGTCAGGCAGTTCTAATTCAGCTAATTCAGCTTAGTATAAGTACAGATTTTGTTTACACACAGTTAAATGTCAAAACAGTTCTATACTAAACAAATAAGTTTAGTTGGTTGTTTGGGTTTTATGGCATATCAACTTTTGTAGGTTATTTAACACCAAATCCATTGTATACAAATAAACAGTTCTATTTCAAACAATTTAGTGTAGCATGAGTACACAGTTTAATTGTCAAAAACATTTCTATTTCAAGCTATTCAGTTTATTCAAACAGTTCTAATTCAGCTAAAGATTTTGTTTACACATAGTTAAATGTCAAAACAGTTCTATATTAAATAAATCGGTTTAGTGTAAGTACAGTTTCAATGTCAAAAACAGTTCTATTTCAAATAATTCAGTTTAGCATAAGCACAGAGTTTAAATGTAAGTACGGTTTAAATGTTGTTTGATGGTTTTGTTTTTCAGGTTATTTAATGCCAATTTCTGTTGATTTGGTTGGCTAGTGTTAGCATCATGTACATAAATGGAATATTGAAAGTTTAAATTCTTTTATGTAGACCAACTGCTTTTAGAAATGCTAGTATTTTGTCTACTTTGACATGGTTTAAATGTCAAAAACATTTCTATTTCAAGCAATTCAGTTTAGTCAAACAATTCAGGTTAGCATAAGTATGCCGTTAGTTCTATTTAACCCACAGATAGGGCACTTATCAGGTGCTACCACACCGGGCCAGAGTAGATCTGGGAGCAATGGCAACGAATGGGTGCACCGCATTCCCCAAAACCCCAGCATTACTAAAACCTTATCATCAGATTGTTTAGTGTTATATCCAGGACACTCATGGGGGGGGAGACTTCTAGGCAACCCATTTATATACCAATAAAGGCTAACCAACTAAGATAACTACTTTATACCAAGAATCTAAAATAAATTGTCTATAAATATTCTAATACCAATTATATTTCTGATATCTTAAAATTTTTGTGGGAATGTATACAAGATGAAAGCTAAGAATATATGAGGGTGAGGTAAAAAGGTCATATAATGTAATATCTGCAGTTGATAACATTTTTAACCAATGGGATGCAAGCACTGCAATACTGATGGAAGAAGTGTGTGAACTGTAAAGGGGGACTATGTTGAAAAATAAACCTTATTTAATCACATTTCATGAGAGTATCTTAGTCAGCCTATGAAAGTTTCAATCAACCCTTTAACATTTATAAAATTCTTTTTAGATAAAACAATAATCCCATTATTTCTTGTCCATATATTAAAGACAAATGTAAAGAAAAAAAGTGCATACTGTAATTATTTATGTATAAACTGCATTATTTTTCAGCCCAAAAGTTAAGGGTATGTATTATACATGAGAACTATATAAGTAACTTTTTTCGGCCACATACTTAATCATGTTAGGGATAGGATGACTGAAAGTAAGTTCTGACTATAGTCCAATTTTATGTGCTTTACACAATTATAGAGAAATAGCCACTGGAATGTGTGTTTGTTTTGGATTTTGTTTCTCTTAATATAAGCTTACTTATACTGCAAACTTGCGGCATTTTTGGATGAACATGTCTGTGCGTTTGCTCTAAATACTGTGTAAATTTTGTGTTTTAAGACATACTGTGAATAATATAAATTCTTTATTTTGGTTAGCATCATCATGTCGTGCCACTAGCACGGATATCCCTGACCCTCTCTCGCCACTTCTCCCTATCATTCATCACCTCTGGCAGGTCTTTAGGGCTACATCCCGTATCAGGTAAAATTTAGCAGTTACAATTTCTAAAAGGTCAGTGCGTATTGTACATGCAAATCCCCCCCCCCACTCAAGTTAGCAGTATGTGTTATACACAAATAATTACAGTAATACGTTCCTATTTTACACATTTGCTTTTGTGAATTAATATAATAATAGCAATGATGATTATGACAAAATAAAAAGGGGATAATTTTAAATTCCAAAGCCTTAATTATAAAAGAGATGTGCTCAGCATATGGAGCAAGGAGAGGAAATCATTCGGAACTATTAAAAGCTAATTTTGGAGACATTCCAAAAGTGAAAATACAATCTGTTACTCCCAATAATAAAGTCTCAAAATAGCAATTGATACATAAAAGACACTGTATTGAAGGTTGGTGTCAAAATTTCTTGACTGAGAGAGAGAGAGAGATTGCCTGATCTAAGATTCTTCTCTTGAACATTCTATATATTGTTTGTTCTTTAGGTTCTGTTAGCAGCTTAGTTTAGACAATTGACAACCTATTTCCTAGACAGCCATATTGAGCAGAAACAAATTGCCTACAGCAATAACATGACAGCTGAAAAATCTGACAGTATTAAAAGAACATCTAAAATGGTTCACAAGACTTAGTGCTACAGTTAAAGTGTTTCTTAAATTTTGCAGAAACATCCCTCAAAAAACAATACTAAATCCAATCAATGGAAATGAATTTATTACATTTGAACAATTTTTCAATCAATACTTAGGTTTAATATCTCTTTCAGGATAAATATTAAATATTGCATTTTATCTCCAGGAATTCAAAAAACCTTTTCTTTCCTTTCATAAATAGGGTAAATAATCTTAGGAACAGGGATGATGAATTCCTCAGACCTATTCAAAAATAAATGATAATAAAAAATAGACATGTAATCCTGTTAGTAAATTTTGCATTAATCTTAGTAGATCACTGACAATTTTTCCCTTGATTTGCAATGCATTTTTATAGTAAAATTATTTGTAATGCCTTTCTCAATACAAAAATGATTACCAATGAGTTCATATTAATAGCTTTATTGTCGTCAGTAAAACTTGTCTTAATTCCTGATTACTGATTTTCAATGGACAATAAATTGAGTGCAGAAACTGGTTAAAACCTTGCCCAGTCAGCTGGGGCTGTAGAATACACTGACTGCACCTCTGCAGAGGGGTAACCCCTCCCGCATAACGAGTGTCCTGGATATGACACTAAACAATCTGATGGTGAGGTTCCAGCAGTGCTGGAGCTTTGGGGAATGCGGAGTACCCCTTCATTGCCATCGCTCCCAGGTCCACTCTGGCCCGGAGTGGTAGCACCTGATAGGGCCCTATCTATGGGTTAAATAGAACTAACAGCATACTTATGCTAAAATGAATTGAGTAAACTAAATAGCTTGAAATAGAAACGTTTTTGACAATTAAACCGTACTTACACTTAAACTGCGTGCTTATGCTTAACTGAATTATTTCTAATAGAACTGTTTTTCGACATTAAAACTGTATTTACACTTAACTGAATTATTACATATAACTGCTTGAATAGTTTGAAATGGAAATGTTTTTGACAATTAAACTGTGTACTTATGCTAAACTGAACTGTTTTAAATAGAACAGATTATTTACATAAAAATGGATTTGGCTTTAAATAACCTACAAAGGTTGATATGCCATAAAACCAAACAAACCAACCTTGTTAAAACAATTCAAATAAAATTTAGTACTTAATCATCAAATTACTCCAAACTTTTCAGAAATATTTAGTTTGTTATTGCAAAAAAGATCAAAACACAACTCCTTTGACTTGAGGGAGTGTTTTAATGGCATTTTAGATGGTGGACTGGATATGGGGAATATTTTAGCTTAAAATTGATCAGGAAGGTGTAATTTGTCCAGAAAGTAAGTAAGATTAGCATCCTTAAGGTTAAAATACAGCCATCAAAAGATTACCATGACTCCCACTCAAACCATATGTCCAAATGACATTGCCCTTCATGCGGGTAAAAAAGGGGTATGTTCTGCTGAGGTTGAAGCTCTGGCCCCAGTGTTAAAAAAATCAGCTATAAAACTCAAACATAAACAAAAATTACTTAAATGTTAAAGCACAATACAAATAGCAACATTTAATGTTAGAACTTTAAATAGAATAGGCTAACAACTGGAGTTGACAGCATCTGCAGTATAGCATAACAGAGATATAATATGTGTACAAGAACATAGATACTATCACAGGGAAGTAGAAATAAAATACCATGATACTGGCAATGAATGGATGTTTGTCTCAGCATCTGCATGGAAAAACTCCGTCAACACAGTCATAGGAGATGTAGGAATGCTTCTAATTACTTGTGCCTTTTAAATCACTAAACAACATCAAGAAAATACAACCGAGAATGATGGTAGCTACATTCAATGGCAACCCCAGCACAATGATCATCTTTTGCTACAGCCCAACCAACACTAGTGATGAAACAGACCTTGCCAACTTCTATAATCAGCTGTTCTCCCTTATTTGTAAACACAATGTTCTCATCATCAGAGGAGATATGAATGCCCAAATAGGAAAAAACATAAACAACAAATTTATCTGACAAAAATCGTCAAACATAAATGGAGAACACCTAATGGATTTCACACTAGGAAATAGATGAACATGCCTTAATACTAAATTTTAGAAAAGGAAGAAAAAACTACAGACCTACACTTACACAAATAATGCTAAAGCATAGATAAAATACATCCTCATGAATAAGAAATGGATTAACAGCACTTTGAATTGTGAGACATACTCCTCTTTTGAAGGAGTGTCTTCCGACCACCAAATTGTCATAGCAAAGATACGTCTGAGCCTACGCAAGAATATATCACAAACAACCAAAACCGCACATTATGACTGGTCCATGCTTAACAATAAAGATATTAGTAATAAATATACGATAACATTAAGAAACAAATTTGATACAGTTCAGGAGATATAAAAAAAATTGACTCTGAATGACGAATATAAGAACTTTGTAAATGCCCACATGAAAGCAGAAGCAGAATTATATACATACTAATCAACCTAAGAGTAAAACAGAGTTCCCTGGGAGACATTAGCAGCTAAGAAAAAAAAATGTGACTAATAATTGATTAGTATGGTTGAATTAAATTCTAATATTGGTACCCAAGAGATCTCTGTAATTTCTTTTCTCAATGTCAAATATAAAGAATTGAGACTACAACACTCAGCAGAGACGTAGAGACATCTTTTTAACCACTCGTTCTTATCACACTCTCACATAGACAAGTATGGTGGTCTGTTTACTTCCGGTCCTAGAAAAACACCCACCTTTCTGGAGAGTATCAGGGGAGGTAACTTGCATGACCTAACAGTGACAATATGAAAACTGTATCCCTATGCAATAAAAGGAACCCAACTAATTGCAATGCTTAGAAACTCAAGAAGTCACAAAGTGAACTAACAAATGCATACCTAAAAGAACAAACAAAATACATCCAAGACCAAATCAGTAAGTCTTGACACTCAGTTGAAGATAGACAATCTTGAACAGCATGGCAGACTGTAAATAAAGTGAGTAAAAGGAAAAGCACTGAAAGAGTGAAACTAAAAGCTGCCACCCAAGAACGAATATACTTGTGGAAAGAAAATTTCAAGAATCTGCATGGAAAGTCCCCTAAAGTTATAGAGGAACCTACCATGAAAATTATTAATAATCAACTGTGATGCCGTATATAACCAGAAAACAATAGACAGATAGACAAAGGGCAGCATCCTCCCTTTCATAAAAAAGGTGACCTTGGAATTGCCTAGAACTACTGGGGTAACCCTTACTTCCATAGTGGCTAAGATTTACAATGCTCTACTCCTCAACGGCACTGAACCTGAAATTGAGAAAATTCTTATGCAAAACCTAAATGGCTTTCATAGAAATCGATCCACAACATCACAAATTCTGACAATCCATTGAATTTTAGGTATTTGGGCAAAAAACCTTGAGGCTACACTCCTATTTGTAGATTTCTCCAAGGTATTTGACTCCATATACAGAGGGAAGATGGAGCAAATACTTCTAGCTTACAGTCTGCCCAGAGAGACTGCTGCAGCCATAATTTTGTTCCATAAAAAACACGAAAGTAAAAGTACATTCACCGGATGGAGACACAAACTTCTTTGACGTTGTCACAAGTGTGCTGCAAGGGGGACATTATTAGCACCATACCTGTTCATAATCGGCCTAGACAATGTACTTCGGATATCGATAGATTTAATGAAAGAAAATGGCTTTATACTGGAAAAAGCAAGAAACAGACAATACCCCACATGAACTATTACGGACGCAGACTATGCAGATGACATAGCACTTTGGGCAAATACACCTGCCAAGGCTGAATCCCCGCTGCATAGTCTGGAGCAGGCAACAGGCAACATAGGCCTCCATGTGAATGCAGACAAAATGGAGTAGATGTGCTTTAATCAAAGAGGCGATATCTCCACACTGAATGGCGGCTCTCAGAAACTAGTGAACAAGTTCACCCACCTCGGAAGCAGTGTCTCATCTACTGAAAATGACATCAATTTGCGACTAGTGAAGGCATGGTCAGCTATCGATAGGCTATCGGTCATATGGAAGTCAGACCTATACGATAAAATATAACAATTTTTTCCAAGTAGCGGTTGTGCATTCATACCATAGCATAGATGCACCACTTGGACACTGATTAAGCATATAGAGAAAAAGCTTGACGGCAATTGCACAAGAATCCTATGAGCTATATTAAGCAAATCCAGGAAGCAACATCCCACAATACAGTGGCTGTACAGTCACCTACTACCCATTTCAAAGACCATCCATATTAGATATGCAAGACACAGTTGGAGGAGCAGAGACGAACTCATAAGCGATGTTCTCCTATGGACCCCTTCACATGGATGCGCGAGTGTAGGATGACCAACTAGAACTTATCTACAACAGCTCTGTACAGACACAGGATGTGGCCTGGAAGACTTGCTGGAAGAGATGAATGATAGAGATGGATAGCAAGAAAATTAGGAAAATCCGTGTGAGCAGCACGAAATCATGATGATGAAGAGTGACCTCTCTCCATTCGTGAGGAAGAGAGATAAATAAAATCTCAGGAGGAAAATTACTCAAAAAGGTTTCATTCTACCTTCATGTTCCTTTGCTAATGAGTACATATTGATGAAAATTGGTATATGAACTCCCTTAACCTCAAAGTGTGTGTTAAAGATATCTGAAGGGGGAAGAAACATAGGGGAGGGGGTAGTGGACTAGCCCTCCCAACTCTCAAACGTGCTTGGAGCATTTTAGCTTAATATTGACCGTAGAGGTATAATTAGTCCAGAATTGATATCCACACAAGTGTACCTCACCTGATGGAACTTTTTGGCAGATAATTAATAAGACAAGACAAATAATTAAGTAAATAGAATTGATTTTTGTTTAAGAAAACCTGAATTCGTATATTCATCTTTATTTTTTAATCCAGGGCAATACCAGGTTTTACTGTCAGTGTTTGTGTGAAGCAAATATATCTCACTTGTCAAAAAATTGTTTTGTATTGTAAAGTAACAAAAACTTAAGTGATTAATTTATAGCAAAGTGTCAATTTTCTATCTGACTGATTTCATTCCCTAAAAAGGTCCCTAGTTGGTAGTTACTTTTACAGCAATTAAAGCATATTAACTTAGTAAAGAAAAGGAAAAAAATTTTAACAAAGAGCAAATTAAAGAGAGTACTACATTATTTTAAAGAGTGACAGGATTTCCTCCCTTGGATTTAAGAATTAATTTAGATGTAATCTATAAAAAAAAATTATCCAAGCAGACCAGTGTTACTTTAAGTAGTGGTATGCAAGTTATTGACTGCTGGTACATGGCAAGTTTCCAATTTCACATTATCTTATTATATGTAACATATAAAGTAAAAATGAAAAAGTATTAAATCTTTCTGTATTGTTTGATATTATTCTTTTCACCTGCTGCGTTACATTTAGAAATACTTGGAATTTGATTCAAAATGAAAGTTATGCACATATAATAACGATTGCACAAATATGATACCAGTCCATGGCACACTGGAAAATTATCCTGGCAGTACACTGCATCAAATAGTGGACAACATCAGTGCTTCTCAAACAGAGTTTCTGCATTTTTCATACCACTCAAAGTATTCACAAGGAAAACATCAACAATCAACAAATCCTACTATGTTATTACTACAAAAACACTTCATAATAATTTCTTTACGATTATATATTTAAATATATGTTATTATGGGGCTTTTTTTAGTTTTTAATTCATAGCAAGAATATCATTGGTTTTCAACAAAGAACATTGAATAGAACAGACCTCATACAGACATCAACAGTACAATAAACTAGAAATAAATTAACTTCTTTCACTAACCATAAATCACATATTAGTATTTTCCCAATTAACAGCTACTACCACTTCACTTGGTTATATATAGAACAAAATAGCAAATATAGTTCATAATTCAAGTTTCTCATAGTGGAAAAATGCATCCAAAAGAGTTCAAGTGTTGCCCTTAAAGCAACAAAAACAATCAGTAATGTTTTTCAGTAAACTTTTTGTAAATCAATTGTATTCCTTGCTTACAGAAATTATTTGTGTATAAAGCACTATTTTTCCAGATTTTCAGCCCAAAAGTTAGGAGTGTGTATTATACACAAGAACTTTATTAACTTTTTCTGAACATTTGCCTCACCATATTTAAGACAGGATTACTGAAAGTAAGTTATATCTATAGTCCAAACTAATGTGTTTCAGGCTATCACAGAGAAATAGCCATTACAATGTTTGTTTATCATTTCCTTTCTCCTAATGTGAGTTTATTTTTTGCCACAAGCTTGTTTCATTTTTGTATGAACATATCCGTAGGGTCACTCTAAATAGTAAGTAAGTTGTAAAGTTGGTGACCTTAGTCGAGGGTGACCCGAAGGCTCCCTTTTCAATAGCTACTACACCAAGGTGTAGGGGAGGGCGCTACTCCTTTCCCTGAATTGGGCCACTTTAACCTTGATCCTTATCTTATAATGCTAAGTGCTAAGCAAGGCAGCATTAAGTACCATTTTTTAAGTTTTGGTATGACTCGACCTGGGATTGAACCCCAGTCTCCTGAACCATTGGCCAACACTCTACTTAATGGCCTGGTCACTCTAAATACTATGGAAATTTTCTGTTTAAAGACATTATATAAACTATATAACTATTTACTTTTAGTCAATACAAACTGATTAAAAGTAGAACAGATACTAAATTTAGGTAAAATTTAGCTGCTACAAAGTCTAAAATGTCCGTACGTATTATACATGAGAAATCCCCTCTCCGAATTAGCAGTTGAAAGTTAGAGGTGCATGTTATAAATGAATGTGTGTGTTATAGACATATAATTAGTGAGTTTTTGCTCACATTTTCTGCTTATTTAAATGAGCTTAAACAAGGGTTGGGGAGTGGGAGTTATGCACTTGATGAGGAACCTCCCCTCAAAAAAAAGCTCCTTAACAAATTTGATTAATAAAAGACCAAGAATTATAAAATAGTCTCTAGTTATGATAAACATAAAAATGAAAATATTTTACCAGTGTTAAGCGGCAACTACTTTTATGACAAGATTTTACAGGAGAACAACCTGTATGACAAAACTCATCCACACAACCAATGAAAATTTGTAGTTCTCTCAAGACATTGACAGAAATCAACTTTTGTCTCTTGTCTCTTTTGTCTCTGAACAGGCCAAATAAAAAATGTCCATAGAATTCTTTATTTGACAAAAACAGATTATAATTGGGAAGTTAATAGTATAAAACAAGCAATATATATGGATATTAAAATCAGTCTAGTTAAGGATGCATTCTTTCCGTAAACAATCAACTACTTTGTACAATACTTATACTAAAAAAACTATCAGCACGGATATCCTTGACCCTTTCTTGCAACCCTTCTCTATCGTCCATTGCTTCCGGCAGGTCTTCAGGGCTACATCCCTTATCGGCACAGAGCTGCTGTATGTAGGTTCTAGTTGATCGTCCTGCATTTGCTCATCCATGTGAAGGGGTCCACAGGAATACTTTTTTTCAATTACTGCCTTCCATAGTTGTTGTCGATCGCATCACGTTTTTGACCAAGTAAACCTCTTCGGGGCCCATGGCGCAGTGGATAGAGGCATTGAGTCTTTACGGTTCCAGGTGAGCATTGTCACAAGATAGCGGTTTCAAATCCTACCCAAGCCGGCCAGAGGTTTACTTGGTCAAAAACGTGGTGCAATAGACAACAACTATGGAAGGCAGTAATTACTGGGGATACGGTTACAAGACTCAGCATTCCTATCCGAGGTCGCGGTAAAATCACCTGAAGAAGGCCAGAGGTGAAATTTGGCCGAAACGTAGTGAAAGAAGAAACAACACAAAAACTACCAAGATGAGGACAAAAAGTCTGCAATAAATAAAAAATTGATTCTCAAATATTTTTCTATTTTTGTAACTATGTATTTCTAACTTCTAATGTTTCAGAAGCAACCTGAAATTAACTGATTAGTTGTGCTGTCATTGGTCATTCTTATATCAGGGGTGAAAGAGTGAGCTACATAATTTAATCCTAGATTTCATGTCCCTAAAATGAATAAAAATGCATATTTGACAAATAATGATGAGGGAGTTTAAAAAGAAGAAAAAAGCCTAAGAAACAGCCAAGAAAATTTGTTGTGTTTATGGCCAAGGTGTTATTACAGACTACCAGGTCTGAAACTGGTTTTCAAAGTTTTGTTCTGGCAATACGTCATTGAGAGATGAACCCAGACTAGAATGCTATTCAAACCTCAATCAAGATTCTTAAAGAGAATTGGTGGAAAACAATCCGAACAACAAAAGTAGTCAAGAATTAGCAGTTGATCTCAACACGTCCCAATCCAAAGCCTGCTATCACTTGAAAAAGATGGGAAAAGTGAGCAAGTTAGGTGTTTGGGTTCCTCATATGCTTAATAAAAAGAATAAGGAAGATCACATAGCCATAGTGATAAGTCTTTCAAAACAGAAATGACTTGTTTCTTAAGAACATCATTACAGATAAAGAAAAATGGGTCTTTTATGACAATGCTCAACACAAAAGGCAGAGCTTCCTATGCAACAACAATAACAATGCTGAGATTACTCCTTTTATACTAGTTCTGGCTGGCCGAAATTTGCATACGTCACAAACCCAATCCCACCAAAGACGAGATGCGTGACCTATAAATTGCACCCCCAAGGATGCTCATGCTTCTGGGGTTTTTTTCTTTTCTATACTTCTGGTACTCCACATGCGAGACACACTTGCGCTCATTTTGAACTTTGAGGTAGGCCATTTTGCTTGTCATTTCTTGCTTCTTTCCTTCTTCCTTCCTTCCTTTTGGTGTTGCTATGAAAGGAATTCATTCCACACAGCTTTGTTGTCACATTTCATTTCTCTTGTTTGTCGTCTGGCTCACCACCTGTTTTTTATCCAGCCATGGACAGTTGCTGGATTCACATAAATGTTGGCTGTTCTGCTTGAATATACAGCATGCCACTCATTTCTTTGAATGATGAACCTTGGTTAGCTCATCGGAGGCATTAGTCTGTGGGTTCTGCCTTTCAATTTCACTACATCATGGAAGAAAAGTTATGCTGTGTGTATGGCATATACACTAGGGTATCATTCATTTTGAGTTATAAAACTGCAATCAGACACTCAATGCAAACTTATACTCTTAACAGCTGCAATGTATTCATGAAAATTTCTAAGAAAATGCTCCTCATTTACCAATAAGAGAAACTTTGTGTTTCTCCATGATAATGTCAGGCCACATTCAGCAAGAATCATTCCAGGAGTCTCTTTTACCCCATCCACTATATTGACCAGACCTTGTACCAAGTGATTTCCATCTTTTCTGCTCTCGACAAAATGCTCTGAATGCCAAAAATTTTTCTCAAGTAGGCCAGCTAAAAACATTTGAAGAAAACTTCTTGAGCTCAAAACTTACTGAATTTTATTTGAGAGGAATCAACAATCTACCTGAGAAAGGTGATTCATATTCAGTTGTGAATATAGTATTGATTAAAATTAATTCATTGTTAAGTGACTCATAAATAAATTACACTTTACTAAAACAGCTCAACTTAATACAATAAATGAATAGAAATAGAGAAAAAAGAAAAAAAATGTTGATTTATAGATACTTAAATGTCTTAAAAAAAAAAGAAAAGAAAAAGAGAACATGTCTCGTGAAAAATTCAAAATGTGCATGATTCATTTTTTATGGTACAAATTAGAAGTCAAGGGACACTTTGATTAAAATTTACAAGTAATATCAGACAGTATTTGTAACATAAGACAGTATTTGTAAAATCCAAGATAACTAGGAACCCTAACCAATGTAAATAGTCATGAACTAGCTACTGTTTCTTTTGTAAGTAAAATAAAGATTTGGTCAATTTCTTTGTTGTCTACAGTAGACAGAATTAAAAATAGCCCCACCACCAAAAAAAAAAATTGACTAATTCTAAGTGTTTACTATAAACAGATCAATTCTTTGCCTATAAGTAAACTCTGCAGAATCTCCCCAACCCCACCACTAGTCTTGCACTTTTATCCAGCAACAATTGTTGGTCTTCCTTATGTCAATTTCCCATTCATTCATTTATTCAATATCTTATCAAAATATCTTACTCCTGCTGCTATTAAGTTCAACTTTTATTTTAAAGAGATGGGCAGCTCACCTAACAAAAACACAATTGTATGTACTTTGCTGACATCAACAATAGGAAAAATGTGTTATCAAAGAAAACAGAATAAAAGAAAATAAAAATTATGAATCAAAATCTACAATAAAGAAAGCTTGCTCAAAGAACTGAAATGAAGATTTTCTAAATAATTATAGTGGTGTATTTGAGGGGGAACCATTTTTTTTAAAAAAAAGCCTTTTCACATTTTTTGACAGATTGAATGAACAGCAGTATTGGTAGCAGCGATAAGTTTACTTTAATCACAAACTACATGAGAAAAACTAAAAAATTATGGGAAAAATTCAATAAGAAGGTTTTTGAGGACAGAGAGTAAGGGATGGGAAAAGAAAGTAATCTAAACTTCCTTGTTTAACAGTGAATAGGTTAGAATAGGTTGTTTGGTATAATGGCATATCAACTCTTGTGGGTTATTTAAGCCAATTTTATAGCTGAAGAGAAAGACATTAAAAGTAATCAAACTAGGAAATTCACAATGGCTTTGGTTAAAATGACATCACTGAATTTATTCACCATACTAATATTTGATCTCTTTCAACAACAAAGCAAATAACTCAAGGTTCTATAATCAGGTCGGAGATACAGTGGAACCTTGGTTATCGAATGATTCTCAAGTCAAACAATTCAGAGTTCAACCCAAAAATTTGAGTAAAAAATGCCTCAGTAATCGAACAAATGTTCAGAGTTCAAACATACAAGTCAATGAAAACAGAATGCACATGAATAACTGTAGAAGCAAACCAAACACTGCTGAACAGCTGGCCAAGCCTACCTGAGCAACATTGTTTCAGTTTTTGAATGAATTAGTAGTTACATATGTTTGACAACTGTGGTTCCACTGTATATATGAGAGAGAATTCTTTAAAATAGATAATAATAATTAAATCAAATGTTTTGTAGATTTTAAATCTGAATAAATTTTATAAATAGTATTTACTTTAAAGTTTTAAATCTACTGTTTTTTTCTTTTTGTCTTTCTTGATTATGAATTTTGCTTATTAAATTAAATTTTTGTCAATTTTCAGCTTCTAGAAATTCTTTAAAATATAATCTTTTGTATTTACACATTTAAAACCAACCATTTGGTAGAGAGAATAAATTCAGTGATGTGATTTTTCCCAGTTATGGGTAAATATTAGGATAGGCTGGTTTATTTAACCTTAATTCATCAGCATCATGTTGTGCTATCAGCATGGATATCCCTGACCCTTTCTCGCCACCCTTCTCTATTGTCCATTGTATCGGCACAGAGTTGCTGTATGTAGTTTCTAGCTGGTCGTCTTGCCTTTGCTTGTTCATGTGAAGGGGTCCACAGGAGTACATCACTTATGAGCTTGTCGTACATGTCTAGTTCATCTAACTTTGATAGTTTTCATGATGGGTGGTAAGTGGCGCTAAAAATTCCATTCCCCAGATGGAGACACAGACTACTTCGACATTGTAGCAGGTGTACTGCAAGGAGACACATTAACCCCATACCTCTTTACCATCTGTCTGGACTACATGCTTAGAACGTCTATTGATAAAATGAAAGAAAATGGTTTCAAGCTAACAAAGGTAAAAAAAAAAAAGAAAAAAGAAAAAAAGAAGCAGAAGGTGCACAAACAATTATGGACGCTGACTACGCTGATGACATAGCGCTTCTGGAAAACGTACCTGCCCAAACCGAAACCCTGCTTCATAGTCTGGAACAAGCAGCTGCAGGCATAGGCCTCCATGTCAATGCACACAAGATGGAATATATGTGCTTTAATCAAAGAGGCGACATCTCCACACTAAACAGTAGCTCTCTGAAACTAGTGGACAAGTTCACCTACCTAGGAATTAGAATCTCATCAACCGAGACAGACATCAACACGCGACTAGCAAAGGCATGGACAGCTATTGATAGACTATCAGTCATATGCAAGTCTGACCTGACTGATAAAATAAAACACAGTTTCTTCTAAGCAGTGGTCGTATCGATACTGCTGTATGGTTGCACTACATGGACGCTAACTAAACATATGGAGAAAAAGCTTGACGACAACTACACAAGAATGCTGCAGGCAATATTGAACAAGTCATGGAGACAGCACTTAACCTTAATTAGGCAATCAGTTTAGAAGGAAAACTGAATTCAAACCAGCTGTAAAATTGACCTTGAGTCACATCCTGCTTGTAGTAGAGGGGTTGGGTAAATACATACATTTAAAACCAACCAATTCTACAATACTGTGCTTTTTTTATGGATAATTTGAATTGAAAATTAAATATTACTTTTGAAGAAAACACTTGATACTTATGAGTGCTTAAAAAAAAAAACAAGTATTTTTTAAGGAGTAATCCGCCAGGTTGATATTATTTGGCATTTAATAAAGAGAAAAGTGTTTCATTCAATAAAGCATACTATATTTGTTATTAATGTTTACTAAGCTGAGATTAAGGTTAGCTTAGTGTGACACAAAGCCTGATAACCAAAGTACTTGTAAGAAAAACTGCAATTTAGAGAGAACCTATCTGCCAATGAAATGGAGTTAAAATAAAATAAAATCACCATTAAGCATCTTTTTTTTTTTTTTTTTTGGTTTCAAACTTTGATCATTGATGCTGGTACAGATGGGCAACTATCTAACCTATAAAATAGAATAATGAAATTGAGCTAATCTGACTTCAAATCATACTATTTAGCAACTTGTCTTGTACTGTAACCTTTAAATAAACCTATCATTAAGTAATGACATCATAGCTAGAAGTTTAATACTTTATGAAGAAGTTGCACTTGAAAAGTTCTATCCTCACAATACATTCTCATATTAATAATTCTACAATGTAAAGGTGATGATTACTTTAACTTTAAAGTAGAGTGACTCCATTGAAATTATAAACCCATTATCATAATATAAAGAGCAGAAGACCAAAAATAAAATTACTAAAATAAACAAAGAGTATTTATATTTTAGAGTAATTAACAGCAATAACACTCATTGAATCTTAAACAAATAAGTGATTCTAAAATGAACCTCCAACTATTTTATAGATATCATTTAACTACATAAAAGTAGCCATTAAATAAAAGGCTTTTAAAATTTCAGAATTGTTGCATGCTATATGTGTTGGAGCATGTGTCAGGAGATTAAATGCATACAAAGAGAAATGCAATAAAGGCAAAGAAAGATTCATTCCAACAGTTAAATCAACTTTTTATATTGATGTAAACCAGAGCTGACCATAATTAGTTGTGGTGTTGGTGGTTAACTGAGGTTATTAAGAATTGGCAAAGGTTACTGATGCATCTTCTTACATCTCCCTCCTCTAGTCATCTCAGTAGTAGGCAGGAGTATGGACAACTTATCAGGTAGGTGGCGCTACCAGACTGGAAGGCTGAACCTGGGGATTCAAGGGAAAGTTACCTTAGAGTTCTCTGGCTGACTGAGGGTCTGGAAATCTCGGGGATTTCAAAGTTATTGGGGATATCTAGAAGCTTGGCAGTTAGTGCGTTAGAGAAAGCAAGGTAAGTAGCTGACTTGCTAAGGTCACTCTTGAGGACTGGATTTACCATTGAACAGGCAAAGGCGTTTCCTGTTTTGTCTCTACTGGATGTTATTCAGAATGTGTAACAGGTACAATACGGTTTAGCACCATTGCTCGATTAGACCGCTGATACTTGTGAGAACAATATTGTCAAAGTTCAGCTAGATTTTAAGCTTCAAGACATTAGTTAAAATATTTATGGGATGTCTTTGTTCTAATGTCACAATGTCTGATTATGTTCTTGTCAATCTGCTTGCAGATCAAGGTTAGACTACTATGTATAAAGTGGACACTGTTGATGTCCCTAAAACAAGTTCAACTACACTCACCTCTGTTAGTGTTGTTGCAGTGGTTTGGTATGCAAAATAAAAACATGAACAGAACCTCTTGCTGCATTATATCTTTAGCAATTGGTGGAAAGTGCAATCAAGGCATGCTGACAGCATAGATTCCATTGACTCTCTAACCATCTGTTCCAATCACTGCTGCTGGGATGGGGGGGGGGGAGAGAAAGAGAGAGAGGGAGAGAGAGATGGACCTCATGGGGTAATGGTTAAAGCGATGGACTGCGAAATCATTGTAAGTGAGTTCGTACTCCAGTTGCGCTATTACGTTCCCTTTCGAGCAAATACCCTTGGGAAAGGTATGTACCCCTTTATCCTCCCAGCTATGGGTTGAATAGTACCACTACTGTTCTAGGAGAATGGCTTTGGCATTAAATAACCTACAAGGGTTGATATGCCATTAAACAAAGAAACCAAACCAAACCAAACCACTGCTCTGGGTAAGTCCTCTCGATGACACCCAGTATGCACAGAGCTTTGCTAGATGGCAAACACTAGTGTGTCCATTTATATAAGTCTATAAAAGAACACTGCTTATAAGTCGATCCCTACTTCTCCATTAGTGCCCAGCATGTCTCACTTGCCTTTCTTGGATGGTTTGTGAGATGGGAGGCAAGTGGTCATACAAATGCTGTTTTGTAAGGTGCTGCTTCCAGGATTTGTTCAAAATAGCATAGAGAATCCTTATGTAGTTCCCATGTATCTTTTTCTCCAAGCATTTCGTCCAAATGGTGCAACTATACAGTAATACTAACATGGCTACAGCTTGGAAGAATTCCTATTTCAATGCATCAGAGAGATCAAATTTCCATATAGTCAATAATCTGTAAACAACAGTCCATACTTTATCTATGCATATGATGACGTCACTTTTAGTAGATGAGATATTGCTACCAAGGTGGCAAAAATCTCAATCAGTGCAATGAGAATTAATAACAATATAAGATTTAATCTGTAATTTTTGCTACTATACAGAAGGATAAAATGAACAATTAACAATTTTAATTAATATCAGATAAGATTTAAGTGAATGCTGTTTTTTTCATTACCTTCTCGCACAGTCAACTGCGCCTCTGAGCTGATTCTCCATTGAAACTCATCTACCTGATCTGGAAGAAGCTGAAGTGCACCATGGTAACTTCGGCATCTGTAGAGACCAGCATCTGATTTGGTGACATTGGAAATTTGGAGGGTACCACTTGGCAGGCTTGCATATCTGGACGTGAAAAAAATGAAAGTGTGAGAAAATGGTCTATAAAATTTAGCAATACAACAAAATAAAAATAAATGTTATTAAACAAATTAATGAATGTCACTGAAAACAAAATTATATATATAACAAAAGCAAAAAAAAAAAGAAACAAGAATTCTCCCCCTCCTTACCACACATACATATAAATATATATCTGAAACCATGAGTAGGTGATAAATATTTGAATAAAACTCTAAAAAATTTGAATGGCAACTCTAAAAAATTTCTCAAAGACAAGAATGTAAGTAGTATTTAAAAACTACATCGCACATGAAAATTTCTACAATAATATGATTTATTTAGTGTTTGTGTGAAAGCAATCAAATGTAAAATGTTCTTACTTGACCTTTATTTTAATTAAGTGAAAGTTTCATTAAAAATTTAGCATTATCTAAATAATTGATAATTTTTCATATTTTTCACCCATCCTGTCAGCTGGGGCTATGGAATATACAGACTACACCACTGTAGAGAGGGATAAGACTCCTCCAACATGTGTCCTGGATATGATACTAAAATACAGCTAATAGTGAGGTTCCAGTCCTGGAGTTTTAGGGGATGTGGAGTACCTCTTCATTGCCATTACTGCCAGGTCCACTCTAATATGGAGTCCCATTTATGATCAATATTAAATAGAAATTATTAGTATTAGATAGCAATACTTGAAACCACTTAACTGTGCATAAACAAATAATGTTGAATAGAAGTATTAGTGTTAGTAATACTTGATACCATTTAGTGCCCTGGGTATGACATCAAACTGTATCTGATAATGAGACTCCAGTTATGAGTTGGGGCAAGTACTCTTTCATTATCATTACTCCTAGGTCCACTCTGACCTGGTGCGGTAGTACCTGTTACAGTCCCATCTGGGAGTCAAATAGAACTGTTAAATATCCACTAGGAATGATTATCAGATAGAATTATGAGTGTTAAATAGCAATACTTAAAACCATTTAATTGTGTGCAAATAAAATTACTAGTGTTGGATAACAATAATTGAAACCATTTAACTGTGTGCAAACAAATGAGCTCTGGCTCATTTAAAAATGCAACCCACAAACTATTTGCTTATAATTCATTATATATATATATATATATATATATATATATATATATATATATATATATATATGATTTGGCATTAAATAACTCATATGGGTTGATATGCATAAAACCAAACTGTTTTTCAGATGTGAAGCAAGCTATCATTATTAAGGAAGATTTTGAGATAACAAGTGTCAATTCTTTACGCATCAGGTAGATTCGTTTGGTTTCTTTATTTTTAAAAGCATATCAACTTTCATGAGTAATTTAATACCAAAATCATCCCTGTAGTAAAATAGTAGTGGTAATATTTAACCTGTAGCTGTCAAGATGACGGAGTTCATGCCTTTCCCTAGGGTACTAGTCAGAAAAAGAACATAATAATCGAACTGGATTTTGAACTTGCTAACTATGATATCGTAATAAGCACGTTAGCCTCTACACCGTAGGGACTAAGCCTCATCCAAGTAGAGTCTAAACCCAATGACCCATCATCATAACTCAACAGAAAAAAATTAGTAAAACAGTTTTTAATAATACACTATCAATACAATAACTATTTGGTTCAGTTGGCTAGGGCTGCAGAATACACCAACTGCATTTCTGCAGAGTGGTAAGACCTCCCCAACAAGTGTCCTGGACATGACACTTAACAATCTGATGGCAAAGCTCCAGTAATGCAGGAGCTTTGGGGAATGCAGAGTAACCCTTTATTGCCATTGCTCCCAGGTACACTCTGGCCCAGTGTGGTAGCACCTGATAGAGTCCTATCTTTTGGTTAAATAGAACTAAACAGTGTACTTATGCTAAACTGAATTGTTTGAAATAGAACTGTTTTGACATTTAAACTGTGAAGTTATGTTAAATTGAATTGTTTGAAATAGAACTGTTTATATGTATAATTATTGATTTTATTTTTAAACTTCTAGGATTCGTCCAATCAAAGCCATGTTTTTAAATGACCTGAGGTTCATCTCACATTAATCAATCCTGATGACCCTATGGTTTTTTGACACCATCTTAAGCCATTCTACAATACCTATCAAATATTAAATTCAGCCAATCTTATTTAACAAAACCATTCCCACACTAGCTATGGGTAAAATAGTAGGGATGATTGGGCTCTTTAACCTTGGTATGGTAACCAGTCTTGAAGAGAAAACCTATTGTATGAATTTGGTTAGGGACCACATTCAGACAACAATCCCAGAGAAACTTTAATCCCTTTTTTTATAATTTTAATTCTAAAAAAAAATAAAAAAATATATTCAAATAATCAACACTTAGATTGCAATTTAAAAATATACAGAGAGAGAGAGAGAGAGAGAGAGAGAGAGAGAGAGAGAGAGAGAGAAAAAAAAGTATATTGAATAAGAAACTGAATTTATTAATAAATTGCTAAGCTTGTGTGTTGTAAGAGAGCTTAAAATGTTTGATGAAAAATATTCTTTTTGCCCATTTTTCTACATTGATTAATGAAAACTAAAATTAATCTGAATTTTTTCTTCTCCGAGAGCCAAAATTAAGTTGCCAATTTTTTCTTTTTTTCATATTGAAAAAAAAAAAATTATGCAACATTATTAGCAGTAATTATGGGAAAAAAATGAAATAAAAGAGAACTATTAAATAAAAAGTAACAAGATGTGAATCTCATTGTCTATTGAAAGACGAGGAAGGAAGGAAGGAAGGAAGGAAGGAAGGAAAGGAAATTGAAAAAGAGAGAAAAAAAAAAAGGAGAGGATAGCAAGAAAAATGAACAAATAAAATTAAACAGAACAAATTTTTTTTATATAAAGAGAAAATGATGATGATGTTAATGATAGCAGCTGCAACAACTACAAAAATGGCAGTAAGTTATGGGAAAAAAATGGGTTGAAAGGATGTTATTGGAAGGGTATTGTTGAAATAGATAATTCTAAATACACTAACAGAAAAAGACCAGTAGTCAACCGAAGCCTAATTACCTAATGCATAAATGAGGCATGAACTCTCAAATTCACACATAAAACAATTGTACTTAAAAGAATCTCCTCCATAAACTATAGATCATCTTGAAAAGTTATATTGAGCCATCACTAAATACAAATTTACAAAATTAAAAGATGCTTTAAATAGACTAGCTAAAAAAACAAAACAGTGAGAATTAAATACAAGTTATTTAGATGACAATATTGAAAGCAATATTTGAAAAAAGATAAATTTGGCTAAGATAGACATGAAATTAAATTTAATAAGCAAACATGTTATTAGAAAAAAAAGTTTATTCTTATAGCATTTGACAGTGACAAAACCTTCAAGTACACTAATGTACAAATGGTGAATGAAATACATTGTTATTACAAAGATGAAAATTTAAAATACACCTTGAGAATATGACCCCAACCTAAAAAAAAAAAAAAAAAAAAAAAAAGCTGTGTTCTCGATATGACAGTAAACTACATCTGATGATAAGGCTCAAGTTCTAGAGATCTAGGAAGTGTGGAGTATCCGTTCATTGCAATTACTCCCAGGTTCACTCAGAACAGAGTGGTACAATCTGTTAGGGTTCTATGTGTCAGATCTGTCTGAGAAGTATTGTTACATATTGACCCCGGTCAAGCTGTCAAAAGAAGAAATGAACCTGTGTAAATAACAGGTGCATCCGGTTGAACATATCAGATCAGGGGCGACCTTGACTGTCGAGGGGTTGAATTGAGTGCGAAATTGTGACGCTCGCAGGAAGAAGAGTGGGCATCAAATTATTATATAACCCCGGCGACAGGAAGTTCAGATTAGTTGGAGAGAAGATGCTGGAATGACAACCATGTCCCAGCAGAGGCTGGGCCCCCAGGCCACCGGTTGAGCAGCTCAGCAAAATGGAAAAGAAAGGCTGTGATAGCTAGAAGAGTGGGGGTCAATATGTTGCAGTTCTGTTCAGTCTCAAACTCCCTCTCACACACAACCCTTTCAATAAAGTGAGAGGTATATTTTCTAAAGAAGTGTCTTCGCTCGTCCTTATTGTGTTGAATATGTTTCTGTGTGTATATGTGTATGTATAGTGGTCATGGCTATACAACAGTATTAGCGATGCCATATAACTGTAAAATTTGTACTCAGAATAGTTACTTGAAGTTATAAGAATTCATGAAGGATTATAATTAGTTACTTGAAACTATAACTGTGTGTAAACAAATTATTATTTTCAAACAGAAATAATTACTTAAAACTGTATAATTGTTTATAGATTATTGTTGTTCATTTAAGCATGTTTCATTAAATAATAATGACAAATTTTGTCTGTATGATTTAAGATCTTTTCAAGTTTCCTGATAAGTGTCTTAGTTTCAGGTTGGAATTGGTTGATGAATTTCCCAAAATTGTCCTGAGTGCTTTCGGACCATTCATAGGCCATCATCAGGGATTGCTTGCTTATCAGGAAACTTGAAAGGATCTTAAATAAATTATACAGACAAAATTTGTCTTTATTATTTAATGAAACATGCTTAAATGAACGATTACTGCCGAACTACATCTACTTCAAATTATTGTTGTGTATATAGAAGAAGAAGAACAAAGTCTATGTATAATAATATAATCTCCTCCTTTTCTTGTTTTTTTTTTATTACCTGAAATGTATGTATGGGTCAAGTAAGAGTGAGTTGTTAATGATGGCTGAAATGCGTGTGCGCACACACACACACACGCACACACGCACGCGCACGCACACACACACACACACACACACACACACACACACACACACACACACAATAGTTAGTTTTTATCATGAAACATCTCTGCTTTGTTCTGCCTGGGTTGAAATCTTTTCTAGTTTATATAATTTTCCAGATACCTACACAATGTTCAGGGTCACACATCCCACCAATGCATTGTATATGGACAGGCCTCCTGTGTAGCATGCCACCCATGCAACTTTCATGGCACTTCTGCTGCGGAATACCTGCATCCTGTTTACTTTAGGAAACAGGTGCACATCTTATGCCACTGCTGCATTTCCGCTGGGGCACTGTCCTGTTTACTTTAGGAAACAGGTGTACATCCTTTTATGCCACCCACACAACTTATGCAGCACGTCAAAGGAATTTTCCTGTTGCTGTCTAGCATTATTAGTATTAGATAGGAATGTTTGAAACCAATGGATGCACTTGTAAGAGTCCCATCTATGAGTTAAATGGACCTGTTTAAAAATTCTTTCAATTCAATATAACCTTGTGAAAAAAAAAAAAAAAATTTAAGAAACAATTGCACCAATAATGTAAATACATCATCATCATATCGTGCCGCTAGCACTGATATCCCTGACTCTCTCTCACTACTTCTCCCTATCATTCATCGCCTCTGGCAGGTCTTCAGGGCTACATCCTGTATCCTCACATAGCTGCTGTATGTATGTTCGAGCTGGTTGTCCTGCTTTTGCTCGGCCATATGCGGGGTCCATAGTAGTACATACATGACTATACAATGAACATGATTCCCTAACCTCTAGGTATCAAATAGTTCTAGACTGGTTGAAATGTTGTTAAAATCAATCAAAAAAGGTGTAGAGTATAAGAAACTTTGAGGATATGACGTTTATTAAAAATCTGAGACATGGTTAAATTTCAATAACTGAACTTACTGTGACTAGGTTTCTGATTTAAACACAAGCCTAATGATTTCTATATGTGTAAGCTACTCCTACATGCATTGGATTAGTCGAAAATAAAAGTCCACATAGGTTACAGCTCCACTCTGCAAACACCAGTACAATGAGAGGTTTTATTTTTCCTATAAAAAATTCTTAGGTACGCTACTATTATCTGAGAAATTATCAAGTAAAAACTCAACAAAATTACAGTTAACCAGAATTGGTTTGTATGATTCTTTTAACAACAGTAAGTAGCTATGAAGTTCAATAAAGTCATCAGAATAAAAAGCAAATAAAAACCGAGATTTTTTTTTCAAGCAAAAGTGCTAAAAAATAACGAAAACATTTTTTTTCATTTAAACGCTAGCTTTGGTTTATTCAGTTAACTAAAATCTGTTTTTACCAAAGTGGAAAAAGAAAAAAAAAAGAAAAGAGAGAGAGAGAGAGAGAGAGAGAGAGAGAGAGAGAGAATTTTGTGAATCACAAAAGTCTTTTTAATAAAACACAGATTGGTATAAAGTTATTTCTTGATAACTAGGTAATTCACATAGCCGAAAATATAAACAAAGAGACAAAGACTTAGATGCTGATCATCAAAATATGCTTAAAGTGTTCCCTGACAAAAAGTCAAAGTAATCTTTCAGTGGCTGTTTTTTTTCCCCCTTATCAATAGACATCACTCTTAAAAATGGTTGGGAGAAGTCAATGAATGAAATGGGAAGGGGTGGAAAAATGAATAGAGCAAGTGAGGGTGCAATTATTATTATAGGTGACATATTCATTTATAAAGATAACAATTCTATTTAAAGCCAGAATATTACAAAAAAAAAACTTGAAAAATTGAGAAGGATAAAAAGATTTAAAAAATGAGATAAAAACAGAAAAAGAAAACATGAAAAATGCCTCATAGGCGAGGAAAAGATTTGATAAAAGGAAAATAGGTGAAAAAGAATGTTTTGGTTTCTTTGTTTAATGGCATATCAACCTTTGTGTGTTATTTAATACCAAAGCAATCCTAGTAGAAGAACAGTAGCAGCACTATTTAACCCATAAATGGGTGGAGGGGATAAGGGGCTTCATATCTTTCCCAAGGATATTAGCCCAAAAGTGAAGGGAATAGTACAACTGAAATTCAAACTCACTTATTACAGTGTGTTAGGCACAATGTTAGGGAGACTTCATCACAAAAGAAAGAGGAAGGAAAGAAAAAAGAATGAATAGAAATTTAAAGAAAAATAAAAATTTTTAAAAAATATTAGTATTGAAATTTACTTAAAGATACTGAAGGAGTGAATTAACAAAAAAAAAAGCATTATTCCATTGCTCTAAGAGAAAAGGCATGATGCATTGTTATAAAATAAAATCGAAAACACCACCAGAATTCAAATCCAATTAAGTTTAGCCAGCCCAGTCAGCTGAGGCTGCAGAATACACCAACTGCATCACTGCAGAGAGGTAAGACTCCCCCAACAAATGTCCTGAATATAACGCTAAACAATCTGATGGTGAGGCTCCATTAATGCTGGAGCTTTTGGGGAATGTAGAGTACCTCTTCAGTGATATTGCTCCTAGGTCCACTGTGGCCTGGAGTGGTAGCACCTGAAAGGGTCCTATCTGTGGGCTAAATAGAACTGTTTGTTCATTTAACTGTGTGTAAATAAATGACTGATGTTTAATTGAATTGTTAGTGATACATAGAAATACTTGGAACTATTTAACTTTGTTGACATGTTTTCAATTCATATATATTTAATATATATATATGAATAAGCCAGATTTAGAAGTTAATGGTAGACATCCCATATCTTGTAGTCAAATCATATGAATTCCTGCTCATTTAAGTCTGGTTATTCATGCATAAATAGTAATCAAAAGATTACTCTCTATTCTTAAGAAAATAATTGGGGTCTCACATTCCTTAAAAAAAATAAAAAATAAATAAAAAATCATAATAATCATGAAACTAATTTGCTTCATGCAGTTGTTATGGTTACTTACTAAGCTTATAATAATAGTAAGGAGTCTCATCTACCCAACAGCAGCTCTTAAAACAACTTTTGACAATCGTAGCTACAGAATGTTTCATATGAAGTAAATTTATTTTGAACATCATTTGAAAAAATTGATGACTCCAGTTGTAAAATGATTAATATATTAAGGCTTACAAAACTTTATAAAAGTGTTTAGATTCCTGCTATATCAATATGACCTTTGGTTTTATCGAACTAATATTTAAATCAAGTTGGATTCCCTTTCAATACCAATGCACACATAAATTGTAATATTGAAACAGCTGGATACAGTAATTATGATCATCAGTTTAACCCTTTTGCAAGCAGATAATTTTTTAAAATCTGAGTTGGTAAATTATTTTTATACATTAGCATTTAATTGGTTAACTAGCAGCCAATAGGAAAATGCCTTACACTGAGCTACAAAAATATTAAGGATACATTTTTTAAAGTCAAGACTAAAGAATGTATTTTAGATATATTATGTTCAAAAAGTTGAACTTTTATATTAAGTTGAATACTGCAGCCATAAATAATATGAATATAGAAAAATTATAGCAAGTACTTACGAAAATTGTTTTAGTTAATATATAAGTAGTAAAAAGTTGTTTATAAAACTTGATAGATTTAATATCTTAATTTATAAACCAAGTGAAAGTTAGTGGGTTAAATGTGTAATTTGTTTGTAGTCATAAATCTTAAAATGTTCCATTGATGAAATTCCAAAAGTAAAACTTCCACAAAAAAAAAAAAAAAAAAAAAAAAAAAAATCAAGAAAAGGATATAAAAACAAGGTTATCTGCTGGGTAAATTATATCAAAATAATCATTCTTTAAAATATAAAAAGAAAAATCCTCAGTTCATCAGACAACTTAATTATCAAACAGAACATTTTGGGTTATATTTGAAATTCATTGTAATTATAATATATAAGTCAATCAGGCAGGTAAATGAGATTTCAATGCACAAAAGTATATAATGTATTTTTCCCCTTATGTCAATGCTTCCTAAAAATTCTAATACCATAATTAAAGTTATCTAATACCAAGCATATATGCCAAAAGTGACATACAAACAGCTTTGATCAGGATTAGAACTTGGGTTGCAGATTCCATTTTTGACATTATATTTTGGGTTAGATTTTAAATTCATTTTATACAATAACCATAATACAAAATGCACCTTGAAACTATAATGTATAGGATTAATGTATAGGTGTAAATTTTATAGGGACCTAAATAAAATTGCTTTTTAAGAAAAATGCCAAAGTTATTTCCGAATGTTTTTTTTTGTTATATTTTTATCAAAATTAATATAAATCAAACTTGTCAAAAACAAACTATCAGATTATGGATATCTATTCATATACACAGGAGACAAATGATATGACAATAACTTAAATTGATATTCAAACAAATGTATTTATAGTCAACCCAAGATTCAAAATATTTGTGGGTCGAAAACTATTTCAGAAAAGTTACAAAAGGCACAACTTGATTATGTTATGCACTAATTATATTGAATTCATTGAATGGGTAGACATACCCTGCAGTGTATACTCAAACATCCATCCTGCAAAAATCCACCCTCATTTCATAAATTCTGAGTCACTTATAAGAACTCTATATGTACCATAGCCATATACATGAATATGCAAAATGTACATGGGATGTTCATGACATATATACATAGAACATAGAAATTTCGAAACACGAAAAACACTTACAACTTCTCAGTTCAGGTACAAAACTTTTTATTACCTTTGAGTTTAAAGGTTTTTCGATATAAGGAGAGAGAGGCAAAATCTTTCTATTCTGGCTTTTTCATCTGCCCCCAATCTCGTGCGACACCTGCCCAAGGCCTCTGCGAGCAAGCGAAAGTCAACCCTTCTCGTTCGGTGTCTAGTCTCAACTCTACTAACTTTCTTCAAATCCCCAAATCCTCCACACGCTTCCGGTGCATGATGTCATTCGCACTTGCTAGCCCTGTTTCCCATCTCGGGCTATTGTGACATCTCTGAGTGACATGTCTGTTCTGCCCGCGCGTGTGAACACCTGCGTTAATGTTGAAACTAAGTAACCCATGCACTGAGCCGAAAGGTCCTCAGCCTAACTAAACCCAAAGGCATAAACCAAAATCCCTTGGCCATTCTATTACATTTATTCCCTAATTAGAAAGAATTACACCAAAAAGTAAATATAAACACATGCAATTATGGTTAGAGTGTTCACCAATGGCCAGGGAGACCGGGGTTCAATTCCAGGTCAAGTCATACCAAAGACTAAAAAGAATGGTACTTGATGCTACCTTGCTTAACACTCAGCATTATAAAGTAGGGATCAAGGGTAAACTAGAAGAATCAAGGGAAAGGAGTAGTACCCTTTGCTACACCTTGGTGTAGTAGCTATCGAAAAGGGGGCCTTCGAGTCACCCTCGACTAAGGTCGACTAACATAACCTATAGGCATAAAATAGCCCCAGAAGTTGACATGTCATTAAAAATCAATTTAGTTGAGAATTTTTACTATTCATCATGTCTAAAAAATTTAAATAAAATTTTATTAGTAATGATGAACCTCTTGCTAAATACAAACAATAGTTTCAATGAATAGGATTCTAGTTTTGTTAATAAGTAATTAAAAACTAAATTTCTAATCATATTTGGTTTTCTACAGTACAATTTGATCAATTATGTTTGCTTTTATTTCCAATCACTTTTTTCCTACTTCTTAAAACAAAAAATACAACTTAGAATTTACTAAAACCTATACAAAAATTGTAACATTCTGAATTTACTTATTAATTGCCATCCCTATCAGATCACTAATACAGAAACCAATGAAAAAAAAACTATAGGAGAGGTGAAATAGGAGTCAAATCAATGAACAAAAACCTTATTCTCTATATAGCAGGTTCAAATGCAGTCAGTAGAAAAATACAATTATAATCATTTCAACGTTTTGATTTTTCTTTTATTTATAGATTTTACTATGTATTTATCCAACTCTTCCACCATGAGCAGGATGTGACACAAGGTCAGTTTTTAAGCAGAGTTTAACAGATTTGAATTCAGGGTTTTCCTTCACCTAGACTGATTACTATACCAAGGTTAAAGTGCCCAGTGTGCCCAACAGTTTACTCATAGCTAGAGGGGGAACAGTCGGAGGTACTCTTTTCCTAAGTTTACGAGTACTAGGTGAAATGCAAACAGCTTCATCAAGGATTTGAACTCAGGTGGCTGTGCTCACTTCTTACAATGATAATTGCTGGTTATTTGATTTAATGGCATATCAATCCGTGTGGGTTATTTGATGCCAAATCCTGTTCATATAGATGATTTTTAAGTGAACAGTTTGAAGGTAATTTTATTTTTAAACAAGTTAGAGCTTATTTGTTTGCATAGTGGAATGGTTTAAAAAATTGCTATCTGATTTAAATAATTCAATTCAATATTAATTATTTGTTTGCACACAGTTAAAAGATTTCAAGTATAGCAAATGATTAAATAGTTCTATTTGACCCATAGATGGGACTCCAACAAAGACAACCATTCTGGGTCAGAGAAGACTTAGGAGTAATGGCAATGAAGGAGTAGTCCACATTCTCCAAAACTGGAGCCTCACCATCAGATGATGCAGTCAGCATATTCTACAGCCCCAGTCAAAAGGGTGGGGCAATAAGCATGAGCACTTCCAGAATTTACCATGTAATCATTTGAATGAATGAAAATTTTAACATTCGTTTAATAAATCCTAATCCTTGATAGAGTACGCTTTATGATCAGCTAGAACATATAGAACAGTCCAAAATTAATAAAGTACGAAAAAGTTATTTCATGTTCTTTCTGGTCAATTGATTTTTGAACATCAAAGAAATTTTTTTGTTTTGTTTTATAAAGTGTTTCAAAAGTAATCAATTGAAAGTGTTATTGAACTTTCCTTTCAAGCAGATTCATTGGTGGAAAAAGGAGTTGGGGAAACATTCTGTGTATAAATGCTAATAAGTAGTGAGAAAATTCAAAAGCAGATGTAGGTATACAAGAGGAAGAAGAAGAAAATGAAAAAAAAAAAGACCCCTCCACCACATTCACCTCTGATTTCTAATTATTGCAGTCTTGTGAATTATCACTAGAAACCACTACAATATGACCTCAATATGTTCAGTTCACAAGCACTTAGCAACCATGAAGCACTGTTCACTCAATCTTGTTTATTCCCTAAGCTGTAAAGGTCAATAAAGACACACACACACACACACACACACACATGTATGAGGAAACTGTATCAGACTAGCATGGACATTTATTTCCATGAAAAGTTATGTGGCACAAGGGCATATTAGAGAGGGGGCTGGTAGCCAAGAAATATTTTCCCCCTCATGGCAAGTGATGTCACCACTGAGTGTGGGAAGCTCTGGATGCAAATTGTTCACAGGATCATTCGTGTATGTGTGTGCATACACCCCTCCTTACACACACACATACACACACAATCTAATCACTAGTGAAGCAATGTAAAGATTGTATATTTAATAATCATCTGGAAGTATACTGCAGACAAGATCCAAAGCCCCCAACCCCAACATTTTTCTTTTTTTTTTTTGAGAAAGGAATTATTAAAAACTAAGTTTTTCAAATGTGTCTTTTAGATAATGCTATAAATTATTTTTATGCTGACAGTATTAAGATATCACATACTGACTGATAAAGAACAGGATATCTTGCGCAGGAATATTTGACATTAAGCATCTGCTATTAGAAATGATTCTGTACAGTGTCATGAATGCTTTGGTCTTGTCAGAATCCCCATAAGTTTTATTTTCAAGTTCAGGTTGGATATTCCAGATAATGCCATCTTGTTACATGGCAACCCTCTGAAATTAGTAGACCAGTTCATGTACCGCTGTTGTAATATTTCATCTACTGAAATTGACGTCAACATACTGCATAGGTAAGCATGGACTGGTGTAAACAGGTTATCAATCATATGAAAATCTGATCACTGATGATATAAAATAAAAATTCTTCCAAGCTGCAGCCATCTCAGTACTAATGTATGGCTGCACTACTTGAACTCTACAAAACAGCTGCCATATAGCCACTTATCTCCCATTTCCCAAACCATCCAAGAGAGGTGAGTAAGACATACAGGGCACTGTGGGGTAAGCAAGGACAAACTCATATGCAACATTCTTCTATGAACTCCAACACATGGACACACAAGTGTTGGCTGACCAGCAAAAACTTATTTTCATCACCTATGTGCAAACACTGGGTGTTGTCTAGAAGACTTACCATGAACAATGTCTGATATGGATGGATGGAGAGAGAGAGAGAGTCAAAGGAATCCGTGTTGCCAGCATGATTTGACAATAACTTTACTCTATATTGTGCACAAGATAAATCAGTGTTAACATGCTAATTTTTCATGAACAAAATTACATTTTTAGCTATTTACAATTACAAGTAATCAGCTCTTTCAAGTTTACATAAAACATTGCAACTTTAGATTATATATCATCATCATGTCGCACTGCTTACACAGTTTTCCCTGACTCTCTCACCATTCGTTCCTATCATCCATCACTTCTAGTAGGTCTTCTAGACTACATCCTGTATGTCCGTATGAAGGGATCCATAGCAAAATGTCACTTATGAGTTTGTCCTTGCTTCTCCAACAGTGTCCCATATGTCTTGTTCATCTTATTTGGATGGTTTTAGAGATGGCAGGTTGGTGGCTATACAGCTGCTGTTTTGTGGGATGCTGCTTCTAGGATTTGTTTAACATAGCTCATGGCATTCTTGTGCAGTTTCTGTCTAGCTTTTTCTCTATATGCTTAGTCAGTGTCTATGTGGTGCATCCATATAGTAGAATTGACACAACTATTGAAAGAAATTGTGTTTTATTTCATCGAATAGGTTCGACTTTCAAATGATCGATAACCTAAACACACACATACACATGAAGTAATATATGAATGTAAAAGTGATCCATATGATAAAGATATTAGTGTCCATCTACTTAATATAATTGATAATCTAAACTAAGGGTTCTCCACCTATGACTCCATTTTGATTCTTATTTTACACTGGTGAACCCCATAGCCATTCGTTTAAAAAACCCTATAGTATTTTCATAAATAAATATTATTAAAAATTGTTAAAAAAATAACTTAAAATATTTTGTGTATGGTAGAGGTTTAATTTATAACACATAAACATTAACAACTAAATTCTAAGGAAAATGAATGTTCACTAATGAAATAAGTTATAAATATATAAGGACATATTTATATTAAAAAAAAAAGAAGAAGAAGATATTACTTTACTGTTTCTTAATTCAATGTAAACTTTGTGATTGATGCTGCTCTGCATGTTTTGTAATATTCAGCTCCAAATTTGTAAATGATAATTGAAGATCACTTCTTTTTACAATGTTTAATCTGTAACAAGCTTTTGATTGGAAGTTAGAGAGAAGATTGAAATTAGATTCAACAAGCTAAGATGAAGGAAAAGCAGTAACGTACAACTATAAATATGTTCAAAGCAAAATTATATCATTGATCACTAAAATACTTTTGTGCATCCCTGATTTACAATTTTGCTTGCATTGGGCAAAAAAAAATCTTATATGGACTCACAAGGACTTTATGGATCCCAGTTGAGAACCACACGTGAATTTCTGTTTGGTAACCATTCAATGAAATGTCCAATAAAAAGTACACATTCTATTTCATCTTAACTTGTAATATTCAACATGAACATTGAAAACAATATGTGTGAATAATGAATTAGTTGATTTTCTTTTAAGAGATTACATTTTGGTTACATATAAACGTCTATCCTACCAATCTTGTTTCTTGGATATCATTTAATCATTTAAAATAAAAATTGATTCCTTTTAAATTACATATATTTATCATCACTTAAAACATCATTTTTACTTACCTTCTTTCCTATTTACTATGGTAGAATACCCTATTCTTTTTTTAAAATGTATGTTCCTGTTCTTTTTCATGTATCCCAAAGGATAACATGAATGAAATGGTATTATTTAACTTGAGGGCATTTTATTTAAATTGTAAAATTACATACATCTTTTACTCAATAGCATTAAAAATCAAGGAAACAATGTCAACTGCTGTATAAAGAAAGACAAAAAAATTTAAAAAAGTTATAGGTCACATGATCAGTACAAAAAAAATTACAGATGATATTTTGAAAATTGTAATTCTTAAAATGAGTGGTTTCATTAATAATTCAAGGTAACAGATTTATTTACTTATTGATGTATCGTAACAATACAAGATATTGAGTGGGTTACTTTTCATATTTACCCAACCCCTCCGTTTGGGCAGGATATGACACAAGGTCAATTTTTAAGCGGAGTTTAACAGGTTTGAATTCAGAGTTTTCCTTCTCCTAGACTAGTTGCCTCACCAAGGCTGAAGAACCTAGTCTACCCTACTATTTACCCATAGCTGGATTGAGAATAATTAGATTCATACCTTTCCCAAGGGTATTAGTGCTATGTGAAATGCAATCAGTCTCGTCCAGGATTTGAACTCGTGTCGCCGTGTCAATTTCCTGCGACAATAACCATTACACCACGGGCACCTCTTGAGTGGGTTACTTATATTTTATTAACAAAGATGAGGACAAGAAGGCACTTGAAAGATTGCTCCCTATAGCCACAGAAACACTGAGGGATGTGAACCACTTCATGAATGAGGATGAAAGAGTTTACTGACGTATATCTTTTGGTTATAAACGGCCAAGGTGAAAAGGATTTTGATTTGGTTTCGTTCTATGGCATATCAACCATTACAGGTAATTTAAGGGTATATCTGGTTTATTCATATATATTAGATATGATTTGTAAACATAAGTCAACAAAGTAAAATAGTTCTAAGTATTGCTATGTATTATTACTACCTATTCAATTAAACATCAGTCATTTGTTTACAAACAGTTAAATTATCCAATAGCTTTTTCTAACAGTTCAATTTGATATAAGTCATTGGTTTGCATACAGTTTAAATGTCAAACAATTCTATTTCATCCACAGATAAGCATCCTTTCAGGTGCTATACACCAGGCCAGAGTTGATCTGAGAGCAGTGGTAATGAAAGGGTACTCCACATTCTCCAAGGCTGGAGCCTCGGCATGAAATGGTTTAATGTCATATCTGGGACACTTGTTTGGCAAGGGAGGTACCCCTCTGCAAAGATGCAGTCAGTGTATTCTATCATACCAGCTGACTGAGCCTTAAGGAATATAAAAATTGGAAGAAGGGAAAGATTTCTGGATCAATGCTCTGTAGCTTCTATGATGTAATGGGCAACATAGCTCTCTAGTATTTCTGGAAGATACAGATCTATGGCTCAAAGATTCCTTTAAAAAAAGAGACTATATTTATATGATGTAACATGTGGATAAGCTTGATGCCTGCCACCACAAACATCTGAGAACTATCACTGGACACTGATGATAAAACAGCTTAATCTCTATCTACGCTTTGTACAAGATATGCCACACTATTCCACTATCAACAAGGGGGGCACAGTTATGATGATCCATGTTTGGTCATGTGCTATGGATGCTAGAAAAAATACTTGTGTAAAAATCTCTGGAATTTGCTGCAACTACAGGGCACAAAAGGACTACTGTTGCACAAACTTGCTTGATAAGTTAAGGTGGATCTCCAAAATGCAGGACTGGGAGCTAAAGACCCTTCCAAAGGAAAGAATAGAGTGGTTTCAAATGAAGAAAGACTGAAAGTTGCTGTAGGATGTTCTGAACTATGATAGTGGTAGAATGCAGTAAAACTCACACACTGAGGTTTTTAAAATATCTAAATCTATCAATCAAATTAGATTTTTACGAAAATCATAAAAATAGATGGCTAATTATCATGGGGATAAAATAACAGAGAAAACTTCAAGTAATCTCCTCAAGTATATTGGGAAAAGACCAAAATCTTTAGTACTCAACACAAAGAATTGGGTGATGTAATGAACCTCAACACTCTCAGCACTATGGATGGAGGATGTGTCCAACATATGTGGAGGCGTAATTGAGAGGTGAAAGGTCAAAATTCATCACTGCTGAAGCAAGCCTGGGAACACATTGGACTTGAGAGATTTAGTTAGATTCTAAAAGTCAACTGAGACCCAGACTTGAAGAGTGAAGTCTGGAACTTAAGTGAAACTGCTCTGCCCCTTTGGAGGTGTGTATGTGTGTGTGGGGGAAGCAAATACCTCATAAATGAAAGGGTGTCTCCTTTCCTCTTTCCTTCATCTAGTGGGCAGAGCCACATTATATATCACTTTTCGAGATTGGTTCAAAGAAAATGTAATATTGGGTAATATAAACATGAGTGTTTTTGTGACTAACATATCTGTCATTCCTTCTTGCCATAGGGATCAAGTGACAACCTTTACAGATACATCAGATTATATTACAGTAGTGACAATAATGACAACAGGCGTATGATAATTACATACAACTATTTCCGTCCTTTTGTATAAAAATACATGAAAGAGGGGAATAAAAAACAATTTTTTTAAAGTTGGGTTTTGAAAAGACTAAATAGAATTCTTAAAACACCAAATCAGATTCCAAGATGGTTCCAACATGAT
Organism: Sepioteuthis lessoniana; assembly: GCA_963585895.1. Taxonomy (NCBI): domain Eukaryota; kingdom Metazoa; phylum Mollusca; class Cephalopoda; order Myopsida; family Loliginidae; genus Sepioteuthis; species Sepioteuthis lessoniana. The sequence continues at coordinate 19,854,421 of OY757913.1, read as the reverse complement.
AGAGTAAGATTCAGTTTGATTTATGACAATGGTGATCAGGTTGTAAATCAACAGACAAGATTTCTACTGACAATATTTGACTTTATTTTTCTCTCCTTGAGAAAGTTAAAGAATTCTATTAATTCAAAAATACCAGGTTTTCATTAGCAATCATTGGAGAAAGTGTAGAGATTATCTTAAGGAATTTTTTTTATATCACAATCTTTTTCACTGAAGAAAGTTGACCTGTGATAAAAGATTGAAAGAAGATGAAAGTTTATTCACCTTCACATTCTTTCAATATTTAAAACAAATGCAGATAGCAACAAAGAAGAAAACTATAAAAATAGAAGTGGAAAAAAAGAGCATTATGAGGGAGAAGTAGAGAAGTAAAGAGTGATTGTGAAGGAAAAAGAGAGAGCAATTGTCAATAAAGAAAAGAGAGAGAGAGAGAGAGAGAGAGAGAGAGTAATTGTGAACAATCAACAAAAAAAGAGAATAGTCATGAATGAGAAAGCGGGAGTGATGAAGGAAAATATTATTTAAATCTAAATACACATTTATCATATTTACCAATCCCTCCGCTCAGGCAGGTTATGACACAAGGTCAATTTTAAAGCGGAGTTTAACAGGTTTGAATTCAGTTTTCCTTCTCCTAGACTAGTTGCCTCGCCAAGGCTGAAGAACCCAGTCTGTCCTACTATTTACCCATAGCTGGAGGGAGAATAATTGAATTTATACCTTTCCCAAGAGTATTAGTGCTATGTAATCAGCCTCATCCAGTATTTGAACTTGTGTCGCCGTGTCCATTTCCTATGATAACCATTACACCACGGGCACCACATTTATCAAGGGAATTATAAAAAACAAATTTCATTTAAAACCCATGATAGGATTTTTTAAACAAGTATATGAAAATTTTTATCTCCTAATGATTACATAAGCAAGTGAAAAGTCTGGTAGTAAGTAATTAATGGGACAATAATAAGTTGTATTGCATTATATACTGAATTTGATCCTGGTCTTTAATCAAGCAGGCGACATTTCCACACTAGAGGGAACCTCTCTGAAACTGGTAGACAAATTCACCTACCTAGGAAGCAGTGTCTCATCAACCGAAAAAGACATCGACATGTGGCTAACGAAGGCATGGACAGTTATCGATAAGCTATCGATCAAATCAAACCTGACCGATAAAATGAAACGCAGTTTCTTCCAGGCAGTGGTCATGTCGATACTGCTGTATGGATGCACCACTTGGACACTAACAAAACGGTTGGAGAAGAAGCTAGACGGCAATTACACAAGAATGTTGTGAGCAATATTGAACAAGTCCTGGTGGCAACACCCCACTAAGTACCATCTATACGGCCAGCTACCTCCCATCACGAAAACTATCCAAGTTAGACAAACCAGACACGCAGGACACTGCTGGAGAAGCAGGGACGAGCTCATAAGTGATGTACTCCTATGGACCCCCACATATGGCCGAGCAAAAGCAGGACGACCAACTAGAACATACATACAGCAGCTATGTGAGGATATGGGATGTAGCCCTGAAGACCTGCCAGAGGCGATGAACGATAAGGAAAAGTAGTGAGAGAGGGTCAGAGATATCCGTGCTAGTGGCACGACATGATTATATATATATATATATATATATATATATATATATATAGGAAGAAAAATTGATAACAAGGTAATCCAAGAAGGAAAGATTTATTGAGAAGTCAACACTATAGCGTTTCAGTTCTACTGAACCATCATCAGGACCATGAGGGGTGATATTAGCGATGTTAAGTCAATGATGGATGTTTAAAAATGGAAAATACAAAAACCTAAGGAAATTTTGCATAATAAGAAAAAGTTGGCCGTTTAATTAGTAAATCAGCGTTTGTTGTTTCAAATTACATCATTTGACTTATTAGGAATATTGTATAGAATTTATGTTCCGTTTGTTTATCGAGAAAGATTTCAAATCAAAAGGAAGAAAAAGAAAGAGAAAAAGAAAGCATAAAATCATGATTTATGTGGAATATATTGTAGCTATTAAAATGGATTTGCTCAAGTAAAGAGAAATATTATAAAAGCCAGGACGAGTATTCAAGGAATTAAAGTGTGTGTGTGTGTGTATATATATATATATATATAAGCCATTGGCCTAATGAGTGGAGTGTTTACTAATGGTCTGGGAGACTGGAGTTCAATCCCAGGCTGAGTCATACCAAAGACTCAAAAAATGGTACTTGATGCTGCCTAGCTTAACACTCAGTATAAAAAAAGGAAGGATCAAAGTTAAAGTGGAGCAATCCAGGGAATGGAGTTGTGCCCCCCTCCCCATACACCTCGGTGTGGAAGCTATTGAAAAGCAATCCTTCGGATCACCCTCGACTAAGGTTGCCAACTTTACTTTATTCAGTTTTTCTTTTATACTGTTCATTGACTTACACTCTAACAAACTTCTGAGTTTTTTAATTCTTTTTTTTTATTTGTGCAGAAAATAGCAAAAATCTTAATATTTCTGCTGATGCAGAACAAAATTTAAAAATGAAACTGAATTTTGTAGTATTTGCCCTAAATTTTTTTTTTTTTCTCCAAAAGCAAAATTTAGCTTTCAGGGAGAAATAAAACAATATGGATGGAAAATCTGAAAGAAACAGATTGTCAGTGGTCAGGAATAAATCTAAGGGTACCAACAGCACAGATTCCCTCGACTGTCTCTTACCATCTGTCCCTATTGGCTATCACTCTTGATAAGTCCTCTAGTGGGCACCCAGTATCGGCACGGGGCTGGTAAATGTAAGTTTTTGCTAGTCGGCCAATACTGGTGTGTCCATGTGTAGGAGTCCATAGGATAATGTCACTTATGAGTTTGTCTTTACATATACCAGCAGTGTCCAGCATGTCTTATTTAGATGGTTTGCAAGATGGGAGGTAAGTGACTGTATAACTGTTGTTTTGTAGGATGCTGCTTCCAGGATTTGTTAAAAGCATCCTTATATAGTTCCCATGTAGCTTTTTCTCAGAGCATTTTACGTCCAAGTACCATACAGTAGTACTAGCACATAATTTTATCAGAGATCAGGTTTACACATGTTTGATAACCAGTCAATAGCAGTCCATCTATGTGTAATTTGACATTGTTTTTAGTAGATGAGATATTGCTACCAAGGGATATGAACTGGTCAACTAATTTCAGAGGCTTGCCATGTAATGAGGAGATGGCACCATCTTGATTAAAACACATGAACTATGCTTCTTTACAAAGAGACCAATGCCTCTTGCAGGTTGCTTCAGGCTATTCAGAAGAAATTTGGCTTGAGCTGGTTTATTTAAAGATAAATGTAAATGAGAAAAATTTCCAAGGAAAAGTGATCAATACTATTACAGCAGAACGGGTAGAAAGCTCAGAAAAACCTCAAATTATGAACACTAGAAATCTTGTTTTTCATGAGGTGTGCACAATCATCAGACAGAATAGTTTCTTTAATAGCATATGAAACTTTGTAGGTTATTTAATGCCTTCTAGAAGAACAATAGTGGTGGTACTTAACCTATCATCATCATGTCGTGCCATCAGCATGGATATCCCTGACCCTTTCTCACCACCCCAACTTATCGTCCATTGCTTCCGGAAGGTCCTCAGGGCTACATGCCGTATCTACAGAGGCTGGTTGTCCTGCCTTTGCTCGTCATGTGAAGGGGTCTACAGGAGTGTGTCACTTATGAGTTTGTCCTTACTTCTCCAACAGTGTCCCACATGTCTGGTTCGTCTAACTTTGATAGTCTTCGTGATGGGTGGTAAGTGGCCGTACAGCAGCTGCTTTCTTGGGTGCTGCCTCCATGACTTGTTCAATATTGCTCGCAGCATTCTTGTTTAGTTGTCATCAAGCTTTTTCTCCATATGTTTAGTTAGCGTCCATGTAGTGCATCCATACAGCAGTATCAACATGACCGCTGCTTGGAAAAAACTGTGTTTTGTTTTATCGGTCAGGTCTGACTGACTGATAGCGTAGCGATAGCTGTCCATGCCTTTGCTAGTCGCATGTTGATGTGTGTCTCGGTTGATGAGACACTGCTTCCTAGGTAGGTGAACTTGTCTACTAGTTTCCGAGAGCTACTGTTTAGTGTAGAGATGTTGCCTCTTTGATTAAAGCACATATATTCCATCTTGTGTGCATTGACATGGAGGCCTATGCCTGCAGCTGCTTGTTCCAGACGACATAGCAGGGTTTCGGTTTGGGCAGGTGCACTTGCCAGAAGTGCTATGTCATCTGTGTAATCGGTGTCCAGAATTGTTTGTGTGGGGTACCTTCTGCTTCTTTTTTTTCCTTTGTTAGCTTGAAACCATTTTCTTTCATTTTATCAATGGATGTTCTAAGCATGTAGTCTAGACAGATGATAATGAGGTATGGGGCTAGTGTGTCTCCTTGCGGTACACCTGCTACAATGTCAGAGTAGTCTGTGTCTCCATCTGGGGAACAGACTTTTTCTTTTGTGTTTCTATATAGCATCATTATGGCTGTGATGGTTTCTTTTGGTAGGCTGTAGGTGAGTAGTATTTGCTCCATCTTTCTTCTGTGAATGGAATCAAAGCCCTTGGTAAAGTCGACAAATAATATGGTTGCCTGTAAGTTTTTAGCATGTACACTTTCAAGAATTTGATGGATAGTCAAAATTTATGACATTGTGGATCTATTCGTCCGGAAGCCATTTTGGTTCCCTAAGTATATTCTCAATTTTGGGTTCTATGCAGTTGTGTAGTAGAGCATTGTATATCTTGGCTGCTATTGATGTAAGGGTTATACCTCGGTAGTTCTTGGTTATTCTGAGGTCACCTTTTTTAGGGAAGGGGAGGATGCATCCCTTCGTCCATCTGTCTATTGGGTTTTGATTATATACGGCTTTACAGTGTCAGAGCAGTATGTCATCAAATTGCCTGGTTTTCCATACTTCTGGAGGTATTTCATCAAGCCCTGCTGCTTTTCTATTTCTAATTCTTCTTAGTACTGAGTCGAGTTCTTCTTGTGTAAATTTGATGTCTAATTGTTTACTTATAATTCTCCTGATTGGTTCATATGTAACTTTCGGAGGGTTTCTGAGTAAATTCTTGAAATATTACTTCCATAGGTGTATTTGTTCTTGTTGGCTGGTAGCTTTCAGTTTAGCTTTTGCAGTGCTCTTCCTTCTGCTCACTTAGTTTACCGTTTGCCATGCTATCCTAGATTGTCTATTTTCAACTGAGTCGCTAATCTTATCGATCTGATTTTGGATGTATTCTGTTTGTTCTTTTAGGTAGATGTTAGCTAATTCATTTTGTAGCTTTTTAAGTTTCAGGGCATTGGTATTGGTTGGGTTCTTCCTGTTGCATTTGGAGGCAGTTTTCACGTCTGCATGGTTTTCCTGAACCGCTAATGTCTCCCATGGAACACTAGGTATAGTTCTTTGTTTAGTTGGTATGCATTCAGCAGCCACTTCTAAGTGAACATTGACGAAATTCTCATATTCCTCATTCGGAGTATGCGTTTCTATCTTCTCCTGTAGTGCATCGAATTTGTTTCTTAACCTATAACATGGGCCATATCTTTACCAAGGATATTTGCCTAAATAATAGCCTGACTGGAGTTTGAACTCCCTCTCTATGATGTCACAGCTTAGCACATTAGCAACTATGCAATGGTCACTTCCTTTGTTATCAGGGAGAAAAATAATCAGAATGGATCTGCATTGTAGGGATGAAGTGAAAGTATCAAAGGAAGAATGATTTACAAATCCAGAATAACCCAACCACAAATGGCTGATGTTCAATTTGAAATTGCTTAAAGCTTTGAAAGATTTGTATATTTGTTCATTCTAAAGATGTTATACATAAGAAATGGATCTTATAGTAAACAAATATGTATTTCATGTACAGTTTCTTGGGAGGTCAGAGAAAGAAGAAATTAACAGAAGAGGGCAAAAAATAAATAATGAAAGAAACACTAAGTGAAAAAAGAGGGAAAAGGAAAATGGAAAAAAAAACAAACTTCTTTCTAACCTAAATAGAAACTGTTCCTTGGAGAGTTTTTTTTATTCGTTTATAAAAAAAAAAAAAGATCTTACACACCAGCCAAGAAAGCAGAGGCCTCATTTATATAATATTCAAACCAAAACTAGGATACAAAGATAATAGCACAAGAAATGTGCGAAAGATTTCCAGCAGATGGAAAATTATATATACCTGTCAACATTTTGAGGAAGTTGTTCTTTATCCTTTTCCCAAACATACACAGCTGGAGGAACAGCTTTTATGTCACATAGAAAGCTGGCAACTCCACCAATATAAGCCACAAGAGGTTCAGGTTCCTTTAAAAATGTGGTTTGAATACCTAGAAAAAAAAAACAGAACAAAAACAATTATCAATAATGCAAAAATATTGAATAAACAGTTATTAATATTTAAGCAGAAATAGATCAAATTCACACAAAATAAACTGAACCGTTCCCTGTGCCAATTAACATAAAATGTTTACTGTAATCATTTGTGTACAACACTCTCTCATCATGTATAATAAACATCTCTAGTTTGAAGTATGAAAATTCTGGAAAAAGATAATTCTTGTGTAAATTATGCATTGACTTTTTTGTATTGAATAAAAATAATTTATCTTACATTGTCTTGAGACACATAATTTACACACAGTATCTAGAGCAAAAACATGGACATGTCCACACAAAAATGCAACAAGTTTGTAGCAAAAATAAACTGACATAAGGAGAAACAAAATTATAAAAAATAAACTAAAATAACACACATTTGAATGCCTATTACTTTTTAATGGTATAAAACACTTTAGTTTTGACTATTGATATATTCTTATGTATAATATGCATTCCCAATCTCTGGGCCAAAAATCCAGAAAAACAGTACATCTTAACATCTTATATACAAATAATTTTGGTAGTGTTTAAAAGCCTATACTCCACAAAAAGAAATCATTCCAGATAGAACCCCCCCACAGAACGACGTTATTAAGTTGAAAAGTATCTAGAAATGAATAGTTAGCATAAAATGTTTTTAGCACTCAGAAAAAATCTGAATTTAAATATACATTTTTTCTTAAACTGTCTGAATTCCTAGATTTTTTCTCCTTTTACCTCATTAACCAAAAGGAAAGGCATTTGTGGGGTGGGGAGCTTTTAATGACATTATGATAGCCGTTGCTTATACTAAAGTACATATTTTTGAAGACCTAAGTACTTATAAATATTGCAAGGAAAAAAAAAAACAACAAAAAAAAACTGCATTGTAAAAATAAACATTTCTGATCATCCACTTAAGAATTGAGAGTAGCAAAAATTTTTTTAGAGGTTTTGTGAGATACTTAAACACTTCATATCTTTCCCCACAAAACTGAAAAACAGATATTGATTGATTGCTTTGGTTTGGTTTCTTTGTTTAATGGCATATCAACCTTTGTATGTTATTTAATGCCAAAGCTATTCTCCTAGAAGAACAGTAGTGGTACTATTTAACCCATAACTGAGAAGATAAGAGGGTTCATACCTTTCCCAAGGGTATTTGCCCGAAAGTGAACATAACAGCGTGACTGGAATATGAACTCGCTTACTACAATTCTGCAGTCCATTGCTTTAACCATTACACCACGAGGACACCCCCCAAAAACAGATATTGAGGCTACCAATTGTCAAACACTAATGTGGTATGATTATACAAATGGAATTATTATATAGATTCTTTTTATTAATTTTAATGGCATGTTAATCCATCTAGGATTATTTTATGCCTAAAGGTTAGGTAATTGCATTCATTGTGCATTCATATTTACATTTTTGTGTAGTTGTTTAAGAGTTTTTGGCGTAATTATATGGTATAAAGTATTCTTATCTAATACAAATAATCTACACAAAATTGTATGGTTTTGAGTATTCCTATCTAATACTAATAATTATTTGGCTTCAAATAATTATTTTTATTTTAAAAATAGTTTCATGGTTATAAGTAACTAATAATAATCCATAGTAAACAATTATAACATCAAGTGAGTCCTAAATATAATTTTTTTACAGTAATATAGCAGCAAGTATCCCTATCAAATATAATTTTAGACCTGGGATCATAACAAGTACTACCACTACCCTTGGGCCAGAGTGGACCTGAGAATACTGGAAACGAAGGGGTGATCCAACACTTCCTGGGTCTCCAGACTTTGAGGGAGGCGGGTCCTTACCTCTCTGCAAGAGATATATTCAACATATTCTAACCTCCATTGACAGAGCAGATGAGATTTGGAAGAGAATCCATTTCTTCAGCACTTTATCAATGACAATTTCCGGTAAGTGTTTGCCAATAACCAATATGCCCACACACTTTGCTACTTCGAGTGGAGCTCTTAATGAGTTAATTCTATCTTTATTTACAGTTCCTACTTATCCATTTGAGCATGGGAAAAGGTACGAAAGTTAAATTGTCATCATAATTCAAAATAATTGGAGAAACATGGCAAATGACTGGTGGGAAATAGTTGCTGGCAAAATATCAAAGGACGGCAAAGATCATATAGGAATTATTAACTTTCGTATATGTAAATATATACTAACATGCAAACAAGGTGGTCTTATGTTTTGGTTACTACAAATGTTTGAATTCATAAATCTTTGTTAATCCATTCACAATTAAGATAACTGCTAGTATATTAGTGCAACAGAGTGTAAATGAGATCTGTACAAACACATTAGTATTAAAATGCTTTAGCTTAGAGAATAAAGCAATTTCCAAACCAATTTGTAAGTTAAAGTGTGGTTTATGTTCATATATTACAACAATCCTAAATATAGTACTTTTTCTTATTTGCAATAATGATACAGTCTATGAGTATATCTATACTAATAAACAAGAATGTGTGTGTGTGTGAATTTTATACTAAAATTACTAATGGTTGAGTTTGACATTGGTGGTCATTCAGGATCAGTAGAGGTCAAACAAAAGATCGCAGCTTTTAAACATTGGAAACAATCTTTATATCAGAATTTTTTCTAATCATTTTTATGAATGGCCATATGATTTATAATAAAATTAATTTTTATATAAATGTTTAGCATTTTTTTAAAATCACATAATGAATATCCCTGCTTTTACTATAGCCATCACTGAATTGGTTGTTCAAGGATCTGATCCCCCAAAGAAGTTTTTTCATAATGGCACCCAATAGGAGAAGCACAAATTTTGTGTTTTGAGGATCCTTGTCAAAATAAAGGAGAATGTCATTTGATTTGGTGAAGAGCATCAGAATATTTTTTTTTAAAGTAACGACTACTTTTTCATAAATAAACAATACTTTTTATTTTTTCTCATTTGTGTATGAATAAATATATTAACGCATATATTTTAACAATACATTTCATATTTTAAGTTATTTTTTTCCTCAATCAATGCTAGTATCACAGCTAGTATATTCTATGAATAAAATGTGACTTTATATTGAGCTTAATGGTTGCTGAAGGAGGCATTTAAGTAAGTAGATTAATAAAATAAAATGTTTAAATATGCAATCTAAACAAGGTATTGCAAAACTTAATGGTTATTACTGAAAATTTTGAGAGAAATTTAAATCCATTAATCTTTCCAAGATTGTTTGTAAAGAACAGATGATCTATAGTCCTGAGAAAATGACATTCTTGAGGTTTCTTATTGAATGTTCTTTGGAGTTGCACTCAGTGTAGTGGTTAGAATCATAGCAAATGGAATTGGTAAGCCAAGTGTATATCCTGGACAAAACTGTTTTCATTTGTCTTTGTGCTAATGTCCTTGAGAAAGGCATAAATCCATTGGCTCTTTTACCGCCCCAGCTATGAGTAGGGTAGACTTTTTTTTTCTAGCCTTGGTTAGGCAACCAGTTTAAGAGAAGGAAAACTGAATTCAAACTTTACTCTATTTAAAAAATGGCCTTGTGTCACATCTTGCCTAAAACAGAAAGGTTGTGTATATATATATATATATATATATATATATATATATATATATGCGAGGGAGAATGGAGATGATAGAAAGACAGACTTGATGACTGGACATCAAGATAGTAAAAGAATAAAATTTTGAGTTATGAGAGAGAGGGAGAGAGAGAGAGGATGTAGTAGAAAATTGTGTTTTCTTTATTTACTAATGAAACTAATTCCTGTTTGCATAATATTTAGAATATACATGGACATGCAACAAAGGTTGGAAAGGATAAGGAATAGAATGAGAAGACACAGGTAGAAAGTGAGAGAAAATCAGTGACATAATCACAATGGATATAATCAACACCAGCGGAATTTACTTAGGTTCAGCTACAGTTTTCTACATCAACACATTAAAAAACAAACTTAGAGAATAAAATGGATATCCTTGATTATATATATGGAAGTAAAATCAAGTCCTGATGAAGGTTTAATAAAACCGAAACGTTCGAATGTTGACTTTACCAGCATAAATAAATTCATCGCAGTTGGAATACTTTGTTTTTTTCTATACCAGACTATTGTGTAGAATGTGTGCCGATGGCCTGGAAGATCGGAGCTCAATCTCAGGTAGTGTCATACAAAAAAAAAAAAAAACTTGATACGTCCTTGCTTGACACTCAGCATTATAAGGTATGTATCAAGAGTAAATCGGAGTAATCAGGGAAAAAGTAGCACCCTTCTGTACACCTATGTGTAGTAGCTATTGAAAAGGAAGCCTTCTGGTTGCCCTCGACAATGGTCGCCACCAATTTTATATATATCCCTTCAAAAATAAATAAATAAACAGATTTTTTAAAATTATTCTTTCAAACTTTAGATTAAACCAATATAATAATTTGCAAGAAATAACATTAACTTTTTAAATTGTTAATTTTATAGACTAAGAAAAAGACTGGTGAAAACATCTGTGGGTCAATAAAGAAGTTATAAGAAGCATCCTTTATATATATATATATATGTATATATATTACACACACGCATACATATGATGATCATTAAATAAGTTTCCAGACTTTTTTTCGTATGGGCACTTTTATTGATAGTACACACATGAAACTCTAGTCCCCTTCGACGTTATCTCCTCTGGCTGCAATGCACTTGTACCGTTCCAACAATTTCTGGAAGGCCACATGGAAATCCTCTTGTGTGAGCGTGTCAATGACTTTCATCACAGCCTCTTTCATCTCCTCAATTATCTCATAACAACAGCCTGTGAGCTTAGGGAATAACCAAAAGTCACAGGGAGCAAGGTCTGAACTATAGGGACGGTGACGAACTGTCTTGATGCTCATCTTGGTCAAATAGTCTGTGACAAGGATGGAGTTGTGGACTGGTGTATTACTGACCTGATTTGAAGAGTGCTAGCCTCTTTCTGAACTCCCTTAAAACCTCAACATAGTAACCCTAACCCTTTGGCCGATCAACTCTGGTCTATTGACTTCCTTACTCCTCCCACACCTCTCATCATCCCTCACAGACTCCCTGTCTTCCTTGAATCTCTTATGCCACTCAAAAACTGATGCTCGATTCATGCAAGATGCTCCAAAAGCAGTCTGAAGCATTCCATACGTTTCTGTGGCATTTTTTCCAAGTTTAAAATAGAATTTTTTTTGCATATCATTCTTGAAAGTGTCAGATTGCATTTTTGAAATTCACCAGCTGTGACAATCAGGCTTTAGTAGGGTGCATTCCAATTGCTGCTGTAGCTGTTCATTTGAACCTGAAATCATAAAAATTGGTCAGTCATCTCATAAGATGTATAGCAATAACACACTGAATTTTCAAGAGTCTATGACAATTTTAAATGCCCATACGAAAAAAGTCTAGAAACTTATCATATGCACCTCGTATATATATATATATATATATATATATATGGTGATGTAATGGTTAGCAAGTTAGATTAGCAAACCTATACGAGTGAGTTCGAGTCTCATTAGGTGCCCTAGACAATCGGCTTTGTGCCACATCGAAGCAAAGAGCTTCGTAAATTACTATATATGATTTTATTCAACATTGGTTTTAAATAAGTAGGTGAACATGAACAAAAAATAAAAGTTGAAACGTTATTGGTTCATTGAAAGAAGAAGAAATGGCAACTATAATAGCTTGAGCATGGGACAGTTTTAATTGACTAAAAAAAAATCTTGACTTTACTTGCTCCTCTTCCTTGAAACTAAATCATATTGGTTTATAGAAATAGTCGGATAACTAACTAGATAAAGGCTCACAAAAATCCGCAAATTTGATTTTGTTTTTTCCCAAAATGCAAACCAAATATATGCTTAGGAAAGATTGCAGAGACAGAATTGAGGGACAAACCAGAAAGATTAAACTTTTTTAAAGGTTCGCTACACTCCTTGCATACATTTTTTAAATTGAGAAATAATGCTTTCTTTTTTGGGCTTAAATATTAGTTTATATTATAATTTTTTTAATTGTAGAAAATTTATTATTTACTGACTTATTTGGATTTATGTGTACTTCGTTGTCCCCTTTTTTCTTTCTAAAATACATTTTTGTCACATCCTTACTTTTCATTTGTCATTTTGAAACCACTCCCACCTTTTTTGCCTGGTGGCCAACTGCAACTGGCTTTATAAATGAATGAATTATTTTTCTTTCTTTCTAAAAAGAGAAGTCGAAAAACAAAATCCCTCTTTTCCCAGCTTACACTACCTTCTAAAAGGCGCTTTGCATGGTAAAATGGTTAGCGAGCAAGGCTAGCAGACCATTGATAGTAAGTTCTACTCCCATGACTAGGTCTACTTTCGGGCCTTTTGTTAAACTAAGATTTGTAAATGACTACATTAGTCCCCATAATGTTCCCTTGTTTCAATGAGCCTCTTCATCATCTGCCATTTAAAAATAAATAATAGCAGTTTATGTGGAGGGGAGATTGAGAGAATAAAGAAATCAAAGACCTACAGCAAGATCATATGAGATTGACTCACCTCAATCACGAGGAAAGACAGATAGTAACATTTATTTTATAGAAGGTTACTACAACTTAAAAATAAAAGAATTAAAAAAAGAGGGGGAGAAAACATGAACAATAAGTGGAATTGAAAAACCACAACTATTATTTCGTACTTTCGCTGAAGTTACTTTTTCTTCTTACTTTGTGTGTATATGAATGTATTCATAGATTTATTTAGTACAAAAGAAACGACTCAATAGAAATAAATAAGAACATCAGTTTTGCCATTAGTAATTTAAAAAAAGTTAAAAGAGATAAAGTTTGTTACTAGTATCATGAGTAGAGAAGAGGAACAGAAACGAAGAAAGACAGCACAGAAGAAGACAAAGAAGAAGACAAAGAGGAAGAAGAAAAGAAGGATCCTATCAAAATGCAGGTTGTTGTTGATGTTCGCATCATCATCATTATCATTATCATCATTCATGGCTGCGGCAGCTGCTGTAAGGGACAAGTATTTACTCTACCCTCATCGTCCTAGCTTCTTTCTCTAAATAGCAGCTTTTGAGGGATTGGATGGTAGTAGTAGTAGTAGTAGAAGTATATAGGGACTACTTTCTCTTAATCATTTTGAAATAAAATACAACGTTGAAATTAAAAAAAAAAAAAAAAGTTTATAAAAATCAAGAAAATCCCTAAAAAGGGCAAAGTAGGGCGCTTATAGTTTTTCGGCCATGTTTGAAAGTCTATTTGAAAAGGCTTGGGCTAAAAGTTGGGATGATAAGATTTTTTTTTTGTTTTTTCACTTTCTCGGTAAATCTGACAGTGACAGGAGGAAAGGCCTTCCATACATAAACTTTCATTCCGTTCCATGTTGTTAAAATATTAAATACTTGTGTCTCTCAAGCTTATAAATTCAACAAAACCTTTTTTTTTTAAATAATTATCTAGCTTTCCTAACATAAAATACATTATTGCTTTCATAATAAAACTAATCATAAAACTGAATTTTGTTACTAGAATCAAAATAGTTGAAGCCGTGAGCAGATACTTTCTGAGGAAATGTACAGAACGTGGTGTGGAGAAAATAGGTCAATAAGAAGAAAGGAGGAGAAAAACGAGCCATTTATCAGTTGTAATAGTACAAGAAGTGAAAGTGACACAAGCAACTAAACTGTATCGATCACTATCACGAGACAAGGCTACTTAAAACACACACACCTATATATATATATATATATATATATATATATATATATATATATATATGAGTAGAGAAACAATCACATTTGGTGAGGATGTACTATTTTATGCACGTTAAATCCGCCAAGGCACAAACCAAAGAAAGAAAGAAAGAAAAAAGAAAAGGAAGGGAAACAACCAATTACGCCAGTTCAAAATTTTATAAGCAATTACTTAATGTAAAATGTTATGCACGCTACAAAGGAAAAATAAATAACAAAAGCTGATAGAATTTTTAAAAAATTGTCAACTCAATTTTATTTTGTTGTTAAAAATGATTTAAAAAAACCTTTAAAATGGAAAAATAGTTATAACAAACCCTAATGAAACTACCGAAGTTTAAAAAATTTAGATTACGAAAGAAAAAAGTGAATGAATGAATAATGAAAAAAGTGTAGAAATCAATTTGAGACTTTTCCCCCCAGGAATTTTAAGAATTAAAAAAAAAAACCCCAAAAAACCCCATCAAATACAGATTTTAAAGATAAACAAGAGCTGAAAATAAAGAAAGGAAACGTAAAATATGAACCTTTAAAACAGTAAAATTAATTTAATAAAGAAATTAATCGGACGAGAAAAAGGCACAAAATTCAAAATTATTAGTATAAAATTTAGTGCTGACGTGCATAAAAATATAACATTAAATAGTTGCTTCCCTTTATTGGCGTGCCTAAAAAGGTATAACCTCATTGTGGGCGGTTATGGGACAAATTGCCTGTTTAATTAGATGTCCTGCTTTTCTTACAATGGTTGGCTCCTTCCCTAAAGGAGAGAAAAAGAAGAGGCAGTGGAGGGGAAGTTATTTCCTACTGGAATCAAATAATCGAAGAATGAGAAAATTATAACTCAAGAATGAAAAGCAAGTAAAATAAAATAAAAATCAATATTAAGAATTAAAAACAAATGAAATTAAAAGCTACAAAGGATAATGATAGCATCAAAAATCAGTCAGACCAGAAACACACACACACAATTTCTTTTTATTTACACCAAAAAGATTTTATTTCACCAATATGGAGACACTACTTGAATCACTAAAATTGACATTTTTACTGGAAATATCGAACATAAAAGAGAGGTGGGGTAAATCACATTTAATTTTGATTCGGCAATTAAGATTAATAATAAGAGTAAGGGAGAAATGTGAAGCCAAATTTACCCTTTTTCAGAGACTCAAAAAAAAAAAAAAAAAAAAAAAGTAAATAACCAAAACAAATTAAACTATGTAGTGTAACTTAATCTTCAAGAGAAACATTCTTTGAAAACCAAAGTAATATAAAGTTGTAAATAATCAATTGATTATCACATTATTTCCGATAAAATATTGCGCTAGGAAAGTATTTTAATTTACATCATTGATTTGATGACATTACTTCATATAAATGACTGTTTAGAGTATTTTTCAATTAAAAGATTAAAAAAGAAAAAAAATTGGTACAAGATAAACATAATTTATAAAAATAATTAAGTTTTTAAATGATTGTTCAAATTGGTTTAAATACATAGAAACATGCAAAAATCGAAGAAACATTCAAAATTTTTAACACCGGATTGTAAAAATAATTCCCGAATGGTTATGTAATTTACAGAATTATTTTATTATTTTATTTTTTTTTTTATTAAAGCAAACTCCTCCATATACTTACAAATTCCTATTAATATATTTTAGCACTAATATCGATCAATTATAAAACTTATCAGTTTTCTTTTAACACTGAAATTAATGAGATTTGAAAAATTCATTAATTTCTTAGTTTTTCAAAATCTGATTGTTTTCTTTGTCACAGATTTTTACATTTATAGCTGAAAATTGATGTTGAAAACATCACTTTTTAATTAGATTTAACAGTTTTTCATTTACGCATCTTATGAAATACATATTGTAATAATTTGCATTTACTAAAAAAAAAAGTAAAAAAAGATTTAAATTCACTAATTCAAAATCATGTTAAATATATCAGAAGAAACCTTGATTGAAAATAAAAACATTGAATTACTCTACAAGGAAATTACCAAATTTCATGTACAAAAGCTGCTTATATCTCATCTCAAACCATAAATAGGGGAAATAAAAGGACACACATGAAAGAAAAACTGAATTAATACAATGGACAAGCATAAAAAAAGACAAACAACCCTTTTCTCTATTTCTCAAATTATATATGCTCATACAAAAAGATGCTTCAATGAGGAAAACACATAAAAATAAACGAAAAAAATAAAATATCTGTGGAAAATTCCATCAATTTTATTAGTACTAGGTTTATTCATGTTCATTTGATCCTGCAGATAGATAATATGTTCATGAAAACATTTCACACTGATTAGTAGAGGAAAAAACTTTCACATAGAAAAAAAAAAGGAAAGAAAAAAAATTCTGCCCACTTAGTGCTATTATTTTCTCCTAAAGTACTGCTAATTAACACACTATCAAAAGTCACAAAAAGAAAAAAAGTTCTGATCAATTACTTTTAATTACAACTTATTTAGATTTTTCTTTTTTTTCTTTTTTCATCACTTGAAATCATTAAATTGAAAACAAACTTCATACATTTGTCTACAAATCTAAACACCAAGGAATTAAGCTTCAGCACAATATTAGCTCCATTCTATAGCAGATCATTCTTTCATATCACAAGAAGTTCATTAACAATGTTGAATATTGATCACTTAATTATATGTTCTTTAATCAGTTTAGGACCTTAAAGAATTGCAATCTCTCCAAGATATAAATATCACCAAGAAACATATCCCAATTATCAATTATTAAACAATACATTATACAGCATTTTATTTGGATTTTTCTTTTGGTTTGGTTTCTTTGTTTAATAGCATATCAACCTTTGTAGGTTATTTAATGTCAAAGCCATCCTTCTAGAAGAACAGTAGTAGTTCAATTTAATCCATAGTTTGGAGTATAAGGGGGTTCATACTTTTCCCAAGGGGATTTGTCCCAAAGACTGGAGTTTGAACTCACTTAGTCAATCCATCACTTTAACCATTACACCATGAGGACCCTCCCCCCACGACAGCTTCTTTTGTCAAATTCCTCTATTACCATGATTTTGCAGGGTATAAAATGAACCTATAACTTTGGACTATGAAATTCTGGGGAAAGAAAATTCTTACAAATAATATGCACTAACCTTTTAGATTTTTGAAGCACCTAAATTTACATTTGTTCAACTTTCTATCAGTTTGTATTGACTAAAAATAATTTATCTAGTTTACATTGTTTTGAAACAAAAAATATACGTAACCTTTAGGACAAATTTACTTTTGGTAATCCTGTCCTGAATATGATGAGGTGAGTGTCCAAGAAAAAAAAAGGGTCAATTATATAATTCTTGTGTATTATATGCACTGCCCCTAAACATTTGGGCTGAGGAATTATGCATCTTATACATGAATAATTAGTTGTTATTAGGAGCACTAAAAATGTATAAGGAAACTATTTTTCATTAGATGCATCAACAGGCCAACACATTATGCTTTCATGGATATATTTTTAAATCTTTTGTCTTTTGTACATAGAATAAAATATGCTATGTAAAATTATTATTTAAAAAAAAAACAACCTATGCTTGATTTAAACACACAGAGGATCTTCATCTGTCAGAGGAAGTAATGACACAATATTATCAAACGGGTAATCTAATATGAAATTGATAAAATTAGCAAAGTGCATTATTTTCAGATATCCATTAAATTAGTCCCAACTTTGGTCTTATCTCATTCAATGACGTAAACAAATCCTGCAATATTTAAACTTTTATTAAATAATTTGAATTTAAAATAAATAATTGAAAATAGGTTTATTAAACTGTAAAGAAGAGAAATATGAAAGTTAATAAAATATAATTGCACTTGTCTTCATTTCTATTGTAATCATATATTTTTTTAAAAATATATATATTTTTTTTAACAATGTTCAATAGTGGATGGGGGTGAGCACAGATTCCCTTTTGAAGCTCAACAAAAAAATAGATAATACTGATTTGATTGTCACTGACACAGAAACTTGATAAATTGAGAGTGGGGGTTAGTGAAAAAAGAAGAATTAAAGTGAAACAATTATTTTAAAAAATTCAATGAAGATTTAGAAATGGTAAATTTCTTGGTTGGTATTGTTGAAAGCTTATCAACACAGCCCAATTACCTTCTCCATTTCTGGCATTAAAATAAAACTAAATTCAATTACATGAAGTCCCAAGCTGAATAAATGGGACTATCACAAGACTGGCACTGAACTTTTATTGTTAACTACAAGCCTTTCCTCATTATTTTCTTTATAATTACCATAATTAGTTGTGTATAACACATAACCCTAATTTGAGGCTGTGGAATGCTAGAAAAAAACATCGTGTGTATAATACGCGTTCACTTTTTGAAATTTAAACTAAATCTAACATTAGTTTAACTTTTTCTCTGGTTTGTGTCGACTACAAATAAGAATTTATATAGTTTATAAAATGTCTCAAAACAGAAAAATTACACAATATTTAAGGTAAAGACAACAACAGGCTCATATGAAAATGTATCGAACGTTAGCAAAAATAAGTTCACAATAGAGGGAACAAACTATAAACAAAACAAATATTCCAGTGGGTTTTTCTCTGTAGTTGCATAAAACAGAAGTGTTTTTTATACATTGATTAGTTTAGTCATAGACATAACTTACTTTTAGTCATTCCATTCTGAATATAGGGTCACATGACCCAAAGAAAGAAAAAAAAAAAAAAAAAGTAATATTTAGTTCTTGTGTATAATACAACCCTTTAACTTTTATCCTGAAAAAATAGCGTGTCTTATACACAAATAATTATGGTAACTACAAACCAATAAAAGAAAATAGGATTATGAATGAAAAATTTATATCTTTAAGTCAAGTTTAATAAATAAATGTCAAATTTATTTGGTGTTGGTATTTTTTTAACAATTAAGTAAATTAAACAGGGAATTAAATTTTGTCAATATTTCATCTGATAGCAGGACACATGACGTAACGGTTATAGGCGTTGGTTCACTAAGCTTCTAAGGAGACAATCATCTGGAGGTTGCAGGTTCAATCCTGACGACAGGCGAGTAACAATACAGGAATACCTAACACTTGTACCCGGTTATGGTTAACGGAATCAGAACAGGCGACCCCCGTGGATTCAATAAAAGACATAGTTCGAAGTTCCGTGAAAGTTCTCGAGTTCGACAAACACCTGAAGAAGGCTGGAGGACATATCGACCGAAACGTTGTGGAAATATCAATAAAGATGAAGACAATAGTCCGAAAACCCTTAATGATAAAAATCAACAAGCTTCGTCTCAGAAATTTAGACAACTTCATCTGATATGTACTCCAAAAAGCTAGGCTGAATACTTGGAAAAACCATATGGTACAAATATTTATTACAGAGATGAAAGAATTTAAAATCTGATTCATTTCTCTTATGTTGATTTATTTCATAACAATGCACCTTAAAAACTACCTTTTATAGAAATTGAAAGAAATATTGTTTCTATCTTGTCCTCAGATAAATTCTAGATGATATACAAAGTCATCTGAAGTAATTCACCAAGGATTACATTTTAAGAATTTTTGTAATTCTTAAAATTCAAACAATCCAGTAGTTATGTTAGTTATTAACATATTTTCTTTTCACTAATTCATAAACAAAAAACTTTTATGAAAACAATTAACTGAAGACTTGATCACTACAATTAAAATATGACAACATACAAAATTTATAGAAAAAAAAAAGGGGGGGATTGTTCTTTGCATAAATAACTAAAAATGACCAGTCAAATGGTCTACACCTTAACTGTTGAATAGAATTGTATTTTCAAGGAAGTAACAGACAGTAAAAGAGAAATAATTTTACAAGGCTTAACTTGAAACATAACGAATAATTAAAGACATAAGAATCTACTAGTTAGGAATTTCAAATTATCAAATGATTGATAGCAATCAGTATATTGAATTGCATTTGTCAAAGAAAGGGGAGAAAAAAAAAACTATAGAAATTATTCAAGAAATACTTAGTGTTGGTGGTTCCAAAAGCCTTGGTTTGGTTTCTTTGTTTAATGGAAGATCAACCTTCATGGGTTATTTAATGCCAAAGACATCCTTATAGAACAGTAGTGGTACTATTTAACCAATAGCTGGGGTGGTGGGAGTTCATACCCTTTCCAAGGGTATGTCCAAAAGTGAATGTAATAGTTTGAACTTGCTTACTTCAAGACTACTGTCCTGGACTTTAGATTCGCACCATAGGGACTCCTCCAAAAGCTTTGAATAAAGCTCATTAATATTCAATATTTTCAAAACTAAATACTATTAAAGACTTCAAATTGACAAACATTTCTGTCTAATTACGATTAGAACCCCCCCCCCCCAAAAAAACAAAAACAAAACCAAAAAACAAATCATGAATTTAATCTTTACAGATAATTTCGCAGTAGAAGGGCGTTAGGTTAATTTTCTTTTGATTTATCATATTCATATTTACCCAACCCCTCCGCTCAGGCAGGATATGACACAAGGTCAATTTTTTAAGTGGAGTTTAACAGGTTTGAATTCTTTTTATTTATAAGGGGAATTAAACCAATGAACTTCTTTATCGGGTATCAAATCAAACTCTTTTATCATTGCAGTATGGAACAACACACAAGATAAGTTAATACAGTTGAACTAAAAATGATTTTCAATATAAATGATTTTACTTTCTATTCCCTGTGAATGCCCTCATTCTATCATACAACTTACAACTTGCCCCAAATATTAACATGTTACAAGCTCATCATGTCAAATATCCTTGAGTGCTGAAGAATTAAAAACTTAACCAAAAACTTCTGGTGATGCAGTCCAGGTTTCTAGTCTAATGTCTTTTACACCAAGTAGCAGTGACAGTATAAATGGTCTGCATCCTGGGCACCTGCAGAATCTTATTTTGTCTGTCACCATGGTGGTTGTGTCTCAACTTTCATTGCTTCCCTCAAATGCAAGAAAAGCATGAGTGAGATAACATCTTTTGGGTGCCACTTAGTGATGTCTACAAACTTAACTGCCACAATGACAGCATCTGCTCAACTGCTGTGGGCAGATTTTCAATGATCAGCAGCCAAGTTGTACTACAGGCAGATTATTTCTCACCTTACCCAGAGGCTAGCCACAATTCAATTCAGTGTAGATGTTAGAGGAGTTTATGAGAGTGCTGTATGCATAACCTGTGCTGATATCATCAGCCAACTATATAACAAGTCAATAGCACGCATCATGATCAAGATTGATATTCTAATATTGTCAGCTGTGATCACCTGCTCGATGTATTGTCAGCTTATACTTTAGTGCACCTAGTATATGCTTATTCTTCAAGCCTAATATGTGGAGGCTTCACTATCAATTCTGAATG
The DNA here is from genome assembly GCA_963585895.1 of Sepioteuthis lessoniana. NCBI lineage: Eukaryota > Metazoa > Mollusca > Cephalopoda > Myopsida > Loliginidae > Sepioteuthis > Sepioteuthis lessoniana. The sequence goes on along the minus strand of OY757913.1, from coordinate 19,832,875 downwards.
TGGTGTCCAACAAAGTGAACCTTTGTCAGTACTACTGTATAGCTGCAAAACTTTGACTATAATGAAAAATCTGGAGAAAAAGCTAAATGGAATGACAAGGATGATGTGTGTCGTTTTGAACAAATCCTGAAAGCAGCAACTTACAAAATAACAGCTATAAGGGTACTTACATCTCATCTCACAAACCATTCATTTAAGACGAGCAAGACATACTTGAGAAGTCAGGGCAAACTTAAAAGTGACATTCATCTATGGACTCCTACACTTAGACAAAAGGGAATCAGTGCTGTAAGCATGCCTAGATAATAATGAATGTTAAGTTAAATTGTCCTCTCAACTTGTGATTCTGAGTTATGGGTGATGACTGACAACCTCTTGAGAGTTTGGTTTTTATGGCATATCAATCATTGTAGGTTATTTAATGCCAAATCCTCTTTATAGAAATATATTAAACATATATGATTGGGTTGATTTGGTTTTATGGCATATCAACCATTATATGTTATTTGATGCCAAATCATTTTTTATACATATATATATTGAAGATATATGATTTGGTTTGGTTGGGTTTTATGGCATATTAACCATTGTAGGTTATTTAATGCCAAATCATTTTTATACATATATATTAGATATATATGATTTGGTTTGGTTGGGTTTTATGGCATATCAACCATTGTAGGTTATTTAATGCCAAATCTTTTTTATACATATATATTAGATATATATGATTTGGTTTGGTTGGGTTTTATGGCATATCAACCATTGTAGGTTATTTAATGCCAAATCCTTTTTATACATATATATTAAATATATATGATTTGGTTTGGTTGGGTTTTTGTAGATAACATCTTTAAGTAACCCCAATCTCATTTTTTTGCATACTGTTAAATGGTTCCACTTATTTTTATCTAATATGAATAATTCTATTTACTATTAATCATTTGTACACAGTTTAATGTTTTCAAGTACTGCTGTGTATTAGTAACAATTCAATTAAACATCAGTCATTTGTTTACACACAATTAAATGATCAAACAGTTCTATTTCAAACAATTCAGTTTAGCATAAGTACACAGTTTAAATGTCAAACAGTTCTATTTGATCCATAGATAGGATCCTATCAGGTGCTACCACTCTGAGTCAGAGTGGACCTGGGAAAGGGTACTCCACATTCCCCAAAGCTCCAACATTACTGAAGTCTCACCATTAGATTGCTTAGTGTCATATCCAGGACACTTGGGGGAGTCTTATCCCTCTGTAGAGATGCTGTTAGTATATTCAGCAGCCCCAGCTGACTGGGCTACTTCGTTTAGGGGGAAGAGTGTTTTTATCCCTCTATAGAGATGCAGTTGGTGTATTCTGCAGCCCCAGCCGACTGGGCTAATCTTTTGAGAGTTCAATGTTCATACATGCTTTTTTTTTCTATTAAGAAATTACCTAGCAATTCTATGACTAGCATTTTGTAAGTGATCAGCCTCTTCTATCAGGAGAGTAGTGCTTTATTTGAAATCAATGCAGTCATTTGTCAGGGCAGAGAGAACATTTGTAATACAACAGTCTCCTCATGGATGGATCCAGATGCTATTGTCTTTTTCAATGGCTTTGGCATTTGAATATCTGGAGATGACACCTATTTGTTGTCATGGTGCCAATTTTCAGGTGTACTGCACGGGGCAAGTGTCAACCTTTCAATTCTAATCACGTTGACCAGGCCAGAATTCTTGTTGCTTCACAGCTAGACTCAGAAGAATGGTTTAAAGTCCTTCCTACTTATTGTGAATTGTCTTCTGGGTGATATTACTTTTAGCATTAAAGTGCTTTTGCTTACTGATGCAAAGATACTGTAAATAGTAAGGGGCTGCATCTTCTTTCCTGTATTAAAAGTTATGGAAAGCATATCGATAAAATGACTTCTCATTTAGTCACAGCAGGGAATGCCAGGTGTAGATACTCTCAACCCTATCTCTTCTGCTGATTTATTTACCTAACCCCTCTGCCATAAGCAGGATGTGACACAAGGTCAATTTTTTAAGTGGAGTTGGTTTGAATTCAGATTTTTCCTTTTCATAGATGGGTTGTCAAATCAAAGCTAAAGAACACGATACTACTATTCCATCATAGCTGAGGAGGAGAAGAGATGGATTCATGCCTTTCCCAAGAGTCTTCGTGCAAAATGAAATACAAACAACCTTGTCCAGGATTAGAGCTCTGGTCACCATGCCCATTTCTAATGATGATGGCAGTTATGCTAAGGGTACCTTCTAACTGATGTAGAAGGAGACAAAGTGCATGAAATAAACTAGCCTTGTTTCAGACCAATAGGATTTGAAATCACTAGCACCAACAGTGATAAAGTTAAAAATCTTATTTAGGAAATCAAACATTGTATCAATCACCTTTAATACCTGTAAGATGGCTTTTCTACACCAATGATTGTACTTGGTTATCATATGTAACAACACAGTTGCCATCACCAAAACTTAGAAGGGTTCAAAGAATTTAAGCAGTTTCAAACATTGTTTTAGTAGGGAAAAAAAAACATCCTGAAAATTTGTTTTAAAATTGATAGATTTTAATGGCATATTAATTTGTTTGGGGTTATTTTATAACAAAGAGGTTATGGAAACACATTGTCAATTGATATTTATATCTTTTGTATAGTTGTTTCTTAGGAGTATTTTTCCCTTACAAAATCCTATCAAATATGAATAATCTTTAAACAGGCCTATTTGACCCATAGATGGGACCCTAAAACATGCATTCCCTCTGGGTTAGAGAGTAATAGCAATGAAGGTGTACTCCACACTTTTTGGAACTGGAGCCTCACCATCAAATGCAGTTTAGTATCCTACCAAAGACACATAGCGATTTGAATTTACAATTTGAGTTGTTAATATTCAGTCTCAAATTTAGTAAGATCAAATGTATAACATTATGTATACATACTCAAAAATGTGAGCATAAGTAGATACATAAACTTAGGAAATGTAAATGGGTGTGTGAGAGAGAGAGAGAGAGAGAGAATATGAATGAATGAATGAAAGTTCTCAACATTCAAAAGGTTATTTCAGTTGACAACCACACCCATTCAAATGATAATCACTATGAAGCAATATATACAAATGATTGATAAAATATGAACAGAAATTAACTTTCACAAATAGATACAAGAAAACATTAAAGTGCTTTTTTTTTTTTAAGTGGGGAGGGAACAACAAAAAACTGAAAATTAAGAACGTTGTGAAATAAGTGGGGAGCTTAGAAGTTAATCAAATTGCTCTTAAACATTTCAAGAAACATTTGAATAAATACATGGGGCAAAAAATCTTGTTTGCAGATATTTATATTGCATAATTTTTTTTATAGGGGCTAAATTGTATTTAGATTCAATCCTGAACTTCTTCCCTTAACCCTTTGGGCTCTGAGTGCCTCAGCCTAAATTTACTTCCTGCTGTTTGAGCATGATCTCTATGGTATGACAGTGTGGGAGGAAAATAAAAATACTACCTTTACATTGCTGGGTTCAAAGGGTTAAACCCTCTGCTCTAACAGATTTAGAAATGAATGAGTTGATGAATACATAATGTGTATACAAATAAGTTGTAAGTTGGTAGACCCAATGCGCCTTTTTCAATAGCTACTACACTGAGGTGTAGGAGAGGGAGATACTCCTTTCCCTGGATTGCTCCACCTACCTCTGATTAGTACCTTATAATGTTAAAACAATAGTGTTAAACAAAGAGACATCAAGTTCCATTTTTTGAGTCTTTGGTATGACTCAACCTAGTATTGAACCCTGGTCTCCAGGAACATTCGCAAACACTTTCATGATCCATCTGAACATTGAACGCTGACCTTTTGGCTGATCTGTCCAGGGTAGGTGTTCCTATATTCACACTCTTATCCATGGAGTAACAGTTCCCGATGTTTTGCATACGGCCAAATGCACTCGTCATACTATGGAAATACAACTGGGTTTATTCAGGTATGACCTGGCACTCTAGTATACAAATAAGTATGCATAAAGCATCTATTTTTCTGCCGGAGTTAAAACAGAAAAAAATGAGTGTACATATACAAAATTATTCAGGGGATTCTACAAATGACAAACCACTGACCCTTAAGATTAATTTTCACTCACTTCTTTTGAAAATTTAATTTATATTTTAGGGAGCCCTATATCATCAACAGAGATGCAAATATAAGAGTGGAAATATATAAGACTATAAAGGGCAAATTATTTTCTAAAGAAAGACAGGAAAAATAAATAAAAATAACTAAAACAAAAATCACTGGACTACATCTCAATGAAATTAAAGTTGGTGTAAATATGAGTTAATATCTATACAAATCTAAGTTTCATTTGGTATTATATAATCCAATGATTCTGTCTGTCAATATATCAAATGATATTTATCAAATGCATTCTGCTGTGTACAATACTATCTTTTGAAAGTGTTTATTCAAGGGATGTCTGAAATGTATGGTACAGATAAGCATAAATCAATTGGGATCAAAACAAAGTGAAAACTTTGTTGTGACATCTCAGAAGGCTGTTTGTGTTGTTACAAGGCACATTGCATACCTCCTGTTGATTTGTGTAAGCACCAGGAGGGATGCAATATATACCTTATGTAATGCCACAACAAAGATGACTACCATCATAAAACAGTAGACAAACTATGCTATGATGTGAAATAAAATGTTTGCATACCAAAGGCAAAAAATTCAAAAACGTATTATAGCATAAGCTGGATACAAGAAACCCGGATATAAGAGAGATTCTCTGGTCCCAAATTAGAGCCTGTGTTACCTAAATAAAATAGCCCAAACCTGGATATAAGAGACTTATTATCTGGTCCCAACAACTCTCTTATATCTGGGTTACACTGTATTATAATTATTTGTGTATAACACGCACCCCTAATTTTGGCCAATGAACTACTGGAAAACAAAATTCTCGTGTATAATACACAATGACTTTTAAGAATTTGTAACAGCTAAATTTAACTAAAATTTAGCATTTATTCAATTTATAATCAGTTTGTACTGACTAAAAATAAGTTTACACTATACTTTGAAAAATTAAATTTACACAGCGTTTAGAGTGAACACACAGGCATGTTCACACAAAAAGGCAACAAGCTTGCTGTGAATATAAACTCATATTAGGAGAAAGAAAACTATAAACAAACATATATTCTAGTGGATATTTCTTTATAATAGCAGAAAACACATTAGTTTGGATTATATATCTAACTTATTTTGGTTATCCTGTTCCAAATATGATGAGGTATATGACAAGAAAAAAACTTAATTATACAGATCTTTTGTATGATTAAAGTTTTGAAGTGAAAAATATGGAAAAATACTGCATCATATAAAGAAATGATTATGGTAGTCTTGTTAGGTTCCAAAGCAAGTGACTGAAAAATACAAATTGCAGTAGATAGGTTGATATGATTAGAATGTTTTATTACATCCACATATTTTTAAGGAAGTAAATCAGAGCTCTTAGCAGTTTGAATCCTTTCAACAACATTCATCAGAGATGTTACTTCTGTTGCAGGAAAGTAAAAATGACTGGAGTCACTTGACAACATTTTTTAATGATGGTATTAATTCATTTCATTTTTTATGCAATCACTTCAAAAAGACAATGTGATGGTATATTGATTGATTGATTTTAACAGCATGTCAACCCATCTAGGGTTATCTTATACTTAGAGGTTAGGGAATTGCATTCATTATACATATATATATATATATATATATTGTGTAGTTGTCTCTTCCAAATTCATTTGGCACACAGTCCTATCAAATACAAATAATTTTTAAAAAGATACCCTAACAGGTTCTACCAATTTGGGCCAGAATAGATCCAGGAATAATAGCAATTAGGAGATACTTCACATTCCCCAGATCTTCAGAATTGTGTGATAGAACAGTATCAACTATAAATATACTCATTAGAAGTTTTCAGTCCAGTCGGCTGGGGCTGTAGAATACACCAACTCCATCTCTGCAGAGGAGTAAGATCTCTCCAACAAGTATCCTGAATATGACAGTAAACTATCTAAAGGCAAGGCTTCAGCCTTGGGGAATGTGGAGTCCCTCTTCATTGCCAAGGCTTCAGACTTGGGGAATGTGGAGTCCCTCTTCATTGCCATTGCTCCCAAGTCCATTCTTATCAGGAGTGGTAACACCTGATAAGGTCCTATCTATTGGTTAAACAGAACAAACTATGTGCAAACAAATAACTGATGTTAAATTGTGACTGTTATATAGTAATACTTGAAACCATTTAACTATGTGCAAAAAAGAGCTCAGACTTGTTTATAAAAGTTATCTACAAAATGTGTTTACAAATCATATATTTGATATATATGTATAAAGAGGTTCTGACATTAAATAACCTCTAATGGTTGATATGCTATAAAACCCAACCCCACCTAACCAAACAATTAGAAAATTTCTTTATTTGACCCAATTTTTGTATGTTATGGTAACATGGCCAGTAAGATTTACCTAAGTACAATTTGCAACTTAATAAAATAATTGTGCAGGGTCTGAATTGTGCTCACTCTGATTAATATAATTTATGATGGAAGATAAATTTTAATTATAATATTTCCTCTTATTTATTTGAGTAATTTAAATTCTAAATAGGCCGTGACTTAGCATCAAACTAAAGTGGGTCTTTGCATAAATAAATACAGTGATTCAATATGTACAAAGAGATTGCTTAGACCAAGCCAAGCCTGTCAAGAGGCCATATTTCTAAGGTATCAGGAAAAATCAAATTTAATGATAATAGTTCAGTGTTGATGGTAGCTTGTAGTGGCCACTGTCATGAACAAGTGGTTGCCTCACCAAGGAAGAAACAATGGAAGGTTCTAAGCAGGTCAATTAGTTGAAGGACTTAAGTACTTTGTGTTTCCACTCAATAGGAAATAGTAGAATGGAAGCAATGAAATGAAATACATTGTTTGGAATAGACTATATATTTACCCACCTCCTCTACCAGAGACAGGATGTGACACAAGGTCAATGTTCAAGTGGAGTACAGCTGGTTTTAATTCAGAGTTTTCCTTCTACACAAATTGCCTAACTAAGACTAAAGAAGCCAGTCTGCCCTACTGTTTAGAACAGACTATCTCTGGAATTTCCATTAACATCGTTAAAATGTATATAAGGGTAATCTTATAGACTATATACCAAAATTTTACAAGTAGACAGTATTAACATGAGTTGTATGAATCAAGTTTATATTGTTTAAAAAAAATATATACTGAAGTTTCTTGTGAAGATTACAATCTCTTATTTATAAGTTGTACAACAAAGAGAGGATAACATTTGTAATAAGTTCTGATGAGATACATTACTTCATAGTATTGATAACCATTTTGAACATTAAAAAAACAACAACAAATAAATGGAAAAATAATTTCTTAATTTAAGATAACAAAGAAATATCTTAGAACAGTTTTTCTCATAGCCAGTTTGTCGGACTGGTGTCATCCATAGAGTACTACCCGCCAGTCTGCTGGTAGCACATATGATTTTTTTTTTTTAAATTTGACAAATTGAAAAATAAGAAGCAGTCTCATTATTCCCATTGGCTGTACATTAGTAGTTAGTTTATACTGATGATAGATTTCATATAAAATAAAGCTAATCTTAACATAACAGCATAAATACTTTTTTATTTGAAGTTTAACAATTTTTTTCATTTTATACACCAGTCCGTGCATTGATAAAAAAAATATCAACTAGTCCGCAAATTCCAAAAGTTTGAGAAGCACTGTCTTAGAGCACAGTTTTTTTTTTTTTTCTGTAGAAGATTTGGCCAATGAAATTAAGCAATAAGAGAAAATACAAACTATAGGTCTGATTTTTAAGCTTTTTTTTAATATTCTGATCACTACAATGACTCAAGTGCCAAAAATATTTTAAGTAGAGTTAAATAGATTACTTTAATATAATTATAAATGTACAGTTTGTTCCAACATTCTATGTAAGTCACATTGTTTCAAATATCTTCTTATTGACTGCTTAATTAGGCCAAAAGTTTGGTAATACTAATATGAGCAACTGTTTGGGTTGGTTATATGTTTAACGGCATATCAACCCCTTATATGCAATACCAAAACGGGATTCATTTGTAAATATTTGATTTCAATCATAACTATATTTTCAACATTCTCTTCTAATCATTAATTAAAATCTCACTTTTTTAAAAATTTGACTATTATGATAATTAGTTGTTTGCACACAGTTATATAGTTTCTAGTATTTATAACACTAATAATTTGCAAGCAATAATAAGGTTTCAAATAACTAATACTACTAATAATAATCATTAGTATGGGTCCAGGAGACCTAGGTTCAATCCCAGGTCGCGTCATACCAAAGACTTTAAAAATGGTACTTGATACCTCCTTGCTTAACACTCAACAGTATAAGGTATGTATCAACGGTAAAGTGGAGTAATCCAGGGAATGAAGTAGCACCCTCCCTTACACCTTGGTGTAGTAGCTATTGAAAAGGGAGCCTTCTGGTTGCCTTCGACTACAATCGCCAACTTTATTTTACTATACCTTCAAGTAGCTATTCTTAATACAAATCATCTCCATACAGTTAAATGGTTTTAAGTATTCCTTTCTAACATTAATAATTCTATTAAATAATCATTTATTTGCACAGTTATATGGTTTCTCTTATTCCAATCCAATATGAATAATTTTCAAACAAATCTATTTGATTCATAGATGGGACTCTAAAAAGTACAACCACTTTGAGTCAAAGTGGACCCAGGAGTAATGGCAATGAAGAGGTACTCTATACTATCCAGAGTTCAAGAACTGGATGAAAGTTAGTGTTATACTCAACACTTCTTTTTTGGTGGACAGGGGGTCTTACCCATCTGCAAATGATGCTGTTAACATATTTCAAACCCTGTCGACAAGACTAATAAGCAAATTGTGTCTAATAACATGTTTACCTCTTATTCTAGTAATATTTGTTTTGTTGCCACTGTTCCAATTTTTATGCAACAAGTTCTGTAAAAGCATCTTTTAGTGATGATGACAAGGCAAAAATTGTTCAAATGATTCGTGATCATAAAAAACTCCCCAAAAAACCAAAAACATTAGAAATTGCTAAATTCCTTGCAAGAGATCATCCATAGTACAATCAAGAAATTTGCTACAAAACCTGGTTGTATACAGTGCGTGACCTGATAAAGGAAAAATATTAAAATCTTTGAGTTTCATTCAATGAATGGAAACCTGATTGAAAATTGAGATGTGCAAGCAACCACTTAAGAAGACTAAAGAATTATTTGAAGCCACTGGGGCTCAAAATGTCTCTAAAATGTCATAATACTGCATGCTGAAGCATTTAGAAAGTGCACCGAATCAACTGTTCAACCTTTTTTTGATGTTAAATCGCCTCACTAAGCAAGTTAACTCGGCCAAACAGTATATGAAACTGGATTTCCAGAATATATATATATATATATAGTCATCCACAGACAGACTGTTTCGTTGTATCACAACACTTTTGTGTGGCTGGACACACAGGACGCTTCAAGCTGGGATTGAACTTTATGCTAGACTTAGTATCTTACCGCTCAGCCATTTAGGTGACCTATGTCAGCTTGGGGACTATAACACATTAAAAAGTTTATTTTCTTCTAAAGCTAAGATATCAAGATAAGTTTTTTTTAGAGGAACCATATACACTCGAAATGAATATTCATCATCAAGTAGCACTTACAGCACAATGTTTCAAGATACTCTCTTGCCAACCATCCTTATCATCCATTGCTCCTGGCAGGTCATCTAGACTGCATTCAGTGTCTACACAGAGCTGATCTTGTATGTCTTTACAGATTGGCCAATACTGGCTCATCCATGTGTATGAGTCCATAGGAGAACACTGCTTTTGAGTTACATTTTTGCTTCTTCAGCAGTGTCCATTGGATAGTCTGTTATTTTGTGAGGTGTTGCTTCCAGTATTTGTTCAAAACAGCATTCTTGTGTACTTGCCATCCAGTCTTTTCTCAATGCATTTTGTTAACATCAAGGTAGTGTATCCATACAATAGTACTGACTTGGCTACAGCTTGGAAGAAATTCTATTTCATCAGAGAAATTAGATTTCCATATGATCAATAATCTGTCAATAGCATTCAATGCCTTTGCTAGTTGAATATTGACATAACTGTCAGTAGATGAGATGTTACTACCGAGGTATGTGAACTAGCATTACCAAAAATTCTACAGCAATGAACAACTATAATGAAAAATACAATTGCAGCACTTCTGTAACCAAAACTAAATTTGTTTAAATATACATGAGAGAACTTATTTTTGGTTTAAGAGTTTCAATGCTGTAGAGTTTGGTAATAAATAATACCTAACAATATATATAAGGGATGTACTTATTTTTTATTAAAAAGTTTCAGTGCTGGAGAGTTCAATAATAAATGATTGACTAATAATATATATAAGAGATGTACTTATTTTTGGACCCCTACATATTCATATTTTTGGTTACAGCATTTCAATGCGGTAGAGTTTGGTAATAAATAATAACTAATAATATCTGTTTTGATAGTGCAGTGTTCTACTTAGAATAATAAAATTCTAATATCTTTAGCTTAGAAGAAAATTAACTTGAAAAAAAAAAAAAGCTGTTAGAAGAGTACTTATCTATGGGTGATATTAGTAATGTACTGGATATAGATTTTGGTATCTGATGCAATATTAAATATGAAATTGCTAGATAATATTGATGATAATACCAACAATTTTTTAACGTAAAAATTCAAACCTGCACAGTATGTAAAATCTTATTTTAGGCTTGCTGAAAACTTTCTAAATGATAAAACTTTGATTCTTTATAAAATGAAGTCATTGGCTGTGTAAAAATGATTAATTCCAATGAAGCATGACTTTAATCAACCATTGCTTCCATAAATTATTTCTTTAACCCCTGCCTCCTAAAAAAAGGTTCAAACATGTGCAAACCAGATCTATATAAATAGATTCTTTGAAATAAATATCAGAGAAAAAGAAAACTAATATTCTAAGGTGGAGTAATTTAGAAAAAAAAAAAAAAAAAAAAAAAAATCAATGAAAATTCAGGCATAAATTTTATGCCATGAGATAGTAATGTCTTGTCATGTTATGTTATGAGATGAGATGAGAAGAGATAGTTATGTTATGAGAGTTATTTGATGTAAGAAATAACCAAAAGAAAGATAAAAATCTGCAGGAATGGACAACTCTACAAATAAGACAATTGAGTAAATTATCAAAAGGATACAAAATTTTCACCGAATATTCAAATATTAAATGTTCAACTTTTTTTTATGTATCCACTTGATTCTTTTTTTTTTTTTAATTTTCATTTTAGAAAGCTTATAAGCTGGTTTCTCTGGAAATGATCATTAATTATAAATTATTATGAATTTTGATTCAATCATCATCTAGATATGTCCTGAATCTCCTTATGAAATGTTTTGAAATAAAATTAGTGAACATTCAAAAAGCAGATTGGTTATGTTCATGAATAGAACATCACCCCTAACAACGGAAGGATTGGATTAACAAGTTTTCTTTCAAGAAGTTAAGAATTTTATTAGTTCAAATTAAAAAGCACAATAAAGGTAAGCAAAAGCTGATCAATTTTAGACTGTATTTTTCTGCTGCAATTATCATTGGGATACGAGAAAAGTTTTGGTAACAGTCAAACTATAAACAACTTATTAACAATTTTTTTGGTTTTTCTATGAAAATAAAACAAACTTTTATAATAGTATTTTAGTTTCAGTTCTTTTTACGTGTTTGGATTTAAAAATGAATTTGACAATCTGATCCAGCAATAACTAATCAACAATAAATTTTACAAATGACTGATGATTTAAAAAAAAAAAAAAGTACCACTAGCCGTTTTTGTTTTGTTTGGACTAATTTTTTTCTTATAACTTCATAATTGAAAATAAATTTTCAGATATTATAATTGTCAGTTGTATATTTTACCATTGGCTAAAATCACAACGTACTCAATCAGTTACTAACAAGATTAACTGTACAAATAATTAGAATAGAGAAGATGGGAAATACAAACTAGTTATTATGATTCTGATGAAAAAGTAATTGTAATGGAATTTCTGATTTTTTTACATATCAGTTCAGCATTTTGTTCTGCCAATGAAATTTACTTATACGTGCTTGGCAGAAGCAACAAAAGTAAGGGATATATTAATAGCATGTAAGTATCATATTTTACAAGTACATGAAGGTTATGATTACTTGGTGGTGGGAAATAATGTTTAGAGCCAATCTCCCAAGAGAAGGAACCTTATCTACTTAAAAAACATAAATAAATAAAAATCCAAGCAATTATCTGAACTTGAACACTAAATATTGGCACTATTTCAGAAAATGATCTGCAGCAGTAGCAATAGTAATACTATTATTATTATTATTATTAATGATAATAATAATAATACTGATAATATAATTATGATATTAATGAAATAAACTAATAACAATATTCGGAACATTTAGTGACAGAAAAGTACAAGTGTCATTCAATAAATATGAGGAATATTTTGCCAGAAGCAAAATAAATTTTTTCAGAATTTTTTCCCTAAGTATAAACACAGCATTGTTTGGAATTCGTTTATAGCAAAAATTATCTTAATCTCACAGAAATATTTGTTTTGGAGATATTCAAAATGGCAGTAAATCAAACAATGTACTCCAGGCTTGAACAGAGCTCTGTCATCAAATTTTTGGTAGCTAAAAAGAGCAAACCGTATGAAATTTACAAAAGTTTGCCACTACAGCCTGAGTTGAAAAGACAGTCCATGGAGTGGAAACACTTTGACTCCCTGGAAAAGAAAAAGTGCTGGGTGGCGAGGTTGGTAAAAAAGGTCATGCTGATAGACTTTTGGGACCTGAAAGGATTCATCACTACTGATTTCCTAAAAGGAAAAAAAAAAAAAGAAAGAAAGAAAGTTAAGTCTAAACAGTTACCAACATTTTAGGTAAAATTCACCTTATTTATTGAATTACCCCAGCAGTAGTAAAAATTGTTGCAATGCAAGTCATTACAGTAACAATAATTACAATAAATATGATCAGTAATATACTTCTTTCAGATGAAGGTATCTGCAATAAGGATGAGAAATTTCAAAAGGAGTGCGAAAGGGGTGGACTCCGGACTCAAAGAAAGTGAGTTCAAACTCTAGTCATGCTATAAGATTCACTTTCAGATTAATATCAATGGAAAATTGGTCTGATTTAGTTTAAAAGAAATAAAATCCCTGAATACTAAATGGAGTTTCCATTTCTGAAAAAAAATCTCTGAAATCAGTAAATATTAAGCTCAGTTGACTGGGTTGTAGAACACTGCATCTCTGCAGAGGGGTAGACTCACCCCCAACCAATGTGTCCTTGTTAGTTTGAGTTTTATGGCATATCAACCTTGGTAGGTTATTTAATGCCAAATCTATTTTTATACAAATAAACAGTTCTATTTCAAACAATTCAGTCTAGTATAAGTATAGTTTTTTGTTTATACACGGTTAAATGTCAAAACTGTTCTATTGCAAGCAATTCAGTTTAGCATAAGTACACAGTTTAGTTCTATTTGACCCATAGATAGAACTCTATCAGGTGCTACCACTCCAGGCCAGAGTGGACCTGGGAGTGATGGCAATGAAGGGCTACTCCGTATTCTCCAAAGCTCCAGCATTAGTGGAACCTCACCATCAGATTGTTTAGTGTATATTTAGGACACTTGTTGGCTGGGGTGGGGGGTATTTCCCATCTGCAGAGATGCAGTTGGTGTATTCTACAGCTTCAGCTGGTTGAGCAATCCAATGTGTCCTGGATATGACACTAAACCATCTGATGGTGAGGCCCCAGTCCTTTCATTGCCATTACTATATATATATATAGGGGAAATAACAGATTGGAAGAATCCAACGAAACGTGAAAAGTGAATAAACCAAAACCACCTTTTTTCCACTTTATATACATATAAACCAGATTTGACAATAAATAACCCACAAGAGTTGATATGCCATAAAACACAAACAACCAGTAAATATATTCCTATTTCTATACACAGAGTCATAACAAGTGTATGCAGATGAGGGTGTGATGAAGGGTCCCTTGTTTCCCAAACTCATACATATAGTTGTTAGAATAGAATCCAGTTTTTAATACTAAACCTTTCCAATCAATAGATTAGTTACACAATCATTGAAGGCACTCAGGGCATAACATTTGTTGTTATAGGAAATACTCAAGATGACGAGAGTTCAAATCCTAGGTTAGGATGTTTGCATTTCACTTTGAAATTGGGCCCCCAGCTATGGATAAATTGTAGGGTATAAACTCAGTTCTTTAGCCTTGGTAGGGCAAGAGAAGGAAAACATTGAATTTTAATCAGTTGAACTTAGTTTAAAAACTGGTTTTGTGTTGCATCGTGTGTGGCAGAAGGATTAGGTGAATATATACACAATTATTGCATAGCTGCCAGCTACAGGATATATATATATATATATATATATATATATATATATATATATACACACACACCTCATCATTAGTTTTAGCGTGAAGTGATTAGAGAAAATAGTATTTCATAAATACATAAAACAAGATTTACATATTGCATGACTCTGGTCTAAGCACTGCTCATAAAGGGATTGGTCTTTTTGCTTTGAGGCATGCTGACTAAAATTCAACCATTTTTGTCACAGTCATTTGAGAATCTAATGCTATCAGCAAAGAAAGGGTATTTCTGTGATTTGTTAGCATTATCAAATACAAAAAATATTTATGAGTTTGATTATAAGCCAAAACGCTTTAATGCAAAAACAATAATAAGAAAAGTAAATTATATTTCAACATTAGAACAACATTCCCTTTTTTTCTAATAATCTTTAATTTCTATGAGAAATATATACTGGGTGTTTGAGAAAAACTGATATCATTTTGTAATCCAATCTAACAACTTGACCAATTCTCATTCAAATGACCTCATATTTCTATGTGTAGAAAAAACCCAAAATTCTATGTTTAATGTTTTGTTTTTCTATCAGAAATAGAAGATATATTGAGTGGCCGTACTTTGTTAACTTTACATCCAGTATCATGCACACATATCTTAAGGACAACCAGAGTCAAGATACCATAGGAACAAATAGTGCCGTGCCCGAAATAATTTGTGTAAAGCAATAAAGTAGTTAATATTTGAGAAATAACAGTTTACCTTATTTACCAACCCCTCCGTTCAGGCAGGATATGACATAAGGTCAATTTTTTAAGCGGAGTTTAACAGGTTTGAATTCAGAGTTTTCCTTCTCATAGACTAGTTGCCTCACCAAGGCTGAAGAACCTAGTCTGTCCTACTATTTACCCATAGCTGGAGGGAGAATAATTAGATTCATACCTTTCCCAAGGGTATTAGTGCTATGTGAAATGCAATCAGTCTCGTCCAGGATTTGAACTCGTGTTGCCGTGTCCATTTCTTACGACAATTACCATTACACCATGGGCACCTTTAAAGATATTCTCCAACTAAAAATACATGTTGAGTAGATTAGCGACTGAACGAAGGTGTGGCAATGAATATGGTAGGATTGCTCTTGGAGAATTTTGGAGACAGTTTTCTTAGGTCATCATCACCAAACCATCAGATACATTTTTTTCTGTATTAACTTTAATAACTGAGCTATTACATTAAATCAAAATGGTCATTTTAAATTACTAAGAGTAATTTTACCAGAATATTAAACATTAAATAAATACAAGATAGAATTATCTTCAATGAAATAGAAATACTGCTAAACCAGAAAATGTCTTTTCATGTAAATAGATATTTAAATCTTGTTTTCAGTCATACCCGACAGTAGATAGAATCACTCAATTTACTCCAACTACTATGTACAAATAAAATGCACTTATAAAGAATAGTTTAGTGGTTAAAGCATAAAATGACTGTTTGCAAAGTGCAGTGTAAACCAAGTGTTGAATTTTTAATGAAATAATAAAACCAGGACAATAGGTCAGTTTAGTACTCATAAAACATCATAAGTTGCTATATAAATAAAAAGTACATTTTTATTTTTTCTTTATTTTCTTATCTTATTTTTTATTATTCACAAATAAAAAGTAATTACATTTTTTGTACAGTTTTAAAAGAACTGAGAAAGAAAGAGAATGAAATCAAATCTAATAGTGTTTTATGACCGACTCCTACACACCAGTGTTGGCCGACCAGTAAAAACTAATTAATCAGTTTTGTGTAGAGATTGGATGCCATTTAGAGGACTTGGCAATAGGGATGGGTGGTGAGAGGGAATAAAAGGAATCCATGTAGTCATTACACCTAGACCATAATAATGATGATGATGATGCTAGATTGTTCTTTACAATGTTTATAACTGATCTGCAAGGAAGAGGGTTAACTGGAAAGAACTTTAAAACCTCACAGTCGTAGCTATATATATTTACATCACCTGTCGTTCAGGAAATGAAAAACTGAAAGAAAATTGATCCCTACTTTAAAAGCAGCAAAAAGGAAGACTTCTCTCACTGATGTCACATCATGTGAGTGGTGGAAGCAGTGGGATGTAAAATGTTTAGAAGCAAATTCGACTGCATTAGAATTTCTTTCTTTTGACTTACACATTCAGAAACAGTAGCATAGTTCCAGTCAAAAGACAAGATTTTCTACATATGAAGCTGAAATTCTGCTTAGGATCAGTATGTAGTATCAGTGCTTCTGGAAATTCAATTTAATGTTTTGTTTTTCTATAAGAGATAGAAGATATAGTGAATGGCCATACTTTATTAACTTTATATCCAGGAAGTGGTCGTGTCGATACTGCTGTATGGATGCACTACTTGAATGCTAACTAAACGGCTGGAGAAGAAGCTGGACGGCAATTACACAAGAATGTTGTGAGCAATATTGAACAAGTCCTGGTGGCAACACCCCACAAGACACCAACTATACGGCCACCTACCTCCCATCACGAAAACTATCCAAGTTAGAAGAACCAGACATGCAGGACACTGTTGGAGAAGCAGGGACGAGCTCATAAGTGATGTACTCCAATGGACCCCCACATATGGCTGAGCAAAAGCAGGATGACCAGCTAGAACATACATACAGCAGCTATGTGAAGATACGGATGTAGCTCTGAAGACTTGCCGGAGGCGATGAACGACAGGGAGAAGTGGCGAGAGAGGGTCAGGGATATCAATGCTATCGGCATGATGATGATGATGACATCCAGTATCATGCACACATATCTTAAGAACTACAAGAGTCAAGATACCATAGGAACAAATAGTGACGTACCCCAAATAATTTGTGCAAAGTAATAAAATAGTTCATATTTGAGAAATAACAGTTTACACCTTTAAAGATATATAGTTTTAAAAACTATAAGATATAAAATACACAGATTGAACCAGTTATTTTGAAAAGTAGAAAATTTAATACTGTCTCAAAAATAGATGTAATATCAGCAAAATCAGATGAATAAATACAAGGATGATTATTGATTTATTTATTTGTGATAAATTTAATTTTTACAGGTACAGATACTACACTGATCCCAGTCGAAGTTACATACAGAATAAACATATGTATTTCCCCAAGGCCTCCATCAGGGGCAGGATGTGACACAAGGTCAATCTTTAAGCTGAGTATAGCTGGTTTGAATTTAGTTTTTTCTCCTAGACTGGTGGCCTAACCAAAGTTAAAGTACCCAGTCTGCCTTACTATTTACCCATAGCAGAGAGAGAGAGAGAGAGAGAGAGAGAGAGAGAGAGAGAGAGAAAGAGGGGACAAATGGATTTATTTGTGGGAGAAAAAAAAAGCCTCATCTAAGATTTGAACTTGGGTTGTCAATTCCACTTAATATAAAGTAGCTAAAAACTTTAAGTGAATTCAGTTTAAGCATTTTGTGATGAAGATAGAAATATATTACATAACCAATGACGTGATTATCTGATAAAAAAAACACATCAAAAAGCTATTTAATCTAAGATGTATTTTTATAGCAAACTTTTTAAAAAATTATTCAAAAAGCTATAAAATTATTTGGTTTAGTGTACTATTAAGAACTTATGACTTCATTTGTATAATATCAAAATAAGATTACCAAATTGGTTGAATATAAGAAGAAAAAAAATGAGTGGAAAGTAGGTAGTTAAATAGATAGAAAAAAAAACAATAAAATAAAATGTGTATACAATTTAAATGTCTTATAATAGAAGGGATATATGAGAAAGATGCTGAAAGAAAATATCTTGGACTTGCTTATTTGTTGGCCTAGTTAGTCAGTGTAGATTCCAGAAAATGTTGAGCTAGTAAATAGTTATAATAGATGTCTTGACTTCTGAAACGACAGTGTATTTCATTGAAAATGGCCTACTACAGATTGGTGCATGTAAAGATGACATCAGCCACAGATAGGATGAAAAAACGATTAGGAATGAGAGAGAAGGTGGTAGAGAGAAGGGAAAGGAGAGAGAAAAAGAGAGAGAGAGAGAGATGGAGAGGTATGAAGGAGAGAGGGGCAGAGAGATAAGAAGGAGAGAGAGAGAGAGAGGGTAGAGAGAATAGGAAGGAAAGAGAGAGGGTAGAGAGAATAGGAAGGAGAGAGAGAGAAAGGGGGTAGAGAGAACAGGAAGGAGAGAGAGAAAGGGGGTAGAGAGAATAGGAAGGAGAGAGAGAAAGGGGGTAGAGAGAATAGGAAGGAGAGAGAGAGGGTAGAGAGATAGGAAGGAGAGAGAGGGGTAGAGAGAATAGGAAGGAGAGAGAGGGGTAGAGAGAATAGGAAGGAGAGAGAGGGGTAGAGAGAATAGGAAGGAGAGAGAAAAAAGGGGTAGAGAGAATAGGAAGGAGAGAGGGGGTAGAGAGAATAGGAAGGAGAGAGAGAGGGTAAAGAGAAGAGGAAGGAGAGAGAGGGTAAAGAGAATAGGAAGGAGAGAGTGAGGAGTAGAGAGAATAGGAAGGAGAGAGAAAGAGGGTAGGGAGAATAGGAAGGAGAGAGAGGGGTAGAGAGAATAGGAAGGAGAGAGAGAGAGAGGGTAAAGAGAATAGGAAGGAGAGAGAGGGGTAGAGAGAATAGGAAGGAGAGAGAGAGGGTAGAGAGAATAGGAAGGAGAGAGAGAGGGTAGAGAGAATAGGAAGGAGAGAGAGAGGGTAGAGAGAATAGGAAGGAGAGAGAGAGGGTAGAGAGAATAGGAAGGAGAGAGAGGGTAGAGAGAATAGGAAGGATAGAGAAAGAGGGTAGAGAGAATAGGAAGGAGATAGAAAGAGGGTAGAGAGAATAGGAAGGAGAGAGAGGAGTAGAGAGAATAGGAAGGAGAGAGAGAGAGAGAGAGAGAGAGAGAGAGAGAGGGGGTAAAGATCTAAGTAAAAAAAAAAAAAAAAATCATCAGATAAAGAATTTCTGTTAATTCTTGGAATCTCAATATTGTGTTGACTCTTTGATACTTGTAAATAAAATAGAAAAAAAAAAGAAAAGATTTCATTTAGGGAATTTACTAATTATGTGTTGAACCCATTTCATTTGTAAAAACCTGTAATCTTAAGTGTATAAAAGGATAGTCAAAAATAAAGTCCACACATATTTTCTTTTTAATTCATGATTCATATGTGCCTATGATTCTGATTTAAAGCATATAATACCCACAATTATTTATAACAACACTGTTTTACCAGTAATGCTCTTTAAAAATTCATGGCCAAAGCCAATTCTCATCCTTCCCTAATTTATATGCATAAGTATACAGGCAAAGTACAAAGACTTATTAAAAAGAAAAAATTCTGAATCAATTATTAAATCTGTTTTCCGCCCCCTTCTATCCAGAAATATTGATAATGCATAAAATGTTGAATAAACTCTATAGATACCACCAGATTATACACACACACACACACACACACACACACACACACACACACACAGTAGGTGTTTATGTAAGTTTGGGTAGCATAGACAAAGAGTCAAAGGCACTAGTTAATTGACAGTTTCTAGCTTATTTGATCATTGGACCAAGTGGTTTCCACATGGTAGGTATCTCTTTATATTGTGTGGGGGCATAATGGGAAGGGTGATCTAGTTTGTGAAGCATACTGGGAAGAGCAATCTAGTTTATACAGTATGGTTATTCATGTGGCTATCTATTAAGTTTGAGATTAGTTTATTGTGTGTGTGTGTGTGTGTGTGTGTGTTAGAAGTTTATTTTAGAGAAATTATGTGCTTTCAACTTTCGCTACTGAGCTAACAAAGAAAGAGTTTGGAAAATCAGATTTCTTCAGCAACTCGAAAGACTAAAACAGTAAATAATTTTTATTAAGATTAAGCAGAACATGGTTTAATTTGAATAATCTTATTAAGACACATTTGTGTCTATGCACATGAATGAGTTAGAATGCATTTTACTTGCACAAAATTATTTTTTGATTTTCAAAGATAAGAGACTAATCATTAATTCTAGTTCACTCTATTTTGATTCCTCTGAATTAGTGAGAGAGGGGAGAGAGATAAGTTTAGCTTTAATGAAAAATATGTATGAAATTTCCTGTTCGTTTAATTGAATGATCAAGTAATTTGTTAAGCAGGGGTCACAATTTCAAAGGTGGTCTTCGGTGGAGGAGGCAAACTAAAAATATCTTCATAGTAAGGTAAGTTTGTTATTTGAGCTTAGTTTTAAAGAATCACTTTACTTTTCATATATATATGAGTTAGTTCATTGCTCTTTTTTGAATCTGGAACTAAGTATCCATGTAGGATTATCTAGATTAACTATTTGGATTAGGATCATGTATTTTCTTTATGAGAGCATTACATTTAAGTACCTATATCCAAGATTGCAATTCAGAATAGAAACGTGTGTGTGTGTGTGTGTGTGTGAAAACATGTTTCTAGGATGAAAGAGGCAGGGGAAAAAATAAACAAAATAAAAAAGACACTCCTAGTCAACATAGCCCAGATTGTAAAATAGACATTGTTAGATGCTGGAAATAGAAAATTTTCTTAAGAGTTTTAGCTTACAAATAACCCTCTGAAGACCATTATGATAGGAGTGCCAGTTATAAAAGGTTTTTAAGTTATTTTACTTATTCTTTCAGGTTTTTTTTTCTCTTTCAAGCACTCACATGTAAAATGGTATCAAACATTTTTGTGTTGGTGTTTACAATGCAAATCTTAAAAGGCAGGAGTGAATTATCAAAGGATGATGGCTAACATAAAATCAGTTATCATTATCAAGTCCTGCTGGTAACAGATTCCCTTGACTATCTTGCCAGTCACCCCTATTGACCATCTTTCTTGGTAGGTCCTCTAAACTGTATTCAGTGCCTGCAAAGAACTGCAAAGAACTGATGTATCTTAGTCTTTGCTGATCGGCCAATATTGGTGTGTCCATGCATAGA
This sequence comes from Sepioteuthis lessoniana, assembly GCA_963585895.1. Classification (NCBI taxonomy): domain Eukaryota; kingdom Metazoa; phylum Mollusca; class Cephalopoda; order Myopsida; family Loliginidae; genus Sepioteuthis; species Sepioteuthis lessoniana. The sequence continues at coordinate 19,811,384 of OY757913.1, read as the reverse complement.
AGTCCACAGGAGAATGTTACTTATGAATCCCTGCTTCTCCAGTACATTCTATTTAACTGACTTAAATGATTTGTAAGATGGGAAGCAAGTGGCCGTACAGCTGTTGTTTTGTGGGCTGCTTCTTCTAGGATTTATTCAAAAAAGCATGCAGCATTCTTGTATAATTCCCATCTAGGTTTTTCTCCATGCATTTCATTTGAGTTCAGGGGGTGCAACTTAATTGTCATTGTAAAATCAATAGTAATGTGAAAAAAGCTGTTTTAAATGTGTCATAAATGAAAATGATTCGTAATTGACAATAGAGTTTTTTTTTTTAAACACCAAACAATTTTTAAGTAAAGTAGGTAAATTTTGGAATTTACCGTTTAAATACTTTATATTACATGTTTGCAAGGAAACTTTTGTCTTTATATTTGATGGCATAAAATAAAGTTAAGTTTGAACATATTTAATATGACCAATCACTAATATCAATTTAATAATGAAAAAAAGAAAAAGAAAAAAAAAAAACCAAAGAAAAAGAAAAAAAAGAGTCAATGACATTACCTGTTGTCTAATGTCAACTTTACAAAGCAAACACTTTAAGGAAAATTCCCTTTTCACATAAATATATAAAAATGGAAAACACATCAATATCAAAACCTTTATTTCTAAGATAGAACTGGATTTAAATTTCTTCTTAATTTTCTTCCAATTCTAATAAAACTGCTGGATAAATCTGTTAATTATTAAATCTATACATTTAGCCAACCTCTCTGTCACTGGCAGGATGTGGCAATTTTTAAACAAAGCAAAGCTGCTCTGAATTCAGATTACTTTCTCCTAGAGTAATTGCCTATCCAGGGCTTAAGAACAATCTGTTCTACTCAGTCAATTTTCAAATGGAGTAAAGCTGGTTTGAATTCAGTTTTCCTTTTCTTAAACTGGTTGTCTAACCAAGGCGAAAGAACCCAGTTTGCATACACTATTTACTCATAACCCAGATGTAATAACTTATTTTTTTCTTACTCTTTTTGATGGCTCATAATCTCCTTGACTTCATAAATACATAAAACAATGTAAAAGTTGTAAAGTTGACAACCGTAGTCGAGGGCTCCCTTTTCAGTAGCTACTACATCGCAGTGTAGGGGAGGGCGCTACTCCTTTCCCTGGATTGCTCCACTTTACCCTTGATACATACCTTGTATTGCTGAGTGTTAAGCAAGTAGGTATCAAGTACCATTTTTAAAGTCTTTGGTATGATGCAAACTGGGATTGAACCTAGGTCTCCTGGACTATTAGCGAACACTCCACCCACTAGACCAATGAGCCAGTATAACACAATGTACTTTTTCTTTATTATAAGAAATGGAACTCTCTAATATATTGGGGGGTGTCCTCGTGGTGTAATGGTTAAACCGATGGACAGCAGAATCGTAGTAAGCGAGTTCGTACTCCAGTCGCGCTATTACGTTCACTTTCGGGCAAATACCCTTGGGAAAGGTATGAACCTCCTTATCCTCCCAGCTATGGGTTAAATAGTACCACTACTGTTCTTCTAGGAGAATGGCTTTGGCATTAAATAACCTACAAAGGTTGATATGCCATTAAACAAAAAAAAAAAAAAAAAACCAAACAAACCAAACCTCTAATGTATTCAGGATGGAAAAAATGGATAAGAGAACAAAAGGGACTTTAATCAAAAGGCACAGTTTCTTCTTTACATTTTGTCAGATCATTTTGGTTACATAAAAAGGTTACCTAAGAGAACCCTTGCTGTCACATCTTGGGCTGCCCTACTACTTGTGTGGCAATCTATTCTCTACTATTTTCTTATACAAACCTCTCACTGGTACTCTTCTCCCATTGTTCACTTGACAGTTTAATCTCCATGATCATCTTCAGTTAACCAGTCATCAACAAACCATACAATGTTTCTTCAATCCTATACCCTAGTTTCCATACTTTTAAATGATATAAAAAAGACTTATTCTTTATTCTCAATTTTCTAAAATTGAGCCATTTTTAAGTATGTCATTGAGCTCAGTAATTTAAGATTTTGTCTCAAGCAGCCATACTCAGAACAAAATCTTAGAACTGTAGTTGGGGCTTAGAATATGCTAAGTTTTTATTTGGTTGCTGTAAATTTGTATCAAATCTACAACAGTTGACTAGAAAACACCTGTCAAAAGTCCTGTTATGTTTTAAAAGGAAGTCACTTTGGACAGTCATAATTCATTCGTAGAATTTTCAGAAAAATATTCTGACTTAAATGAGAAGCATCAATTATAAAGGGTTGCTATGTAGCAAACACTTTAATGAACATGTCTATAAAATAGGAGGAGAGAAGAGGAGCAGCAAGAGGAACAATAAAAGAAAATTACCAATAAATAGAAAAAACATTTTTTTTTAATGGTATTATTAATTGGTAATTTTATGTTCCATTTGTTATATATTAGAAGCTATCAGCAATAGCAGCCACTAAAAAGCATTTGATCTAACTTACAGTGCATTCTACCTGACAAATATCATGAATATTCTTCACACACACACACACACACACACACACAAGTAGCACTGTAGTATTCAATACAATAAGCTTCTCAATATTGTGGGGTTAAATCATGATTTCTAATTTAGATAAGGTATCAGCAATCAGTAATAAACAACAAAAACACAAATGTGATATAAAAAAAACACTGACTTAATTTATAATCAACATGTTACATTACACAATTCAAATTTAATATTCAAAGCTACATAAATCATTTCAATCTATACAGTTTTACTAGAAAAACAATTTTTTTTAATGATAAAGTTAAATGATTTAAAAGATTATTGGAAAAATTCAACAGGGTTAATTTATTTCAGAATTTCTGGCAAATGGCGTTAATCTTTGGTTCAAAGCCTTTTGTAATAATTTGATTGATTGATTTTAATGGCATGTCAACCCCTCTAGGATTATTTTAAGCTAAGAAGTTAATGAATAGCATTCATTGTATGTTCATATTTACATTCAAATACTTCTTGCCTATGGTCTCCCCAAAGAAACTGTTCCAGCCATAATGATGCTATATAGGAGGTGCCCGTGGTGTAATGGTTATCGTCGTAGGAAATGGACACGGTGACACAAGTTCAAATCCGAGACGAGACTTATTGCATTTCACATAGCACTAATACCCTTGGGAAAGGTATGAATCCAATTATTCTCCCTCCAGCTATGGGTAAATAGTAGGGCAGACTAGGTTCTTCAGCCTTGGTGAGGCAACTAGTCTAGGAGAAGGAAAACTCTGAATTCAAACCTGTTAAACTCCGCTTAAAAATTGACCTTGTGTCATATCCTGCCCAAGCAGAGGGGTTGGGTAAATATGATAATGATGCTATATAAAAACATGAAAGTAAAAGTCCACTGAATGGATAGAGACACAGACTACTTTGATATTGTAGCAGGCGTGCTGTAAGGAGATACATTAGCCCCATACCTGTTTATTATCTGCCCAGACTATGTGCTTTGAATGTCTATAGACTTAATGAAAGAAAATGGCTTTAAACTGGCAAAGGAAAGAAGCAGAAGATACCCCGCACAAACTATTACAGATGAGGACTACGCTGATAACATGGTGCTTCTGGCAAATACACCCACTCAGGCCGAATCCCTGCTACATAGTCTGGAACAGGCAGCAGGTGGCATAAACCTCCATGTGAATGCAGACAAGACGGAATGCATGTGCTTTAATCAAAGAGGCGACATCTCCACACTTTGAAACTTGTGGACAAGTTCACCTACTTCGGAAGCAGCGTCTCATCAACTGAAAGTGACATCAACACTCAACTAGCAAAGGCATGGACTGCTATCAATAGGCTATCAGTCATATGGAAGTCAGACCTGACTGATAAAATGAAACGCAGTTTTTTCTAAGAAGCAGTCGTGTCAATACTGCTATATGGATGTACCACGTGGACGCTGACTAAGTGTATGGAGAAAAAGCTTGATGACAATTACTCAAGAATGCTGCAAGCTGTATTGAACAAGTCCTGGAGGCAACATCCCACAAAACAGTAGCTGTACGGCCACATACCACCCAAAAACCATCCAAATTAGACAAACCAGATACACAGGACACTGCTAGAGAAGTAAGGATAAACTCATAAGCAATATACTCATGTGGACCCCTTTACAGCAAAGGTTGGAAAACCAGCTAGAACCTATCTACGGCAGCTCTGCGCTGATATGGGATGTAGTCTGGAAGACCTGCCAGGAGCGATGGACAATAGAGACGAGTGGCGAGAGAGGGTCAGGGAGATATGTGGTAGCAGCAAGACATGATGATGATTTCTTTAGGGGGATTTATTTGCGCAGGGTCTGATTGAATATAAATAATTTCTTTAAATGGATCTATTTAACCAATAAATGAAACAATATAATTATGGGTCAAGGTAAACCTGGAAATAATGGCAATGAAGGGGTACTTCACACTTTCCAGATTTCTATCAAATACACTTTTGTGTCTTAACCAGAACCAAATACACTTTTGTGTCTTACCTCTCAGTAGAGGATACAGTCAGTAACAGATCAATTTAATTATATGGAGCAGAATACAAAAATTGAACAGTCAATTGATTCTATTTTTGAAAACAAAATCAGGCAATAAAGGTGGGTTTTTGTTTTTTTGGTTTGAAAATAAAATACAGAAAATACAAACAAGTAAAATTTAAAACAGTTTTGTGTAATTAATAAGCATCAATGAATCTAATATTTCATCTTAAGATTCTGAAAGTGTATTGATTAACAACAATAGCAACAATATTCTGAAATGACTAACAGTCATGATGATCCTAAAAGAGATGTTAAAAAAAAAAGAAAAAAAAAAAGCCCCCCCCCCCAATCAATGTAAGACCAAGTCAAAGAAAAGCAGTCACAGTAAAGCAAGCAAACTTGGCAGTTTAAAAAATTTTTCCATGGACAATAATAGACAAGCACGATAAAAGGGAGAGGAAAAAAAACACACATCCACAGGTGATGAAGTACAAGAAATTCATAGCAATCTAAGATAAACAATTTCTAAAATTCATCTCAAGAGATTGCAGCATGTGGATAAAAATAGAGGGGATAGTGGCTTTTATGAAAATTGAATTCTCTATGCATAATAAGATCAAGTGATAGCCTTTAAGTGAGAAAAGTATTGAAGTAGCTGGTGAATCAAGGAAGTTGTTGTTTGAAGAAAGCTACAGATGCAATTAGCTAAAATATTGTGGTATTAAAAAGTAAAATAAAGATAATCAATAATGGACTAAAAATATTAAAGCAGTCATAGCTCGTCCTATACATGCAAGATTATGATTATTGCCATTTTATCTCTGGCACAAAATATTTTTACTAAAATGATTTCAACTTAAAAATGAAATCAAGTAGTTACCAGCTCACCATAAAAAAAAAAAAAAACTCTTTTTATTCCAGTAATGCAATTAGAACTGCTTTAAATAAATTGTTTATATTGGATAGATAAAAACTTGGGATTTTTCAGAGTCTGAAAATTAAACCATCCATGGAAATTTCCCAAGAATTGAATTTAGAATTGTAAGTTCCGTTTTTACTTGAAAAATCTTACTCCAGTTGAACAATATCTATACCTCATAAAAATCATAAACTGTTTTAAATTCTTAATAATGGAAAAATAGTAAGAAGCTTCAGGAAGAATATATATATATATATATATATATATATATATATATATATACCTAAAGAGCCAGAAGTAATCTACCTAGGTTTCACCTACCGGATCATCAGGATAATTCTGACAAAAGAGGGTGTGGCCCAAACAACATTTTATTGATAAAGAGGCGACCAGAAAGAATAAAAAATTAGCATATTTAAAAACAAAACAAAACCAACATAATAGGTATAAAATATATATATATATATATATATATATATATATATATATATATATATATATATATATATATATATATATATAAATAAAGAAAGAGGAAGAGAAAGTACACTCTTGCATTTGTAAGAAAATTATTACTTAGACTGGAAGTGATATAAGTTTTCCTAGAATGAATGTGACTAGAAAATATTAAAAATAAATGATTAAAAATAACAAATAATGTCAACATCACAAAATAATATAATTAGTGACGTATCATAATATTATAAAAGAAAGAAAACCAACAGAATTTAATAAGATTAAAATAATTGAAAGTAAAATAAAGTGAAAAAAAAATTAATTTATATATTTTTTATATACTGGCTTTCATTTTTGTGGTGATATTTACAAAATAATGAAAGTAAATATTTTTTACTACACTTGCTTGTTTTTAGGCGCAAATATCTACAGAAGTGTATAACTTATTCGGAATCTAATTTTTGAATGACAATTTATTCAATATATTTATTTGGTTATATCTATGTAAGGTGTACAGAACAGTAAAGGTTTAGATGCTATTTTTTTTTAGTTTTATTAAAAACATGTGGAAATACTTTAGCAATGAACAAACTTTTTTTCATCTAAATATCTAAGAGTTTTAAAATGGTTTACAAAATAATCACTTTTAAAATAAAGTTCAAAAGAATAATCTCTTTCTTATTAATATATTTCACAAATATCTGCTGAAATTGTTTCACTTTCATATTTAAGTAATTGCAACTCCAATCAAGAAACAAAGCAAAATAAAGATGGCCAGTGAGAATAAGTTCAATACAGGCAATACCAGATAACCATGCCAGTAATTAATAACTTTCTAACTTTAAAAACAAGACCCCTTGTACTCATTAAAGTCATTCACAATGTTATGTAATGTGGATGCAGAGAGAGGCACTTGTGCCAAAATTGGATGAGGGGCGCCTGCAAAACTGTTCCTAGGAGGAGGTTGACTTTGAGCACAAGTGAAGCGAGGTCACTGGCGTGCAAATTCAAAGCACTAGACAGAAGAGTTACTGGTTAAAAATGATTGAACGAGGTAGAAGTGTAACGATTCATTGATACACCAATGAATTGTGATTTTTTCAATGATGATAATAATCACAATACATGAAAAAAAAAAAAAAATTACAACACATTGCCTGTTTTTCAAATGAAAAAAAGAACACACACACACACACACACACACACAAAAAAAAAACCAACAACAAACAAACAGAAAACAAAAAAAAAAACCCTAAAATATTATTTACACGTGAAGAAAATTTTTTAAAAAATTGAAATAAAAACGCTGATTTTACAAGAAAAACGTTGCTCTGATCGAATGAGCTTTAAAAATCAAAATTAGTGCTCTTTTTATGACCTGTTCTGGGTCAATTAACTTGATAACAAAACAAAAAAAAAACTAAAAACAAAAAACAAACAACAACACATTTTTTCACCTAAAATAGTTAAATTAGTGGTCATGAGGCATAACTTATATGAAACCATTGACTATAGATATTAGTAAAGATAATTCACTTTTTGCTTGTAATAATGAAACAAAGATCACAAGATAAGCCCCCCCACCCACTTACCGCCTGACCAACTGTTAACAATACGGCTAGCAAGTCATCAATTTTTTCCACCTTCCAGTTTTTTTTTTCTTAATGGTTTCTGTTTTAAATCATAGCTACGTTTAAATCTTTTATTTCACAATTTCTGTTTATATAAGAAAAAATACATTGTAATTTATTTTCTAAAAAAACTTTTTATTTTTAATGAAAAACTGTAGTGATTACTTGTCCAGTCAGTAAATAGCTTGATACATATCTTGATTTTAAGTGAACAAAAATACGGCAGAAATAGATTAAGTAAGTAAAGTTGGCAGTTGTAGTCGAGGTGGACCCTAAGGTTCCCTTTTCAATAGCTACTACACCGAGGTGTAGGGAAGGACGCAACCCCTTTCCTTGAATTGCTCCACTTTACCCTTGATACGTACCTTATAATGCTGAGTGTTAAGCAAGGAGATATCAAGTACCATTTTTTTGAGTCTTTGGTGTAACTTGACCTGGGATTGAACTCCCAGGGCAATGGCAAACACTCTACCCAATTGGCCAATGGGCCGGTTAAAAATCTATAATTTTAGAAAAATCTGCTGATTGGAATTATTTAGGATTTAAAGTACAAGGAAATCAAAACAAGAAAGTTTCAAAGAGCATTCTATCCGCAGAGCCTTTAAAACTAAACTTCCTTTCTTGATTCTAACAAATTAAAATTTTTTAAAAAGTGTATTCTTTTCTTTTTTTCTTGTTATTCTTATTAGAAAAAGAGTTGAAATCAGTGACAAATTAAAAGATAAACAATTTTTTTTATTAATAACAATGAATTCAAATTAAATGCTTAGGTCTCAAAAGGAGGGAGCACTATAGTGCAAATAGCGTTGTTTTCAAAGTTCCACAAAGAAAGTTTAAACTTTCTTTCAATTAAAAGCCATTTTAAAGCAGTATTAAATGGATACATTGAAATAGACGAGAACCCAAAGTTTTATGTAAACATTGCAAAAAATCATGATGCATGGATTTCTTTCTCTTTCTATATTTTTATGATAGTAAAGATATACTGTATTAACAGAATCAGTTTGTGTATTTTCTATTATGGGCATTGCGATACATATTGTGAGCAGTGTATTGTGATACATATCATATTGTGACCAGGCCTAGCACGAGGAGACATAAACGCACGAATTAAAATATTCTCCCTGGCACCATTGAAATAAAACATATACTTTATTCTCTTGGTTTTTACAAAAAAACTCTACATCAGAAGATAATCTGTGTAAAATAAAACAGAAAAGATTATCATATTTAGCCAACCCCTCCGCTCGGGCAGGATATGACACAAGGTCAATTTTTAAGCGGGGTTTAACAGGTTTGAATTCAGAGTTTTCCTTCTCCTAGACTAGTTGCCTCACCAAGGCTGAAGAACCAAGTCTGCCCTACAATTTACCCATAGCTGGAGGGAGAATAATTAGATTCATACCTTTCCCAAGGGTATTAGTGCTATGTGAAATGCAATCAGTCTCGTCCAAGATTTGAACTCATGTCGCTGTGTCCATTTCCTACGACGATAACCATTACACCACGAGCTCCCCCAGAAAAGATTATTTTCCAAATTTAATGTTGAGTTTTCTTTGACCAAACTAAGGTAATCAGCAACCAAAGAATTAATTATACAAGTGTAAACCAGTTTTTTTTTTCAAGTTATTTGTATTATATTCATCTTGGTTGCTAAACTCACAACATTTTGGCTTAAAAGGGTTAAGTTAAGAATTCACAGAAGATTAACAAGTATGACAAAAAACAAACAAACAAAAAAAAAAAAAGAAAAAAAAAAAAAAAAAACACCTGAAGAAGACTGGAGAGTACAGCTGCCAATATGTTGAACGTATAGCAGTCCATTTGTAAAGAATAAGAACACTACCTCATTTCAGAATTATAGACAGATATTAATTGTTGAGTGATGACCTGCCAAATAGAGCATCAACAGTGAGAAGAGATCAATAAATAAGGGTTAACACAATGAATGACCCTCTTGGCATATACACAAACACTTAACTAGCTCACTGCAAAATGCAACCCAATAAAATAAATAAGAATCTTCGCATGGCTACCCTTTAGTTTGGTTTGGTTTTATGGCATATCAACCTTTGTAGGTTATTTAACACCAAATCCATTTTTATGTAAATAATCAGTTCTATTTAAAACAATTCAGTTTAGCATGAGTACACAATTTAATTGTTAAAAACATTTCTATTTCAAACTATTCAAGCAGTTATATATAACAATTCAGTTTAGTGTAAGTACAGTTTCAATGTAAAAAACAGTTCAATTTCAAACAATTCAGATTAGCATAAGTACAGACTTTAAATGTAAGTACAGTCTAATTGTGAAAAATATTTCAAGCTATTCAGTTTAGTCAAGCAATTCTAATTCAGCTAATTCAGTTTAGTATAAGTACAGATTTTGTTTACACACATTTAATTCTCAAAACAGTTAAACTATTCAGTTTATTGTAAATTCAGTTTCAATGTCAAAAAACAGCTTTTTCATATTATTCATTTTAGCATAAGCACGCAGTTTAAATGTAAGTACGGTTTAATTGTCAAAAAACATTTCTATTTCAAACAATTCAGTTTAGCATAAGTATGCCGTTAGTTCTATCTAACCCATAGATAGGACAGGTGCTACCACTCCGGGCCAGAGTGGACCTGGGAGCAATGGCAATAAAGAGGTACTCCGCATTCCCCAAAGCTCCAGCATCACTGGAACCTCACCATCAGATTGTTTAGTGTCATATCCAGGACACTTGTTTGTGGGGGGGTCTTACCCCTCTGCAGAGGTGCAGTCGGTGTATTCTACAGCCCCTGTCGACTGGGCGAGGCTATCCTTTAGTACTGTCAATAAACAGGCAGAGTTATAACTGAGACCCCACAGTCATTATTAAACAGAAAAGACACCAAACATCGAACTGAATTTTGAAGAAAATTGGTTCTCTCCTTGGAAAAAAAAGAAAGAAAAAAAAAAAAGTATCAAACTGGATAAATTCTTGAATGTAGATACGAGAAATTTATTAATAGAATAGTATACATACATGTATTAGGAAGGTTTCTCCAGGGATAAAATAGATTTTTAAATTATATTTGCTGAATAATTTAGTATTTTCACATAAGGTAGATAAGAAAACAAGTCTGAGAATTATAAAAGAAAAAATGCAGCTCCAAATTGGCATCACATACACTAATGTAAGTTATGTAAATTCTACTCAATTACATATGTCTTTTGCTTGATACTGAGTGAAGGAGCCTCATAAATCAACGGCCAGGATCAAACAGTTTAGTCAGAAAACTAATGCTGCTACTCATCTATAAGGGTGGTGTCTATTGATGAGAAAACTAACCTTTGAAAGATAACAATGACTCTAATAGAAGCCAGATGTTTAAACTGTCTCACCCTTCATGAAGGTCAACAAGTGGCATGTACTGCTAAGGTAGGAGATCTGGGCTCAGTGTTCGAAAGATCAGCTACAAAGCCCAAAGCAAACTTATGGACTCCTACTCAGACACACTAGTGTTGACTGACCAGCAAAAACTTATGATAATCATCAACTGGATGGACACTGGGACCTGTCTAAATAACTTACCAAAAATGATGTCTGATAGGAACAAATGGCAAGAAAGAATCAAAAGAATCTGTATTGTTGGTGTCCCTTGATAATGAAGAGAAGCCTACAGGTATCCTAAACAGGAGGCTTTTGAACACATTTTCAAAAGTTTTAACTTATGACAATTGTTTCATTTTTTGATTGTTGCTGTGTTTGTGGAGGCAAAACTTTAATACTAACCTAACAAGTTTTTTTGTTATTATAGGTTTACAATACTTTGAGATTGGCCTTCAAATCTCTTCAAATTAAATTGCTTGCTATATAGTAAAAAAAGTAAAAGTTCTACAATATTTGACTAGGTTTGGTTTGGTTTGATGGTATACCAACCATTGTAGGTTATTTAATACCAAATCCTTTTTATACATACAAAATATTTCTAAACACATTTTGTATATATGCAGAGTTAAATGATCAAACAGTTCTATTTCAATCAATTCATTTTAGCATCTCAACAAAGTTAAATGGTTTTAAATATTGCTATGTATCACAAACAATTCAATTACACATCAGTCATTTGTTTGCTAACAGTTAAATGATTAAGCAGTTCTATTTCAAGCTATTTAGTTTACCATAAGTCATTTGCACTCAGTTTAAATGTCAAACAGTCCTATTTGACTTATAGATAGGACCCATATCAGGTGCAACCACTCTGGCCCAGAGTGGACCTGGGAGCAATGGCAATGAAGGAGCACTCTGCATTCCACAAAGCTCCAGCAATACTGGAGCCTCACCATCAGATTGTTTAGTGTCATATCCAGGACACTTGTTGGGGGGGAGTCTTACCCCTCTGCAGAGACGCAGTCGGCGTATTCTACAGCCCCAGCTGACTGGGGCTGTTTTAACTGGGAAATACGATTCAAGCAGCAAAATTTTTTTATTCAAGCAGGAAATGTTTAATAATGTGAGGAAACTGATTTTACCATAGAAAGAGAATTCAAGAAGATAAGAACATCAAAAAAGAGATGAATGCTTGACAAACTGCAGATGGACACTTGGTGAACAGCAGAGGGATAAAAAAAAACTGATGATCCGGTAGATAGACGCAAAGTGTTTCATTAATTACAAGGAACCATCTTATGGAATGTAACACCTAAGGATGCATCAATTCCCAGGACTTTTCAGGAGAGTGATGAAACTTAATGGTTAAATGAATCACTTCCTTATAATGCCGGGAAACCATTCAACTTACACATACAGTGGAGTTGACTTACTTGTTGCAACCCTTTTTTTGAGATAGGGTTTCAGTTTCTTAGATGTGAAGAACATGCCTCTGTCCTAGTGTATTCTGGCTAGGCTGAACAGTAAATCTACAGATTTAATTACTGATTCAGTGTACATGTTTCGACATAGAAAGATGAATGGGAATTAAGTGTCTTTGTCAATTACTATAAGTAAATAGGTGTCATGCATGACAAAAGACAAAGGTTCATTGAAGTCAATACTCAGTCATTCCACGGACCTGGCTGTCTTGATAAGAGCACTCTCTGGTGAGTAATAGAATAAAGATTTAATCTCTACACAGATTCTGCAAGAAGCACATATTGTTTTTCACTTCTTCTGTAGCACAAGGGAGATTTTTGCTCAGACTAAACATAAGAGTTGATTGATTTCAAAGTGGTATAGTCCATTATGAATACTGGCAAAGATTGAGGCAGTAATGGCTGAAGAAACACAAGATATAGTAAATGTTTCAAGGACCAAATTCTCTCTGCTAGAACAGTATTTTATTATGTAGTCAAATGCTGCATGTTCTAACCTTCACTTTTGACTTTTAACATATCTAATCTTAATACACCTTTCATTGTTAAACATGAAGGTCACCAATCTTTGGTCTATGTTAAGAGTAAAATGTTACTATGATGAATAGCGTCTTCATTTGCAGAATACCTCAATCATCTCCTTCTCTACAATGGGATATCTTAATTCACTTCCTTGAAGTATTTTTGATATAAACACGACAGGGCTTCAGTCTTTGTTGAGGGCAGAAATCACTACATCTGATGTGTCAAACTCAACCTCAAAAGGTAAGCTTTCGTCTACTGATTGTAGTGTGGCTTCCAAGTTCTTTTTCTTTTTTAAATTGATTGAAAGTTTTAAGTGCTCTCTTCCTCAGAGGAAATTTCTTAGTCTCTATAAAAGATTGAATTTTATTGGGAAATTCATTTATCCCTTTTGCATAATATGTAAACATGCCAGGCGCCTTTTTAATGACTGAGTTTTCAGGTGGTAGTATCTTTCTTAAGAGTCAGTCTTTCTGGGTCAGGTTAAATAACTCCACTACTGACACAGTATCCCAGCATATTAACAGAGGGTACTAAAGCCACAAATTTTGACTTGTTGAGGGTGATTTTATCCCTTGTAATAGCCTCCAAGAACTTTTCACCATTTTGGCTGTATTCTGTCTGTGTGCATCCTGCAATTGTAACATTATCTGTGAAGATTTTCTTCTTTCATTATTGTCTATAGCTCTCTGAAAAGCGGTGGCACCATTTTTGACTTTGAATGGAATCTTATGGAATTGAAATAAATGACCATTTCCCTCAAAAGTAGTGTATTTGTTATCTGGTTCTTTAAGCAACACTTGTAGGTAAGTACATCTGAGGTCAAATGTACAAAAAACACAGTATCTAGCAAGGTTGTTAATCATTTTATCAATTCTTGACAGAGGATAAGCATCCAGTCCTGTGTATAAGTTTATCATCTAAAATTCATCTATGCACATACATTTTTTATGTCACTAGTTACGGTCGTTTACCACAACTAGCTGAGCTCATCATGGTAAAATACTTTCTTCAATTATGCCTTTGGAAAGCAAGTGCTGAATTTTTTTGGTGATGAAAGCCTGATCTTCCTTGTTAAAGTACCTTGACTTAATGGCAATAGGCTTACAGTTCAATAAATTAGGAAATAGTGAAGTTTCTACTTTTGCCACATTTAACACACAGAATTGACGATCACTAGTCACAGTTAAATCGAGCAGGGACCCACTGTATTTGAACATTGCACTCTGATGCTCACACAGAAAATCCTGGCTGAGTATTACATCAGAACACAAATCCTTGAAAACACTCAGACAGGTGACAACATATAGTTGGTCGCTAAGACAAAGGGTCAGGTTTATAAACACATTGCCCCTTGAATTAGTATTCAAAGTTTTCTGGACCATGGTAGATGGGTGAACTTTCAAGCTTTTTTCTCATACAACTCCTTTGCTGAGAGAGCTACAAGAATTGAGTTGAGTGGTTAATTTTTTTCCTTAACAATTACATATCGTAATAGGTTAGTGTTTATGTAGTACATTAGTAAGTGTTGTCAGTTTGTGGGGACGGGATACTGTTGATAATGAATTTGATCAAGGTTTAGACTGACAAGCAAGAGTAAAATGTCCTTGCTTTCAGCATTTTTTACAAAGTTTCACAAGCAGAACAGTGGTCCCATGAATGATAAGGAAATCTATAGGAAAAACATTTACATTTTGCCTGATAGGTTGCAGCAACTGCTAGTTTGTTATGTTTGACTAAAGGTTTATAACAATTTTTACATACCCTTATGGTTTCTGGGTCGAACGTTGCCACCATTTGGGCTTCTGAAGTATTGTACAAGTCATTATTCCATTGGGCAAAGTCCATTGCTGAAACTTTAATATAAATAGGAAGACAGGAATATCCTCTTTTTGGTATGAGTTCAGTATCAATGTTGATTCGGTTTAAAACTTTAAAGATTAGAGGGTTATTCAGTTTTCTATTTTTGATAGATAGTAGTTCAGAGAAGGAATGGATGATAAATTTTTTAGAGTTTCTTGTCAAGACAATGTTGAGTGCCAGTTATATTGTGCAGGTTTCATCAGTGAATATGGAGACTTCTTTTAGGAGGCATTTTTTGATAATTTCATTGTTGAGAACTGCTCCATATCCAGTTCTGTTGCTGTTTTTGAAGCCCTCTGTATAACTGTGGGAGTAGTTAGGGTATTTTTCTTGAATGTTGAAAAGAGTCTCTTGATAGATTAAGGGGAGAGTGTTCTTTTTGGTGGGCTTGGTTAGGTCAAGGATTACCACTGGTTGTTTAAGAAACCAGAGGGGAGAGCTTAGTTGTATGGTATCATGGATGTTTGTGATTGTGATTGTGATTTCTGCTTCTTTCACTATGGGTTTCATGTGGAAACCCAAAGGTTTTTAATTACCTTTTCTTTAGGCTTCTAAAACTGCATTGGGAGTTGATAAGGTTATTGGATTCAATAAACCAAATTAACCTTTTGTTGATCATATGCTCCATAATCTTGCAAAGACAACTTGTTAGTGCTATTTTACAGTAGTTTTCTGGATTATAGCAGTTTTTTCCCTAGTTTGTGTATGGGGATAATAGTTGATAATTTCCATCACTTGGGGAATCTACCATTTATCCAGATATCATTGAGAGTGGTTTGAAGGTAGTCCAGAGTTCTTTTATGGTAGCTGTTTAAGGAATGTGTAATGTGAGCTGACTGTCGTGTTGTGGGATCTGTTGGATGGCTTTTGTTAGTTCTGGTAATGTTAAGGGTTTGTTAAAGGTTTCAGAGTTGTCTGATTTGAATTTCAGGCAATGTCTTTCTTCATTATGTTTGAACTTTAAGAATTGTCAGTTGTCGTTCTTGGGTAAGGAATTTGTTGAGATGGTCTCAGCAAATGTATCTGTTACATCTTTTTTATTTATTGATTCTATATTGTTTTTCGTAAGGTTGTTTGAGAGGGGTTAGCTGTGTTTTCCCAAAGATTTTTTTGATTATTTTCTAGATCGTTTTGGTGGAAGGGTTAAGTTAGTTTACATAGTTTTGCCGGGTTTTCTTTTTGGCTTTCTTGATGGTTTTGTATGATTTTGTTCTGAATAGCTTGAAGGAGTTTAAATTTATGGTAATGGGTTCTGCATTAAATTTGCACAGGGCAGCTTTTTACACGTGGATTGCTGTTTACATTCATCATAAAACCAGGATGTGTTGCACCTGTTTGAGGATGAAGATTTTGGTATGGTTTCCTTTACGATTGAGA
Organism: Sepioteuthis lessoniana; assembly: GCA_963585895.1. Lineage (NCBI taxonomy): Eukaryota > Metazoa > Mollusca > Cephalopoda > Myopsida > Loliginidae > Sepioteuthis > Sepioteuthis lessoniana. The sequence goes on along the minus strand of OY757913.1, from coordinate 19,795,255 downwards.
TTAGGGTTTTATATCAGTTTTTGGTTGCAAAGGGTTTTGAATTCTTAACAGTTTGCTTTATTTTTCAACAGGGAAGTTTATTATTGTGAGTAGGTTGTAGACTTTTGAGTATAATGAGGAAGTGGTCACTGATGCAAAGATGGACTATAAATAGAAGGACCATGACCATGTAGCTTGATGGATTGCATAGAATTTTGTTTATAGCTGAATAGGAGCATGTAGATGGGTTGAAATTGATTTGTGATTTATTGTTTAGAATGCAGAGGTTATTTTTTGTTGATTACTTTTTCAAGTTCTTTTCATTTATAAGGTCATGTGTGATGGAATGTAAATGGAGCAGATGTTTATTGGTTAATGTTGTATTGCTTTGGCAGCAGTTGCTTGAAGTTCAGTATCAATGTTGATTCAGTGTCGGTGCATGTCTTTCCTAATTAGAATCAAGACACCCCCAGGGGTTGTGTTCATTTTTGTGTATGGCATATTATGGTTCATAGTTTCTTATGTTCAGTTTTTTTTCATGTCTTTGAGGAATAACTTTTTTTTTTAAAAAGGAATATTACTTTTGGGTTATATTTTGTTAAAAGTTGTAGAAGTTCTTTGTGATTGGCCCTGATTTCTCTGCAGTTCCATTGTATGAGGGTTATATTATATGTTTTGATTTTGTGTTCTATGGTGGATTTTGATTAGTTTTCTTTGATTTCACTTTAGTGGAGTTAGGCTCTTCTATCTCCATTCTTTCTAGTGGATTAGATTTATTTTTAGTTTCAATTCATGTTGAGGGTCTTCAGTTTGATTTGATATTTTTTGCCGGGGTGTCAGATTGGTTTTGTTTGCTTTTGTAGTTTTTTGATTGGCTGATCTTGTCTTTTGTGAAGGGAGGGCGGATTCCCTTGAGTTTTTCTTTCCACTGTTTATTTTGAAAATTTGAAGGCAGACAGAAAATCTTTGTGGCTTTGGTTTTATTGTATTTATTTTAGTTGGTGATTGGTCAGTTATTTGTGCAGTAATATGGGTGTTTATTGTATCGTCTTTTGGTTTAGGTTGGGGTAATGGTTAGAGTGTTTGCCAATGGTCTTGGAAACCAGGGTACTTGAAGCCTCCTTAGTTAGCACTCAGCATTATAAGGTATAGATCAAGGGAAAGTGGAGCAATCCAGGAAAAGGAGTAGTGCTTTTCCCTGAGACCTTGGTGTAGTAGCTATTGAAAAGGGAGCTTTCAGGTTAACCTCGACTACGGTTGGCCAACTTACTTAACTTACTGATTGACTGGTGTTGGCAGAATTAAGTTTTTTGAGTTGCTCCTGAAACTTGAGCCAATAACTTGGTCCCAATTAGATAACTTCTCAACAAGCACTTTGTATCTATCTATCTGGTCACTTTCATGTATGATTTAACAATTTTTCTTGCTTCTGAAAATGGAATATTCCTTTTACATTTGACTCTCATTATTTCTGTTTTATCTTTTGTACATACCACAGGATCTTGAAAAAGTTAATTTATTTTCATTGGGACAGTCTTCATCTGAATGGTCTAGGTCCCTCCAACTGAAACATTGTAAATATAACAATAAAGATGAAGACAATAGTTCAAAAACCCTGAATGATAAAAATCATCAAGCTTTGTCTCAGAAATTCAGACAACTAAGATTTCTTTTTGTTTTTTATTCGAAAAAGCCATGATTAGTATTTTTCTTTCTTTTTTGCTAGTTCTGTTCTCTACCACCCACCATGGAGTCTAACTTAAGTTGGGAATTTACCAAAGGGGAAGCCCATTCACTTGGGTTGAGATGGGGATACACTAGCAATATACTTGAGTCAAGAGTAGGATTTTGAATTCCTGCCAATTTCAGGTTTTCAGTAGATAATACTTAATGCCATACAATTCAAAAGCGGTCAAAGTCTTATTCTCTCAACACAACTGACCTCAGCCACTGCTTTCTAGCACCTATAAGATGAAAAAGGTTGGGTGTTTGGAACAAGCGCAGATTGAAGAATACAGTCGGGACTAAACATATAGGTGTTAGAGCTTGACATAACCAGCTGATTCATCAGATTGGGTTTCTTTGATTGCTTTTCAAGCCCATGAGGGCCAAAGTGGAGTATTTCAAATGATATAGCCACTCAGTTGCCAGGTCAAAGACTGCTCAGCCACCAGGAGTCCTTGTTAGGGGGAGGGGAATCCTTACTTCTCTGCAGCAGTATTATAGGTGTATTTTACAGCCCTGCCCAACAGGGCAGTTCAAATCATGCCTTGTGAATTACTTGGATTAGATGTTTTAGGATTGAGATTTTCCTTACAAGATAATATTATTTTAGTACTTGTATCATACACACATAAATATGACAAAGATTAGAATAAATTTAATAGCTTGAAAATATTTGATTCTTTTGATTACATTTTGGGAACTTTTACAAGTTTATTGCTACAAATTTTATACCTATTCCCCTCAGACATGGTTGGTTTGAATTTAACCTGTTTTTGATTAAATGAATACACTAATAAAACCATCAATTTATTTGTAGAATTTATAGTATCATAGGAACATGAGATGTTTTACTTTTATTGTAAAATTGGGGAAAAAAAGAAATACTGAACTAATTTTCCTGTAAAGACTTGTTGATTTGATTAAAATTTCATAATAAAATAAACAAAAAAATAATGTATAAAATTCTTCATCTTGAATTAAGAAATTAAAAAAGAAACTAAAATGATAAGATTTTGTTGTGTGAAGTACAGAAATCTAGATAGATTTGTATAGACAAATAAAACTTACCATTACATTTTAAACTATGAAATAGTACAATAAAAAAATGAATGAGCGGCAAAGGTTTAAAATAAGTTTAATAACACAAAGAATTAAAATTCAAGTGGGAATAAACTGATAAAAAAATAAAACTCGACAAGGGACATCAATTGATCAATTATTGATTTAGATTATGCTCTAATTCATCTGTATTAAAATAAGAAAGATTTATTTGCTGTACAACAAAAGACAGGAAACAGCAACAAAAATAAGTCTCCAACATTCAAACACTTGCAAGCAGTGTAATTATTTGTGTATAATACGCACATCTAATTTTGCATGAGAGCAAACACAGGGATATGTTCACACACACACACACACACACACACACACACACACACACACACACACACACACACACACACACACACACAAAAACAAAAAAAAACAAGAAGCTTTCAACAAAAATAAACTGACATTAAGAGAAACAAAATTAGAAACAAACACATTCCTATGGATATTTATCTATAAGGGTGTAAAAAACATAAGTTTAGACTATCGATATAACTTACTTTCGGTCATCCCATTGCAAATATGGTGAGATATGTGTCCAGTAAAAAGCTAATAATAATTCTTCTATATAATAGACAACTCTAACACTTTGGCAGAAAAATCTGAAAAAAATAGTGCGTCTTATACACAAATAATTACAGTATACATACGCACAATTACAAAAAAGTGATGGGACAAAAGGAATTTATTAAAACATACACAAACACTCTAAAGTATACATTATGCCAATTAAAAAATATCGAAAGAATATTCCAAAATATATCAAATGCATTTAGAAAAGAAAAAAAAAATGAATAACTCAATTCTAAAATAAAGACTTGAATAGTGTAAAAAAGAGAGTCCAATAAAAATTGAAACTATGCAATTTTATGAATAAATTTGATAATATATTTTGTTGGAGGAAAGACCAATTTTTCTTAATCTTGAAATAAGGTATCAAATGTTATTCAAGTTGAATAATTTCTCACAGGCATTTGCTCGAGAGAGAGAGAGAGAGAGAGAGAGAGAGAGAGAGAGAGAGAGAGAGAGAGAGAGAGAGAGAGAGAGAGAGAGAGAGAGAGAGAGAGAGAGAGAGAGACCTTTTTTTTAAAAAAAAAAAATTACATAAAAAAGAATTTCGTACAGCACTATTATCTGACTCAAAATATATAAGATAATTTTTTTTCTTCATTTAGAATCTTAATTCTGTATTAATTGGAAATCATGCAAAACAAAATCACCCCCACCAATATTATGATATTGAATTCAATTTGACTTTAGATCATGATCTTGTCAGATGTGATAAAAATACACACACACACTCTAAGATCTACACTAAATACAACCATATTAGATAAAAGAAATAAGTAAAGAGAAAAGAAAAGAAAATGCAACAAAACAAAAAAACCCCAAAAAACAAGCAAACAATGAGACACATAGAAGCTCACCAAAATGAAACCAAACAAAATAAAGCAAATGTAGTATTGAATAATAGAATAGGCTTATCCACAGCTGACATACACTCGTCAATTACCCCCTTAATAAAAATGTAGCAACACCGTGAGTAGCAGAAGTAGTAGCAATCATGAAAACAAGTCCAAAATAATATAGTCAATGCACTGGCAGGCAAGTGTACAATAGCAGATAAAAAGAGGTAGGCAGAATGTTCCACCTAGTGACCGAGAAACAAACTACTATCCTGATAATGCAAAGGCCTTTGTTTGTTACCTGGTAATTTTGGACAACAACGGAATGTGGGTAGTATTAAAGAAAACCTGTTATGGACCAACAAGTCCACTACAGTTAAACAGGTAGCTTCTCTGCTGTTCACCATAAATTTTCAAAACAAGGACAAACGGGATTTAATTAGGATCTGAACTGATGCCAGCCAATGTTAAAACAGTAATAATACAAAGAATAACCTTTGAGGCAAGCAAAGAGAAATGATCTTTAGTGATATCCTGTTAAATGTAATGGAGAAGATGATCCTCTTTCTATGAATGTAAAGTAAAACAAGTTCAGCATAACTTATAGATAATTATTAACATTTAAAGAAACAAACAATTTCTTCCCCATAAAAATAAACATTACAACCTTATTCCTATCAGATTTTTTTTTTTTTTTAGCAAAACGAGTGTAGTGAAATGAAACGAAACTCTAACTTAACCTATATTTTAGCAGAAAATGATTTAACTTTGAATACTATTAATTCTGTAGTTAATCTACAAGTTAAAAGTACAGAGAACAAAATGTAGTGTACCTTTATAAAGAGAATTAAAAAAAAGGCAAAACAGTGACTAGGTCTGACAATGTCTACTACTTATAGATAGCATTAGTAGGTAATGGTAACTTTAATACCCCTAAAATGTGTTAAAAGCATCGGAAGAGGATAAGGGCTGCCAGTTTGTAAGGTACTCTTTGAAACATTTTATGAAGTGACGACACTGAAAATCCTAGAAAGTATGTATTTACCCAACATCTCTCCCACAGGCAAAATGTGACATAAGGTCAATTTTTAAGCAGAGTGGTTACCTAACCAAAGGTGAAGAACCCAGTCAGCTCTACTATTTACCCACAGTTGGGGGAAGAAAAGATAGATTCATGTCTTTCCTAAGGGCATTAACACAAAGTGAAACATATGAAGAATCTTTCAATTTCTTTATAGTTACAAATTTTAGGTTGAGTTCTGCAAAACAGATTGACCATCAGGAACAACTAATTCTAACTTAGGATTCCAGTAATTATAGTTCAAATCCTAGTTCAAGTGTCTGAGGTTCATGTTAAGAAAATTCAGTTGATAAACCCTGTAGTCTTGTTCTTGCTACATGAATAAATGTTTTGTTTTGAATTCAGCGATTATTTTCTGAAGCCTGAAAATAGAGGAGTGTGGTCAGTGTGATGCACCTTGAATTGCATTTTTAACTGGACCTAATGATGATGCATGTAAGTAAAGTTGCGACCAGAAGGCTCCTTTTTTAATAGTTACTATACCGAGATGTAGGGGAGGGCACTACTCCTTCCCCAGGATTGCTCCACTTTATCCTTGATACATACCTTATATTCCTGAGTGTTAAGCAAGGAGGTATCAAGTACCATTTTAAAAGTCTTTGGTATGACGCGATTTGGGATTGAACCCAGGTCCCCTGGACCATTGGCGAACACTCTACCCACTAGGCCAATGTATCCAACCCCTCTGCCACAGGCAGGATGTAACACATGATCAATTTTTAAAACAGAGTAAAGCTGGTTTGAATTAATAGTTTTCTTTCTTCTAAATTGGTTTCCAAACCCTGGCTAGAGAACCCAGTCTGCCCTACTATTTACCCATGGTGGGATTGTGTTGGTATGAACAGATTCATGCCTTTCCTAAAGATATTAGTACAAAGCAAATTTGAACTTGGTTCACCAATTTTATTTATTATGCTGATAACTGTTGCACTAAATCATAAGATAGTAGGTGTATCCATTTTTTTACTTTCATTTTAAGTGTGGCATGCAACCATCAAATCCAAAGACCACTTAGTGTAGAATATAAGTCACATTGTTGGTATATCAGACCAAAATATTAATCCCTGCAAGGTCTTTTAAGGATCAATGTATTATAACAAATGATCCACTGATCCAATTGTGCAAATAATTAAGAGACATACAAACTATTGGTGAAAGAAATAACTATAAATTGTCCATAGAATCCAGGCCTAATAACAATAAACAAAAGAAAAAAAAATCTGTGAAAGAGAAAAAAAAATTAAATAAAGTAAATAGGTAAATATCTGAGACTTAGCATTGAAATAAAATAAAAAAAAAAAATCAAATATAAGACGACAATTGCACCCCTCACTGGATCACCTGAAAGAACTGGAAATTCAAGAACTGAAATCATTTGTATTACTCAAATCAGGAAGTATACTAGATCAGCGTGGAGAATTGCTGTTATCTGATCTTCAAATGAAGCTGCTGATACTACTAACATAAAAACTTAAGAGTACATAATAACATTGATTAAAACTTATTGGACAAGAGTCTGTGCATTGATTTTAAGGTATATGTAAACTTAATATGTATTTTTTAAATTCATATTATACAGGGTGTGTCAGGTTTTTTTTTTTCTTTTTTTGAGGACACCTCTTTTAAGAGCTCTTTCTTCTTAATTATTTTTTTAAACTTACTTTTCTGATAAATGTTGGACATCAAGTTGACTCGACAAATTAAAAGGTATGTTGTAATAAAGTAAAGTTGGCGACCATAGTCAAGGGTGACCCAAAGGCTCACTTTTCGATAGCTACTACACCAAGGTGTAGGGGAGGGCGCTACTCCTTTCCCTGGAATGTTGTAATAGTTACTTTAAAAGTACAAAATAGTGATACAGAGAAAGCCCACTTCCTAAAAGTTGTCCAATCCTTTCTCATCAAAATTTAAAAGGAGCTGGAAGCTACAGATAGGGATCCAACATTAGCAGCTAAAAAATGCCTGCAGAGAGTCCCTAATACATAATTTTGTAGGAATAAGTCCAAGAAATAATCAATAAAAACTCCAGAAAATCAATCAGAGCTATTGTAAAGAAATAGAAGGTTTCAGAATGTTAATGGTGAGTTGTATCCAGTTAAAAGCTTTGAATGGGTGTGAGAAAAGGATTCTCAAGATTATTTGTACCAATTTATTTTCAAATAAAATTTTTCTTTGATGAGCTATGCATTTTTTTTCTAAATTCATACAAATGACCTCAAAAACTGAGGCATCCCGTATATTTCTCTATAATTTATACAAACAATTCAAAAGTGTGTAAGTTAAGGCTATAAATATTTTCTTTTCTAGTATGATTAAAGGAAATGAAAATGGAATTAAAACTGCTAATAAATTATTTGTTAATGAGATAAAACCATACAATCAGCAACATCCATCTATAGGTGTGTGTAAATTTGTTTAGAATAGAAAAGAGATCACCAAAAAAGTCTCTCTTAAAAAAGAAATAATTTCTTAAAATATGGGGGTTAGGTGAAAAGACTTTGTCACTGGGAGTTTACATATATGCACACACATTACAGAGAGAGAGGAGTAGAACATGAAAGTTTATCTTTGAAAATCCAACCATTAATCAAAATTTTGAATAACTTCAAAACAGCCTTAATGTATTTTAACTGAAAATAGTGAAAATTGGAACTCCTATCCTATTATAGTGTAGCTACTAATAATTTATTTGAAGGAATTCTGAGTTTCCAGGTATGTTTTGGTGTTTCTGTAGTTACTGTCATATAACCATTAATCTAACCCTTTTTGAGAATTTGGCAGTGAATGACTAGATAGAAAAATACCAAGTATCAGACACAGACACACAACTTTTACTTAATGACCATTTTGGTAAAGGTAAATTTTGAAGTTTCAAATGGAATTGTCTGTTTTCTGAACAGAAACAATTGTAATTCTATAAAGACAAGGGGATTATTCATTTGATCAACTGATTTTCTTATTGATTGCCTAAAATCAACATTCGAGATCTGAGATATGCAAAGAAAAAAAAAAAAAATACATACTAAAACAATAAGCATAAAAAAAAGTTAATAAAAATAGAATCATCTTATATGTCATATGTCCATATAATTAATATAATCACAGTGCAAATACCAACTTTATTTTATATACATCAAGGTACAGTTTGAAACCATACTTTCACTATAATGTCACTGGTAAAGCTTGTTTAGCCAATGTATTGAACATAAAAGAAAAAATGTTAGGGAAAATATAACAAACTTTGATTAAGGGAAAAAGAAGAAGAAGAGTTTAGATTAAGAGAGCACAAAATGAAATATTAAGTTTGATTGAATTTCTAGCTTTATATTTCTAAAATTTTTTAATGCATTGATATAAGTAGCTATATTTAATTAATTTACAAATAAAATTATCTTGTAAATGTTGCATCCAGTGGTCTTTGAATTGAAATTCAAATTTAAAATTAACATTTACCAATTTTTCCATCTTGTGAACCAAGGACAACGGTATAGAGTGTAAAAAAAAAGGCTTTAAAAAAAAAAAAAAAAAAAAAAAAAAAAAATCACACGCAAACTAAAGAAACTTTGCAGCTTCAATATCATGCAAGTTTATTTTGAGGAGGTTGGGGTGGGGTGAGTTAAATCAATACAATCAGAGAATAAACATACAATTATTTAGTTTCAAAGAAGGTGACTATCTTAAATTTTCAGGCAAGAAGTCATGTTGATAATAGTTGGAATTCTATCACTGAAAGTTCAAAAGACTTATGGTAATTTATCTATTTGGGTTGCCAGGTTTCTGGTCAACTCAAGTCAAATCCCAATTAGTTGGTTGGTTGGGTTTTATGGCATATCAACCTTTGTAGGTTATTTAATGCCAAATACATTTTTATACAAATAATCAGTTCTATTTCAAACAATTCAGTTTAGCATGAGTACACAGTTTAATTGTCAAAAACATTTCTATTTCAAGCTATTTAGTTTATTCAAACAGTTTTAATTCAAACAATTCAGTTTAGTTCTATTTAACCCATATATAGGGCCCTATCAGGTGCTACCACTCTGGTCCAGAGTGGACCTGGGAGCAATGGCAATGAAGAGGTGCTCCGCATTCCCCAAAGCCCCAGCATCACTGGAACCACACCATCAGATTGTTTAGTGTCATATCCAGGACACTTGTTTTTTTTTGGGGGGGGGGTCTTACCCCTCTGCAAAGACGCAGTTGGTGTATTCTACAGCCACAGCCAACTGGGCAAAAATCCCAATTGATATCTTTAGCCATGGAGCGAGTACCATTTCTAGATTAAAACTTCCAACCATATTCCCAAATAATACATAATGCAAATAATGTTTCATCTTTTCAAATTCTTTTTTCTTTCTTTTTTTTAATTTTTTATAAAGAAAGTTATTTTGATTTTTAATTTAAAAAATATCAATGATAATTTAACATAAATTTTGCTGTTTGCTGGTAGTGATTTCAACATTTCTAATAAAACTTATATAAAAAGATAAATTAACGAAAATTTATTGACTTTTCTTCTTTTTTCATAAAAGAATAATAAAATAGGTTGGCAACTATCTAATTTTTGATAGCTAAATGCAATGAAAAGGATATATAAGTAATAAAAAAATTAAACAGTTTATTTAAATCTTAAATTGTTGAATTCTATTTGTACAATTATCCAACCTAATACCGACCATTTTTCTTCATTAAAAAATAACAATTTCTTCCAGGAAGAATCTGAAAGTAGAAAGTTTACCCTTTTTCCCTACCCCTCCCACAAATTTTTCAAAGCCAACATTTGTTTAATTATCAAATCATTTTCAATGAAACAAAGTTTTTTTTAAAGGAATATAAAATGTATACATCCCCCCCCCAAAAAAAAAACGCACTTTTCATCTGCAATATGTTTTATTACTAACAATCAACGCATAATTTCTTGTAAATGATCAAAAGTGTGACAATATTGTTTTTTTTTTTTTTGTTTAGTTAATAGTCTCGAAAAAGATTTATCTCCTATGTGACACTTTGCAAGCTGCTGTAGAAAAAAATCGTCCAATAAACACACACACACACACACACAATACGCAAGAAAAAACTTTGATTATTATTTTTTTTTTTAATTATATAAAAAAATAAAGCTAAGAAAACGAATAAAGTAAAAAAAAAAAAAAATGCCGAAAAAAGCAATACATTTGTATTGTATCTTATTTTATAGTTCTATTTTTTTTTTAAATTAAAAATTAGGCATCCGTACGAACAAAATAGACATAATAAAAATATAAACAAAATGTAATTCCCCATCTTAAAAATATAAGAAAAAAAATCATTTACCTGAACTTTTATTAAAAGAGTCAAATTAACAAAATGGCTGGGGGAGGGGGGGAATATGACAACAAAATAATAAAGAAAAAGCTAAAACATCTTCCAGATTATGAAAAAAATCTCTTAAAAAAAAAAAAAACAAAAAAACAACTAATCTTTTATTGTTTTGAATACTGAAAATTCTTTTTATTAAAATTCAACAATTAATCAATTTAGAGAGAAGAGGGGGGAAAAGAAGAAAATAGGTGTTTTAGAAGCGTGTTTTTGTAAATATCTAGTTTTAACCCTTTAAGCACTGCATACCGGTGATACCCCCCCCCCCACTGTAGCATCAGTTTACCTGTGCAGAGATCATGCTCCAACGGCAGAGGGTAAATAATTCTAGACTCAAGAACTTAGAACGCAAAGGGTTAAGTACAATTTCTAAAGTGTAAACATATTAATACAAATTCCGTTAGATGTACATCTACAAAGTGATTGTCATCATTAAAATCCTAGCGCTACTGGAACGTCTTTATTTAGCAGCGTTTCATGTAGATACTAACAAAACTGCGCTCTTTTTTCCCGTTAAAACGAATTTTAAAAATAACTAGTTATAATTTAAAAAATGGTAACATCATAATCATTAGTATTAAAATGCAAAACAATATTACATATCTAATTAATTCTAAATATATTTTAAAGATTAGATTAACCAAAAGTTGAAGATTTTACCCAACTCGAGGCTATATATATATATATATATATATATATATATATATATATATATATATTAACATTTAAAAAAAAATTTTTTTTTAAGTCATTTTTAATAAAATTAGTAACTAGAAACATTAATAAATCAATTAATGTAAAAATATTACACGTTGATAACTATATGACTAACACCTACGTAAGAATTAACAAGAAAAAATTTTCTGCGTCATTTTACAATACAACTATTAATGTGCGCTTTAGTTTCCCGCTAAAAATTGTTAGTATGGATGTTAAGTCACACACATACTCACACAATAAATCCAATTTTTTAAGCATAAAAAATTGTATCGGTGATGGTATAAGAAAATTCAATGAAATAATACTTTTTAATTTATTAGTAAAACAGTGAAATAATACATTTCAATTGCCTTTTTACTATTTAATGTTTCCCCAGGTAATAATCTACACATCTAATTTTCATCTTTAAAAAAAATCTACACTTACAACAAAATTTTGCTTTTTTTCCATACATTTTTAATTAAATATTCAATCCGAACACAAGGGTCAAAATTAGAAATAATCGTTACTGTAGGTTTCCATACTTTTCTCGTGTAACATTTTTATATCTTAAAAAATGTTAATAAGAACACTCAGTTTCTTGCTTAAGACTTTCTTTTTCGATTAGTAAAAATATTCTTTATTTGATAACATACTTAGATTTAGCTTGTAATTGAAGAAAATTCAGTCAAAATCTAATGTAAATATATGGTCCCCTCCCACTTCTGAAGCAGAAAAAATATCGATACAGAATTATTTCCCAAATAATCTAAAAGAAAATAATATTTTCTATTAAATCATAAATTAAAAACACTCAAAAAATTATTTTTAAAAAATCTAATTTTTATAAAAATTCATTTCATGCACACCTTCAGACTCTAGACTTTTTATGATATACAGAAAGTATAAGCCATATCATATATCCCTACCGATTAAATAAGCCATATCATATATCCCTACCGATTAAATAGCGCCAGACACATAAGCTGGAAGTAAAGTTAAATGAACTAAAAAATCAGCAGTTTTTAAAGAAATAAAATAACTGATGCATAATAAAATTCATTCATTAATAAATGAAAACTGAAAATTTCATTAAAATCGGATTATTCCCTGATTTTTTCCTCTCAATCAAGGTTAATGAATTGTTACAGTACGAAAGGTCTATTGTGGCAAGGTTGTTAATACGTAGTTAAATGAAAACTGCAATTATTTTCAAAACGATGAAAGTTTCTATTCAAGAGAAAATTACCTGATCTTTGCTCCTAAATTATAATCTTGTTTCTGTAAAAAGCCAACTTTCATTCTATTCATTTGAAAAAGAAAAGAAAAAAAAAGTTTTTTTGGCATTCTCTAAATGTATTTTGTCCACGATTGAATGAATGAATTTTATTTCGAATCAAGATAAAAGAAGAAAAAAAAAAATCAATCTTAAACCAAAAGTGTTTACTCGATAAATCCCTTAAGTCTTATTCAAATTAAAAACATTTCTCTATAAAACTTAACCCTTACAAGCAACCTTTTATTTTTTTATCAAAAGGTTTTATTAAATTTGTATGAACAATTACTTGGGCCTTGGCTAAATATATCACATTTTTAATAATCAAAATAAGCAAATAACATATTTTCTGTGGAGAATTCATACCGAAAGTGGAGGTAAGAAAGAGAAAATTTCTTCATTTTTATAAAAGTTCCAATTCATTCTCATATTTCAAAAGTTTCAAGTAAAGCATCAATAATCTGCACTGATTTTAAGAGTTAAACTTCATGTCCGAAAAACTTTCAGTGGTCAAAAATGAACTTATTAAGCAGTTATTGTACAACAAACATTGTGTAAGAAAAACAACAAAAAAACATTTATGATTGACAGTAAAAATAAAAATAAAGGGAAATCAATTTAGAGAATGGAGAATATGTTTTAATTCTATTTTCTCATTGGAATAAAAAAAAAAAAGACCCTCAACAATTTATAATATAAATAATTATTTCCTGCACAAATCTCCTTTTAACGTTTCCACATAATTCTCCGTTTATTTTTAATTATTCATAAAAAGAAATGTGAGCAATACGAAAGGAGGGAAAATCAGGGAGTGGTGAAGCTTGGATTAGATTCCCTTTCCTTGGCATAAAAGTTTATAACCTCTGACCCACCGCATACCTGCTTACCCACGATCAACCCCATCACCTTATTTTCATGGATGTTTTTAGGTGCAGAAAAAGGATCACAACTGAAAGAAATAAAATTAACAACACTAATTAAAAAAAAAAATTAAAATAAAAAACTAAAATCTTAGTTTGGGTTAAAGAGTAAAGGGGAAGTACTTTTTGTTCCACGTATTTTTTTTTCTCTTTGTTAATGTAAATGAATTACTATACTTTTATCAAAGAAGATAGTATTAAAAAGTGAGGCTTCTGACCTTGTTAATACAAACAGCAGCAGAAGCCGTCAGTAGGGTTAGGGCGAGAAAGAGGAAAAAACTAAAAAGCATTAGATAGGTAAGGTAGCTTGGTTGAACTTTAGTTCAGACCAAGTAGACATAGGTTGGAAATAAGTTGATGAAATTATGACCCATTAACCTTACGGCCAACAAACAGTCACCTAGAGATAGGCCTTCAGTTGAACTTCAGATGGCTCGGGCATAAAGGGTCGATATCATAAAATGACCCAAGCAGTATTCACTAAAATAACATTTCTTCCCTTTTTATTAATAACGGGTTTTCTGACAGAGGGCTGAGGAGACAAGCCATCACTGCTAACTTTACGCGCGCGCACGAGAGAGAGAGAGAGAGAGAGATTAGAATATACGGATAATAATGATTTTCAGGATTCTAAAATCGGTTACGCATAGAAATGTCCGTACGTTGAAGGTTTAGGAGGAAAAGACTGAAATTAATTAATAGTACTGTATACTTGCTTTAATTTATCATTCAATAAGTTTTTTTTCTCTATATAAATTTTTTTAAAGAAAACAGTAACCTACGACTTCAGTCTTCGTCAAAGACTCTTTGAAAACAAAGACAAAAGCATAATTAAAATTTAAAAAAAAATAGGAAAGTGTGTTAAGAGTATCTGACCCCAAGCTTCTTGAGTTGTAACCTTATCAAAAAGCAAGAAAGAAAATATCTCAGATCTACATATATCAAATGTAATTCAATCCAAATGTTTTACTAATTGTTTTTATTTAGTGAAACTAAACAGCAGCACCTTAGCACTGCAGAAAAATAGTCACCCACCTCCGCCTACTCCTTCGCTACGAAGGACAGGACTTTGGTTCTAAAGAAAAGGGGTGGAAAAGTACTGGAGAAGAGATATTTAGCGTGTGTTGTTAAGTAGAATTTAAGAAGGGGGCAGTAGTTGTTGAGGGGTTGAGTCTACTAAAGTAGCCATTCATCAACAACAGTCACGTACTTGGGGGACGAGATAGGCAATATTGCCGGAAAAGAGAGAGCTGAGTAAACTTAAAGCTACCTCACTAAGTACTGAGGTGCAGGCTATCAAGCAAGCGTTTAAGAATGATAAAAGTTCATCACTGATAATTCATTTGAATTTTTATTACTTTCAGATGATGAAAGAATAAACTGTTAAAAAGCTCGAGAAAACAAACAAACACAAACAACAAAAAACAAAAACATGGAATAATGAAAGAAAATAAAAATGAACAAGAAAAAAATATTCAAAAAAGGGCTTTTTTTTTCAATGCTAAATTTATCCACCGAAAAGTAAGTTTTTAGAATATTTAATTTATAAAGTTATTGTCCAAATTAATATCTGTCGAGGACCGTTCATGGAAATAAGATGATGTCAAAAACAGACCAACAGAAGGAAAGTTCATTGTGGTTTTATTTTTAAACTTCAAAAAATGTTGTCAAAATTATTCCGCTAAATTTAAATCTTTTATCACTGAAACCACTTTAAACTTACAAGCACAGCAAATAACACGTTTTTTCTCTCCATTTCTTAATAAAGAAATAAGACCAAAGTTCTTTTTTTCCGGAGAAAAATGTAATTTTCACACGCTTGAGAGTCTTTCTTTTTAGTTTTAGAGAGAAAAAAAAACTGTTTAGTTTTTAAGTCATAATGAACAACAAAAATAATTCAAAGATATTGATCTCTAATGGTTTTGAAGACCAACTTAATATACATGAGAAAATTTCTGGGGATTTTAGAATAGAACTTCAGCTTCATTTAACAAGACATAGGGAGAAAAATTATATATGAAAACAAGGATTATATTCAGATGTATTTGTTTAATTAAAGGGTACTTGGAAAAATGTAGCTAACATTATGCACCATCGTCAAATACTCCGGTTGTTCCGCCATACTGTCACATTCACACTATTTCGACTAACATGCAAAATGCACGTGGAAAAACTTTTTTTTTTCTCGATTGAAGAGAAATAGAAATACACTTTGATCCCAATTGGAAGTTCCTATTTAATGACATCAACTAGGGAGCTATATGCTACACCTGTTAAGCAAAACAGTCATCGCAGGAAATAAAATCGGCGACACAAGTTCAAACCTTGGACTAATACGTTTGAGAAAGATATTACAGTGTAACCCGGATATAAGAGAGATTTTCTCTGGCCCCAAATTAGAGCCTGTGTTAATGTATATAAAATAGACAAAACCCGAATATAAGATACATATCCGGTCCGACAACGCTCTTATATCCGGGTTACACAGTAATCAATATTATCATCCCCAAGCTATGATTAAATAGTAGAGTTAGACTGGGTTTTTTTTAAGCCTTGGTACGGCAACCAGTCTAGAAAAGGAAAATTCTGAATTCAAATTAGATCTACTCAGTTTAAAAATTGACTGTTTTGCATCCTAACCAGAGCGAAGGTGTTAGGTAAATCTGTACACTTGGTCAGTTCAAGTCAGGGTCCAATATCCGTACATAAAAAAGGCCCAACATAACCCCAGCCTCCGCAACTATCATCAAGATCGTGTCGGATTCCTCCGACCCTACCATTTTGGTGCAACGAAGAAGGTAGGAATTCTCGGAAAATGTAGCCGCGACTTGTCCAAAAACAAGAATACTGCCGAGGGAGAGGAACAGATACTAGACTTTAATCATATTTACCAACCCATCCGCTCGGGAAGGATATGACACAAGGTCAATTTTTAAGCGGGGTTTAACATGTTTGAATTCAGAGTTTTCCATCTCTTACACTAGTTGCCTCACCAAGGCTGAAGAACACAGTCTGTCCTACTATTTACCCATAGCTGGAGGGAGAATAATTGGATTCATACCTTTCCCAAGGGTATTAGTGCTATGTGAAATGCGATTAGTTTCGTCCAGGATTTGAACTCGTGTCGACGTGTCCATTTCCTACGACGATAACCATTACACCACGGGCACCTCCTATTACACTTTAATCATAGCCAGAAGAACAGGAAGTTTAGTAAAGATCTTTAGTAGAAGCTCCAGGAAGCGACATTGGACCTGGGAGAAGAGAGTCACTCATGTTACACTCGAACTCAGAGAAATTAAGGACGAATGAACAAATTAACGTGATCAGATATTCCTAATAGATCGATCTACTTGATCAATAGATGAAACCGACACCTACAATCAGTTCAGGTCAGAGTGGATCTGGGAATAATAGAAATAAAAGCGTACTCTACACTCCCCAGATTTCTAGAACTGGATCTTCACCATAAGAGGCAGTATCATACCGAAGACATAACTTTTTTTTTAAGGATGGGGGGGGGTCTTATTCCTCTGCAGGGGATACAGTCAGAGTATTCTAAGCAGCACCGATATGGCGTTATAAATATGAGCAAATAGAGATAAGTAAATGAAATTATAACATTCATAAGCAGTAGAAAGTATTTATGAAGTATCGTTTAGTTAAGCACACAGGTCCCAGGTTGCATACAGTCATTCATCATCATATTGTGCTGGCAGCACGGATATCCCTGACCCTCTCTCGCCACTCCTCCCTATCGTTCATCGCCCTAGGTAGGTCTTCAGGACAACAACCTGTATCATCACATAGCTGCTGAATGTACGTTCGTGCTGGTCGTCCTGCTTTTGCGCGGCCGTGTGTGGGGATCCATAAGAGTACATCTCTTATGAGTTCATCTCTGCTTCTCCAGCAATGTCCTGCATGTCTGGTTCGCCTAACTTGAATAGTTTTCGTGATAGGGGGCAGGTGGCCGTACAGTTGGTGTCTTGTGGGGTGTTGCTGCCAGGACTTGTTCAGGATTGCACGCAGCATTCTTGTGTAATTGCCATCTAGTTTCTTCTCCAGCCGTTTTGTTAGCGTCCATGTAGTGCATCCATATAGCAGTATCGATGTGACCGCTGCCTGGAAGAAACTGCGTTTCATTTTATCGGTTAGGTCTGATTTCCATATAGTCGATAGCCTATTGATAGCTGTCCATGCTTTCGTTAACCTCGTTTCGATGTCCTTTTCGGTTGATTCGACGCTGCTTCCTAGGTACGTGAATTTGTCTACTAGTTTAAGAGGGGTTCCTTCTAGAGTGGAGATGTCCCCCTACCTATTGTTAATAAGTGGTCACCTACCTAAGCACAAAACAGAATCATTGCTGCTCAATTTCTAGCGATCTGATTTTGTTAAATAGTAATTTACAAAACTTTTTGTTTAGATTTGGCACAAGGCCGAGTGAATGGGGCACTCGATGAGACTCGAACTCACTTGTGAAGGTTTGCTACTCTCGCTTGCCAACCATTACACTACCCGAGGTGCTCGATCTGATTTTATTAAATACGAACCACGAAGCAAATGAAGATGACTTAATAAAATAATTTAGAAAGAGAGAGTATGGTGAAATGGTTATCGATTCAGAAACTGGAACCAGCAAGCAGAGATCAAATCCAGGTTAAGCTTGCAAGCATTTACTTCATACAAATGCTCCTTGGAAAAGCATCTATTCTCTACGCAGTTATATAAAAATAATAATGAGAGACAGAGTTCGTTAGTAATCAGTCTAAAAGGAAAACTGTTAATTCATAACAAATAATTGGATTCTTTAAAAACGTCGAAGGTTAGCTTTAACATTAACCTGGCAACGCCTTTGTTGGCTCTGGTATGAAGCTTTATCAGCCTTTGTCCTTTTCCATGGTCAACATCATTGAGTGTGGTGAGGGAAAACCTGATCTGTGGACAACTACCGGATTCCATATGATCTTACCCAGACCAGTGCGAAGATCCAACATTTTGCAAAACTAACGGTATACATATCCTCATCAAGTCACACTAATAGTACGGAGTTACCAGACCCTCTCTTACCATCCATCCTTCCTGGTAGGTCTTCTAGACTGGATCCAGTATCTGTAGAGAATTGATGTAAGTCTTTGCTGGTCGGCCAATACTAGCTCGTTCATGTTTAAGAGTTCATAGGAAAATGTCGCTTATAAGTTCGTACTTGCTTCATCAATAGTGCTCCACATGTCTTTGTCTTATTTGGATGGTTTGTGAGATGGAAGATAAGTGGCTATACAGCTGCTGTTTTGAGAGGTGTTGCTTCCAGGATTTGTTCAAAACAGCATTTTTGTGAAGTTCCCATCTAGTCTTTTCTCAGCGTTTCGTTAGCGTCCATACAGTAGTATGGACACAGTCACAGCTTGGTAGAAATCCCGTTTTATTTTATCAGAGATCATATTTCCATACGATCCATACCTGTCAATAGTAGTCCATGCTTTCGCTAGGCGTATGTTTACATAATTTTCAGTAGATGAGATATTGCTGCTGAGGTATGTCAACTGGTCTAGTAATTACAGAGGTTTTTCAACTTACAGTAAAGATGGCTCCTTGTTTAAAACACATGAATTCCATTTTATTTACATTGTTTCAGGCTATGCAATGAGTATTCTGCTTGGACAGATGTATTTACAAGATGTATTTACGTTAGATAATCTGCGTAATCTGTGTCTGTCATGGTTTCTGGGGGATATCGTCAGCCTCTTGCCATTTTAGTGTGAAACCATTTAATTTTATTAAATCTATTGATGTCATTCTTATTATTTTTACTTTTATTAAATCTATTGATGTTTGGCCTAGTGGGAAGAGTGTTTGCCAATGGTCCAGGAGACCTGTGTTCAATCCCAGGTCGCGGCATACCAAAGACTTTAAAAATGATACTTGATACCTCCTTGCTTAACACTCAGCAATATAAGGTACGTATCAAGGGTAAAGTGAGGCAATCCAGGAAAAGGAGTAGCGTCCTTCCCCTACGCCTCGGTTTAGTAGCTATTGAAAAGGTAGCCTTCTGATCGCCCTCGACTACGATCGCTAACTTTATTTTACTTTATAGACACATGTTGTCAATGTATCTCCTAACAAGATTCTAGCAACTAAGTCGAAGAAATCGGCGTCGCTATTAAGTGAGCAAACCATTGCTTTCGTGTTTTGTAAAACATCATTATAGTAATAATAATTTCATTGGGGAGACCATAAGCTAGTAGTATTTACTCTATCTTTCTTCTGTGTATGGAATCAAATGTTTGGGAGAAATCTACGAACAATAGTGTTGCCTCAAGATTTTTTGCATGTACTACTTGGATGATTCAAGGGATAGTCAGAATCTGTGACACTATCGATTTCTTAAAAGCTGTTCTGATTTTTCCTAAGAATTTTCTTGATTTCGAGTCGTATACACTGGAGAAATATAGCAGTATAAACCTTAGCAGTTATAGCAGTAACAGTTATGCCTCTGTAGTCCGAAGTTGTCTTTCTTGGGGAAGGGAAGGCTACAGCCTTTTGTTTATTTCTCTATTGTTTTGTTTATAAACAGCATTACATAATCAAAGAAGTATGTTGTCATTTTTTTATCTTCCATAATTCAGGCGGTATTGAGGCCAGCAACTTTTCTATTTTAATTTTTTTTTCAATACTGCATCAAGTTCTTCCTCCATAAACTGTCCTTGTTTGATATTTCTATTTTTTGGCAAGGTTTATTATTAATTTTAAGAGGATTTTTGAGCAGATTCTTGAAATGTTATTTCCACTTCTGAAGTCTGTCTTCTTGGCGGGCAGGTTTTACTTTTACTCAAGGTTCTTTTACTAAAACTCACTCAATTTACAAATGCTAATCGTGATTGTTCATCTTCAAGCAATTTTCTGACTTTATTGATTTGGTCTTGAATGTATTCTAGTTATTCTTTTTGGTATGAGTTAGTTCTCTCAGCGCTCTTAATTTTCTGCACAATGGCCTTTATCTCGTTTTTCCCTAACTGCTATTGATTCCCAGGGAACTCTACATTTGGCTCTTGGTTTGGTTCGCATGCACTCAGCTGCTGCTTCTTTATGGGTGGTAACAAAGTTTTCATATTCGACATTCAATGTCTCTTGAAGAATATCAAACTTGTTTCTTACAGTTACTATATATTGATTACTCACAGCAATATTGGTAAGTGAAACCAGTCATATCATGAAGCTTAACTGTATTTTTTAAATTTTTTGCATCGACTAAGGCGAATCTTTGCTAGGACGATTCTGCAATAGGAAGATACTCCTTCAAAAGTGGAATATGCCTTGCAGTTCAAACTGTTATTTATCTACTTCTTGTTTATGAATATATAATCTAGCAGAGCTTAAAGCGTTATTCGGGTAAGTGTCGGTCCATAGTTTTCTCTCCCTTTTTTGGAATTTAGTGTTGAGGTATGCATGACTGTTCAAAAGTGAAAAATTTGCAAGGTGTTCAAACCATTCCTGTTTGGGCGTTGTGTAAGCAGAATTTATTGTTTCTGTCTTTGCCTGTTTGCACATTTATGTCTCCACTGATGATTAGAACATTGCGTTTGGTAAGGTGTCAGACAAGGGAAGATAGGTTGTTGTAGAAGGTGTAGATGTCATTTCCTCTCTAGCACTGGTGAGACTTTATAGCAAGAGACGATTGTTGTGCATTAAATGAAGCACACATTATTCTCGGTTGGATTCTTTCTATGATTTTAAGGAATGAGGACTAAGAATCATTCCTATACCACCTACGACGACAGTAACAGAGTTTTTCCATGCAGATGCCAAGACAAATGTCCATCCATTATCAATATCTCGTTATTTTAGTTTACTATGGTAGTATTTATGTTCTCGTATGCATATGATGTCTATATTATGCTTGGCTGCAGATGCTGCCTGCTCAAGTAATTGGTTCATTGTGTTTAAAGTCTTAACGTTAAATGTTTCTATGTTGACACAGCTTTTACATTTAATAAGTTTGGTTTGGTCAGTGGCTGATTTTTAGAACACTGGGGTTTGAGCCCCAACCACAGGAGAATGCACTTTTTGGTTACCTGCATAAAAAGCAATGTTTTTTGGACGTATAGTTTGAATTAATATTAATCTTTCGCTGGCTGTTTTTCGTCTTTTCACATCAGTAGATGTCACCATTATTGATGAGTAATAGTAGTTTCCTGACTGAACTATTTGATTCTGGTCGTTGACCTATGAGCTTACTCCACCCAGCCTCTAGTGAAGCGTGTCGTTAACCAGTCTTTGAATTTACATCCACCATGCTACATCCCATGTTTCCCATTGTTATATGCTCGTGGGGCTCATATGATACTCTCTAATAGCAGAGATTGTTATTCACTGACAAGCCGGTACAGGATAACTATTGTGGAGTTCTATTGTCGCAGAGTCTTACACTAAAAGGGTTTTGATAATGTGAGTGTATATATATATATATATATATATATATGTGTATATACACGCAGAGAGAGAGAGAGAGAGAGAGAGAGAGAGAGAGAGAGAGAGAGAGAGAGATGACTGTATATAAATGTAAAAATTAGGATGCATATATGATAATACGACAATGTATAACTTTGTCTTTATTGACCGATCTTCATGGCGATGTTAACATGTGGTGTTGTAATAGCTCATTTGAAATGTTTTCCTTTGAAAATAAATCTAGAGTAAAGCATTGTAACAGCGCCTCTTAACCTCCATCTAAAGTTGGTTTGACAAAAAACTGAAACAAACAGTCGTATTATCTTATATAAATACATCCCTTGATTTCTTTTGTTTTTACACTATATATATATATATATATATACTTTGAAATGTATCACATATATCTAGCTACCTACGCCTCCACATACACGAATAACCTTTATACTAAAAACTTTTTTAAACCAGCAAGGAATTTGAGTAATTTTACTATTTATGAAATAGACAGCATTGAGTACATTTGGTACTTTTGTAAAAGTAGCTGAATAAGATCTGACATGAACCATCTCAAAAGATAATAATGGTAAAACAATTAACAAGAGTTTAGAATTTGCTATAATAGATATACTTATCTTGACTAAAATTATTAAGGTTAATTATTGAATATAAAAATTTCATTACAGGTTTGTACTGTAAATGTTGATTTTCACCTTAGACAAGTCTAATTCTCTCATGTCTTTCAACCTAAGTATACAATATGCACCATAAAATCTCATTTGCAGGTCACAAATGCTGTTACAAGATACACAAGATAAAACAGCAGAAAATCTGTTTTCATTTAAGTATACACTACAGAGAGAAAACTGGGCACCCGAAAAACATTTTTTAAAAACTATGTCAACGTTATTCTAAGAATTTCAATAATTTTGAAAAGGATAAGTTGTTGAAAATTTTATTCTAGGTTAAAAGAAAAAGTTATCGAAGCTTCATTTTATATCTTATATTGGAGATTGTGTGTGTGTGTGTGTGTAATCGAAACCACATCACCACAGGCATCACAATTCCCTTAATTATTTACGTCACATTCTCCATGATTTTATATTCAAATCTTAATTAAGAAAATTGTATTATATCATTAATGTTGTTGGCCTTATATTTGTCTCTGGCTCCCACCAGATAATATTTGACACAAGGCCAATGACCCGAAGGTCGGTTTATAGTGGGAGTTAGGGGAAGGGAAGGTCGAACTCGAGCCTTGCAGGACTATGTTGGTCATCGGCTCAGTGCAATGTGAGCCTAATGATCCTAGCTAGACAGTGACTCACTCGATATATAACGTGAGTCTAGGCACGGATGCCTGATTATAGCTTAAACTGGACCAAGGAATCCAATGCTAAATACAGTTATCAATGCAGCTCAACTACCCGAAGGTGGCTCAGCCGAAGCCACGAGCCTTTCGGCCTCGAATCTACCATTGATCGTGAGCTAAAAAGCCGGGGAGCAGAGCCCAAATGTTGGCGTTATTTGTCACTGCCTCCAACCAGACAGAACTTGACCCGATGGTCAGCTTATAGTAAGAATTAGGAAGGGAAAGGTCGGGCTCGAACTCTGCTGGTCATCGGCTCACCTAGTGCAATGCGAGCCTGATGAGCCAAGTTGAACATGGACTTAAACGTGATTTCAGACATGGATGCCTGATTATGGCTTAAACTGGATCATGGGGTCCAGTGCTATACGATGGTGACAATGATGCAGCTCGTCTTCCCGAAGGTGGCGTAGCCGAAGCCGGAGGTCTTTCAGCTTCGAGTCTGCTATTGATCATTAGATACACCAGACGGCAAGCTAAAAAGCCGGGGAGTAAAGCCAAAATTTTTGTCTTATCTGATATTTGCCTCAGCCTCCCACCAGACAGGGCTTGACACAAGGTCAATGATTAAAGTGGGGATTAAGGGTATAGGTAGGTCAGTAACGAGCCAAGACTCGAACCCTGCTGGTCTGTGCTGCTCATTGACCCGCTTAGTGCAATGTGGGCCTAATGAACCAAGCTGTTTCTTGGACCCAAATCTGGGTCCAGGCACGGATGCCGGATTATAGCTTAAACTAGACAGCAAGGTCTAGTGATATACATAGGGGACAAAGGTGTCAATGTTGCAGCTCGCCCAGACGAAGGCAGCCCAGCCAAAGCTGGGGGCCTTTTGGCCTCGAGTCTGCCATTGGTTTCATTGCCTGTCCTGCACGAATGCCAGTCAGCCCAGCTAAAAAAGCCAGGGAGCAAAGCCAAAATGTTGGCCTTATCTCATATTTGTCACTGCCTCCCACCAGATAGGGCTTGACATAAAGTCAATGACCCAAAGGCCGATTATAGTGGGGATTTAGGGGAAGGGAATGTCGGGAACGAGCCGAGGATCGAACCCTGCAGGTCTGTGCTGCTCATTGACCCACTTAATGAATGTGGACCTAATGAGCCGAGCTGTTTCTTGGACCCAAATCTGGGTCCAGGCACGGATGCCGGTTTATAGCTTAAACTAGACAGCAAGGTCTAGTGCTATAGATAGGGGAAAAAAGGTGTCAATGTTGCAGCTCGCCCAGCCGAAGCTGGGGGTCCTTTCGGCCTCGAGTCTGCCAGACGGCCCAGCTAAAAAAAAAGCCTGGAAGCAAAGCTAAAATGTTGGCCTTATCTATATACTAATAACATGCAATTGTATTTATAGATACAACCAAATAGCAGTTGATAGTGAGAATGGTAAGGCTAATTTGCATATTTATTTTTAAAATTTAATTTTAATATATATTTGCTTGGTATCATTGATTTCTAATGGTTTGGTTTTATTCCATTAAATATTAGCAAAAGTCCTGTTGATAAATCTTAAAAAGAAATCCATCAACAAGAAGAAATAACTAGTTTTATTTTTTACGGTCTAATTGGTTCATCCAGGCTGTTCTATTTTTCGATTATACCCCTCTCCCGTTTCTAATTTCTTTATATGCATTCTTATTTAGTTTCATTAGTCTTTCTAATTTCTTATAATATTTATCACATTAAAACTTAATACTTATGACAGGAAGGTGCATATTTTTGCTAGTTAATATAAATAAAATCGTAGGGCAATAAACATTCATAAAATGCTATTTAAATATAACCATTTTTAGAAAAAGAAAATGGGTGGTTAAATGTTTTTAAAAAGTGAAAAAGACGATTTAATAATCACATGAATCTATTTTCTATCAGTTTGCAGCACAAAAATAACGTCAATTATTTAACGAGGATTCAGTTCTAATAACCTTGTTACAATAAACTAAGCTGAATAAGTAAGAGGGATGAAGATGAAATATCAGTTAAATATATAAAGGTGTTTCAATACAGATAGCAAATAAATTCTGAAAAAATGTTCCTGATACAAAGAAATTAGCCACAAAACCCAGTGTTTTCATTCTATCATAGGTATCATCTATACAGGATGACTTCCTGAAAAGATTTCAGTAAATTTCAATTGAGTAATTTAAGAAGAACCTAGATAAGGAGGGAAAGTGTGCGTGTATGTGTGGGGGAGATCACAAGATAAGGAAAAGGCTGTTTAGCACACAGAGCTCACTTCTCCTTAATAGACATTGCTTGTGCTATCAACCAATAGAGAGAAATATCAGTGGATTAGAGGAAAGAGGTCAAGAAATGTCAGAGGTTATATTGAGGGGAATGTCTAATCTAAAGGTCAATCACTTCCCATATATTCTCCAGTTAAAGTGATTTTACAACTATTTGAGAAAGAAGAAACTATGAAAATGGTCAACTTAATATTTCTTGTCTAAGAATATATGTATTAAAAAAATTGCTTATTTTCTTGACAGAAATTCAATATTAGTTTGCTCTAAAGAAGTATAGGTTAGAATCTTTCTCAAAAGTAATTGAACTAATATAAAATAGTATATGAAGTTAATAAGCTTATAATGATGACAATATTGATTACAATGGACATGAGATGAGGACTACTAATAATGAGATAAGGAAGAGGATAATGTAAGAAATATTTAACAGTGATAATAATTTTTATTATCATTGTTAAATATTTCTTACATTATCCTATATGATAGCAAAGATTATAATGTGATAAAAGCAAAAGACAAACAGTAGCAAAATGTTTTTAAAAAAAACTAAAAACAAAACAGAAACAAAACTAAAAACAATACAACAAATAAATGCAGAATGAAGACATTAAAGATAAGAAGAGAGGATTCTTTAGAGCCAAGAAAATGATGTATTTGTCCCCTAAGAAATGACTGGAAGGTATCTAAGCACTTGCCTGCCTTGATTCAAGTGTGAATGGATTGTATGCTTATATGCTGAAAAGCACAATAAATAAGTAAAAGTCAGTAGCTGTAACTGCTTATCTGATAAATAGGAACTTTCTCAGCCACACAACAGAACCTATTTGGATAGACCCCCCCCCCTACAATTCACTCCTCATATCCAGTTTAGAAAAGAACAGCTGGTTCTCTCAAAAACTCAATACACTTGTTTACTTATTAATTGGAAATATTTAGAGGGATAACTATGACTATATCAAGCTGGGCAGGCTAGGAAGTGCAGGGGAGGCGAAAGAGAAAAAATAAAGCGGGGGGGGGGGAAAGACTCTACTCCATAAAGCTATTTCAAAGTCAATGGTTTTTGTAATGTCTTTTTCAAGAGATAATATTAGCAAATTATTTAGTCTCTCTTGTGAATTTTTTTACCATATGTTTTAATCAGTTTTAGTTTTGAAAAAACTTTCGTGTGTGTGTGTGTGTGTGTGTGTGTGTGGAAGCATTGAACAAATGAGTAGTCGGCTTAAAATCCGGCCCTGATCCTAAGTCAAGGCTTCGAAAGCATATGGCTGGAGTCTTTGACTGAGCTAAATTACTACAAACCTACAAATAGTAAGTAAATTAAGAGATATTGAATAATTAGCAACCATAACTATTACTAGTAATCAATTATTTTCCACTGATCAGAAAGGAAAGAAGATGTACCTAAAAATGTATGAATCATTCAGAAAACTGTTATAAAAACAGAAAAGTCAGCAAAATGAAGTTTGACGAAAACTAGTTCAAGAGAGAGAGAGAGAGAGAGAGAGAGAGAGAGAGAGAGAGTGTGAGTGAGATATTCAGCAAAATGCTAATTCTGCAAATATTTGTAAATTTTTACCAGACTTATGGGGGGGGGGGTAAAAAAGTAATGCCTTTTTCTTTAGTATGATAGTAATTACTGACACAGGAACATGTATCATACATCAAAATGAAGTTGGTCCTCTGTAGATCATATCCCTATTTCTCAACACAGTCACCATTTTTCTCAATACCAATGTTCCATCTTCAAATAAGAGCATGTATCCCAGTTTTCCTCATAAAATTCTGTTGACTGCTCTTTGCGTCACTTCATCCCTGCAGTCTTTAATTACTAGTCATTTGCATAATGTTTGCCTCTTAAACCCTCTTTCATGGATCTGAAGAGATGATAGTCTGAAGGCGTTAAATCTGGTGAGTATGGAGGATGTGGTAATATTGTCCACCAGAGTGAGGCGATTGTCTCCCTTGTTCTGAAGTCTGCATGTGGTCGAGCATTGTCATGCAGAAGGAGAACATTATTGATTGGCAAGATTTAGCACACAGGGCACTTCTTTTAGAAGGGGAAGGATCTTATCCCTCCACAGGGGAATACAATCAGTGTATTTTAAAACCAGCGGAGAAGACAGAATTTTTGATTCAAGCCTCTTTGTCTTGTAAAGGCTTCCATCTAATATTCCTTTCTAGGCTAGGTTAATTGAGGAGGTTATCATAGCCTATCATATTCATTCATTCATTCATACTTATAGCATTATTCTCCATTGTTTTCCCTTTATTCCATGGGTGATGATAACTAACATTTTTCTCCACATATGATCCACTATGCTAGACTTCATTGACACTCTGGATTATGACTTTGCAATATTCATCTAACCTTATCTTTAAGCAGGTGACAAGTCCCAATTTTTTTAAATTCCCTATAACAATTCTGAATCATGTTCTCTTCTGCAGGATGCTTGCTTCAGGAGAGATGTCACTGAAAGGTGGAACTGTTTTGAATACAATGAACCACAGATCTTTTGAATCTTTTTGAAATGCCTCTGATGTAAGAAATAAAACCATAGGAGTTTTCTGACTTTTATCATCAAGCCTTCTATCAGCTAAAGAAAGATCATGTTATACTTGCGGGGCTGTTGTTATTTCAAATGCAAATCATTTGCATATACATGTCTGGGTCATTATTTATTAATTCTGCTTGATGTGATAGGAAGCAGAAGACCCCTTTCTCCATGCTCTACAGATAATGAGAATTAAAGTTTACGTATTGTCTGGTGAAAGTTAGCTTACAATATAGAGATATCTAGAACTTATCTACTGTGTGAGTTATTAGCCGAACCAGGAAGGCCAGTTTATCTTTCATATTTTTATTTCCACTGTGAATTGCATTGTGGTAAAATAGTACTTGCATATTATTCTGGTAAAGCCAGATTATAAAGATGTCATCAACTGTATAATTGGGTTGGCTTCAGTAGTGAAGTGGTTCTTAAAGCCATTTTTTTCAATGTATACTAGTGTATTCTCCAAGGGTCTGAATCACAGGAATACACTTTTATGGAATCTAGGGTGAACAAGTGCATAATATTCAAATTTCTTGTACTGTTGAAATAAATCCAAGTACTTTTAATTATTACTCCCAAAATGAACAGAGGTCTTAATATAGGTGGAGGACTTAATCTATTAGAAAGTTGAATATATTTATAAGGAATCTGCTCTATGGGTAACATGTTGAACTTCAGTTGTCACAAGTAAATAATTTCGATTGTCCTGACGGAAATGTAAACCATTTCAAAATTAGTTTCTTTATTATTATCAATTATAGATGCTTCTATAGTAAAAAAACAAACAAACCATGAACATGTGAAGAAAATAGACCAATCTATCTAAATATAATTATTCAAATTAATTTCAGGGGAAGTCCACATGGTGTAGTGGCTAACAAGCTGAATTGCAATATTGTAGTGAGTTTGAACTCTAGTTGCACAATTACGTTCACTTTTGGAAAAATACCCTTGGGAAAAGTATGAACACCCTAATACCACCTGTTAAAGGTTAAATAGTACCACAACTGTTTTTTTACAAGGATGGCTTTGGCATTAAATAACCCAAAAAAGTTGATATGCCATCAAACATAGAATCCAAACCCTCACTTTCTTGATAAACTGTATTAGTCACTTATTACAGTGAACACATACATATCCTCAGCTGTGGGTTAAATAGTACCACAACTGTTTTTTTTTACAAGGATGGCTTTGGCATTAAATAACCCATGAAAAAAAAACAAACAAACCATCAAATTAATTTCGAACATACCCTTCATTCTGTGTGTAATCTTTGAACCAAGGTCTTCACATCCTGCAGCCAAAACTCCAACATTTGGTTACTGCTTTCATTTTATGAAGGTGGAGAGGCCTTGAAATTTGCAGAAAGCAATTTAGCATTCCAATGAAAATGCAGGACCTCCAGTCTTGATTTGTTATAAAATCTAACTTAACTCCCCACCACCACCACCGCCATGGTAATTAAAAGCCAGATTAAAACATCAAAGATATTCAAATTTTGCAGTTGTTTTCAAAAGAGATAACTAAAACTTTTTTTTAATTAACACTTATTTCAACATTATTAAAATATGAAATAGTATTGAAATTTTTTTTAAAAGATAAACAGCATCAAATTTAGTTAAAATGAAATATAATTAAGACAATTATTAAAAAAAAAGGCTTTACATGCTCTTCCAAAACTAATTTTGCTGGAGTACTTGTGGCATAATGGCTAAAGTGCAGGACTGTGGAATTAACCAAAAATATAACAAAAACAGGCTAATACCCTTAGAAAAGGGTATGAAGCCCCATACATTCTCAGTTATGGATTAAATAGGAATGCTTCTACAAGGATATCTTTGGTATTAAATAACACATTAATATGCCATTAATCAAAGAAACCAAACCAAAACTTTACAATGACATAGATATGAACCTTTTAGGAGTGATTAAACAGCATAAAAAAACTTAACTCTCTTCTACACACACACACAAACACACACACAAAGGGTATTTTCTTAAAAAGAAAAAGTTTAATTAAACATGATAATTCAAAAGATAAGTTCACAATGAAAATAAATGCCAGTTTTTAACAGATTTCCAACCAAATCCTAAAATCATCATTAAAATGTAATCATGTACTAAAATAACAAAATCCATTGTTGGAAATCTGACAAAGACGGGAACTTATTTTTATAATTAACTTAACTTTTAATTATCATGCTTGTATTTATCCAACCCTTCCACTAAAAGCAGGATGTGACACAAGGTCAATTTTGAAGCAAAGTTCAGATTTAAATTTGGTTACCTTCTCCTAGACCGGTTGCCACAGTAAAGTTAAAGACCCTAGACTTCCCTTCCATTTACATAAAACTAGAGACGGAAAGAATATTTGGATTCATACTTTTTTCAAGGTTATTAGTTAATTATCATTCTTAATTATACTTTTTTCTGAAAAGTAATAGGATAATAATAATAATGATCAGGCCGAAGAACCTACAAAAGAGACAGGAAACTAAAAGCCCAAAGAAGAGTCGAGATCGCAGCACAGCTCAGAAGAGTCCTGGAGTGAAAAGCTTAAAAGAGTAAAATAATATTAAACAATATCATTAGTCTATATTGTATGATTTAAGTGTTTAGAAGTTGGTTAAATACCTTAATAAGTGTGTACATTAATTCAAAGATTACTTTATTTGTTTTTTGAATGAAAGTTTGAATAAAAATAATCTGTTAAAATTGTCTCAAATCATATCTCATTGTAAAGCATAAAAAGCAAAGAATAAATCTTTTAATGGTATAAATAACTAAGGAAGTATAAATTTCTAGCCACATTTTTGCATTTAAATACCCAATCTTCACTCATCAGCAAGTTTACAAAATATCTTTGTATGGACAACTGTTTTTTAAATGTTAAGTTGCATTTTTAAATAATAAAGTTTCATACATAGAAACATTTATCTTCAACAGGATAAGCCATGGTGAAGAGTAACTAAAGGCTTGACTAAGTAGAATATTGTTTTTGTTTGGTTTGGTGGAATATCAACCATTTAATGCTAAATCCTCTTTAATATATATATATATATATATATATATATATATATATATATATATTAAATATATGGATTTGTAAACACATTTTGTTCAGGTTTTTAAATATGATTGATATCACTGTCATCTTTATGCCCCATAACTTTTCAGAAGAAAGTATGATTAAACATAATTAGCTAATACCATTGAGAAAGGCATGAATTCAACTATTCTTCCTCTGTCACTAGCTTTATTCAAACCTCATTCTTTTGTACACCATTAAATGGTTCCAAGTATTGCTATGCATCACTAACAATTCAATTAAACATTAGACATTTGTTTACACACAGTTAAACCATCAAACAGTTCTATTTCTAACAATTCAACTCAGCACAAGTCATTTGTTTGGACTTAGTTTAAATGTCAAACATTTAGGTGCTGCCACTCTGAGACAAAGTGGACCCGGGAATTTCGGCAATGAAGAGATACTCCACATTCTCCAAAACTATAGGGCTGGAGCCTCACCATCAAATTGTTTAATGTCATATCCAGGAAACACGTTGGGGGGGGGGTCCTCACCCCTCAGCAAAGATGCAACTGGTGCATTCTCCAGCCCATTGTCTTTGTGAATATTTTGGAGACCATATGTAGCTTACTGTAATATTGAATCAATTGTCTGCATCCGAATATATATATATATATATATATATATATATATATATATATATATATGAAATAATGACAATATCAACAGGATGTTATATTGATATATCCACCCAGGCAATGCCAGTTAACTAGATTCCTTACTAATAATATTGATTTTTATATTGCAGCCATCCATTGATTAACTAGTTACACTCTTAGTAGTGTTGAGAGAACATTGCCATGAGCTAAAATTACAGATTTAATTGGTATCTGTAAAATCTATTGGTCAGGGTTAGGAGAGGTTAAAACTAGGCTCTCTTCTCTGTTCACAGGGTCCAATGAAGTGTCTTCTTGTTATTGTTGCAAAGGTGCGGAAATGCCATGTGTGATGAGAAATGGCATCCCAATCAAGTGATATATATTTGCTGGTAGATCAGCAGAGATCTACATTATCAAAATATTGGCAAGCATGTTCCTAAATATGATATACTCATGAGAAATGGACCAAGTAAATATTGATATGGGAGAGAGTAAAGAGATTTGCACATAAATTATAGTTGACATGCAAATATAATGTTCTTTATGAAAATTTCTTTAAAACACAGCTTTTATTATTCGAGCTATTTGTTATATTTTTTCTAATTGATAATTTGAAAGTTGTGAATATGCAAATATGAATGCATCAAAGCAACCAAATCTAAAATATACTGTTGAGTATTTTTACTGCTTTCTTGCTTACATTTATAGAAATCTGTTTAACAATTTAAGATTTTTACCAAGTCTATTAGGCTAAGAAAACTGATGGTTGTTAAAGATTTTCATTTTCCATTTTAAGAAAATGCATCAAACTCTTCCAAGCTTTATCCATGTCAGCTCTGCTGTATGGGAGCACCCACCACTTGGACTTAAATGGAACACCTGGAGAAAAAGCTAGATGGGAACTACACAAGGATGTTACATGATGTTCTGAACAAATATTGGTAGTAGCACTCTACAAAATAGCAGCTGTATGACTACTTACCTCAAACTCTATCAAACAAACTCATAAGTGATGTTCTGTGGACTCCTACGCATGGACACACCAGTGTTAGCTGACCAGCTTTCATTAACTTGGTGTGGAAACTAAATAATGTCTAGCAATGATTGATGAGGACAGATTACAAAAGAGTCAAAAGAATCCACGCTGTTAGTGTGTCTTGACGATGATGATGATAGTGGCTATTTTAAAGTTTTTGACTAGGATTCAAATTTGAAATTTTTATACAATGCTGATTATTAACATACAATTTAATTTGTAAAGAGTTTTAATTTTGTATCCAGAATAACATTACACTGTTGTAATATATCTCTTTTGTATTTCTGAAAATCTTATATTTTTCATGTTTTTCTTTCTTCATTACATTCTACTGAAGCCCTATATGGTTAAAACATTTAATTCATGTAATTTTGAAAGAAAACTGAACAATGGATGTGCGTATGTGTATTTACCAACCTTTCTGCCATGGGCAGGATGTGACACAAGGTCACTTCTTAAATGGAGTACAGCTGGTCTGAATTCAGACTTTTCTTTCTCTTAGACTGGTTGCCAAACCAAAGATCAAGAACCTAATCTGCCCTACTATTTTCACATAGTTAGGAAAAGAGATGGATTCATGTCTTTCCAAAGGGCATTAGCACAAAGTAAAATGCAAACAAGTTTATTCAAGATCTGAAGGGGTGGGAACTGAGTACACTTCCTGTGACAGTAAGTATTAGGCACATGTATGTGTGTGTGTGTGAGAGAGAGAGAGAGAGAGAGAGAGAGAGAGAGCACTAATACAGATAAGACAGTTTTAAAAAAACAACATAATACTTCAAAACATTTTTATTATCAAATAAAAAAAAAGTAGACAGAAAATAGAACAATTATTCATATAACATAACGAATGTAATTATCCCCAGTTTATCTATCAGATGTTAAAACAATAATAACTTCAAAAATACTTTAACAATATTCTGAAGATTATGAAATATCAAAATTGAACATATTTCAAGGTTATAAATCAAATACTGATTATATATGAAGAAAACATTTGTTTAGATGATTTGATATCAACCTTCATAGATAATTTAATGCCAAAACCATCCTTGTAGAGTAACAGTAGGGGTACTATTTAATCTATAGTTGGGAGGGGGGGAATAAAAATGTAAGCAATGATAAGGGTGTTCATACTTTTTCCAAGGGTATTAGTCCAAAAGTGAATGCAAATAGCATGAATGGAGTTTTAACTCACAGTCCAACACGTTAGCCATTATACCACAAGGCCTTCTTCCCAAGAAATATTCAAGTGTTGCAGCAATTTGATGATTTATTGAAGTACAAGTTGTGACAGTGAACGAGAATCAAATGAAGATTCCAGCAGAAAGAGGGCAAGACTTTGTTTGGCGTGTAGAGCAGAGAACTTAAATTCGATGTCGGCGAATGTCGAGAAAATATAGAATAGTAGTGAGCGGAATATGTAGACACTAGGCCTACATCGTATGAAAATTTTTGTTGCATAAAAGTAGGCTCTGAGACAAACACAAGAACGAACACCATAGAGCACGATCATACTTTTAAGTATTGGTCGGTCTCCAGTTGTTAAGGCGCTCTTTGGTCGGTCGCACTTGATCGTGGCACGGATCTGGCTGGGTGTGCCTCGGCACTAGTTATTTCCTTCGGCCTCAGGGGGCCATCCCCCCAGGCGTTACCCCATTCGGGGGTTGGGTTTATTGCCCGGCGCCTGAGGCGCTCCTAATAAGGGGAATGCCGACGGGGCCGTGGGTATTTTTGGCAATGCGACCGGACCCACTTTAAAAAGGCCTTGTGCCATATTCGTCTGGTGGTGGGACAGATGATAAATCCACGAACACCAGAGAGCAAGCGATTATTTGGAGAGAAGAAGAAAAAAAGAACGGACCGGACGAACTAGAAGCAAGTTGGAATTCAAGATACTCTGCCCGTAAAATGGCGAACTAGTATTATCGACCCCCGCCCCTCAGAGACAAACATTTTTTATTGAAAGGCGAATACCGTAATCAATTTCAACATACAAGTAGATTCAAGATATAGGAAAGAGACAACTAAACATAACTAATGATACATTAACAAATTTTCTTAAACTGAAAATTAAAAACAACTTTTTCTTGAATAAAGAGTCTAGTAGGTAAATAGAAGAACACGCTGGTTTCTCTGTAGCTTTGAAGTTAGGCAAATCAGACTAGAAGGAAACATTAAAATTAAATCCAGGATGTTTAGGGACAACCAATATTCCATAAATCCCACAAGGAGTCTACCCACTATTAATATACAAAGAACTAGGGTGAGTCAAATATTTTGCAATATTTTGGTAATGTGTGGTACAATTCGGCAGCTCTAGATGCTTTTTGTAGAGATCAAGAAGGTGACTAACTACACTGGGCTGTGATACCCCAAGGTAGCCTAATACTCTCAGGGTGTTACTCATTGAATTTGTCTCTATGGCATGGAGCACAGCCCTGGAATCTATGTTTTAGGCCTACCTGACGAGGTTCTTGCTACCTGAGCGAAAATTTCTTCAACTATCTGCTTACCATACTGTTTCGCCTTTTGCACAACACATGGTTTTGGGTGCTTCCATGATGTAATGGCTCAGTTTGAACTTGTAAAGTGTAAGTTTCCAAATTGGATTTTGTTACATGTTCAACTGAGTGGCTTTCAAATCACACAGGGAATGAAGCAATAAATACACAATATGTGAGGGCACCAACTACCATCATACTACCAACCACAGTGTGTACCAACCACAGCTTGAGCGATTTTGTTTATCTGATATACATTATTTTATTTACCAACCCCTCCGCGCGGGCAGGATATGACACAAGGTCAATTTTTAAGCGAAATTTAACAGGTTTGAATTCAGAGTTTTTCTTCTCCTAAACTAGTTGCCTCACCAAGGCTGAAGAGCCTAGTCTGTCCTACTATTTACCCATGGCTGGAGGGAGAATAATTGGATTCATACCTTTCCCAAGGGTATTAGTGTTATGTGAAATGCAATTAGCCTGGTCCAGGATTTGAACTCGTGTCGCCGTGTCTATTTCCTATGACTATAACCATTATACCACGGGCACCACCAATTTAACATTAGTCTTTTGTTTGTACACAGTTTGTTCTATTTGACCCATAGATAACCCCTTATCAGGCGCTACCACTCCAAGTCAGAATGGACCTGGGAGCAATGGCAATGAGGTGGTACCCCACATTCCCCAAATCTCCAAGGCTAGACCCTCGCCATCGGCGGCGTTGTGTCTCTTTTTTTTTTGTCTTTTCAAATATTTTTTTTCGTATTTATGCACTTATTGTACCGTGCAGAAGTAATAACGTGTTAATTTAGAAATCCATTCTTACCATGGGGAGGGGGGGTGTTTTGTAACTATTCTGTACTTTCACCTAACAATTTAATAATAATCCAGGTCCTGCATTTGGTGTTACGGCATCTTCAGGTATAACTTTTCCTCATTTTTTTTAGGTGGCAAGGAAGCTCACATGCCTGGCAACTTTTAATTTAGCCAATAAGTTTTTTTTTCCTTGGCAGAATTGGATCACCATTTCTGCACATTGTAGATTTTCGCTTAGCTGCGATAAATTCATGTTTACACTTGTTTGTAACTTAGTAAACAAATTGATTGAATTATTTCATCTTAAATCTAATTAGCTAGGCGTTTCGGCATATTCCGATTCTTTCCGGAAACGCTCGGGAAAGTTCGGCTTTTTTTGCGGTAACATAGATGCATAAATACCGAAATAATTTATCATTCATTTATTTTATTAGTTTAATTCAAACAAAAAACAATTTGATTTTCATTATATATTCTTGTCAACTAATTAGCAAATTAACCAAAGGAAAGTGATATAATCTATACTTCAACATCCACTACCTCTAAAGGATACGATTCTAATAAAATAATATTATTTATTTATTTATATAACTTATTTAGCTTATTTTACATAGCAAAAATTATCACTTACCTATTTTCCACCCCTCAACTCTTGTAAAAAAAAAAACTACTATTACTTGAAATAGCTCCTTATCTCAAAATGGAATACAGACATCAGTTTGAGATATTTTTCTTTTGTTCACAGTATACTTTGAATTCCAAACCATTATGGCCAGAAATCAATAACTTGTAATTCTAAACCACTGAAAGGTTTCATTTATTGTAAACCATATGTCTTTGTTGTGATTTTCTGATTCCATGATACGTCACTAAATATTGTGTGGCAATATTTCATTGTCTCACACAAAGCAATATGGTTGCAATTGGAAAAGGGTATCAATAAAAATAAATATTAGATATCTACTACTTGAAATGGACAAAGATTTGATTAAGAATGAATTAATATTAGTTTTGACAGGGCAAGTCATACAGAAAAAAGGAAAGAGATAACAGGTTAGATTTTTCTTTGTTATCCATTTATGGAAAGAGCAGGAGATAGAAATAATATTAAAGATATGCCAATAAGAAATTAGGTGAAAACTGACTGAAAAGTAGGCTAATTGAACTAGAGCTACCAGAATGCTCTGTACTCGAAGCAGATCTAAATTATATCTGGTTGATGGCAAGAGAGAGAGAGGGAGTGATATTCTGGTTGCTTATAGCCATGTTGAAAATGGATTGGATTCGGTTTGAGGGCCTATTTGAATAAGAACCAGTAGCACACTTTTGTCCTATAAAGCAAGTATGATTGGCATGGTATCAGAGAGAGATCGGGTTTTTTTTTTAGCTCAGATAGAAAGAGATGCTTTAGCCTCTTCATAATATAAAAAGATAGAATTTGCCCTTCAATATTGAACCTCCTTTTTGCTTTTCATTATTAGCTGTGATTCAATTTTAAGCAAGTGAGTCAATGCCTTCAAGCAAGGTAAGGTTGTAAATGGTTTCAACCTTTGCAGCTGAATCTTGAAATGATTCTCTGTCGGTTAGTCTAGAAATGAAGAAAAGAGAATGTTTACAGAGATCTAGTAGAAAACTGAGGTTTCTGGAAAGAGGTGAGAAAAAAAAAATTGAATCTAGAAATATTCAGTGGCTAATAACAAAATTCTGCTAAAATATTTTTATTTTGAACCTGAGAAGAAGGTTGGTGATATAGAAGGACTAATTTTCTACGATCACTCAAATAGCTGTTTCTACGATTTTCTAGTTAAAAATATTTATACATAAAACATACGAACATAACGTAGTTATTTTCTTGATTTTTGCTTTCACAAATATTTGATCTTATTTTTCCTTTTATGAACGAAAGAAAAAATAGTAAGTTTTTACATGAAGAAAATAAAAAGAGGAAAAGGGGAATTTAAATAAGTGGGTCGTCTGAGAAAAATATTGGCTAGTCTATTTTTAAAATTTTTCCTAAGAAACTGCAACAAACCAAAATTAAAAACGGAAGTAAGGAAATTAAAGGAAATTTGAAAAAAGAAAATGGGACCCTCTGGTGATGTATATATATATGACCCCTCAAAAAACATTAACGTTTATGTTTTTGTCTTGATAAGCTGACAGTCTGATTTGAGCAATAACACTTTCACTCCTTCATTACCCTCCACACACTTATATAACTGTATATGCAGTACATATAGACAGATACATGAAAAGGTTTGTTAATAAATTTGTAACTCTAATATAAATAAATAAATAAACAAAGGGATATTTATTTATTTTAATAATCTCCTTATTTAGTCTTCTTTGAATGATGAATATTCATCACAGATTGAACATAATTGAGAAAAAAAAAAAAAAAAAAAAAGAGAACAAAAACAGCAAATAATTGTAGCAGTCACAGACCTATTACCTCTCGCGAATCAGTGTCCCCTGCCAAGCGATTCGGTCACACTGACCAATCAGGGGCAGAGCGCATTGATTCCACATGGAAGAACTTCAATGAAGAACACGCTGCTTCTAGCTTCACACACAGAAGAACCAGCATTGCGGTCAGTCACACGAGCTACTTGCTACAGTGACACACACTTCCTACAAACTCAAGGACCAGCATACAAACCGGCGACACCAAAAAGAACCTTTTCTCGCTCTGACTCGTTTACTTCTGCGACTATAATAAACCTTTCGTTGTTGTGTTTTCACAAGAAGTTTCGTTATTTATTTGTATTGTCAATTAATTTATAGTGTTATGGAAACTAACCATTAAAAACAGCTAATAATAATTGTGTCAGCCAGTCAGATTGATTGATTTATTTTAACGGCATGTCACCCCATCTAGGGTTATTTTATGTCTAGACCTTAAGGAATCACATTTATTTTATGTTTATTTTTTTCTGTAGCTGTTTTCCCAAGAGATTTTTAATTTGCACACGATTACATTGAATATGAGTGATTTTTAAACAGATCTACTAAACCAATAGATAGGACTAACAGGTAATACCACTCTGGGTCGAAGTGAAGGGGTACACCATACTCACCAAGTCTCCAGAACTAGAGCCTCACCATCATACGCAGTTTAGTGTCATATCCAGGACACTTAAAAAAAAAAAAAAAAGTCTTAACTCTTATGCAGAGGATACAGTCTGCGTATTATCAGCTTGTCAGGTTTCAGACTTATTGATCTACCCTTATATAACTTAAACAGAATAGGAAATAGATATTAGATATTATATAAGTTTTAGTTAAGGAAAGACACTTTGAAATCTGAAGTGGAATCTAAAGTTTTCCTTCCTCAATCACGAAACCTCAGAGTTGTTGACATTCAGCCTAATGTTCTACCACTGAACAATACCAAAATACAAAAGGCAATCTTATAACTGCAGGATAATCTATTAAAAGGAATCCACATATAGGAAGATTTTAATAAGGAGACCAGGATTATAAAAGAATAGAATTCGACATTAATCGAACATGAATGAACAAATAGTTACTCATTTCATACCGAGTTCATAGAATGCTGCTTAACTTCAGTGATCTAGCAGTAAAAATATAAACCACTTTAAATTATGTATTACTGAAAAGTTAAAATAGCGATAATAACTAATGTCAAAATGATTGAAAATATATATAAAATGTGTGAACAAAAACGCGCACCTGCTAAAATACGGTGTTTTTGTATCCCCCCCCAACCCAAATCAGCGATTTTTAATGTTTTCGCTATTTAAAGTAACAAATGGTGAAAATTCTAAATAAGTAAAGTGTAACTCAAAATTCTTTTATTCGTTTATTTTATTTTTTTAAAGTTTTTGGTATTTTCGTTATTTGAAAAGGTTATTATGTACAGTCTTGATTTTTACATATTTTAAAGATCTTTCAAAAACGGAATTTATTCCTTTTTTT
The DNA here is from genome assembly GCA_963585895.1 of Sepioteuthis lessoniana. Classification (NCBI taxonomy): domain Eukaryota; kingdom Metazoa; phylum Mollusca; class Cephalopoda; order Myopsida; family Loliginidae; genus Sepioteuthis; species Sepioteuthis lessoniana. Next base: position 19,755,116 of record OY757913.1, on the reverse strand, counting down.
TTTTTTTTTTTCAAGCTGTTGTCTGTTTTTACGAGCATCTTTTCTCAATTAAAAAACAAGATAAGTAAAATATTGATTTTGTATTTTTTAAAAAATTCTAGCTTACTCGTTTCCGTTAGCTTCTGTCTAGGAAATGAGAAAAATTATTAGAAATTTTAAAATTGAAAATCGTAAAAACAAAAAAATAATAATAACAACAACAACATATATATATATATATATATATATATATATATATATATAATAGCTCTATCCTGAATATTGAGCATTCTCCATATTATTGCACTTGGTAACCAACACTCTTAGAATAACAGTGTTGGTTGTCACTAAATCACTTTGTGGGTTTGTGTCGAACCAAGTGCAATATTATATGGAGAGTGCTTTAATAATAAATATTGCTATATATATATATATATATATATATATATATATATAAAGCAATATTATTAAATTACATCCTCGAAAAAGCGGGTGTATTTATGTTAAACTTTTTTCTTTTGTTTTTCTGTTTTGTGCTTTTTACAGATGAATTTTCTCCAAACAAGAACCAATTAGTATTTCAACATGAATTCTCGATAATTAACATTTGCCAACAGTGAAACAAACTTTTATTGGGTGCGCATTCCTTTTCGAGAATATTTTCTTCACTTTTTATTTCAGTGTTAAAGGGTATAAACTTCATATTTTGATAAATTACTTTCCATGCCAGACTAATATAAAATCAGAAAATTTTTACATGAATTTCACTTTAAACATTTGCCTCAACCATTTTAGAATTTCAACCTGAAATTTAATACTTACCTCATAATAAACATTTATAAAAATTAACAAATTCTTATCATATGTGTACAAATGAAACAGACTTGCTATAAGGAATTGTAAAATTTATTAACTAAGATAATTGTAATTCCGTAAATCCACCATAATATAGTAAGCCACGCCTACTTTCGTGTGTTTGTTTACGTTTTAACGCAGAAAACGACTTAAAAAAACCAGTAAAAATGGATATCCAATGTTTCTTGACTTTACGTATGAATTTGTCGACTTTTAATTCTGTAAAAAAACAAAAACAAAAAAAAACTAACTTCAAACTGCATATTCACTTTTTAAAAAGATATATACACACACAAATGCGCACGTGGTGTGATAGTTATCATATTTACCCCCCCCCCGGCCAGATATGACACAAGGTCAATTTTTAAGCGGAGTTTAGCAGGTTTGAATTCAGAGTTGTCCTTCTCCTAGACTAGTTGCCTCCCCAAGGCTAAAGAACCTAGTCTGCCCTACTATTTACCCATAGCTGGAGGGAGAAAAATTGGATTCGTACCTTTCCCAAGGGTATTAGTGCTATGTGAAATGCAATCAGTTTCGTCCAGGATTTGAACTCGTGTCGTTGTGTCCATTTCCTACAGTGATAACTATTACACCACGGGCGCCTCGTGGTGTTATAGTTATCGACCTGAAATCATGTTGCCCCTCCAGCTATGGGTAAATAGTAGGGCAGAATAGACTATTTAACCTTGGTAGGGCGACTGGTCTAGGAGAAGGAAAACTCCGAATTCAAACCTGTTAAACTCCGCTTAGAAATTGACCTTGGGTTGGTAAATACATATACGTACAATATATTAATTATAAAAATAAGGCAGAGTAAATAACTCACGACTTCGAGTTTCATGTCTTCGAGCATCAGGTGAACCGTCCAGCATATTTAATACTCTACACTTATATTCTTTTGATATTTGAATGTAGAGCATACAAGTGTACAATATTGAATATTTTGTACGCGTGGACCACCAGCCCACTCGACCATCAAAGTCGTGAACACACGGAGTCGTTAGTTTGCTGTATTCTTATAATTGTCAATAAATTGTAATATTGCATTGCATTCTTGCACATTCATTTTTTTTGCGGTTCGGAAGTGGTTTTGACGGTGTGTATGTGTGAGACAGACAGACTTATGATATAATAGATATTGGCGTAGAAAGTGGGCACAGAGACCCGAGTTCAAATGCTGGATGAAATGGTTGGCATTTCAAAAAGAGCTAACACCCTTGAGAAAGGTATGCATCCAACTATCTTCTCTTTACGAGTAAATAGCAGAATTAACTGGACTTTTTAATTTTGGTTATGGCAACTGGTCCAAGAGAAGGAAAACTTTGAATTCAACTCTAAATTCTACTTAAAAATAGACCTTGTATATATATATATATATATATATATATATATATACATACGCATACACACTTTTAAGATCAATAGATTAACGCACTGAAATTAAATCTCAATTACTGAATATAGAATATGTTAATAAGACTATTAATTTTCTAATGAGAATTATTTTTTCAGAGAAGAAATTACAAGCTGTGAATAATAACCTAATTACAGTTTAAGTTTAATTTTACTTTTATAAAGTCATTTTAATTTGATGCCTGAATAAAAATTCCAGTTTAAACATAAAAAAAAAAAATCATTCAAGCTAATTTCTGTTGAAAGTTCCTCTGTTAAAAATATTAAGAAATAAGAACTACATTATAAAATAAAAAAATACGGATTACAGTTATTGATACTGTTGTGTTTAGAGGAAACAATAAGAAATCTTTTTACCAACTCTTAAAGGATGAGAAAGAGCAAAATTGCAAAAAAAAAAAAAAAAAAAAGAGAGAGAGAGAGAATCAAAGAGGGGTAAATATTTGTGAAGCCAACATTTTATACGCTAGATATTTTGCAGGAGGAATTGCTTATAAACACTTCATATTGTGATAAAACTACTTAATAATTCTATCTTTATTAACAAGATTTGTCTTTTATTTTATTTACAGCTAGTCCAGATTAAAAAAAGTCGTAAAGGTAACTCAAAGCCAGAATTTTCTAGACCTTATTTTCCGATGCAGGTATGATTAAGGAACGAGAAAAGTTTTGGCAAGTCCTCTAGACGACATCCAGTACCCGCACAGAGCTAAAGAATGTAAGTTTTTAATAGTCGGCTAACACTAGTGTTTTTATCTGTTGGAGTCCATAGGAGAAGTTTTAGAGTTTTCCTTCTCCTAGACTAGTTGCCTCACCAAGGCTGAAGAACCTAGTCTGTCCTACTATTTACCCATAGCTGGAGGGAGAATAATTGGATTCATACCTTTCTCAAGGGTATTAGTGCTATGTGGAATGCAATCAGTCCAGAATTTGAACTCGTGTCGCCGTGTCCACTTCCTGCGACGATAACCATTACACCATGGGCACCTCCAAATTTTTTTTCCCCAACCCCTTCGCTCGGGCAGGATATGACACAAGGTCAATTTTTTTAAGCGGAGTTTAACAAGTTTGAATTCAGAGTTTTCCTTCTCCTAGACTAGTTGCCTCCCCAAGGCTGAAGAACCTAGTCTGCCCTACTATTTACCCATAACTGGAGGGAGAATAATTGGATTCATACCTTTCCCAAGGGTATTAGTGCTATGTGAAATGCAATCAGTCCAGGATTTGAACTCGTGTCGCCGAGGTTAATGACCATATGAAAATCTGATCTCTGATAAAATTTGCATCATTAATTGGTATTAAGCCGGAGGATAATCAAGAATGATTAAATAATAACAACAACAACCCAGAATACGACTTAGAAAATGAGACTTACAAAATTATTCGGGATTTTGAGATAAAACGGATAATCTAATCTCGGCCAGACCTAGTGACTGATTGTCAACAAAAAAGAGAGAAACTGCCGAATAGTGGACTTTGCCGTTCCGGCTGACCACAAGGTAAAACTAAAGGAAAAGCGAAAAGAGAGATAAATACCAAGACCTTGCTAGAGAACTGAAAAAATTACGGAATATGAAAGTGACGGCCATATCAATTGTGACTCTCTCCATTGCCCGGGTCTCATTGCAGCTGGCCGTCTCGTGCCGAGCGGTTTAGTCGGATGTGGCTCTGCACTGGAGATACTTCTGGCCTCAGGGGGCCGCCTCCCCAGGCTTTAACCCTCCTCGGAGGGGTTAGGTTTATCGCCTGACGCTTGAGGCGCCCCGAAAAGGGGAATGCCGACGGGCCCCGAGGTATTTCTGGGACTGTCGGACGCGTGTGGGCTTCGGCCCTGCGACCGGACCCACCTAAAAACGGCCTTGTGCCTCACTCGTACGCGTATGACAAATATCGGCACGCTCGATAGTCACCAAAGGACTGATAACGAGACTGGAGGACTTGCATATAAGAGTACTGGTGGAGACCATCCAAACTAGAGCATTGTTGAGATCAGCCAGAATACTAAGAAGAGTCCTGGTGACTTGAGGAGACTTGGTGTCACTTAGACTTCAGTGAAAAACCATCTGTTAACACTGGTGTGAAAAAACTTTCAAATAAATAAAGATAATAATGATGACATTATAGCAAAGTATAATACAATAAACTATACAAGTCTAATATGATTAGATGAGATGAAATTAGACAATATTAGCTTTACAGTATACGACTATTTTTAGGGAAATCAACTTTCTCATTTAAATGATAAAAACTAGAAAACTATAATTACCTATTACTGCTTAATGTATTTTTTATAAGTGAGATAAGCTTTCATCATTCTTCGAAATAAGATCACACGATAAAAATCAACATCATACCAAGAAATTTATGATAATAAGCAACTTCATAGCAGTTATTAAGGTTCGTGCTACACGTTTTATTCATTGTAATTGTTAATATATTGCTTTTTAGATATTGAAAATACAGTCAAAACTTTCATTTGTAAGAAGAATAAAAAAAAACCCAACTTTTTACAGTATCAGCTAACTACTAGAGTGAGTCAAAAGTTTCGCAATATTTTTAGGACATGATCGAAGTAGTTTAAGCTATGGTTTGAAAGCTGCACAGATGAACGTACAACTAAGTCTAATTCGGGAACTTACACCTCGTGAGTTAAAACTGGGTTATAACGGTTTAGAAACAACTAAAACATTAGTTGTCCGAACGGTGAAGGTGCGATTGAACAGGGTGCAGAAACCAGATGATTCAAGATATTTCATCTTTCTTTTCTTTGTTTTTTTTTAATGGCATATCAACCTTTGTAGGTTATTTAATGCCAAAGCCATTCTCCTAGAAGAATAGTGGTGAACTATTTAACCCATAGCTGGGAGGATAAGGGGGTTTATACCTTTCCCAAGGGTATTTGCCCGAAAGTGAACGTAATAGCGCGACTGGAGTACGAACTCGCGTACTACGATTCCGTAGTCCATCGCTTTAACCATTACACCCCCAAGATATTTCATTTGAGTTGCAAGAACCCCAACTATCAGACAAGGTTAGGTAGGCCTAAAAGTGGATTCTAAGGTTTTACGTTCAGAAAGGTAGATCCGGGGAGTAACAATGGGAGTGTATCAGGCGAACTAAGCATCTTACAGTTCACGAGCTTGGCTACCACCTTGCATCTTACATTACCAAAATATTGCGAAACTTTTGATTCACTCAAGGATTATATGTCGATCCTTAAATTAATAAGTAAATAATGTTACAAATACATCACTGAAGTTACACTTGATTTTTGGAGCAAATTTTCTTCCATGATGAGAAAATGATATTAATGGGATTTTTCCGACTTCCCACCATTTGACATGAAGTTATTTTATGGTTCTGGTGGGAGGAAGGCACACACGAATCAAAACTCATGTCTAGCTATCACCCACACCCACGAAGCCTGGTCTCCTCAGCATTCCCCTTCAGGGACTCCAAGTAATAAATTCAGCCCAGTTCCTTTTAGACAACATAAGCTTTATCATATTTACCACCCCCTCCGCTTGGGCAGGATATGACACAAGGTCAATTATTTAAGCGGAGTTTAACAGGTTTGAATTCATAGTTTTCCTTCTCCTAGACTAGTCGCCACACCAAGGCTGAAGAACCCATAGCTGGAGGGAGAGAATAATTGGATTCATACCTTTCCCAAGGGTATTAGTGCTATGTGAAATGCAATCAGTCTCGTCCAGGATTTGAACTCGTGTCTCCGTGTCCATTTCCTACGACGATAACCATTACACCACGGGCACAACATAAGCTTTGTAGTCGGCTGTATATCTGGAGGTCGACCAAAATAGCAGGCATCGGTCTAACGCAGAATTCTGCCCCCCCCCAAAAAAAAACTTGAGGTCGACTTATATGCCAGTTCGACTTGTACACCGCAATTTACAGTACCCTTCTTTCGGAAATACACAAACAAACTGAAGCGATTTTAGAAATAACTGTTTTTCACTAAACTTTTCCAGCCCAGTCGGATGGAGCTGTGGAATACATCAATTGCATCTCTGCAGAGAGAGACGAGACTCCAGCTTTGGAGATTTGGGGAATGTGGAGTACCCTTTTATTGCCGTCATCCCCAGGTCCGCTCGAGCTCAGAGTAGTAGCACTTGATTGGGTCCTATCTATGGGTCAAATAAAACTTTGATATTTAAACTTCAAACAAATGAGTAATTAAATACGCAGCAATACCTGGAACTATTTAACTGTGTGCAAACGAACGAATAGCGTTGAATAGAATAATTAGAGTTAAATAGCAATACTTGCCTGAAACCATCTAACTTAGTCTAAACAAACGATTAATAGTAAATAGAATTATTCGTATTAGATGAAATACTTGAAATCATTTAACTGTGTGCAAAAAAATGAGATAAGGCTGGTTTAAAGATTTTATCAACAAAATGTGTTTGCAAATCATGTATTGTATTTGTCGCTGCCTCCCACCAGACAGGACTTGACACAAGGTCAAAAGCCTGAAGGCCGATTAAAGTGGGGATAAAGGGGAGGGGAAGATCGGGAACGAGCCGAGACTCGAACCCTGCTTGTCTGTGCTGTTCATCGACCCACTAAGTGCAATGTGGGTCTAATGAGGCAAGTAGTATCACGAATCCAAATTTGGATCCGGGCACGTATACCGAGTTATAGCTTAAACTAGACAGCAAGGTCTAGTGCTATACATAGGGGACAAAGATTGCAGCTCGCCCATCCGAATGTGGACCAACCGAAGTTGGGGGCCTTTCGGCCTCGAATCTGCCATTGTTTGATACCCCATCTGACACGAATGCCAGACGGCCCAGCCATGCCATAAAACCCAACCAACTCACCCAAACTTTTCCAATCCCATAAAGTTTAAATGTGGGTAGAAAGAACCAAGAAAATGTAAATATGGGAGTTTAATGAAAAAGTCAAGGTTTAAAAACTTGATAATATACAAATATTCGTACATGAAGCGGTTTTTTACCAGATAAAGGATATTTTTGTTATCAAGCTGTTCCAAAGCATTTCTAAATTTGGAGGTTCAATCCTCATTAGGGGGCGTAGTGAGGATTGTTCTTCGGGGACCCAGTAAACTTTTATATGAACGAGTTCACAAATTTATTAGCGAAAAATAATCCCAATGAAATTTTTTAAAATTAATAATAAAAAAAGCAGCCTCAGAGTGACATCTAAAAAAACAAAAACAAACTCTTGTTAATATCATTTACCAACGAGCTAAACTTCCAAGTGCGCATATCCCGCAAAGCACTGAAGTTTTTTTTTATATCTGGAAAACGAGTGAGCACTACTTTTGTAATTCATGAAAGACAAAAATTATAAGGAAAAAAAAGTTCTTTTTCAGAACAACCACCATTTCCACTAGAGTACTGAATCAACGTCACTCCCCCACCCTTTCAACTGAACTGAATCACTTTACCAAATCTTAAATACAAATTTTCTTCTATTCCTTCACCTCCTACCTGTCCCAGTGCTCTTTACTGCTGCTAGTTTTAAAGATGGCACGGCAGTGTGCCAACCAGTATAAGTTAATAAGGTCAAGGACATGTTCATTCTCCAGTACTTCCCCTCCTGCTATTGATTAGAAAGTGACAATGATAAATATAAACAAATTTCACTTCACTCAATCTTCTGTCTCTCCTGCAAGAATATTACTCCTCCCCAATCACTTACTCAAACCACTGACCAAATTCATTATATGCAAATGAGTTTCAATTTATTCACATTTAATAGTTCAACTAATTTTCATAACCAAAATCAGTCATAGTCTTAAGTTGTTTCAGCATTATTTAAATTTAGTTGACGAGATATTTAGAGATGAAGGGAGAAACTATACATAAGTTGTATGTGTTAAGAAAGGTTTGGGGGGGGGGAAAGAGAAAGGTGAAGCTGTGGTTAGAAAATACAGACGCAAAATACAAATATTTAAGATCAAGTTGTATTGTATATTAGTTGACCAATGGGATGAAGAGGATGAAATTTGTGAGAGAAAGATGTTCTGTTCCTATCTATCTATCAGAGAGAGAGAGAGAGAGAGAGTGTGTGTGTGTTTGGGGGGAGATAATTGTACTTTAAGTCTGGCCAAGTTCTAGTTGTTGGCGTCCACCTCATCAATATCAGTGAATAGTGTGTAAACAATGTTTTTTTTTTAAAGTTATTCCATTAAGAACAAGTTCTGCTAGTAAATTCATTAAATTTCTTTAAAAAGAAAGTTTAAAGAAACTATAATTGTTGAAAAACCACAAAAATTAATCTAAAAGCTAAAAATACAACAGGTAATGGTTGCTCTTTCAAAAATTGACTAAAATCAAATTTGAGAAATCTCAAAATAATGACGAATAAGGGAATTGATAGAATATGTAGGGAAAAGAGTTTTAAATATTTACCAAGTTTTATGCAAGATTAAATTTCAGTAATAAGGGTATATATTACACACACACACACACACACACACACACACACACACACACACACACACACACACACACACACACACCTTGTGTGTATATGTATAATGGCAGGAGGAGGAATACACAAAGAAAAAATGCATCATGTCATACAATAAATGAATGAAAAAGGAAACAAAGAAAGAAAGAAAAAAAACCAAAGAAAAAACGCTCAACCAAATAACCTGTAAAAAGTTATCATTAGTATTACTAAGCATATTAGAAAAAAATACGGAAGCTACATAATCTGTAATCGTGGATTTATTCATTTAAAAAAATAATTAGGGAATTTCCAAGGGGAGAGGAAAAAAACCCCAAAAACAAACAACAAAAACAACAACAAAAAACAAAACTAAATAAAAGAAATAATGTCATGCTCCTCGTTAAATCTTTTAAGGAGGATGAGGTAATATTTTAACTGGATTGAAAATAGTCATGAATATTGAGAAACTAAAAATGACGATGATGATTATCAACAATCAAATGATTTTGTGATACAGACCCCAACAGAATGTTTTCAGGTTTTAACAAACCTATATGTGCAGTATACTTTGCGAAAGAAACATCAGATTTTTAGAAATAGTGTTAAAAATAAATTTACAAAACAAAACAAGAAAAAAATTAGACATAAACATTTCTTATACACTGATGTCTACATGGGTCACTTTGCAGAATTTCAAAGACTATATTTTTGCATAAAAAAAGTGTATACCATATTATCTTTAATATGCAAGTATTTTTTGTCAATCTAATTAATTGTGAGAGAGAGAGAGAGAGAGAGAGAGAGAGAGAGAGAGAGATAGCTTATATTTTCTTCTAAAGAAGACTCAAGTAAAATAATAAATTTCTTCTTGACAGGTTTTACTTTCAAGTAGAGAGGATTTTAATTCTCATAATTACATTTTACTAATATTTGGAGTAGGAAAAACAGCATCAACTCAACCCCTATTATCAAAGAAAATGAATTTTGCTTTTAAAAGATGCAAATTGATGGTTTCATATTTCACAAATGAAAAAAATAAAATAAAATTTTACGTCAATAGCTGAAAACTAATTAAAATATAGAAATAATCCATAGAAAATATTAAGCAACTGCTTAAAAAGCATATTATGGTGAACATAATATAGGAGAATAATTCTATCACAAATAAGATATGAAGGTTGTTTTGATTGTGTAAATATCAAAGTTTTTCTATATATAATTTTAAAGAAAACTGTAGACTGAAAACTTTTTTTTTTCAGAAATAAAACAAAAATAAAGAATAATTAAAAATTGAAAGTGACAGCTAACAGTAAGATACTAATTTATTTTCCACCAAGAACACAATTTGTTCAAAATCATTCTATAAAATGTTCAGTAACTTTTTTTGTTAATGATAAAATAGAGAGAGAGAGAGAGAGAGAAAATAATAATAAAAGATAAAAGAAAATACCAGAAGTTAAAGATATCATAATCCAAATTGACTACTTAAAAAAAAAACAACTTTTGTTACTCAAGAGAGTCAAAAGTTTTGCAAATATTTTGGCACATGCTAGTTTTAGTTGCATATATCACATGACTGAAGCAGTTCAAGCTGTGGAAGGTACCCACTGTTGTAGATGGTAGTATTGTGGTACATGGTGAGCTGACATGTTGTACATGAACATACAACTAAGTCTAATTCAAAAACTTAAGCTTTGTGAATTTGAACTGGGCCATGATGCTTCAGAAGCAACCAAACACATTTGTTGTGCGAAAGATGAAAGTGCAATTAAACATGGTCGAATAACCAGATGATTCAAGAAATTTCACTAGGCTTGCAAGAACCTCAACTATCAGGCAAGGTTAGCTAGGCCTAAAAATAGATTCTGAGGTTGTGCTACAAGCCATAAAGGCAAATCCGGTGAGTAGCACTTAGAGAGTATCAGGCGAACTCAGCATCTTACAGTCCAGTGTTCTTTGACATCTTCCACATCAACAAAAGGATCCCAAGCTGCCAGGTTGTCTGTTACTTTACCAAAATATTGCAAAAGCTTTGACTCATCTCAATAATTTAGCTTTTAAGCTCTATGTATTATATAACTCATATGCATTTTAAGTAAACAATTTGTTTTAAATAATTTCTAGGAGGGAGGCCAGTGGTAGAAAACCAAGTTAAGACAAAATGCAAAAATCTATAACCACCATGTCAAGAACATTAACGTTTGTAAACCATAAGAGAAGCTGTCTTTGAAATTAAGTAGAATAGCGATTAATTGATTTAATGCAAAAGTTAAATGTGAATAAAACACCTCCAATTTGAAATCTCTTCACTAGCAACACCAATGGCTGTCATGTAAGCTAGTTTGCATGTCACAGTAATTTCAAGTACATTCTCATAACTTTTAGATTAAAAGAAGTACCAAGCCATTAGTGATCAAAACATTTTTGGACATGCTTTTGAAATTAGGTATGGAAAGAGAAAGAAATTAATCATGTATGTATTTACTCAACCCCTCCACCATGAAAAGGAGGTAACACAAAATGGATTTTAAAGCAGAGTACATCAGGTTTGAGTTGTTTTCTTTCTCTTAGACTGGTTGCCAGATCCAAGGCTAAAGAACTTTTTACCAATATTGGAGTGGAGGAAGAGATGGATTCAAGCATTTTACCAAGACATCTTGAATTAGCATGAAGTAAAACACAAACTATCTTGTCCAGGATTTGAAGTTGAGATATTGATTTTATTTCCTTTGAAATTAACCCCTACACCATCAGAACATTTTAATACTTGAGTTGTAAAGAAAGATATATAATGAGGAGAAAACTAGGCAAAAGTTATATAAAAAGAAAGAAAGAAAGAAAGAAAGAAGGAAGGGTATCTGTAACGTCTGAAAGAGGCAAAAATGATCAAACGATATTGAAAATCAATAAAAATTGAATTCTGATAGGAGAAAACTAATAAGCTGTAGTTGTACATATTTATAAGTTCAGTTTGAGAAAAGTTCAGTTTATTAATAGGTTTTGAAATGAACAATTAGAAATATTGTATAATCTGATAATCTTGAAAGGAACCTGAAAGCCAATGATGTCAGCTTTAGATCAGTTTGGGTTCAGGTGACATTAAATTAAGTCAATAAGTAGATTGATTGAATGAATGCATTTGTAAATGGAAATCGGCACAATTTGCTAAGACTGCAATCAAAACAATTAGTTACAACCCTGTCATGCAGATTAGGGAAGTAGATAGGGGACTATAAGATCTTAGGTTCCACATTGGATTATTCATGACTTCATCTAGCCCCCCACCCCCGGAAAAGAGATCAGCCATAAAACTTTAATTCTCAAAGTCAACATACTATAGGTAAAACAGACTGTTAAGGTTATCTACCATATGGAAATATGAGCTCTCTGAAAAAATAAAATGGAAATTTTTCCAAGCAGTAGTTGTGTCAGTACTAATATGTGGCTGTATCAATGAGACTGATGAGAAATACTCAGAAAAAAAGCTAGATGGGAACTACACAAGGATTCTGCATGCTGTTTTAAACAAATCCTGGAAGCAGCAGCCTACAAAACAACAACTGTACAGCAACTTACCTCCCATCTTGCAAACTATTCAAGACGAACAAAACATGCAGGGAACTGCTGGTTTGGTTTGGTTTGGTTTATAGCACATCAACCATTGTAGGTTATTTAATGCCAAATCCATTTTTATACATATAAACAGTTCAATTTCAAACAATTCAGTTTAGCATAAGTACACAGTTTAAATAACCAAAACCTAGTGCTACCAGTCTGGGCCAAAGTGAACCTGGGCGTGATAGCAATAAAGGGGTACTCTGCATTCCTCAAAGCTTCAGCATTACTAGAACCACATCATCATATTGTTTAGTGTCATATACAGGACACTCATAGGGGAAGTCTTACTCCTCTGCAGAGATGCAGTTAGTGTATTCTGCAGCTCCAACTAACTGGGCCAGGCACTGCTGGTAAAGTAGGATGAACTCATAAGGGATGTTCTATGGACTACTACAAATAGACACACCAACCAGAAAAAATTTACATTCATCTGCTCTGTACTAATACTGAATGCCGTCTAGAAGACCTCCTAAGAGCAAAGGCTAATAAAGACAGATAGCAAAAGGGTCAAGAGAATCTGTGCTGTCAGTACATCTTTATGATGATTTCAGTATTGGATATACAAGACTGATTATTGAGTAAAAAAAAAAAAAGAAGGGGGGGTGACATAGTTTAAAATATTCTCTTCATCAGAATGAAAAAACACATTCCATCACTATAACGACAGATACAAAATGCTATTTTTAATTGACAAAATTAGATAGGAAACTTGTGATTGTGCATTTAAAATTTCTTTGTGTTTCTAAAAGTATCACGTTATCAAGAATAAATCCCTATGAAAGTGTAGGGAGGGGAAATTGAATTTATAAAACAATTTTCGAGCGTGAGACAACTCTTGAAAACTGAGTGAAACTATGGACCCCCCCCCGCCCCGAAATATACAAAAAACATACAAAGTTTTGCATAAAACAATATTTTACAGATTTAATTTGCTTTTTCTAACAGTAATGAAAATAAACAATATTTTTAATCCCACTAAAAAATATAAATACAAAAAACAAAAAACAAAAACAAAAACACACAATACCAAGACACCAGTTTCATGTGATAAATTTAGGTATACTGATAAATCCAAATTTGTTGTACCAGTTTCTGCATTGGAATTAAAATCTTATTGGAGTTATTTTACAAGAACAATTTCTTTTTTATCTAATATTTTCATTTTGGAGTATATTTTTTATTTTATGAATTAGACATATATATTATAGCAACCATGAGGATGTGATATATATTTTTTAATTAGCTTTAAAAAACCCAGCACAGATAACTTGAATAATAACAGTATATACAGTATAAAGCTTATAAAAAATTCTAATACACAGAGCAAGTATCTATAATTAGAGAGATCTTATCCTAAAGCTGAAATATGTTGCAAAAAAAAACCTGTGTGTGTGTGTAAATGATGGGATTGGTAAATTTTCATCTAAATTATGTAAAAATAAAAAGGACACTGACATCTCTCTTTATCAGATATATTTACCAAACTTACGTGCAAATATCTTCAAATACTCGATTAATTTTATTTATTTAAAAAAAAAATCTCTATTGGCTTCAACCATGGCCTCTAAACTTAGGTATCTCTTGCAAGTCGTTCTGATGGGCTTTTTGTTTAAATTGCTAAATGCTACCATTACTCTTGCCTTCTACTCATCTTTGGTGTTGCACATAGTTTTATTGGTCACTTGCTCAACCATGCCCAACACATAAAGGGGATTGCTATTTGAGGAGTAGGTGGCCAGATTTTAGGGGTGAATGTAGTTATAGAAATATTCTGACAGCCAACACAGGGTTCTCCTGTTTATGTGGCATGGTGCTGAGTCCTGTTGTTAGACATAGGTTCTTTCAGCAGCCACTCCCTCAATCCAGGGCAGCATTAGCATCTTCAGGCACTTGATGTAAGCTTCCGTGTCAAGTCTGAGGATATGTGCAAAGATGAATAGAAGCATAAATAATGTCACCATTGCTAGTAACCACCTCAAACACCATGATGTGGACTGGGTGTTTGGTTTTGATCAATATGAATATGACCAATAATTGACATCCAAACACTTTGAAATCTTTGTGTTGGTGCTTCCAGCATGAATGTCAAGCAGTACAGTATGCTGTTCCTAGAAGAAAAAATTGAGTCATGGCACTGTTTTCCTCACAATGCCAAACTGACATTGCTGCACAGTAGACAAAACCTAAAACAAATGAGTAGCATATTTGCCAATGGTCCGGGAGACCAGGGTTCAATCCTAGGTCGAGTCATACCAAAGATTAAAAAAATGGTACATGATGCTGCCTTGCTTAAAACTCAGCATTATAAAGTAAGGATCAAGGGTGAAGTGGAGCAATCCAGGGAATGGAGTAGCACCCTCTTCTACACTGAGGTGTAGTAGCTATTGAAAAAAGAGCCTTTGAGTTACCCTTGACAAAGGCTGCCAACTTTACTTATTTTATACACACACATACATACACACCCACCCAACAGTAGATTCAATAGATTTACTTAAATGGTATTATCATATGTGAAGATCCTGAGAATTGAGTGAAATAAATTTATAATGGAATATACTTATTGATTTTCTTGTTTCTCAATGGTTACACACATGCAAAACACCCTGATAAGTTGTGATACAATGAAACAGTCTGTCTCTGGATGTCAATATATATGCTCCCCATCCTAGAAGTCGTGTACTTTGTCAAAGGAGTTAACGGTTGCCACTCGTGTAATGCAAAAGCTCTTTTAATGAATTGGGCACTTCAGTCTCCAATAGCGTAAAAATGTAAACAAAAAGAAGTTAATACATATACATCAAATTCTCTAAATTGCATTGGGGCTGCTGCTGGCTGTGGGGATATGTTATCAGACTGACGTAAAGTTAGCCATGTTTTGATCCCAGCTTGAAGTGTCTCCTGTGTCTAGCCACACTGATGAGTTGTGATACAACAAAACAGTTTGTCTATGAATGACTATATATATATATATATATATATATATATATATATATATATATATATATATATATATATATATATGCAAATCTCATTAAACATAATAGACATTTTATGTCTACATATTTTCTTCTGGATCCGTTCGAATTCCCGTATTACTTTTATCGTATTCGGGTGGAATTGATTTATGTATTGTCCATAGTTGTATGTATCCCTAGTACTTTCAGTTACATACATACAACTATGGACAATACATAAATCAATTCCCCCCCGAATACGATAAAAGTAATACGGGAATTCGAATCGATCCAGAAGAAAATATGTAGACATAAAATGTCTATTATGTTTAATGAAATTTGCATTAACAAAGAAATGCTGCCTAAATATATATATATATATATATATATATATATATATATATATATATATATATGTGCTAGTAAAATGTGATGAAAATATCAAAACATACAAAAACTTCTTTTAAGATTCCTTCAAGAATTTGAAATTCTTAGAGATTGAAAAAAAGATCTTAATGATGATTGGATCAATTTTTTTTGGTCATTAACATTTAAACAGTAAAATATGTATAAATCAAATTGGTCAATTTGGTTTTGTGAAACGGCTTGGCTCATTAGACCCACATTGCACTTAGTGGGTCAATGAGCAGCATAGACCAGCAGAGTTCGAGTCTCGGCTCGTTCCCGACCTTCCCCACCCCTTTATCTCTACTTTAATCAGCCTTCAGGCTTTTGACCTTGTGTCAAGTCCTGTCTGGTGAGAGGCAGTGACAAATAACTTAAAATATGTATAAAAATGACTGTTTTGATACAGATAATCTTTTGAAAAAATAGTTAAGGAAAAAAGAAAAACTAAATAAGAGAATGGTCAAATTTGGCTTTTCAGAAGTCATAAACATTTTTTCCCTTCAATATGGATCAAGTTCACATACAAACTCGTAATCATATCAAGTACTTTGTTGTTGATCTAAAAATTTAAACTGTGGCTTCTGTGCCAATTTTTCAGTGGTAAGTCAGAATCAAAAGCTTCAGTTTCAAAATCTAAGCTTAAGAGAGATACAGAGCGAAAATTGATAGAGATGGAAACCATTAAGAACCAAAGTCATTAATCCTTAGTTTTACCAAAAAAAAAAAAAAAAAAAAAAAAAAAAAAAATGTTAACCTTCCATTTGTTATTTGCTTAATTAGAAGTGATAGGTTTGGTTTGTTGGGTTTTATAGCATATCAACCTTTGTAGGTTATTTAATGCCAAATCCATTTTTATGTAAATAACCAGTTCCATTTCAAACAATTCAGTTTAGCATAAGTACATAGTTTAATTGTCAAAAACATTTCCATTTCAAACTATTCAAGCAGTTATATGTAACAATTCAGTTAAGTGTAAATACAGTTTTAATGTCGAAAAACAGTTCTATTTCAAATAATTCAGTTAAGCATAAGCACGCAGTTTAAATGTAAGTACGGTTTAATTGTCAAAAACATTTCTATTTCAAGCAATTCAGTTTAGTCAAGCAGTTCTAATTCAGCTATTTCAGATTAGTATAAGTACAGATTTTGTTTACACACAGTTAAATGTCAAAACAGTTCTATATTAAAACAAATGAGTTTAGTGTAAGTACAGTTTCAATGCCAAAAAACAGTTCCATTTCAAATAATTCAGTTCAGCATAAGCACGCTGTTTAAATGCAAGTACGGTTTCAGTTTAGCATAAGCCTGCAGTTTAAATGTAAGTACGGTTTAATAGTCAAAAACATTTCTCTTTCAAGCTATTCAGTTTAGTCAAACAATTCAGTTCAGCATAAGTATGCCGTTAGTTCTATTTAACCCATAGATGGGGCCCTATCAGGTGCTACCACTCCAGGCCAGAGTGGACCTGGGAGTGATGGCAATGAAGGGGTACTCCGCATTCCCCAAAGCTCCAGCATCACTGGAACTTCACCATCAGATTGTTTAGTGTTATACCCAGGACACTCGTTGAGGGGGGGGGTCTTACCCCTCTGCAGAGAAGCAGTCGGTGTATTATACAGCCCCAGCCAACTGGGCAATTAGAAGTGATAGTTATAACATTTGGTCATTATAAAAATCCTGCAACAAAAGCTTCCAAATTGATTAGATCAACATTTGTAGTGAAAGAAAGACTGATTTTAACAGCATTTCAACTCGTTTAGGGATATTTAAAGCCTAAATGCATTCATTGTACATTTATATTTTTTGTGCAGTTGTTTAAGAGTTTTATTTGCATACATCTATTTGACCCTTAGATGGGATCTCAACAGATACTACCACCTCAGGACAAAGTGGAGTTTGGAATGATGGCAATGAAGGAGTACTCCATTTTTGCCAGATCTGTAACCTTACTATCAGATGCAGTTTAATGTCATAGTCAGGACATAGTGAAAGAAATATTAAAACAAGATTATCTTGATGATGCAGACCATTAAATAAATATTTTCACTAATGTGAAAACTGGTTAAGATCTTCCAAGATGAAGACAACACCAAAAATATTCAAGTCAGTTTCTTTCAAGAGGACACATTAAAAAAAAAAAAAAAGGAAATCTAATTCTATGAATACTTCCCCACTTAGTAAGACTACACTAGATTTAAAAGAAGTTTATTATACTGATATAATTGTTTACACAGTTTTTCATAGTGTTATTCAATATGCATCTATGGAGAGAAAAAATGCTTTATGATTTTATCAATAAGAGATAGTAGTTACTAAAATTTAGATTTTTTGCTTTAGAGAAATATAAGTTTAGAACAAAAATTAAAATGATTTTAATATTTTCATACAATATTGCAGTTAGAAAACCTTTATGGTAATTTTTATCAGAAGTTGCAGTTAATAATTTGAGGGTGTGTTTATATGTACACATACAGCAGTCTTTTTCATGACATCATTTTTCAACCTTCCTTTTATTCCCAGGCTTACTGCTTGTGTGGTCTTTACTTCTTTGTCGGTTCAAACTAGCAAAGAATGTACAGAAAATAACATGCCTGGTTTATTTCCTTCTACAGCACTTGCTTTTATTTTAATATTATGAAGCACCCCCCCCCAAAAAAAAGAGGGAATTTATAACTAACAATTAAAAAAAGAAAAGAAAAAAAGAAGCTCAACACAAACTGACATACATTAAAATTAAAACCATACGGCACAGTAAATAGAGGAGAAAAAAAAATAGACATGTAACCTGGTTTGGTCATGGGGCGTTATTCATGTCGTGTGTCTTGGGCAAGAATAGCCTGGCAGAGCCCATTCCTATCCAGGTTTGGTTTGAATTCAATTTTCCTTCCTCTAGACCTGGGAAAGAGTCCAGTCTGCCATACTATTTACCATTAGCTAAGGAAAGAATAATAGGATTCATATCTTTCCCAGATGTATTTGAGCTATGTGAAATGCAAACAGTCTCATTCAGGATTAGAACACGGGTAGGTGAGACCACTTCCGACAGAGATAACCATTACGCCACAAGCACCTCCAGTAAATATAAGGCCGATAAAAAGTAAGATTTCTTTAACAAATTTTTTTTTCAAGAGATTAAGGTCTGTAAAAACTTGTGGAGATGACTGTTTAAAACAAATTTACCAAATATGGCCTTTCAAAATTGTTTTGATGCAAAGGAAAAAAAACTATTTACACAAAACAAAAAAACAAAAAACAAAAAAACAAACTATTTACACAAAACTTAAAAATTTGGAAATGTTTAACAAGTTTGCATATAGCATCAAATAACCATATCAAATTACAATTTAGGGAGCGGTATGTAGCCCATACTGTGAATGACATCCAACTATTTTGATATGGTTGGTAGAGTTCAGAGTCTAAAACTTAGAAATTTATCTCTTAGGCATCTACCACATTTTCCATCTGCCAAGTTAATGGTAACAAATGTTATATGCTACTTGCATTCTTCAAGACAAAAACCATCAAGTATATTTTATTATTTTTAACACCAAAATACCACAATCATACCTTGACTTCAGATATAAGACACAAAATAGAAATTTTGCACTTTCTCATTATATATTAAATAATAGGAAGTAATAAACAAACAAAACACAAAAATGGTGAAAAAGACAATTAAATCCACATCATTGATATATGCTAATTATTTTAATGATTTCTTTTCATACAAAAGCAAAATTATGGATAAATTTATCTTAAAAAAAAAAAAAGACAATAAAATACAGCTGAATTATTATAAATACTAGTATGTGTTTCATTCTAACAGTTTCATTAATATACAAGATAAAGTTTTGCTCATAGTATTACCATGGACACATAATTCAAACAAGACATTTAATGAACTGTATGTGTTTACTGAAAATAAGCAGGATGTGACACAAGGACCATTTTTTGTAAGCAGAGCACAACTGATTTGAATCCAGAATTCTCCTTCTTCTAAACTGGTTGCCATAGGAAGGTTAAAGAGCCAAGTCTGGACTACAATTTATCCATAGCTGGAAAAAGAATAGTTGGATTCATACCTTTCCTAAGAGTATTAGTGATATGTGAAATGCAAACAGCCTTGTTCAGGATTTGAACTCAGGTTCATTTCCTATTATGATAAACATCATCCCATGAGTGCTTCCAATTAATAAAGAGTTTAGAAATTGAAAAATGTTAAAAATAATTTGGGATTTAGGCCATTTTGTAGGATAATATAAAATTGACAAAATTTTGTTGGCAGCCAGGACCTAATTCATTATTTCCTGTCTAAAATCAGTTTTCTACCCAAATAGTTTTAAAATAAAAAACATTTTTTCTATTCACCAAAATAATTAAAAAAACTGGGAGAACTATAGAACATTTTTTCTCATTAGGAAGGAGAGTGTAGATTTAGTAATATTTTTTCAACCATGCTTGCTCAAATTTAAAAGGATAATAATTTTTTTCAAGATCATTTCAAAATTAAGAACAATGAAAATGATCATTTTCAGAAGGTGTCACAAATGTATGCGTTTACAGACAAACATATGATGACTGCTACATCTTGAGAGATGATAGCCGTCTTTACCACCAAAATTACAACACAAACAACCTGATTAATAACCGATTCAACCCGTGAAAAATATACAAGATGTGTAAGATGATAACGTAGTAAGACATCTGTACATCATTGGATTATAGTGACATAAGCTTGTACAACACTTATGCCATTCTCTAGGTCTACATAGCTAGAAACCAGTGACAAGAATAGCAAGATAACAGGTGACTATGAAAACTGTAGGCTTTATTTCAAAGCACCTTCACTTACAATTTTTCCACCAAAGGATACCTACAAGTCAATGGTGGTTTGATGCTGGAACTATCTTCTCCAGTTTTGATTTTTGAGTCAACTTCTCCAAGAAGGGTTGCCTTCACCATGGCTTTCTCATTTGACTAGATCTGCTTCTACCCCATATAATTTCATTTAATAAGAACCCTTTTAATAGCTTATGTCTATTCTGATACATATTTATTATTTCATACACGTACTCTTGGCATAATGGTTAAAGTGTTCATCAATGGTCCAGGAGACTGGGGTTCAATGCCAGGTCAAGTCATACTAAAGACTAAAAATGGTACTTGATGCCACCTTGCTAAACAGCATTATAACATATGGATCAAGGGGTAAGTGGAGTAATGCAGGGAATGGTGTAGCGCCCTACATGACACCTCAGAGTAGTAGCTATTGAAAAGGGAGCCTTTGGGTTGCCCTTGACTATAGTCGGCCAACTTACTCTTAAGAAAGAGAGATATGAATTATAATTAATAAATTATTGTAACTAATCACAATATGAACTGTTGGCGGTGTAATGGTTAACAAGGAAAATTGAATGGACAAACCAAATTCAAACTGGCTGAGACAAGTTTATGTTCACTTTAAACTAATGTCCTTAGAAAAAAAGGATAAGAATCTCCCTCTTCTCCCTCACCATAAACCAAATCAAAATGAAAAAAGTTATAGTGAATTTAAACTGCAAAGGACAAACATGATAACAAGGTTCACTGGCAGTCATGCATTTTGGTTTTTCATCAGAATGTTATCAAGGATAATTGAAAGAGATTAATAATGTATAAATTAACTTTCTTAATGAAACCCATACAAAATTAACACCACCTTAATTAGTAAATGAAAATATGCATATCTAGAGAAATTTTGGCTATAAAAAGTGAATGATTATATAAATAAACATTAGTATTTCTGAATATGTATAACAATAATTTCTCTGAGAATCTTTATGCTCCTTTTGTGTGACAATCTTTATTTTTTTTCCAGAGGAAATTTGAGTTCAGCAATGGCAGCATGAAATTGTGCAAAACATACCAAGAAAATTAGAAGATAACTATCAGAATTTCTAATACTGGTATTGGATTGTTTAGAGGTGGCAGAAGATATTACTTCAAAACTCTATTCATCAAGGATCAATATTATCATTAGTATGTCTGTGATATACTAACACTGAATAAACAGATAGAAAGATCAGATAAGTTCATTTATACATACAGAAACATTATATATATATACATATATATATACACCCACACTCATACATATATAAAAGTAGTATTGAAAAGAATACATAAATATGTCTCAATATATAGAATATGCACATATTGTTCAATAAATAAGCAGTTTTTGTACCAAAAACAGAAAAGGGCTTACTTAAGATCGATGGACAGTAAAATGGTCAGAGCTATGTTGGCTTACTGTTCACGGCCAAGAGATACACCTTAACTGTTTCAGAGGCAAAAAATAAACAAGAATGGATTTTTTAGGATTGTCATGTGACAGTTCACCAAATGGATGTACCCATTCTCAAAGCGAAACAATTATTTATTCTCTCTACATCAGTAAAAGGAAGAAAAATTAAATTTTGTAAAAATAGTATTAGAGAAAACTATTAGTATTTGTATAAAAGTTTTGTATAATTTTTGAGCCCATTTTTGTAATAGTTTTTGTATCTGTATACTTTTCAATAATGTAAAACAAAAATTGCCAAATGAAGCAAGCAATGTTGGGATATAAATTCCCAACAAAGTTGAAAAATCAATCATAAATCAACTTTTGAAAGCTAATTCAGAATATTTTGATGAGGAAAAGGAGTTTACATTGTTTTAATGGCATATCCACCAATCTAGGGTTATCTAATGCCTAGAGATTAGGCAATCACATTCATATTTGAATTTTTTGTGTAGTTGTTTGAGAATTTTTTTTTTTTTTTTGCACACAGTCCTATCGAATACAAATAATTTTTAAAGAGATCAATTTGACCCATAGATCAGAACCTAACAGATACTACTACTCTAGATTAAAGTGAACCTGGGAGTAATGGCAATTAAGGGGTATTCTACACTCTCCAGATCTCCAAAACTGAAGTTTCACCATCAGATGCACTTTAGGGTAAGACTTAAAACCTCCCCTCCACTTTTTGCGGGGAGTGGAGGTTCTTAACGCTTTGTATTATACTCAGGACCCCCCAACTTTTTTTTGGGGGGGGTTCTTAACTCTTTGCAGGGGATACAGGGCCTGATTTACAATTTCATTAAGTAGAACAAATAAATAATATAGGGCCTGCAAATAAGGAGATATGCTCTAAACTTTCATAAAGAATTTTATACCTCTACAAACTATTCATACTTATTTTAATAAAACTCATAATATGAAATGTTTAGTAATTAATACATTCAAGCTAGGAGTTGTTTTTTTTTCCTCCCTCATCTGTGAATCCTGAAGATGCCAAACTTTCTATCTAAAAAGACATATACACACAAATGTGAATTTGCATAAGAAAATAATTTTTTCTTCATGTATCATAACTGGAAATATACTTAATGTGAATATTAATAAAATTTAGATTTCAAGATTTTCTCAGAGATTTACTGTTTCTAAGAAAGATTATATTGGAACTTTTTTTGAATGTTTGAATTTTATTAGACATAATCATTGCTACTTGTTAAACTCAACTTATTTGTTATCTTTTTTTATCATTAAGGGTTTTCGGACTATTGTCTTCATCTTTATTGTTATTTCCACAACGTTTCGGCCGATGTCTTCCAGCCTTCTTCAGGTGTTTGTCGAACTCGGGAACCTACAAAGAAGTTTGAATTACGTCCTTTATTGAATCCACGGGTGCTGCCTGTTATGATTCCGTTAGCCATAACCAGCAGTTCACATAGCGTAACAGTTATAGGCGTTAGTTCCCTAAGCTTCTAAGGAGACAATCATCTAAAGGTTGCAGGTTCAATGCTGATGGCAGGCGAGTAACAATACAGGAATACTTAACACTTGCACCCAGTTATGGCTAACGGAATCAGAATAGGTGACCCTGTGGATTCAGTAAAGGACGTAGTTTGAAGTTCCATGAAGGTTCCTGAGTTCGACAAACACCTGAAGAAGGCCGGAGGATATATTGGCCGAAACGTTGTGGAAATAACAATAAAGATGAAGACAATAGTCCGATAACCCTTAATGATAAAAATCACCAAGCTTCGTCTCAGAAATTTAAACAACTTATTTGTTATCTTTTTAGGATACTGAATTTATTGGATTTCTTTTAAGATCTTTATATTTGTTCATTTAAATAAAGAATATGTTATGTGTAAATTTTTTAAGATGTCCCAAAACAGCAATGGCTTAGAGGAAAGAATTAATTATATAACAAAACCAGATCAATAAATTTCATTGCTAAAAGTTAAAAAAATGAAAAATTGTGCTACAGTAAGAATATATAAATACACTTGAAAAAAAAAAAAAAAAAAAAAAAAAAAGCGTGGGAGTTTAAAGAATATTCACAATTTCTTTTGTAGCTAAAATGAAAAATCCCCAAGATTTATAGATATGTTTAAAAAGTAAATATAGTGGGGTTTATTTGTTTAAAGGCTTATATTTTTACCTTTGTGGATTATCTAATTCCAAAGCCATCCTTGAAAACAGAAGAAGAGAAGAGATACTATTTAACCCATAACTAATTGGTGGATAAGGGGGGTTCATACTTTTCCAAAGGGTATTAGTCTGAAAGTGAACATAATAGCACGATTGGAGTTTGAATTAGTCTACTATGATATTGTAGTCTTATAGGTTAGCCATAATATGAAGACTCCTCCCCCATGAATATGATATTCACATTTTGAAAGTAGATAATATAACATTAACTATGACAAAAGGTTTTTCTTTAAAAGAAGAAGAAAAATAAAAAGCAATAGGAAAATAATTTAAGTAAATCTGTTTTTTGTTATTTATCATTAATACATTTTCAAAAAAAACTTAGATGATCACACATGCACATTAATACCAAGTTTCTTTTGAATATTTACATAAATCATTTCATTTCTAACTGCCAGGAGTTTTTCTATAGTTTCATTTCATGTAGGTTTTCGAGTATGACGCTGAGCTTTAAAGTTGTGAAACAAAAGCTTATTTTGAAGGGGAGTCAAAGTAATATTTGAAATAAAAGATAAAAAATACACTGAAGAAATTTAAGTAATAAAATGGTGAGTTATGTTTTAACTTATACATTACATTTACTTTTACAATACTAGATTCATATTTTATGCCATTTCTGATAAAGAAATGGAAAGGCAAAAGATTTTTGGATGGTCGATGAAACAAAGTATAGAAATATTAATCTTTGAATCATAAGGAAATGATAAAAGATCCCAAAATCTACATTCATTGGTGACTGGATAGATGATATGAATTTAGATGGATAGTTTTATTAAATATATCTTCATAGTTAATTCAGCAATCTCTTCAAATCATATCAGTGAATGAATCAAAGGGCTATAACTCTTTTGGATTTTCATTAAAACAATTCTACAGAAATAATGTGAACAGTTGAATAAAAAACTTCACAGAAGCCATAAAGGTGATGTCTTGGAGAAACAAAAGCCAATATTTGGAAAAGAAAAAAATTTAAAGGAGGGGAAAAAAATAATTCTTCATATTCTGTAATGTTTTCTTTCTATTTTCTCATAAGCAAATGTGGTGATTACTTTTGATCTTGATATAAACAATACAGAAATCAGTCAGTTATCAACAGTATTAAGTATTTTCTGTCAAGTTTAATTTACTAATTGATGCCCAGAGGCCAACAAGGAAATTATAAATTGTTTTCCAAAGGAAACTTGTTATTCAATCAGTTAGTGGATTGTGCACACAGGCAGATTTAGATAAACTTGTTATATTTTGTCTTATTTCATTGTATAGTAGCTGCTGATAGGGATTAATGTCAGATTAAACAGATTAATCAAATAATTAAATTAGGCAATTAACACTAGTTTTTTCTTTTACTTTAACGATTTTGCATTCTCAGTTTCAACAACCAGGGTTAGTTAATGTGAGATATAAAATATTCTGGATTGTTTAAAGTTGACTCCCACCTACTGACTTGGGGTTAGAGAGAGAGAGAGAGAGAGAGAGAGAGAGAGAGAGAGAGAGAGAGAGAGAGAGAGTGAGTGTGTAGAAGGAGTAGCGATTAAAATGAATCTAAGTAAAATGATTGAAAAACTGAAAAATTTAAATGTGACAATAGATCCTTAACAGAGAGGATGGAAATGTCTTTAACACACAAAAAAAATCCTTCTAGACAAAAATATCAGTGTTCAGTGTATGGTAGTCAAAAGAGAATAGATAAGCTACAAATTTATTTAAACCAACTGTATCAATTCGATGAAGATGGACTTGCTTTGAGCTTTGATGATTCTTTGTATTAAATACTATCTACAAAGCAAATCAAAAATAAGAATAGACATTTAAACTGTCCATGTCATAAACCTTCAAAATAGAATCTACAAAACTCATCTGACAGAAAAATTCAAAAACATTCACACTCCAAGATCTTAAGCATAATTTTGTTGAAAAAGGAATAGTAGGTTTTGTAAATAAGCCTGAAATTGGTAATGATATTGAAGAGGAGTTAGATTAGGTTAGGTTATTTGGTTTAATTACCAGTTCGTTGGCCCAATGGTTAGAGTGTTCACCAATGGTCCAGAAGACCTGGGTTCAATACCAGGTCGTGTTATACCAAAGACTTTAAAAATGGTACTTGATACTTCCTTGCTTAATACTCAGCAATATAAGGTACATATCAAGGGTAAAGTGGAGCAATCCAGGGAAAGGAGTAGTGTCCTCCCAAACACCTTGGTGTAGTAGCTATTGAAAAGGGAGCCTTAGGGTCGCCCTTGACTATGGCTGCCAACTTTACTTACTATTTGGTTTAATGGCATATCAACCCTTGATAGCTATTTAATGCCAAATCCTGTATATACACACACACACTATTTTTAAGTGAATAGCTTGTAGGTGACTTTATTTTAAATGAGTTTGTTTGTTTGCACGCAGTTAAATGGTTTCAAGTAGAGTAAATAACAGTTCTCTTTGATCCATAGACAGGATCCTAACAAATACCACTACTCTGGATCAGAGTGGATCTGAGAGTAATGGCAATGAAGGGGTACTATCAGTGTGGAGGTGCCCGTAGTCTAATGGTTATAGTCGTAGGAAATGGACATGGCGACTCAAGTTCAAATCCTGGACGAGAATGATTGCATTTCACATAGCACTAATACCCTTGGGAAAGGTATGAATCCAATTATTCTCCCTCCAGCTATGGGTAAATAGTAGGACAGACTGGGTTCTTGAGCCTTGGTGAGGCAACTAGTCTAGGAGAAGGAAAACTCTGAATTCAAACCTGTTAAACTCCGCTTAAAATTGACCTTGTGTCATATCCTGCCCGAGCGGAAGGGTTGGGTAAATAGGATGAAGGGGTACTCCACATCCCCAAACCTCCAAGACTGGAGCCCTACCATTAGATGGTTTAGTGTCATACCCAAGACACTCATTGGAAGAGGGCATCTTTCCCCTCTGGAAAGATGCAATCGGTATATTCTACCGCTCAAGCTGACAGGGCAGAGAGGAGTTAGAAATGTTCTGTCGAGAGCTTCAAAATAAAAACTTTGTTGACAACAATCTAAAAAAAGAAAGAAAGAAGAGAAAAGTTTGCTTGGATTTAAAACAGTCTTTGGAAGAAAGGTTTTAAATTCCTCCTTTATCTGCAGCATTGATTATTGTTTCATGAAAGAGAATAGTCCAAGGCCAATAATAATGAGAGTAAAAAAAAAAGAGAATGAAAATGGATTTTACTTGACCATAAAAATGATAAATCATCAATGAGAGATAGAGATTATTGAAAATATAGATGATGTTGCAAAATCTTACATTCTTTTCTTAAGTTTAAGAAGAGCCAGGATTCAAATGTACAGCATGAAAAAAGGGTTATTTAAGATTTGTGATGAAGAACCCTTCCCCGCCTTTTCCTCCCAAATATTTGAGTTTACTATCTTGAAAAGATTTGGTTTTAATGAATATTTGTGTCCCTAAAGGCAGAAACCTTGCAGCTGTTGAGTTTTCCAAAGAAATAATTTTCATTCAACTCCTTTACTTCTGATTGTAGACATCATCATGAAAAAAAATTTCAAACAAAACGGAAAGCAGGTTTAAACAAAGTTGGAACAGACTCTCCAAACATCAATATTAAATTATGTAACCTAAGCATCCATTTGCAACTTGTTTAAGAGTAGATGTACAGTCTAATTTACCAAGCAAATTCTTAATCTAGTTTATTTTCATGAGAAAATTCAAATAACAGTCACAATTGCTTTGATTTAAGAAAACTTTACGAAGTACATTAACTCTTCACTAAAGAAAAGGTTCTGGGTACAGAGGTCAGTAAAGAACGTCATTCTGACAGTCTCCTGGGATATGAAAGGACTCATCACCAATGATTTCCAAGAAAGAAAGAAAGAAAAAAACAAAAAAAGCACAACTAAATGCTTTTGATTGTCAACTCCTGAGGCAAAATTCCCCTTGAAAGACCCTTATATCAGATAGTGAATTTTTCATTATAATCTATTGTGATCAAATCTTCAAATTCTTTATATAAAGGTAACTAAAATGAAAATTAAGTTTCTTTTTAACTTAAATGAACTTTAATGTCCAAAGAAAAAAATCAACTAAAACAGCTGAGAAGATCTATTTTTGTTACAAGCAATAAAAATGAGATACAGTTACTATAAGGTCATTTCAAATTATCTGTGCTTTTAACATTCTCTCAAAAATAAGTGTAATAAATTAAAACCATCACAATTTTCAGCAACTGAAAAACTTTAATGAACAGTCTGATTACCTGTCATAACCTAGTGACAAGCATCATTGACCAAACAAGTCATATATTCAGATTTCTTTATATTCTTCTCAGGCGTATTATCATAAAATATTAAATGTCAAACTAATTTTTAACAAAATTGAAATGACTATGATCTCAATTTCCTTAAATTAAATCAAGACACAAGAAAGGTAAAATATCTAATTTGAAACTAATACATATTTCTATAATACATATTTAAACCTAATACATATTTCTATAATACATATTTAAAACTAATACATATTTTTATGATAGTTATGAATTTTATAAGGTAATTTTCATTCCTCCTACTTTTCATGAAAAGAAAATGACAGTAATAAAAAAAAGGCTAAAATAAACAAAAAAAGCATGTTATTTGTAATGATAAACAAATTTTTAACTATTATTAAAACTTGAAAATGACTCAGTCCACATTAAAATAATTTCTGATTGCCATATTAAATGAATTAAACAGAATGTAATCCATAAAGCAATTCATTTAACAAGAATGTAAATTTAATTAGTGGATAAAAAACGATAAAAAGAAAAAAAGAATAACCAAATCTAAAAGATAAACCTCTTAGAAAGCCTTTCCCATTTCAAGAAAGTGTATAAAAACACACACACACACACACACACACACACACACACACACACACACAAATGGAAACAAGCTGATCTTCCAATAATAAATAGCAGACAAATGAGTGGCCAAATGACTTAGTTGTTCAGATCACTGATCCATTGTGCTTAAATTAGTAGCATAACATTAGTAACTATGTCAGGGGCATTGAGCTGAATAAGTGCGGAAACTGAGATGTTTAGATGAGTAAGGAAGGACACATGACTAACAGGACTTCTTAGCATTAAAGTTTAACCAGTGAAGGGCACAAAGAAACACTTAATATTTGCACCTGTCCAAAATCCAAAACTAATATTCACTATAAAGTCCTCCATCTTAAGTGTATGTGTGTGCAGGCATGTACATAGAATGCCACTTAATGATTTAACAGTCGTAGTTAACTCCAAGAGAAAAATTAGAACTTGGTAAAGAGCTATATGAGTGATGAAGTCCATATTTAATTGATGTTCTATGTAAAATATGAGAGTAAAGCAAGACATTAATGAGGTAAAACCAGAGACATATTATTGAAATGTTTGCAAAGAGACGGGATGGCTTGACAATTTACCAATTCCAAATGCTAAAAGCAATTGGGGGGGGGGGAAAGAAAGACCCCCCCCCCAAAAAAAAAACAAACAATCAGTCAACATGAGAAACAAGATAAGAAGGAAAAGAAAAAGCACTTTCAAAAGGTGCCAGAAACTTTAGTTCATCAAAAAACAAGAGGTGCTCTAAGAACAACATCTGATTCAATGTGGGTGTCTTATCTTAAGTCAATAACAATTAAATTTCTATAAAGCCTAACAACAAATTAACATTATTAAGCTCTAAAGAGAACAGTTGCTATCAGTGGGATTCAAACCTACACACTAATCACAAGGAACAATACTTTTTACAAAAGCAGTTTTACCTCTAACAGGATACTTAATTCACAACATTTTGCCACCTGTCATTTTGTAATTGTTTAACAATCCTGATTTACAATATGGTATAAAGGTGAATAACTAATATCAAATCTTAGCAATTGAAAATTTGTTTCATTAAAACAAAGATAATCTCTTAAATGAGCAGTTTTAACAAAATGTTTCACATTCAAATTAGTGCCTTAAACAAAAGCAGATGTAGATTGTAAAGCTAGAAGATCCCAGCAGATTTTTTTGTATTTTTTAAGAATTTATTGAATTTTCAGCAGTATTTTAATCCACTAAACACACACACACACACACACACACACACACACACACACACACACACACACACACACACACACACACAGTTCTTACAGAATGTAAACATTTCAATAACTTTTGATATAGTTAATTTTTTTTTCACCAAGTAGTTATATTCTACTTATATTAGTTTATGTAACTTGTTAAAAATGACAGAAAGAGGATTTATGAAACAAATATGTCAAAAATTCATAAATGCGTGGTGACATAGTTAAAATGCTGATAGTAGAAAGAAAACTGAACAGTTAAATATGGTTGTATTTCAGTGTTAACTATGTCTGAATTTGGTAACTCAAAGTAAGTTTCAGCTTTTCCTGTTATCCATTGATTTTACTGCTTCTTCAACATTTAGATTTAGTCATTTATGCACTAAGCAACTAAATATTTCTGGCAAACGAGAAAAATTAGGTGATTAAACATTGAATTTTGGTTCTTAAAGAAAGAAAGAAAAAAAAGCTTTTGGCAGGTTCCAGCACTCACACTGTATATTGTATGTTGAAAACAAAAGAAGAAAAAGATAGTAATTTCCTTCTTTGTTGGGTCAAAAACTTTTCAACATCCCTTATATACATATGATATATAAGATATATACAAACACACACTCATAGATATGTTATACACACACTCACTCATATATACATATATGTTATGCACACACATGCTCATATATGTTATACACACACTCACTAATATATACATATATGTTACACACACACACACACACACACACACACACTTTCTCATTTGTTTGTATTTTCTATTATTGGCCAAACATATATCCTCTTATCTTTGTTATCTGTCAAATTTTAATTTGTTTACCTTCTTAAATGTCAGCTAAAACATTCACACAGATAACTTTATATCTAAGTTAGATTTTTTTTGAAGAAGGGTAACAGTTATTTTTATATTAAGAGAATTTACCCCTTCCTTCAAAAATAATAGAATTAGTTGCAAATCAATTCTGCATGGGTCATGTTTCAACTGATGTAAGATAAAGCACATGAAGCAATATCTACAATCCGATTTGAAATAGATGATAAAATGTTTGTTTTCTTTTTTATATGCAGAATTATTAAGAGTTATATATAAAGTTCCTCATTGCAAGGGGGCTTACAGTCTTTAGGTGGTTAAGTTTAGGTAAGATATATTATTCACCAAGTCTCAGCGGGCCTTTCCAACAGGCAGCACCTGCCTTCAAACCCAAAAGACACAAGGGCTGGTCTTATTGCTTGGCACTTGAGAAACTCCTGAAAGGGAATACTGAGGGGACAAAACTTCTTTTATAATGGCTACACGAGTCTCGACTAGTGTGCGTGTGTGTGTGCGTGTTCCTCCACCATTATAAAAATGACTGTAAGCTAATTCTGACTTTGAAGGAAGTCAGAAAAATATCAACTTGTTTAAAATTATCAGTTCCTTGGTTGATATGCAAGGTTTACATAAGATGGATTTGTATTACACATTAAGCACTCAGCTCTAATTAACATTAGAGCAATGATTTGTAGTTTGATTTCTGTCAAAGCAATCAGTCACAAATTGATTACCAATTGAAATCTGAAAACTGAGAAAATAGATGGTATGTACAGTTCAGAGGGACCTAAAATTCAATGAGCCAATTAATTGAACAAATATCAAAACTCTTGGCACTACTGAAGAACTATTAACCATAGTAGAGGAAGAGTGCCTGTGGTGTAATGGTTATCGTCGTAGGAAATGGACACGGCAACACGAGTTCAAATCCTGGACGAGACTGATTGCATTTCACATAGCACTAATACCCTTGGGAAAGGTATGAATCCAATTATTCTCCCTCCAGCTATGGGTAAATAGTAGGGCAGACTGGGTTCTTCAGCCTTGGTGAGGCAACTAGTCTAGGAGAAGGAATACTCTGAATTCAAACCAGTTAAACTCTGCTTAAAAAATGACCTTGTGTC
This sequence comes from Sepioteuthis lessoniana, assembly GCA_963585895.1. Classification (NCBI taxonomy): domain Eukaryota; kingdom Metazoa; phylum Mollusca; class Cephalopoda; order Myopsida; family Loliginidae; genus Sepioteuthis; species Sepioteuthis lessoniana. The sequence continues at coordinate 19,722,896 of OY757913.1, read as the reverse complement.
ATATCCTGCCCCAAGCGGAGGGGTTGGGTAAATATGATAGTAGAGGAAGAGTTATCTATTAGAAGAACCACAGCCAAGATTACCTGCCTAAATTAGCTGCATGATAGTGAAAAAGAATTTGGAACCTCTAGCACTAAAAAACTATCACTTTAGGAATTGCTCTTCATGGCAGAAAGGAATTTGAGACCCTTCTAGCAAAAATATTCCCTGTTTACCATTCCTCTAAACAACACCAGTCATTTCAAGAAGTACAGAAATGGCAAAGCATTGAAGAGTGGGGTAGGAAGGGTCATGGATGTTCATTTGTAAGACTAGCAACAACATAAGATTCTTGTACAGAGCAACCTAAAAGTTTGGCTCAATACTACTTATATCAACATGATTTGTTGATTGCACATGCCTGTCTAAATGTTACAGTAATTATGAAAAGAGGACCTAATGGAAGCATTTAAAATTTATCAGTTTTATAGTAAAAATGGTACTATGCTGAGACATGAATGTAGAAATCTCACAGAATAAGATCAGGTTGAAAGGTATTTACCATAATAATAAAAAAATGGTACTATGCTGAGACATGAATGTAGAAATCTCACAGAATAAGATCAGGTTGAAAGGTATTTACCATAAAAGATGTGCTTAAGGCAAAGCAGAACAAGACTTTTCAGGCCAATCTCTTCATCGTTTATCTTACAATGTTATCGCAAGCAAAATGTGGGCTACCTCAAAGGAGGGACACTGGTTATTGCACAGAAGGTAATGGAAAGATTCATGCTGAGAATATTGTTGCATGGGCACATCCAAAATGAAGTAATTTGAGTTAAAGACATGATCATGGAGCATCAAAAACAGAAGTTCTGGGCAACGTTCACAGTGCTATCCAAGAGACAGAAAATTATGACTTACAAGATGTCAAAGATGATAAGATAAAAATGTCAAATGATTCAAACCAACATGAAGAAGAACAAGAGGAAGAACAAAATGGATGTGAATAATGGCCGGCGATGTGGAAACATCGGACAACCTGGCTAATAAAGGAATAGTCAAAGTGAGAAATTGTGCTTTAATACTTAAATCAAAATTGTAAATATTACAAAAATGGTTGTTAATAGGAAACAAGAACAAAAAAAGGGGAGGAGGTGAATTGATTAATAAATGATCAATTTCATCTTGATAGAAACATTTAAGTGGGAGCATCTCTACTTAATGTAACAATTTTATTTCAGAAATTACAAGATCACTTAAAATTGATTCTTTTTAAAAGGAGAAATTCTATCAAATGTATTTGCAATGTTTTATTTGCAGATTAAAGGAAAACAAAACCAAAAATTAAGAGAAATGATAATTATTGTTGATTTTACAAACATTTATACTAAAGTTATTATTCGCCAATAGTCCGGGAGACTGGGGTTCAATCCCAGGTCGGGTCATACCAAAGACTTTAAAAACGGTACTTGATACCTCTTTGCTTAACACTCAGCCTGATAAGGTACGTATCAAGGGTAAAGTGGAGCAATCCAGGGAAAGGAGTAGCGCCCTCCCAAACATCTTGGTGTTGTAGCTATTGAAAAGGGAGCCTTAGGGTCGCCCTCAACAACGGTTGCTAACTTTTTATTATACAAGTATAAAAACATTTTGCTATGTTATTTGGTTAAAGAGACATTAGATTTAATGGGTATAGTTTTACATTTGAACTATAGTCAAATATCAAAGTCCTGGGCATGATGTAACAAGAGTCGTATATAAAAATCATTGTTTTGTTTGGTTTGGTTTCTATGGTTAATGGCATATCAACCTTTGTGGGTTGTTTAATGCTGAAGCTATTCTCCGAGAAGAACAGTAGTGGTACTATTTAACCCATAGTTGGGAGGATAAGGGGGTTCATACCTTTCCCAAGGGTATTTGCCTGAAAGTGAACGTAATAGCGTGACTAGAGTACAAACTCATGTACTACGATTCCGCAGTCCATCGCTTTAACCATTACACCATGAAGACACCCCCCATTAAGTTTTGTGTTCTGATGATAAATAAATGATACTTCCAGGTCTACTCCGATCCAGAGTGGTAGTATCTGTTAGGGTCTCATCTATGGATCAAATAGAATTGTTTGAAAATTATTTTCATTAAAAATAGTCACTTGAAGCTATTTGTCTAAATCATAGGTATGAGATAGAAATACTTGATACCATATAACTGTGCAAACAAATGATTTTTATTAAAGACAAATAAAAAAAGTATTAAAAGAAAAGTGCAATGGAACATTGAAATTATTAATAGTAATGATTATAATCATTTACAAATCATACCGGGACATTGGCCCAGCGGTTAGAGTGTTCGCCAATGGCCCGGGAGACCTGGGTTCAATCCCAGGTCGAGTCATACCAAAGACTTTAAAAATGGTACTTGATACCACCTTGCTTAACACTCAGCATTATAAGATACGGTTCAAGGGTAAAGTGGAGCAATCCTGGGAATGGAGTAGAGCCCTCCCCTACACCTTGGTGTAGTAGCTATCGAAAAGGGAGCCTTCGGGTCACCCTCGACTATGGTCGCTAACTTACTTTACAAATCATTCAAATTTTAGCATCAAATAACCTGTAAGAGGTTGGTATACCATTAACCAAATAAACAAAAAATTATAAAATTTTTTATTTATTTATGCGAATCCAGCCAAATAAAATAGAGCTTCTTTTTTTATGGGGAATTAGGTTTGTTTGTTTAACGGCATATTGACCTTAGTGGGTTATTCAATGCCAAAGCCATTATTGGAGAAGGACAATAATGGTACTAGCTGGAATAAGGAATTAATTAATCTGCATGTCTATCAAGACAAACTTTATTAGAATTTAATGAAAGCCTTGTTGTGTGCAGGTTTAACAGTAAAAGAAGAAAAAAAAAGTTGTTTGCTAATCATAAATACAGGAAAAAATAATTGTTATTAAAAAAAAAAAAGAAAAAGAAAAAAAAGAAAAGAAAGAAGCTCGGTGATGCTTTGGTTGATAAACATACAACATGTTTTGGCTCTACTTTAGCTAAAGAAGAAATAACAAAATTAATGTTAAAGATGTCAAGAAATCTAGTCAGGACATTGATTGATAGTAAGAAATTTCAGAGTCTATTTACACAAAAGTTGAATAAAGCTTATCCAAATAGCAGTATCTTTTATAACAACTTTGTAAATGATCCATTCAAGAAAATCATCATCATTATCATCAAAATATGGCTATTAAGCTTAATACAACCAGTGCTTAATTGTTTTCAGCTGTATTTGCAGACCTATGTTACCTCCTGCAAGTCAAACTGCTAAGTATGAGAAATGTATTAAAACTATTAATACACAAGTAACCAGATGAAAATAATTAATAGTTATACATAATTTAACATATATCTATACAATCAAAAACAAATACATTTACCAGGTTCTATGTTTATGTATACAATATATCCTGCTGGTTTCCTGGTTTGACAATCTGGTAAAGTACAATTACTAAAAGGAAGGGTGAAGGAAACTTCCTATTACAGTTTGAGAAAGTTAAAAATCTTTCTTCTGTAAAAACATAAATCAATTAATAATGTAAGAAATATGAAAGGACCATTTATTACTTAAAGTGTTATTCTATAAAGATTAATTAGTGTTTAAAATATACACCAGCTCAAAAGTTAAGCACTATTCAATTTATCAAATTTTATTCATGAAAAGAAAAAAAATTCTAATGAAATATAAATTAACTATTTCAATGTGAAATATTTCTATTTGGCTAATTGCAAGCTTTTTTCCTATGATATTTTCAAAGAATACCAGATGCTTAAAAAAGTAGTCATATCTTATTTTGTAAATCACTAAATGGCATTACATTGTATCTTTATCGATGACAATGTCTAATCATATAAAGCATGTGCAGTTACCATGGATGCAAATCGGAAGAGTCATTTAAAAAGTGTCATTTGCACAAATGGTGGCTAAACCAAATGTTGACAATTTGTGTACAACCCTAGAACAAATGAGCATTTTTTAAAAAAATTATGACAATATACAATACATCAATAAGTGTGCTGAAGCATACTTATTTTTGACAACATTGTGTCATAAACTACCTTCCTTATAAAGTTGCCATTAAAAAATTATATTTTTAACATCATGCTTTTGTCCTTTTACAATCACCTGTATTCAAAAGTGTGTATAACATTGGCAGATTTTTCATTTATTCCTGGTATAAGTCTATATTAACATTTTGTGTGTTAATTCAATTTTGCATCTGGCAAAATAAATATGATGATATTTTAACTTTTTAGCAGGTTTTTATTTCCATCCCTTCCTTCTATATGTTACAGATGAATGCACATTTAAACCTAAATCTATAATTCTTTCATAATCTTATCTCTCCATTCTTTAGCAATCCTTTTAATTACCTTTAAGGCTTTAGTGTTCTGTCTCCTCCAGATTATACCAATCTAATAATACATATATAACAGGAATTTAAGAAAAATATCCTTGTCTCTATCCACCCTTGCATATTATATATTGTAATAATTTGTTTATAAGATGTAGTATTTTCCCAGATTTTTCAGCTCAAAAGTTAAGAGTGTGTATTATACATAGTTAAGAGTGTGTATTATACATGGACTCCTATGGACCACCACATATGGCCAAGCAAAAGCAGGATGACCAGCTCGAACATACATACAGCAGCTATGTGAGGATACGGGATGTAGCCCTGAAGACCTGCCAGAGGCGATGGATGATAGGGAGAAGTGGCAAGAGAGGGTCAGGGATATCCGTGCTAGCAGCACATGATGATGATGATGATAATGATTATACATAGTAAGTAAAGTAAAGTTGGCGACTGTGGTTGAGGGTGACCCGAAGGCTCCCTTTTCAATATCTACTACAACAAGGTGTAGGGGAGGGCGCTACTCCTTTCCCTGGATTGCTCCACTTTACCCTTGATACATACCTGTGTGCTGAGTGTTAATCAAAGGAGGTATCAAGTACCATTTTTAAAGTCTTTGGTATGATGCGACCTGGGACTGAACCCCGGTGTCCCGGACTATTGGCAAATAATAACTTTAGTATAAATGTTTGTAAAATCAACAATAATTATCATTTCTTTTAATTTTTGGTTTTGTTTTCCTTTAATCTGCAAATAGAGCATTTTTAAGTCTTTGGTATGACGCGACCTGGGATTGAACCCAGGTTTCCCAGGCCATTGGCGAATAATAACTTTGGTATAAATGTTTGTAAAATCAACAATAATTATCATTTCTTTTAATTTTTGTTTTTGTTTTCCTTTAATCTGCAAAAAGAACATTTTTAAGTCTTTGGTATGACGTGACCTGGGATTGAACCCAGGTCTCCAGGGCCATTGGTGAACACTCTACCCACTAGGCCAATGAGTTGGGCAAAGAACTACATAATTATCTTTTTTTTCCAGCCACATGCCGAACCATATTAGGGATACAATAACCGAAAAGGAAGTTATATCTATAATCCAAACTAAAGTGTTCTACACTATTACAGAGAAATATCGACTAAAATGTGTTTCTTTATTATTTTCTTTTATCCTAATGGGAACTTATTATCACGGCAATTTTGTTACATTTTTATGTGAAAATGCCTGTACATTGGTCCAAAAAACTATGTTAACTTTGCAGTTAAAAACAATGTAAGCTATAAAAATTCTTATTTCTAGTCAGTATGAACTGATGAAAGTTGAACAAATGCTAAATATTGGTTAAATTTAACTGCTACAAATAAAAAAAAAAGCCAGTGTATGTTATTTACTAGAATTCTTTTTTCTTCAGAATTTCATAGTCTAATGTTTGGGGTGCTTGTTATACACAAACAATTACAATATGAGAAATAAAGAGAGAGTGCTTGGCTTTCAACATAACACTATAAGACTCATGTAGATGTCAACAATCCAATTGCCATATAACTATTACTCTAACATTTGTCTTGTCCCCCCTCCCCCGCACAAGTCCCTTTCTATGTTATTCCTCCTTTTGGGTTGAGTCACACCAAGCCATTGTCATCTAAACTAGTTAACTGTTTTAGATTCATTCTTCTGGTGTTTTTTCTAATTAAAAAAAAAAACACATAAACATAATGACCCACTAGCCTATTTATCAAAAATGGGTATTATACTCAAGGCATCTGGATAAAATGTAAAATAATATTTAGATTATGCAAATTTACAAGAAAAACATTTGAAAACATCTAAGTAAGGTAATGTGACTGGTTAACTTACAATCTCCATTTTTATTCTAGAAACAGTGCTTCTATTATCATGACACCCTTTTAAATTTATCATATTTACCAACCCCTCCGCTCGGGGCAGGATATGACAAAGGTCAATTCTTAAGCGGAGATTAACAGGTTTGAATTCAGAGTTTTCTTTCTCCTAGACTAGTTGCCTCACTAAGGCTGAAGAACCTAGTCTGCCCTACTATTTACCCATAGCTGGAGGGAGAATAATACCTTTCCCAAGGGTATTAGTGCTATGTGAAATGCAAACAGTCTCATCCAGGATTTGAACTTGTGTCGCCGTGTCCATTTCTTGCGACGATAACCATTACACCACGGGCACCTTTTAAAATTTATAATTCATAAATAATTATCTTGTAATTGTAAACCATTCAGTAGAATAGAAAACTGAGAAAGCCACAGAAGCAATCAATGAAATGAGGGCAAGTAAATTAATTCAATACAGAGAGAACATTTGTCATTGTTATGTAAAATCAGTGCATTATGTGTAATTGAAGTCAAACTTTAAATAATGTTGCTAAGATGTGTTTATTTTATCTTTAAGTAATGTGTAAATATTTCCAAGTTCCTTAATGTAAAACATTATCACAGATGAAATTAACATAAATTGATTGTTTGAACATTTTTAGTAGATTAAAAGGGAAATCCTTAATAAAGTACAAATAATATGCATAAAAGGAAAATGCTTCTTTTTTTCCCTTTTCTCGTAGAATATCTTAATTTTTTCTGTATAGGACACAATATTTTCCCAGATTTTTCAGACCAAAATTTAGTGGTGTGTAATATATACAAGACCTATACAATAAACTTTTTTCCTGGCTATGTGCATTACCAGATTCAGGACAGCAGGACAAAATTATATCTATAGTTTAAACTATAGAATCTGTAACAAACACTTGTTTTATACTGCTAAAGAGAAATAGCTACTGGAAGATGTGTTTGTTTAAAATTTCTTTCTTTTATTGTTAACTTAATTTTACTGAAGGTTAGTAACATTTTCATGGAGACAAGTCTTTGCCTTTGTCCTCAAGAACGTGTAAATTTTGTGTTTTGGATAAAAAGATATCAAATATCAAATATTTTATCATTGGATAAAACAAATGTCAAATTTAGTTTAAATTCTAAAAAGTCAATGTTTAATATACACTAAATGTTTTTCCAGGATTTTATAGCAAAAAATCAGGGATGCATATTATGCACAACTAATTACAGTATTCTGGTCTAAAATAAAATGACTTGGAGATAAATATAAAGTAGCTGTCTTGCAGTACCAGTTAGTTAGGTTTATTGAAAGACCAAAAGTTCAGAGGCCCTTGCAAAGCAGAATGTGATGTACTGTAGCACACTTTTTGTCTGAGCAATAAGAGTAGTGTCCACAGTTGTTCTCAGACAAATTGTTCTGTTGTCTAATAGTGAGCATGCAGTTGTCTGAGATAGTTAAACAAGCTGCATCTGTATGGAAATAGATATATACTCCATTTTTGTCTTTCTTGACTTTTGTTGTCTGTCTCAACACCATACCAAAGAACACGGAACAGAGTGGGGCAAGGATGAAGCGTTGTTTCACGCTGTTTAGAATGGAGAATGGTTGTGTTTGATAGTTACTATATCTGACCTGAATGAGCTGGCAACCATTAAGAAACTGAGGGACAGCCCAGCTTTTGGCAGATCCTCTCAAATCCAATCCTGTTCACTGTGTCAAATGTTTAGATGAAGTTGATGAACATGGTATATGTACAGCCCTCTGCTTTGTAGATAACATTTTTCTTGAATCTGACACAACACAAAAGACCATGTCAACGGTTCTGTATCTTGCCGGAAAGCTACATTGACTCTTGGGGAGACTATCCTCAGCAATGGCACAAACAAAACTATTTAGCAGAACCATGGTAGTTTGAGCAATCTGATTTTTATTCGTTGCTTTTATAAACGGTGTCTTGTGGAAGTTTACCTCACTCTAAGAAGCAGACAAAAAGCTCATGAAGTTTACAATGCCATACATGACCACTGTACTTCCATATTCTCAAGGGGGATATCATTGATGCCTGCAGATTTTCTTTTCAACTATTAACAGATTTTTTCTGAGTCTGGGTGGTTAATCCAGTACTATGGTCCAGTCAAGAATGGCCTCTTGGACTATATAATGTGCTGAGGAGTTCTGACTAGTGATTCAAAATTGAACCCTTGCTAATGAGAAGCTGTCTTTGACTTGTATTATGCAAGGTAACCTCAGATCTGTTGTGTGGGACTGGACACAACTTTCATAGGTAGAAGCTATCATAGTCACCAAGATCAATGAAGAGATGGATATAGTTTACAAGATTTACCCACCTCTCATTCTATAAATCATCGAGCTTTTTATTTCAGAGTACCACATGACTGAAGATTTCCTTTTTAAGAGGGCAAGGTGGTTTTGCCAGATGTGAAGGACTCTTTTTAGTCAGAAGTTTCAGGACTTCCTGATTGTTCTTATAAAACCAGTCATGGTTGAGCTTCTTGAAAAGGCCTAGAACTTCCTCCAAAAAGTACAGTATGGCACAGTTTATGTAGTCTCATAATGCTTCTGGATGTTCAGACTCTTGGACTTTAGATTGAAAGTTTTGCTGAAAGTTAATTCAATGTCCTTCATTTTGGAAGTGAGAAACAGAATTTTCTACTGGGGCACCTCCTTTGTTGGGCTTGAATTAAAAGTTGAGTTAGCAGCAGACAAAATGATAGTCTGCGTGGCATTCTGCATTGGCATCATATGGTGTACATTCTTCAGGTCTGTCATATGAGAATCTACTCTATTACATGTCAGTGTTCTGAGGAAAGGTGCATTTAAATTGTTTTAAAAGAGAATATGATGCAGAGCTCTTGTTCTGTACAGAATTCCAGAAGTAGTTGGAGACCATAGTTGAGGATGACCAGAAGGCTCCCTTTTCAATAGCTACTACACTGAGGTGTCGGGGACGGGGCTACTCCTTTCCCTGGATTGCTCCACTTTACCCTTACCTTATAATGCTGAGTGTTAAGCAAGGATGTATCAAGTACCCTTTTTAAAGTCTTCGGTATGATGTGACCTGGGATTGAATTCAGGTCTCTCGGACCATTGGTGAACACTCTACCTACTAGACCAATGAGTCACACACTATCAGGGCATTTCCCTATGCTGTGCCTCTCAGTTTTTCAACTGACTAGTTGGAAAGTGACCAGTGATGATAACTGTCAATTTTAGGCACTTTCTGAATAATTATGCCAAGTTCAGTATAAGACACAAGTGTCTTGTTTGGGTTTCCCAAAACAGTACAAAGTATAACTTGCATTTTTTCCAGACTTTGTCTAGCAAGCAGATATCACTGGGGACAGTGATGTTAACCGTATCAGTTTGTGTGACATCAGCGTGGAGCATCTTTGAGATAGTTTGGAAATACAAGCAGGAGAGATTTAGCCCGTTTTTCCTCTATGTGTAAATAGAGTACTCCTTGAAGTAGTTTTTCAGATGCTGAGAAAATGCCTGTGGGTCGCAGCTTGTTAACTGGGTTGTATGAATGAGGGGTGATATTAGCGATATTAAGTCAACGATGGATGTTTGAAAAAGCAAAAAAAAAACAAACAAATTTTTTTAATAATTTTCCCCTAGGTTTTAAGCATCCATCGTTGACTTAACATCGCTGATATCACCCCTCATGGTCTGGATGATGGTTCAGTAGAACTGAAACGCTATAGTGTCGACTTCTCAATAAATCTCACCTTCCACTTGGATTACCTTGTAATCAATTTTTCTCTACATTCAATAATATAAAGTTTCAAAGTCATTTTGTAGGAAAGCTTTTTTCTTTGGGACATACTATCAAAATAAATTTGAAAACTTTATTTCTCAATGCATGGATTTACAAATTCTTTAATTATGATATATATGCATTCGTATAATCAATTTTTCTCTACATATTGTCGGATTACAATCCATTATTTACTTCCATTATTAAATGTAATAATCCATGCAATTTTTGATATTCCATACTGGATGCCATCTAGAGAACTTACTAAGAATGATAGCTGATAGGGAAAGATAGTGAGAGATATTCAAAGGAACCTGTGCTGTCAGCACATCTTGATGGTGATGAGAATGATGACAACTCCTGAATAATAGATATTAAGAATCTAAGATCTATTTAAAAAAAATTTTTTATATTTCTTTTAAACAGAAATGTAAAGAAAGCAACTTACCCGCAACTTGGAGCTTGACTCTTGTAGCTAGTACTGTTCCATATTCATTTTCCACGAAGCATTCATAAATCCCTTCATCATTCCGTTTCTTGCCTTTTTTACGTCTGTGTATAACTTCCCGAAAGTATAAGGAACGATTTGACTGAATTTTAATTCGGGATCTCGACACAATGGGGTTTCCATTTTTTTTCCAAGTAAAAGATTTAATACCAACTTTTGATGAGACAGAACAGTTAACATAGAGTGGACTGTTTTTCTGGGCGATGATTGTGTAAGATTTTTTTATCAGTTTGATTCCTGGTGGTATTTCAGAGCCCAGATCATCTGAAAATAGATGGAAAATTAAACCAACAAAACTTCCAACAACAAAAGCATATTGTTGTGGCACACACAAATCATATATAAATACATTATATATATATATATATATATATATATATATATATATATCTCATGTAAGTTTATCATGCTATAGACAAGTGTAATGGGGGGAGGGGGAAACCTAATTGGCAAGGGTTAAAAAAAAAAAAAAAAATTTTTTTTTTTCTTTCTCATTTTATACAAATATTAATTTTGGACCCATATCAGAATATGTAAGTAATCAATGTTAACATTGTAAAAGATAACTAATCTTATCTATCACATTTCCGACATAGGCTTGAATGTTATCTATTCTTATAAAGTACACAACATTCAATTTATTAATAAAAAGGTAAAAAGTTAAGTGGACAGATTATACAAAAAAGAAAAAATAAATAAATAAAAATAAAACATTTTACCAGTGCATAATTAATACATGCATAGATACAAACATTTTTAGATTGATTGATTGATTTTAAACTCATGACAACCCATCTTGGGTTATTTTATGCCTAGAGAAAAGGGAATCATATTCATGTTTACATTTTTTTTGTGTGGTTCTTTCTTAAAACGGTTTATTTTTGCATACAATCTAATGGAATAGTGATTTTTAGATAGATCAATTTAACCCATAGATGGGACATTGACCGCTACTACCACTGCGTAAGAGTGGACCTGGGAGAAATGGTAATACTCCTCAGAGCTCCAGAATGGAGTCTCATGGTCAGATGCAGTTTGGTATTACACCCAGGACACAATTTTACACTGAGGTACGTATATAATGTACTTGCTGGTTTATATTTTTATTAATTCAAATGATAAAAAGTAAAGATTTCATATTTTATTTAGATAAAGAACGATGATAATAATTTAATACTAGCATTATATAACAAGATTCTCAAAATTCTAGTCACACAACATAACATGCAATATCTAACAGAAAAATATCAATCATTTCATTGATAGGCATATACTAACTAATGTTGTCTTTGGTTCACACTAGACATATAATAAATGTTGTAAAGTTGGTGACTGTAGCCGAGGGTGACCTGAAGGCTCCCCTTTCGATAGCAACTACACCAAGGTGTAGGGGAGGTCACTACTGGATTGCTCCACTTTACCTTGATCCTTACCTTATAATGCTGAGTGTTAAACAAGGAAGTACCAAGTACCATTTTTTAAGTCTTTGGTATGACTCAAACTGGGAGTGAACCCTGGACTCCTGGGCCATTGGTGAACACTCTACCCACTAGACCAATGAGCCGGACTAGACATATAATAAAGTCAGATCATAACGATACATATTCTATTGCAATGCCTATAATAGAAAAAACAAAATCAAATGATTCTGTTTATACAATATATCTTTATCATAATGTAAATGTCAAAAGAAACATCTCTCTATGCTGACAAGAAAATATGAAAGAAAACTACAAGTCTTGATTTTTTGCAAAGTTTAATAGATACTTTGGGTCCCGGTCTATTTTAATGTACCCATTCTATAATAAAAATGACTTAAAATGGCTTTTGACTGCAAGAACATTTCTCAAATTTTATTTCCAGAATGATGGAATTTTCTTTCAGGAACATTATAAGTTCTTTTGAAAACTGCACTATCCACACCATTGTGCCTCCCAAACCCTAAAACATTTAATTTATTAAAAATAGTTTATCTTTTAATTTGTTACTCATTTGAACCCTTCAAATAAAAAATAAAAAATTAAGATAAAAAACATAGAATTATATCAAAATTAAGTCAATTTCTCATTTCCATTTCACGGTTGTACTTCAAATCCAAACAGCAAATTTATATTGGGTTTCATGCAGTCTTTCTAAAATGATAGATTCTGAATCTGCTTCTGCCATATTTTTTGCACACTTGAAATCAACTTATGTGGTGCAATCAATAAGTTTCCAGGCTGTTTTTGTACATGCATTTAAAATTGCCGTAAACTCTTGAAAATTCAGTATGTTATTGCTATACATTTTATGAGATGACTGACCAAATTTTTAGTAAAAAAAATTCTTAGTAAAGCCTGATTGTCACAGCTGGTGAATTTCAAAAATGCAATCTGCATGTGAGGATACATTAGAAGAACAATATGCAATAAAATTCTGTTTTAAACGTGGAAAAATGCCACAGAAACATATGCTTCAGACTGCTTTTCGACCATCTTACATGAATCGAGCATCAGTTTTTGAGTGATATAAGAGATTCAAGGAAGCCAGGGAGTCTGTGAGGGATGATGAGAGCTGTGGGAGGAGTAAGGAAGTCAGAACACCAGAATTGATTGGCCAAAGGGTTAGGGTTAGGGTTAGTATGTTGAGGTTTTAAGGGAGTGCAGGAAGAGATTCCTTGGGAAGAGGCCAGCACTCTTCAAATCGGGTCAGTGGCATTTCCAGCAGGACAATGCACCAGTCCACAACTCTATCCTTGTTACAGACTATTTGACCAAGATGGGCATCAAGACAGTTCGTTACCGTCCCTATAGTTCAGACCTTGCTCCCTGTGACTTTTGCTTATTCCCTAAGCTCAGAAGCTGTCGTTATGAGACAATTGAGGAGATGAAAGAGGCTATGACGAAGGTCATTGAGAGGCTCACCCAAGAGGACTTCCATGTGGCCTTCCAGAAGTTGTTGAAACGGTACAAGTGCATTGCAGCTGGAGGAGATTACTTCAAAGGGAATAGAGTTTCATGTGAGTACTATCAATAAAGGCACCCATATGAAAAAAGTCTGGAAACTTATTTAATGATCCTCATATGTATCAAACTGCTCTCGATTAGACAAGAAGACACAACTGAGTCAAATTAATGAAATGGGAAAAAAAGAAACTTTATTTTTTCCAAACAAACCACAATGTATTTATTCTAAATAAATGGAAATAAGGAATTAAATTTTTTGAAATGGTAGCAATCAATTCAAAAGTAGACAATAAAAAATTAACTAATACAAAAGGGCACATTGCATTTTAAAACTTAACAAGAGTAAATGTTTTTTTTTGGAAAGTTGATATTTTTACTTATTTTTATTTTTTTACTTTTTCTTTACAGATAGAGAATATTTGAAGGTTATTTTATTTATTTGATAAATAGGCAATGTATCATAATATCATTCTTTTTTATGTATCATAATATCATTCCAATATCATATGT